>CM038147.1:495487745-496148189 GCA_021437245.1 Aegilops speltoides | reverse complement strand
CCAAGCGGAATGAAACCTTCGGGAGCGTGACTTTTGGAACGATCGTGATCCAGAGGACTTGGAGTGCAAGTCAAGAAGCAGTCGAGGCAGCCACGAGGGTGGAGGGCGCGCCCACCCCTACTAGGTGTGCCCCCCTATCTCATGGGCCCCTCGGGCGGCCACCGACCTACTTCTTCCTCCTATATATACCCATGTACCCCGAGAACATCAAAGGCGACCACGAAAAACTATTTCCACCATCGTAACCTTCTGTATTCGTGAGATCCCATCTTGGAGCCTTCGCCGGCGCTCCGCCGGAGGGGGAATCGACCATGGAGGGCTTCTACATCAACACCATAGCCCCTCCATGCGTTGTGAGTAGTTTACCACAGACCTTCGGGTCCATAGTTATTAGCTAGATGGCTTCTTCTCTCTTTTTGGATCTCAATACCATGTTCTCCCCCTCTCTTGTGGAGATCTATTTGATGTAAACTCTTTTTGCGGTGTGTTTGTCGAGATCCGATGAATTGTGGGCTTATGATCAAGTTTATCTATGAATAATATTTGAATCTTCTCTGAATTCTTTTATGTATGATTGAGTTATCATTGCAAGTCTCTTCGAATTATTAGTTTGGTTTGGCCTACTAGATTGTTCTTTCTTGCCATGGGAGAAGTGCTTAGCTTTGGGTTCAATCTTGTGGTGTCCTTTCCCAGTGACAGCAGGGGCAGCAAGGCACGTATTACATTGTTGCCATCGAGGATAAAAAGATGGGTTTATATCATATTGCTTGAGTTTATCCCTCTACATCATGTCATCTTTCTTAATGTGTTACTCTGTTCTTTATGAACTTAATACTCTACATGCATGCTAGATAGCGGTCGATGTGTGGAGTAATAGTAGTAGATGCAGGCAGGAGTCGGTCTACTTGTCATGGACGTGATGCCTATATACATGATCATGCCTTGATAATCTCATAATTATTCGCTTTTCTATCAATTGCTCGACAGTAATTTGTTCACCCACCGTAATACTTATGCTATCTTGAGAGAAGCCACTAGTGAAACCTATGGCCCCCGGGTCTATCTTTTATCATATAAGCTTTCAATCTACTTTTATTTGCATCTTTGCTTTTCCAATCTATATCATAAAATACCAAAAATATATTTATCTTATCATACTATCTCTATCAGATCTCACTTTCGCAAGTGGTCGTGAAGGGATTGACAGCCCCTTTATTGTGTTGGTTGCGAGTTCTTTGTTTGTTTGTGTAGGTGTGTGGGACTTTTGAGGAGCCTCCTACTGGATTGATACCTTGGTTCTCAAAAACTCAGGGAAATACTTATGCTACTATTGCTGCATCACCCTTTCCTCTTCAAGGAAAAACCAATGCAAGCTCAAGACGTAGCAAGAAGGATTTCTGGCGCCGTTGCCGGGGAGGTCTTCACTCAAGTCAAGACATACCAAGTACCCATCACAAACTCATCTCCCTCGCATTTACATTATTTTCCATTTGCCTCTCGTTTTCCTCTCCCCCACTTCACCCTTGCCGTTTTATTCGCCATCTCTTTCCCAATCTCCTCTCTCTTTCGTTTGCCTTTTTGTTTGCTTTGTGTTGGATTGCTTGTCGCCATGGTGCAAGATAATACCAAATTGTGTGATTTCTCCAATACCAATAATAATGATTTCCTTAGTACTCTGATTGCTCCTCTTAATGATGTTGAGTCTTGTAAAATCAATACTGCTTTGCTGAATCTTGTTATGAAAGATCAATTCGTCGACCTTCCTAATGAAGATGTCGCTACCCATCTTAACAACTTTGTTGATTTGTGTGAGATGCAAAAGAAGAAAGATACGGATAATGATATTGTTAAATTGAAGTTATTTCCGTTTTCACTTAGAGATCGTGCTAAAGTTTGGTTTTTGTCTTTGCCTTAAAATAGTATTGATTCTTGGAACAAGTGCAAAGATGCTTTTATCTCTAAGTATTTTCCTCCCGCTAAGATTATCACTCTTAGGAACGATATTATGAATTTTAAACAACTTGATCATGAGCATGTTGCCCAATCTTGGGAAAGAATGAAATTGATGATTCGAAATTGCCCTACTCATGGTTTGAATTTCTGGATGATCATACAAAAATTTTATGCCGGCTTGAATTTTGCTTCTAGAAATCTTTTAGATTCGGCCGCAGGAGGCACGTTTATGGAAATCACTTTAGGAGATGCTACAATACTTCTTGATAATATTATGGCTAATTATTCTCAATGGCACACCGAAAGATCTACTAGTAAAAAAGTGCATGCTATAGAAGAAATTAATGTTTTGAGTGGGAAGATGGATGAACTACTGAAATTGTTTGCTACTAAGAGTGCTCCTATTGATCCCAATGATATGCCTTTGTCTATTTTGATTGAGAATAATTATGAATCTATGGATGTGAATTTTGTTGGTAGGAATAGTTTTGGAAATAATGCTTATAGAGGAAACTTTAATCCTAGACCATTCCCTAGTAATTCCTCTAATAATTGTGGAAATTCCTACAATAATTCTTATGGTAATTTTAATAAGATGCCCTCTGATTTTGAGAATAGTGTGAAAGAATTTATGATCTCTCAAAAGAATTTTAATGCCTTGCTTGAAGAAAAGTTGCTCAAGTTGATGATTTGGCTAGGAACGTTGATAGACTCTCGCTTGATATTGATTCTTTGAAACTTAGATCTACTCCTCCTAAGCATGATAACAATGAGTCTCTCAAATCTATGAGAATTTACATTGATGAGTGCAAAGAAAGAACCGCTAGATTGCGTGCTAAGAAAGATTGCTTTGTAAAGGCGTGTTCTTCTAGTTTCCATGAAAATAATGATGAAGATCTTAAAGTTATTGATGTGTCCCCTATTAGATCTTTGTTTTGCAATATGAATCTTAATAATGATGGGACTGGAGATGAGTCAACTTTAGTTAAAAGGCGTCTCAATAATTCGGAATTTTTAGATCTTGATGCTAAATTTGGTAAAAGTGGGATTGGAGAGGTCAAGACTTTAAATAGCATTGAACCCTCTATCTTGGATTTCAAGGAATTTAATTATGATAATTGTTCTTTACAAGGTTGTATTTCCTTGTTGCAATCCATTGTGAATTCTCCTGATGCTTATAGTCAAAATAAAGCTTTTACCAAACATATTGTTGATGCCTTGATGCAATCTTTTGATGAAAAACTTAATTTGGAAGTTTCTATACCTAGAAAACTTAATGATGAGTGGGAACCTACAATAAAGATTAAAATTAAAGATTATGAGTGTTATGCTTTATGTGATTTGGGTGCTAGTGTTTAAACGATTCCGAAAACTTTATGTGATATTCTAGGTTTCCATGATCTTGATGATTGCTCTTTAAATTTGCACCTTCCGGATTCCACCATTAAAAAGCCAATGGGAAGGATCAATAATGTTCTCATTGTTGCAAATAGAAATTTGGTGCCCGTAGATTTTATCGCTCTTGATATAGATTGCAATCTTTCTTGCCCTATTATTCTTGGTAGACCTTTCCTTAGAACGATTGGCGCGATTATTGATATGAAGGAAGGGAATATTAGATTACAATTTCCATTAGGCATGGAGCACTTTCCAAGAAAGAAAGTCAAATTACCTCATGAATCTATCATGCGAGCTACTTATGAATTGAGTGCCAAAGATGGCACTACTTAGATCGATCCTCGCTTTTATGCCTAGCTAGGGGCATTAAACGATAGCGCTAGTTAGGAGGCAACCCAATTTTATTTGTGTTTTTGTTTTTGTTTCTGTTTAGTACCAAATTTTGCATCTACCTTATGTTTAGATGTGTTTTTATGTTTTAATTAGTGTTTGTGCCAAGTAGAACCTATAGGATAACCTATCGTGATAGTTAATTTGATTCTACTGAAAAACAGAAACTTTGCACGCACGAAATTAGTTTTTTTTAATTCACAGAAACGTGATTTTTCGTTGATTCTTTTTGCTGTAGATCAATAGACAAATTTCCCAGGACTTCCTATTTTTGTAGGATTTTTAGAGTTCCATAAGTATTCAAGGGTTACAGATTGCTACAGACTATTCTGTTGTTGACAGATTCTGTTTTTCGCGTGTTGTTTGCTTATTTTGATGCATCTATGGCTAGTATTAAGTGATATGAACCATAGAGAACTTGAAATACAGTAGGTTTAACACAAATATAAATAAATAATGAGTTCATTACAGTACCTTATGTGGTGGTTTTGCTTTCTTTCACTAACGGAGCTTATGAGATTTCCTGTTGAGTTTTGTATTGTGAAGTTTTCAAGTTTTGGGTAAAGATTTGATGGACTATGGAATAAGGAGTGGCAAGAGCCTAAGCTTGGGGATTCCCATGGCACCCCAAGATAGTCAATAATAGCCAAAAGCCTAAGCTTGTGGATGCCCCGGAAGGCATCCCCTCTTTCGTCTTCGTTCATTGGTAACTTTACTTGGAGCTATATTTTTATTCGCCACATGGTATGTGTTTTGCTTGGAGCATCTTGTATGATATTAGTGTTTGCTTTTTAGTTTTCCACAATCATCCTTGATGTACACACCTTTTGGTAGAATCCCACTTGATTGGAATTTATTAGAATACTCTTTGTGCTTCACTTATATCTTTTGAGCTAGATAGTTTTTGCTCTAGTGCTTCACTTATATTTTTTAGAGCACGGCGGTGGCTTAATTTTGTAGAAATTTCTAGTCTCTCATGCTTCACTTAAATTATTTTGAGAGTCTCTTAGAACAGCATGGTATTTGCTATGGTTATAAATTTGGTCCTAGAATGATGGGCATCCAAGTTGGGTATAATAAAAACTATCATAGAAAGTGAATTGGATGCTATGATCAATTTGATGTTTGATAATTGTTTTAAGATATTAGGATGGTGGTATTAGAGTCATGCTAGTTGGGTGATTATGAATTTAAAGAATGCTTGTGTTGAAGTTAGAAAGTCTCGTAGCATGCACGTATGGTGAACCGCTTTGTGATGAAGTTGGAGCACAATTTTATTTATTGATTGTCTTTCTTATGAGTGGCGGTCGGGGACGAGCGATGGTCTTTTCCTACCAATCTATCCCCCTAGTAGCATGCGCGTAGTACTTTGTTTTTGATGACTTGTAGATTTTTGCAATAAGTATATGAGTTCTTTATGACTAATGTTGAGTCCATGGATTATGTGCACTCTCACCTACCACCATTGCTAGCCTCTCTTGTGTCGCGCAACTTTCGCCGGTACCATACACCCACCATATACCATCCTCAAGCAGCCACCATACCTACCTATTATGGCATTTCCATAGCCATTCCGAGATATATTGCCATGCAACTTTCCACTATTCCGTTTATATGACACGCATCATCATTGTCATATTGCTCTTTGCATGATCATGCAGTTGACATCGTATTTGTCGCAAGGCCACCTTCATAATTTTCATACATGTCGCTCTTGATTCATTGCATATCCCGGTACACTGCCGGAGGCATTCATATAGTCATATCTTGTTGAGTTGTAATCTTGAGTTGTAAGTAAATAAAAGTGTGATGATCTTCATTATTAGAGCATTTCCCAGTGAGGAAAGGATGATGGAGACTATGATTCCCCCACAAGTCGGGATGAGACTTCGGACTTTATAAAAAAGAGAGAAAAAAGAAAGAAAGGCCAAAAGAAAAAAAGAGGAGGCCCAAAGAAAAAAAAAAGAAAAAAGAGAAAAAGAAAAAGAAAAAGGAAAAGGAAAGAAAAATAAAAATGAGAGAAAAAGAGAGAAGGGACAATGCTACTATCCTCTTTTCCACACTTGTGCTTCAAAGTAGCACCATGATCTTCATGATAGAGAGTCTCCTATGTTGACACTTTCATATACTAGTGGGAATCTTCATTATAGAACTTGGCTTGTACATTCCAATGATGGGCTTCCTCAAAGTGCCCTAGGTCTTCGTGAGCAAGCGAGTTGGATGCACACCCACTTAGTTTCTTTTATTGAGCTCTCATACATTTATAGCTCTAGTGCATCTGTTGCATGGCAATCCCTACTCACTCACATTGATATCTGTTAATGGGCATCTCCATAGCCCGTTGATACGCCTAGTTGATGTGAGACTATCTTCTCCTTTTTGTCTTCTCCACAGCCACCATTCTATTCCACATATAGTGCTATGTCCATGGTTCACGCTCATGTATTGCGTGAAAGTTGAAAAAGTTTGAGATTACTAAAGTATGAAACAATTGCTTGGCTTGTCATCGGGGTTGTGCATGATTAAATACTTCATGTGATGAAGATAGAGCAACAGCCAGACTATATGATTTTGTAAGCATAACTTTCTTTGGCCATGTTATTTTGAGAAGACATGATTGCTTGATTAAGTATGCTTGAAGTATTACTATTTTTTATGTCAATATGAACTTTTATTTTGAATCATTTGGATCTGAACATTCATGCCACAATAAAGAAAATTACATTGAGAATTATGCTAGGTAGCATTCCACATCAAAAATTCTGTTTTTATCATTTACCTACTCGAGGACGAGCAGGAATTAAGCTTGGGGATGCTTGATACGTCTCCAATGTATCTATAATTTTTGATTGTTCCATGCTATTATATTACTCGTTTTGGATATTTATGGGCTTTATTTTACACATTTATATCATTTTTGGTACTAACCTACTAACCGAAGGCCCAGCCCGTATTGCTTTTATTTGCCTATTTCAGTATTTTGAAGAAAAGGAATATCGAACGGAGTCCAAACGGAATGAAACCTTCGAGAGCGCGATTTTTGGACCAAACATGATCCAGGGGACTTGGGGTGCAAGTCAAGAAGCAGTCGAGGCGGCCACTAGGGTGGAGGGCGCGCCCACCCCTACTAGGCGCGCCCCCCTATCTCGTGGGCCACTCGGGCGGCCACCGACCTACTTCTTCCTCCTATATATACCCACGTACCCCAAGAACATCAAAGGCGACCACGAAAAACTATTTCCACCACTTTAACCTTCTGTATCCGTGAGATCCCATCTTGGAGCCTTCGCCGGTGCTCCGCCGGAGGGGGAATCGACCATGGAGGGCTTCTACATCAACACCATAGCCCCTCCATGAGTTGTGAGTAGTTTACCACAGACCTTCGGGCCCATAGTTATTAGCTAGATGGCTTCTTCTCTCTTTTGGGATCTCAATACCATGTTCTCCTCGATCTTCTTGGAGATCTATTCGATGTAACTCTTTTTGCGGTGTGTTTGTCGAGATCCGATGAATTGTGGGTTTATGATCACGTTTATCTATGAGAAATATTTGAATCTCCTCTGAATTCTTTTATGTTTGATTAAGTTATCTTTGCAAGTCTCTTCGAATTATCAGTTTGGTTTGGCCTACTAGATTGATCTTTCTTGCAATGGGAGAAGTGCTTAGCTTTGGGTTCAATCTTGCGGTGTCCTTTCCCAGTGACAGCAGGGGTAGCAAGGCACGTATTTTATTGTTGCCATCGAGGATAAAAAGATGGGGTTTATATCATATTGCATGAGTTTATCCCTCTACATCATGTCATCTTTCTTAATGCATTACTCTATTCTTTATGAACTTAATACTCTAGATGCATGCTGGATAGCGGTCGATGTTTGGAGTAATAATATTAGATGCAGGCAGGAGTCGGTCTACTTGTCATGGACATGATTCCTATATACATGATCATGCCTAGATAATCTCATAATTATTCGCTTTTATATCAATTGCTCGACAGTAATTTGTTCACCCATCGTAATACTTATGCTATCTTGAGAGAAGCCACTAGTGAAACCTATGGTCCCCGGGTCTATCTTTTATCATATAAGCTTTCAATCTACTTTTATTTGCATCTTTACTTTTTCAATCTATATCATAAAATACCAAAAATATATTTATCTTATCATACTATCTCTATCAGATCTCACTTTCGCAAGTGGCCGTGAAGGGATTGACAACCCCTTTATTGCATTGGTGGCGAGTTCTTTGTTTGTTTGTGTAGGTGTGTGGGACTTTTGAGGAGACTCCTACTGGACTAATACATTGGTTCTCAAAAACTGAGGGAAATACTTACGCTACTAGTGCTTCATCACCCTTTCCTCTTCAAGGAAAAACCAATGCAAACTCAAGACGTAGCACCCCTTTCTTTGGAAAGATATCTCATTAGGGCTTATGAACTCCCTGTACTGGTTTTTTAGGTCTTGAATTATTTCCTTTTTCTGAACTGCCGCTGATCTAAAATAGTACTTGCAATCTGTGAAATCTGTTTGTGCCGTACTTAGCAAAAAAACTGCACCTGGATAGATTTACCTAGTCATGGCGGCTCATACAACCGGCTTTAATTGCAATGCTCAATAGATAACATCAAACTGCTCATGGCGGCTTAAATAACCTGACGTAATTAGTCATATACCATTAGGCCCCTTTATAAGCCGCCAGTCTGATATGTGTTGTAATACTTTTTTCCTCCGGCTTAATTTTGAACCGGCAAATTTATTATTTTTCTTTTTAGGCTTCCTTCTTCACAATGCCGCCCAAAACAACCACTTCCTATAATTGGGTTCGTTCCATCGTCACGGAGAGTACACTTGAAGTGTGAAAACCGGCTATCTGCCTAAAAAAGATGTCATGTCGTACCGCGCCCCTAAACCGACAGAAGAAAAGCCTCGGCCCAAAGAAGGGGAAGTCATTGTCTTCACTGATCACATGAACCGGGGCTTTTCGCCGTCCGGCTCTAAGTTCTTCAGAGACGTTCTGCGCTTTTTCGACCTCCATCCTCAAGACATCGGACCCAATTCCATCCTCAAGACATCGTATACCTTGAAGAAGAGCCCAACCTGGAAATTTTCAGAAAATACTTTTACTTGAACCGCCAGAATGAATACTCCAACAGACCTAGTTTGGAACTTGGCGGGGTATCGATCCAACGATGGAGAGACGCCATTTTTCCTTATGCGCAGCCACCAAGTTATCCCAAGGACTGGAACCAGACATGGTTCTACTGCCAAGATACTTCTCCGGCTGATGAGAACCCTCTGCCCGGCTTTCGTGCCCTACGTCTCTAATCCAATCATCTGCTCCCAGACAAGTTGTCAGCTATTGATTGCCAGAAGATCGCCCCTACCATTGCAAAAGTCAAAGATCTGTTAGGGAACGGCTTAAATGGCATTGACTTGGTCCGGTGTTGGGTTTCCTGGCAGATCATCCCCTTGAGCCGCCACTCCAGTTTAATGTGCACTTACACAGGTGACACAAAGGATCCTCTGCGCCACAACCCCGGTGAGTTACCTGATGACCTTATCAATGATATGACAAGATCTCTTCTGAATGAAAGCCTAGATGATTGCAGCAGGGTGGGCCTAAGCCCTTTCTACAAGTCTAACCCGGCACCAAAAGTAAGTCGCCAAATCGGCTATTTTACCTTCATCCTTAATACTTTGTTTTAACTCAACCTTGACGATTTTCACAGGCTGATGATGACTTTTGAATTAAAGAGTGTGACCATGAAGTTGCAAAGAGAGCCAGGTGTCGGTGTCAAAACCGGCGGATCTCGGGTAGGGGGTCCCGAACTATGCGTCTAAGGCTAATGGTAACAGGAGGCGGGGGGCATAATGTTTACCCAGGTTCGGGCCCTCTCGATGGAGGTAATACCCTACTTCCTACTTAATTGATCTTGATGAATATGAGTATTACAAGAGTTGATCTACCACGAGATCGTAATGGATAAACCCTAGAAGCCTAGCCTGTGAGATTATGATTGTTGTCCTATGGACTAAACCCTCCGGTTTATATAGACACCGGAGGGGACTGGGGTTAGACAAAGTCAGTTACAGAGAAAGGAATCTACATATCCGAATCGCCAAGCTTGCCTTCCACGCAAAGGAGAGTCCAATCCGGACACGGGAAGAAGTATTCTATCTTGTATATTCATAGCCCAACAGTCCGGCACATGTATATAGTCCAACTGTCTGAGGACCCCTTAGTCCACGACTCCCTCGGTAGCCCCTGAACCAGGCTTCAATGACGATGAGTCCGGCGTGCAGATTGTCTTCGGCATTGCAAGGCGGGTTCCTCCTCCGAATACTTCAAAGTAGAATTCGAACACAAGAATCGTGTCCGGCTCTACAAAACAAGTTCCACACACAACCGTCAAGAGTATAATATTCCACGAGTCCAATCCGCTGACAACTTTTCATAGCATGACATCACGCCACTGCCCGGTCATTATTCGAGGTGCGGTTTTATTGGCACGTCTTGTCAAAGCAGAGATCGTGTCCCCTTATCACGGGATTCTCATCAATACGGGCATGGGTAACCCAACCGTGTCATCTGCACGGCCCTTGGGGAATAGGCGAGTGGGGAGGTGCATGACTTTTACTGCCTTTATAAAGGGATAAGGATTCATCCTTGTTCACTCATGCCTTCTCCTTCCTCTGTCCATCCATTCTTGAGCTCCAAAGCCCAAGCTCCCGTCTTCTCCGCCAAAAAAAGCACTCCAATCATGTCCGCATCCAGAGGAGGAGGCAAGTGGATGGCCTCCTCCGTCAAGGAGAAGGACATCAAGAAGCTCCGGGAGGCTGGGTACTTGGCCCCGGAAATCGCTCACCGACTTCCGGCCAAGGGACAGATAATCCCCACCCCAGAGCCCCAGGAGAGGGTGGTGTTCCTCACACACTTCATCCGCGGGCTGGGATTCCCCCTCCACCCGTTCGTCCGCGGACTGATGTACTACTACGGGCTAGACTTCCATGACCTGGCCCCCAATTCCATCCTCAACATATCGGCATTTATCGTCGTGCGTGAGGCCTTCCTCCGCATCCCACCTCACTTCGGGCTATGGCTGAAAACCTTCAATGTGAAACTGAAGGTAGTGAGCGGCCAACAAGCAGAGTGCGGAGGCGCCATGGTGGACAAGATGCCCAATGTCACCTGGCCCGAAGGCTCCTTCGTGGAGACTATCAAAGGATGGCAATCGGGGTGGTTCTACATCACCGAGCCGCGTGGCACCAACTGGGCGGCGGCTCCTGCATTCCGGTCCGGAGTCCCAGTGAGGCTCGCCTCCTGGCAAGAGAAGGGCCTGGCCTGGTCTTCTTCGGACGAGCTAACAGCGCTCCAAATGCGTGTTCAGACCATGCTAAACAAGAAAGTCAAGCTCTTCAACATGATCCAGGTGATGCTCCTTTGCCGGATCCTTCCATGCCGACGCCGGACTTGCTATATGTGGAAGTTCGATCCGGCCAAGCACCAGGCCCTACTGGAGCTCTTCGACACGACACACGAAGATATTTGGAAGGAGCTCTTCAAGGCCAACAAGGTCCCGCCGGTCACGGACGAGGATCGTGGGCATGACCTAACTCACCCTACTAATCCGGTAAGTTATTTCATGTTTTCAAGGAATACCCTTTACTTGCACACTCGAGGAAGGCATTTAAGCCTCCCTATCAAATTTTTTAGGACTGGACAGAGATAGCAGAGCGGATTAACTGTCCGGCTCCGCTGCCCGAAGGCCCAGAAATCCCGCTTCTGACGAAGATGTTTGTTCCGGCGCCTTATGACATGCCGGAGAAGAAGGCCAAGAAGAAGTCCAAGGGGGGCAGAGGTGGTCTCCGCCGCAAGGGCACTTCTGACGCGACGTCCGAAGACGTCGAGGCTCACTCCTCCGCCGAAGACGATGAGGAAGAGGAGGAAGAAGAAAAAGAGATCCATTCCCCCCTGCAGGGGAGAAAGAAAAGGACAGTCTCCATGCATCTGGAGGCCAAGACGTCCAAGAAGGGGAAAGCTTCCCTTCCAGACAGCTCCACAGCAGCCACCGACAGCAGCTGGGAGTGGGTGCCCAAGGAGAAGCCCCTGGCCAAATTCGTAAGTGTCCGGACGCCTTCGTGTATCCGGCCTCTTTACTTCATTGTTTTAATGTGCTAAATTATGCATTTGCAGTCCGGCTCGGTCCAACCTCGAGCGGTCCTTATCTTCAGAGGATTTGCTGGACCCAGTGGCGATGGACAGCGGGAACCTTCCCTTGGCCTCCTCTCCCAAGGACACGGATGGCACCGAGGCGTCATCTCGAAGGATCCCCGATCTGGGAGAGAATCTGGAGGCCGTCAGGGAGGCGCCGGAGGGCGAAGCCTCGGTTGCTGGACACATGGGGGAGCAGACCCCCATGGATACTGATGATGGGGGTCGTATTCAATTCGGCCCTCATCCAAATGTAATTCTAGAGACCTATACAGCTCCAGAATCAGGCGAAAAGCCCTCTTCGAAGGAAGGGGGCATGCCTATCCCACCGGTGACCTATGTCCATCTAGAGGTGTCGGACACTTTGCTGGAGGCGCTTCCATTGCCGAAGAACACCGTGCCCTTATGGGTACAGTGATTGAGAGGATCCAGTCCACAAAAAGCGCATTGACCAAAGCCTGCACTAGCCTTCTAACAGGCTTTGAGGTAAGTAATGTAATTGTAAAAAGAATGTCATGGTATAGACAGTAGCCCCTGATACTCTGTTTGGTGTTCAAAAAGAAAAGCTGAACAGAGGATCAAATAATTTTCACAAGAGTCTAATCTAATATGTCTATGTGAATAAGCAGGCGTCTCTGCTGGCTACAACCGCTCACACTGCAGAAGTCTCCGGACTGAAGCAGAATCTGGAGCGGGCCGAGGAAGAGCTCGACCGTGTGAAGAAGCAGCTGGAGGACAGTCAAGGTATGCAGTAACCTTGTATATATTCAGGAAGGATGAATGATTCGTGTTGATGAAAGTGCCATGAAATTTATTAGGGGCAACAACTGAGGTAGAGGCCCTCAAGAAGGCGATGGCCGAGGCCGAGGACAAGGCGGCCAAGGAGCAGGCCACACGCGAAAAGCATGAGGCCCGGGTCAATGAGGTCTAGCAAGAGCTCCAGGACACCGTCAAAAAGTGCGAGTCCTTGGAGCATGAATTTAAGGAGCAAGAGTCTGAACTTGCCAAGGCCTGCCAGAGCGCACAAGATGCCCGGGCCGAAGCCCAGGGCGCCCTCTAGGAAATCCAGGCGGCCAAGAAGATCACGGCACGTAAGGCTTTCATTATGTAGAGCAGATATGTGAAGGAAAGGTTCCTTTTACTTACACGGATTTGGAGCTCTCCAGGGGCGTTTGTGGATTTGCCGCGCGGCGTGTCAGATGCTGTGGAATTCTATCGAGCCGAAGAGGGGATTGAGGGAGTCCTGGATTAAGGGGTCCTTGGACAGCTGGACTATACACTTTGGCCGGACTGTAGGACTATGAAGATACAAGATTGAAGACTTCGTCCCGTGTCCGAATGGGACTCTCCTTTGCATGGAAGGCAAGCTTGGCAATTCGGATATGTAGATCTCCTTCTCTGTAACCGACTCTGTGTAACCCTAGCCCCCTCCGGTGTCTATATAAACCGGAGGGTTTAGTCCGTAGGACAACAACAATCATAATCATAGGCTAGCTTCTAGGGTTTAGCCTCTACGATCTCGTGGTAGATCAACTCTTGTAATACTCATATCATCAAGGTCAATCAAGTAGGAAGTAGGGTATTACCTGCATAGAGAGGGCCCGAACCTGGGTAAAACATTGTGTCCCCTGCCTCCTGTTACCATTAGCCTTAGACGCACAGTTTGGGACCCCCTACCCGAGATCCGCCGGTTTTGACACCGACATTGGTGCTTTCATTGAGAGTTCCACTATGTCGTTGCGATAAGGCTTGATGGCTCCTTCAATCACCTTCAATGACGTGGCCTAGGGGGAAGTTTTCCTTCCCAGATAGATCTTCGTATTCGGCGGCTTCGTACTGCGGGCCAACTCGCTTGGACACCTGGAGCAGATCTATAGCTACGCCCCTGGCCATCAGGTCAGGTTTGGAAGCTTGAACTATATTTCCGATACCCGCGAAGATTTGATCTTCGACGGATTCGAGCCAATGGCAGGTATGTCGAGTAGTCGTGACGAGCATGACCTAGATCTGCCATCAGACATTGTTCGGGGGATCGCACCTGCGGTGGCCCCGGGAATCAATCCAGAGCAGATCGTGCCTTCCAAGGATGGGTGGATGGACCCCGCCACGGAGGCCGCACACTCATCGGCGTTGGAGCCGAACACTGATCCCACCTCCTGTGAGGGTGGTGTCATCGGACCCCCGGACTCGTCTCCGGCTACAGGATCCGAACCGCGTACGTCCATGCCTATCAAATCTAATTGGGCACCGGTCATGGAGTTCACCTCCGCGGATATTTTTCAGCACTCGCCCTTGGGTGATGTGCTAAATTCATTAAGGTCTCTTTCCTTGTCGGGAGATTCTTGGCCGAACTATGTCCGGCTCGAGTGGGAAGCGGACGATGAAGAAATTCGTTCCCCACCCACCACCCACTTAATAGCCACTGTCGATGACTTAACCGACGTGCTTGACTTCAACTCCGAAGACATCGATGGTATGGACGACGATGCAGGAGAAGAACAGGAACCACCGCCTATAGGGCGCTGGGCAGCCACCTCATCATACGATATATATATATATATATATATATATGGTGGACACCCACAAAGAAAGCAATGGTGATGAGGCAACAAAAGATAACCCCTTGGAGAAGCAATCTAGGCACCGGCGTCATAGGCGCCGCTCCAAGCCCCGCCATAGCAAAAATAGTGATACCGGCACAAGAGATAACAATCCGATGGTGCCGAAGATGAAAACAATCCTGCCCAGCCAGGCTTCGAGCAGGCCGAGCAAGAGGATGGGCAAACTAGCCCTAAGGAACAAGCAACAGATGGAGAATCAGAGGATGATAATTACATGCATCTCTCTGAAGATGAAGTGAGCCTCGGCAACAAAGAATTCATTGTGCCTGAGGATCTCGTCGAGCAGGAGCGCTTCAAGCGTCGGCTTATAGCCACTGCAAAAAGCCTGAAGAAAAAGCAGCAACAGCTTCAAGCTGATCAAGATCTGCTAACTGATAGATGGACCGAGGTCTTGGCTGCCGAGGAATACAGACTCTAGTGCCCTACCAAAAGTTACCCAAATCGTAGGTTCCTACCTCAACTCGAGGAAGAGGCGTTAAAACCAACACTACCAGCGCATGATGTGGCTGACAGGCCACCCCGTGGCCGAGACAAAGCGGCGTACCAGCCCGAAGTCCAGACCGCACCCCGTCGCCAATCAAACAATAATACTAAGGCCCGGGGCTACACGAAGGACCTACGAGACGTATTGGAAAACAAAGCAGGACAGTCAAGATCGATCTACAGATCACGGGGGCGCGCCACAACCCATGACGATGACCATCACGCCGGATACAATAAACAAAAGTCCGGTCGGGACGAATACAACAGAGCTATTCATTTGAACTACGTCGGGATGTAGCCTGGCATAGAGGTGCCGCATACCCCCTATGCTTCACTGATGAAGTAATGGATCATGAATTCCCAGAAGGGTTCAAACCCGTGAACATTGAATCATATGATGGCACAACAGACCCCGCGGTATGGATTGAAGATTTTCTCCTACACATTCACATGGCCTGTGGCGATGACTTACATGCCATAAAGTACCTACCACTTAAGCTCAAAGGACATGCTCGGCATTGGTTGAATAGCCTGCCAGCAAGCTCCATTGGCAGTTGGGAGGACCTGGAAGATGCATTCCTTGACAACTTCCAGGGCACCTACGTGCGACCACCGGATGCTGATGACTTAAGTCACATAACCCAACAGCCCGGAGATTCAGCCAGGAAATTCTGGACTCGGTTCCTAACTAAAAAGAACCAAATTCTCGACTGTCCGTATGCCGAAGCCTTAGCAGCCTTCAAGCATAACATCCATGATAAATGGCTCGCCCGACACCTCGACCAAGAGAATCCAAAGTCCATGGCAGCCCTCACGACACTCATGACTTTCTTTTGCACGGGCGAGGACAGTTGGCTGGCTCGTAGCAACATCACACCAAAAAACTCTGGCGATTCAGACGCGAGAGATAGCAACGGCAAGCCGCGACGCAATATACACAAGCGTCGCAATAATGGCGACAACACCAAAGACATGGCAGTCAATGCCGGATTCAGAGGCTCCAAATCCGGACAGCAGAAAAAGCCATTAAAAAGAAACAACCCGGGCTCGTCTAGTTTGGACCGCATACTTGATCGCTCATATCAAATTCACGGCACCCCTGATAAACCAGCCAATCGTACCAATAGAGAATGATGGGTCTTCAGACAAGCCGGTAGGTCAGGTGCCGAAAACAAGGGGAAGGGGTCCCAAAGCGATGATGACGATGAGGAGCCCCGATCACCGAACACAGGAGGACAGAAGAAATTTCCTCCCTAGGTGAAAACGGTGAATATGATATACGCAAACCATATTCCCAAGCAGAAGCGTGAACCAAGGGACATCTACGCAATGGAGCCAGTCGCCCCAACGCTCAATACATGGTCTTCTTGTCCGATCACTTTCGATCGCAGGGACCATCCCACCAGTATCTGTCATGGTGGTTCGACCGCATTGGTTATCGACCCCATCATTGACGGATTCCACCTTACACGAGTCCTCATGGATGGTGGCAGCAGCTTGAACCTACTCTATCAGGATACAGTCCAGAAAATGGGCATCGACCCCTCAAGGATCAAGCCCACAAAAACCACCTTCAAGGGTGTCATACCAGGTGCAGAGGCCTGTTGCATGGGCTCGATCACACTGAAAGTGGTCTTCGGATCTCCGGACAGTTACCGTACCGAAGAGTTAGTCTTCATCCTCATCCCATTTCATAGTGACTATCAGGCATTGCTCGGACGAACCGCGTTCCCTCAGTTCAATGCGGTGCCACATTACGCCTACCGTAAACTCAAGCTGGCAGGTCCACGCGGCGTCATCATGGTTATTGGCAAGGCCCAGCTCCCGGACACCACCAAAGAAGTCTGAAGTACTACGCGGCAGGATAGCCCGGCTCGCACGGAGCTTAACTAAAAACATTCCGGCAAAAAGTTAAGACAAGCCACATACCGCGGCTCAACCGCTCTGTGGCGCCAAACCATTTCTTACATTTTCTTTGCAGGTTCACCTCTATGTAGGCCAGGACGGATGGCGTGAAGACAGTTCGAGCGCGTAAGGGAATCTCTAGATATTCCCCTCTACGATCATCCGACCACACTCCGGATCCGCATACACCTTCCTCCCGCCTGGTCTCAGCAGGTTCCGCAGTCATATTTCTTTTTATCACATTACCTATACTCATACGCATTGACGTATTATTCAAATACACCATGTGAGTTTATATGATGCTCGTCTGCTGCTATTTCTTATTGAAACTCTTTTGTTAAAAGGCAGCTGCATATCGCGATATGCCTTAATATGCCAGGGGCTTCTTTATACCCATAATATGGCAATAAAGTCTGAATACCTTCACGACAGTTCGGCACCCTGAACTTATAGCATTATATGCATCAGCTCCGAATCATGTCTTGGGTCAATAGTTGGGTTTGCCTGGCTCCTATGTTTTGGTACCTTATGTTCCGCTCTATCGGCTAAGGTAGCACAGGGAGAACTACTATGATTGTGTCCCGGTTCTTCCGAACGAGCACCTCAGTAGAGAAAGCCAAAACTGATTGTCATGGTACAGCGAGAGCTGGTCAGCTATTCGAGAGGTTGTAAAATCTTTAAGGATTTATTCCGCATAATGCCATAACCAATGCAGCGTGCGAGGGATCGGCTTTTCTTCCGATCAGGCACCTGTAAAGCCCCTCCTGCGGTCTTCCACACACCAGGGGATGCGCCTACCTTCCTTTTAAAACCCCTATGGCTAAGTGAGAGTGATAAATCCCTATAGTCTGATTGCCTGGTTCGCTGTGCTGAACACCTCCTTCAAGGACCCAAAACTGGGATAAAGAGTGTTCAGGGATCCTGAACACCCCCGTACTTACTACGTGGGGGCAGAAGTCGACGACAGGCCAACTCTCAGGATTAATATATAAAACGGCCGCACAGGAGGAAAAACTTTCAAATGAGAAGCAATAAATGATAGAAATGATCTTGTTCAAACATTACAAAGGACAAACATGACCGTATTCATGGAAAAATAATGTCCTTGGTGCATTACTCCACCGCTAGGTGGGCTCCTTTCAAGACACCTTCATAATACAGCTCAGGCTTGCGGTGCTCCTTTCCCTCCGGTGGTCCCTTGGTCATCAGCTTTTCCACATCCATCTTCCCCCAATGCACCTTTGCGCGGGCGAAGGCCATTCGCGCACCTTCCATGCAGGCCGACCGCTTGATGACTTCGAGTCGAGGGCAGGCACTCGCAAGCCACTTCACAAGCCCGAAGTAACTGCTCGGAATCGGCTCGGTGGGCCACAGCCGGATAATCAAATCCTTCATGGCTAGCTCGGCCGCCTTATGCAGTTCGACCAACTGCTTGAGTTGATCGGAAAACGACACCGGATAATTCAGCGCCAGATACTGCATCCAAAAGAGCTTATCCGTAGTATTCCTCTCTTCAGCTCGGTAGAATTGGGCGGCATTAGATATTCTGCATGGAAGCTCCGCAAATACCCCTTGAGAAATCGTAATTTAAACTCTCAACTCGATTTTCTCCTTTCAAATACCCGCTTTGTATAGAAAAAGCCTTACCAGCCGCAATCTTCCTCGCCTCCTGGATTTCCTTCAGGGCACCTTGGGCTTCCCCCCGGGCATCACTTGCGGCTTGGCGGGCCTGGGAGAGTTCGGACTCTTTCCCTGCTAAACTCTGCTCCAAGGTCTCGCATTTCTTCACGGCCTCTTGAAGCTCTCGCTCAGCCTCAATAACTCTGGCCTCGTGTTTCTCACGGAGAGCCTGCTCTATGGCTGCCTTCTTCTCGGCTTCGGCCATAGCCTTTTTAAGAGCCTCAATTTTGGTCGTCGCCCCTAGAGCACATTACCAAAATATTTTCATCATGCACACTTATTCATTTGTGCTAAATAAACAAGGTTTCTGCATACCTTGGTTATCCTCTAGCTGTTTCTTCACTTGGCCAAGTTCTCCTTTGGCCCGCTCTATACTATGCCTCAGTCCGGATACTTCCGCAGCATGAGAGGCGGCAGTCACTGACGCCTGCTTATTAAAAAGAGGGATAGATGTCATCAAGTGAGTCTCTTGCGAACATAAATTTGATCCTCTGTCTGATTCTTTCTTTCACCGAACAGTGTATCAGGGGCTACTATCTATACCATGACACTCTTCCAAACCTCATAAAACATACCTCAAAGCCTCTTATGAGGCTGATACAGGATTCATTCAGTCCACTCTTAGCAGATTGAATCTTCTCAATCACCACACCCATAAGGGCACGGTGTTCATCAACAACAGAGGCACCCTTCAGCGCCGCCAATAAAGCATCCGGCACCTCTGGTTGGACAGAGGTTGCCGATGGAACAGATACACCTCCTCCAGCCGATGGAGGCCGTCTGCCTGACCCTGGGGCCTTTGGGTCTCCGGAATCATATCCGGCTGGGGGCCAGATTCAAAATAACCCCCGCCATCGACATCCACGGGAGCCTTCTCTTCCGTGTGTCCGGACCCTGAAGTATGGCCTCCTGGCGCCGCCTTTGCGATCTTTTCCCCCCCTCCGTGGCCTGGGGCCTTCTGGGACGAAACCTCGGTTTCATTCATATGTTTGGGGGAGGGGGCCTTCGGGGGTGTCCAGCTCTCCATTGCATCCGAACCCAACAAATCCTCTGACGAGGATTGTTCGGCACGGGACCTCGCCGGATTGAAAAAGGCACGGCTCAGATTAAAATATCAGGCCATGACAAGTCTGGACAGATGAGCGTGTTCGGATTTTATACTCACGAGTTCACTAGAGACTTGGCCCTGGGATTCCACTCCGGGCTACTATCGGCGGCGGCGGTGGACTCCTCTTGAAGAGGAGTTTTCCCCCTCTTAGGCGACTCGGCCTCCAAGGATGTGGAGGCCGTCCTTTTCTTTCTTCCCCTCGCGGGGGATTCATCTCCTTCCTCCTCCTTATCCTCTTTGGAGGAAGAATGGGCATTGGAGTCTTCGGATCTTGTGTCCGAAGCGCCACGACGGCGGAGGCCGCCCCTGGTCTTCTTGGCCTCCTTTTCGGCCTTCTTCATCGGTGCCTTGTAAGGCGCCGGGACCAGCATCTTCATCAGAATTGGGCCGGCTGGTTCTTCTGGTAGCGGGGCCGGATAGTAGATCTGCCCCGCCTTCTTCGCCCAGCCCTAGGAAATTGGGGGGAAGCTCATCAAGCATTTTCCTAAGGATATGCGAATAAAACATATGAATTGTCAACAAACAATCACTTACCGAACTTGCAGGGCGGGACAGTTGGTACCCGCGGTCCTTGGCGGAGTCCGGCCACGATTTGCCGGACTTGAAAAGCACCTTCCATATGTCCTTGTGCGAGGAGCCGAAGAGCTCTAGCAAGGTCTGGACCTTGGCCGGGTCGAACTCCCATAAGTTGCAAGCCCGGTGTTGACAAGGTAGAATCGGGCGAACTAACATCACCTGGACTACATTGACGAGCTTGATGTTCTTGTCTTCCTTGTCTTGGACACGCGGCTGGAGCTCCGATAGCTCGTCAGACGAAGCCCAGTTCAGGCCCTTCTTGGGCCAAGACATAAGTCACAAGGGGGCGGCAGATCTGAACTCTGGTGCGACGGCCCATTCTTTGCCGCGCGGCTCGGTGATGTAAAACCAGTGCTGCTGCCACTCCTTGACGGAATAATTGAAAGTACCTGTTGGCCATGTAACGTTGGGCATCTTTCTCACCATGGAGCCTCCGCATTCGGCATGCTTGCCGCTCACTACCTTGGGCTTCACATTAAAAGCCTTCAGCCATAAGCCGAAGTGCGGCGGGACACCGAGAAAGGCCTCGCACATGACGATGAATGTCGAGATGTTGAGGAAGGAATTGGGTGATAGATCATGAAAATCAATCCCATAATAATACATGATGCTACGAACAAATGGGTGGAGGGGAAACCCTAGACCGCGGACAAAGTGAGGGAGGAATACCACCCTCTCGTGGGGTTCCGGGGTGGGGACGATTTGTCCCGCCGTCGGAAGACGGTGGCCGATTCTCTTGGCCAGATACCCGGCCCCTTGAAGCTTTTTGATATCCTTCTCCTGGACGGTAGAGGCCATCCACTTGCCTCCTGCTCCGGATCCGGACATTTTTGGGAAACCTTTTTGGGCGGAGAAGACGAACGCGTGAGCGCTAGGGCTTGAGCGAAGGAATGGATGAGCAGAGGAAGAAGGCGTGGGTGAAAGTGGGAGTTCCTATCCCCTTATAAAGGCAGAAGAGATCATGCGCCTCCCCACTTGCCCGGTAAATTCGCTTGTTCCCCAAGCACCACGATTGGTGGCACAGTTGGGTTACCCGCACTCGTATTGATGAGAATCCCGCGATGAGGGGACACGATCTCTGCTTCGACAAGACATGCAGATAAAACCGCCTCACGATATGTGCAGTGGCAGGTTGTGAAAAATGGTTCGGATAATGACCGGGTCGTGGCATGATGTCATGTCTAAAAAGTTTTCGGCAGATTAGATTTGTGGAATATTGTGCTCTCTACGGTGGTATGTGGAATTTGCTTTGCAGAGCCGAACATGATTCTTGTGTTCAAAATCTTCTATGGAGTATCGGACAAGGAACCCGCCTTGCAATGCCGAAGACAATCTGCGCGCCGGACTCATCGTCATTGAAGCCTGGTTCAGGGGCTACTGAGGGAGTCCTGGATTAAGGGGTCCTCGAACAGCCAGACTATATACTTTGGCCGGACTATAGGACTATGAAGATACAAGAATGAAGACTTCGTCCCATGTCCGGATGGGACTCTCCTTTGCATGGAAGGCAAGCTTGGCAATTCGAATATGTAAATCTCCTTCTCTGTAACCGACTCTATGTAACCCTAGCCCCCTCCAGTGTCTATATAAACCGGAGGGTTTAGTCCGTAGGACAACAACAATCATAATAATAGGCTAGCTTCTAGGGTTTAGCCTCTATGATCTCGTGGTATATCAACTCTTGTAATACTCATATCATCAAGGTCAATCAAGCAGGAAGTAGGGTATTACCTCCATTGAGAGGGCCCGAACCTGGGTAAAACATCGTGTCCCCTGCCTCCTGTTACCATTAGCCTTAGACGCACAGTTCGGGACCCCCTACCCAAGATCCGCCAGTTTTGACACCGACAGGGAGCTCTACGAAGAAGCTGTTCTAGTCGCAATACCTTGGACCAGAACATCCAGTGCCCCTTAGCGATTAGCTGAAACAGCTGGTCGAGCTGCATAGGGCGGCCGAACTAGCCATGAAGGATTTGATAATCCGGCTATGGCCTGCTAAAGCCATGCCTAGCAGCTACTTCGGACTCGTGAAGCAGCTTGTCAGTGCCTGCCCTCGGCTTGAAGCCATCATGTGGTCGGTATGTATCGAAGGCGTGCGGATGGCCTTTGGCCGCGCTAAGATGCATTGGGAGAAGATGGATGCCACGAAGTTGATGATTGAGGGACCGCCTGTGGGCAAGGAGCACCGCACACCCCAAATGTATTTTGACATTGTCCTGGAGGGATCCCGCCTTGTGGCGGAGCAATGTGCTAAGGATATCATATTCCCATGAACGCACTCATGTTATCTTGTCCTGTATTATGAAACATATCCATTATGTAATATAATGTCTATTATTTAAAATTTTACCTCCTGTGTGGCCGTTTGTTAAATCTGAGAGTTGGCTAGTCGCTGGCTTCTGCCCCCACGTAGGTAGTATGGGGGTGTTAGGGATAAATCTAAACACTTTTTATCCAAGGTTTTGGTCCTTTAAGGAGGTGTTTAGCGCAACGAACCAGGCAATCAGACTATGCGGCTTTACTACTCTCACTTAGCCATGGGAGTTTGACAAGAAAATTTTGGGCGCAGCCCCTACTGTTCGGAAGGCCGAATTTGGGGCGCTATACATGCCTGATCGGATATAAACCGATTCATCGCATAATGCGGGAAAATTGCTAAAGATTTGTGATACGTCTCCGTCGTATCTACTTTTCCAAACACTTTTGCCCTTGTTTTGGACTCTAACTTGTATGATTTGAATGGAACTAACCCAGACTAACGCTGTTTTCAGCAGAATTGCCATGGTGTTGTTTTATGTGCAGAAAATAAAAGTTCTCGGAATGACCTGAAACTCCACGGAACACCTTAGAAAAAACAATAAAAAATCCTCGCCAAAGTTGAAGACAATGGGGCCCACACCCTGCTCACGAGGGTGGGGCGCCACCCATGGCCTTGCGCCCCTACCTCGTGGGCCCCCTGGTGGCCCTCCGACGCCAACACCAACTCTATATATTGGCTTTCGGGGAGAAAAAAATAAGAGAGAAGAAATCATCGCGTTTTACGATATGGAGCCGCCGCCAAGCTCTAATCTCTCTCGGGAGGGCTGTTCTGGAGTCCGTTCGGGGCTCCGGAGAGGGGGATTCGTTGTCGTCGTCATCATCAACCATCCTCCATCACCAATTTCATGATGCTCACCACCGTGCGTGAGTAATTCCATCATAGGCTTGCTGGACGGTGATGGGTTGGATGAGATTTATCATGTAATCGAGTTAGTTTTGTTAGGTTTTGATCCCTAGTATCCATTATGTTCTGAGATTGATGTTGCTATGACTTTGCTATGCTTAATGCTTGTCACTAGGGCCCGAGTGCCATGATTTCAGATCTGAACCTATTATGTTTTCATGAATATATGCGTGTTCTTGATCCTATCTTGCAAGTCTATAGTCACCTACTATGTGTTATGGTCCGGCAACCCCGAAGTGACAATAATCGGGACCACTCCCGGTGATGACCATAGTTTGAGGAGTTCATGTATTCACTATGTGCTAATGCATTGTTCGGTTCTCTATTAAAAGGAGGCCTTAATATCCCTTAGTTTCAATAGGACCCGCTGCCACGGAGGGTAGGACAAAAGATGTCATGCAAGTTCTTTTCCGTAGCACGTATGACTATATACGGAATACATGCCTACATTACATTGATGAACTGGAGCTAGTTCTATGTCACCCTATGTTATGATCATTACATGATGAACCGCATCCGCATAATTATCCATCACTAATCCGGTGCCTCGAGTTTTCCATATAATGGTTCTCGCTTATTTACTTTTCCGTTGTTCTTACAATCACAACAAAATACCAAAAACATTACTTTTGTTGTCTTTACTTTTGTTACCGTTACCACTACTATCATATTACTTTGCTACTAAACACTTTGCTGCATATACTAAGTTTCGAGGTGTGGTTGAATTGACAACTCAGCTGCCAATACTTGAGAATATTCTTTGGCTCCCCTTGTGTCGAATCAATAAATTTGGGTTGAATACTCTACCCTCGAAAACTGTTGTGATCCCCTATACTTGTGGGTTATCAAGACCTTTTTCTGGCGCTGTTGCCGGGGAGCATAGCTCTATTCTTTGAGTCACTTGGGATTTATATCTGCTGGACACTATGAAGAACTTGAAAGATGATCGAACTACTATTTTGCCCTCAACTACAAGTGGAGGTAAGGAACTGCCATCTAGCCTTGCACTAGGTTCTCCTTCTGTTATAAGTAAGCTTGCGACACCTAAACCTGCTACTGCTATGAATTCTGATATGTCGCATGTTATTGATGAGGCCACTTCTGCTATGCATGATACTTACGATGAAACTACTTCTATGCTTGATACTACTGTGCCCCTTAGTGAATTTCTTGATGAGCAAATTGTAGGTCTAGAGAAAGAGAAATTATTGAACCTGAATACGATGATGATAGTGATGATGAGAATATGCCTGCTATTCCTGAGGGTTATCTTTTTTATGCTGAATCTTCTGCAGCTATTTTTGCTTGCCAGGATAGATATGAACTTAAGAGGTTGCTTGTTAAATGGAGTAAAGAATCTCTTAGAGATAGAATGAGACCCGAACCTGCTTTTGCTACTTCACCTATCTGTGTTCCTGATAAGGACTATTATGATTTTTCTGTTGATCCAGATATAATTACATTGGCTGAATCTAATCCTTTTTATGGCTATGAATCTGAAACTGTTGTGGCACATCTTACTAAGTTAAATGATATAGCTGCCTTGTTTACTAATAATGAGAGATCGCGCTACCTGTATTTACTCAAAATATTTCTGTTCTCATTAAAGGGTGATGCTAAGACATGGTTTAATTCTCTTGATCCTAGTTGTGTGCAAAGTCCCCAGGATATGATTTATTACTTCTCTGCTAAATATTTCCCTGCTCATAAAAAACAAGCTGCTTTGAGGGAAATATACAACTTTGTGCAAATTGAAGAAGAGAGTCTCCCACAAGCTTGGGGGAGGCTTCTCAAGTTACTTAATGCTTTGCCTGATCATCCTCTTAAGAAACTTGAAATACTTGATATATTTTATAATGGACTAACCGATGCTTCCAGAGATTACCTGGATAGTTGTGCTGGTTCTCTTTTCAGGGAAAGAACACCGGATGAAGCTGAAATTCTATTGAATAATATGTTGACAAATGAAAATAATTGGGCACCTCCTGAGCCAGTTCAAGAGCCAATTACCGAGCCTATTCCTAAACCAACTCCGAAGAAGAGAGGTGTTTTATTTCTCAGTCCCAAAGATATGCAAGAGGCAAAGAAATCTATGAAAGAAAAAGGTATTAAAGCTGAAGATGTTAAGAATTTACCTCCTATTGAATAAATACATGGTCTTAATTTACTGCCTGTTGAAGAAGTATATGATCTCAATTACTTATTTCCTGAATAACCTCCCGATATCCCGATACAGGTAGTAAAGGTAAATTCTCTCTATAGATATGATAAAGTTGAAGTACCTCCTACTAAAATTTCTAGTCAGTGCTTGGATGAGTTTGACGACTTTATGTTTAAGCAAGATGACTTTAATGCTTATTTTGGTAGACAATTAAAACAGAATACCTTTACTATTAAATGCTTGGGTGATTATATGGCTGATATTAGAGGTGAGCTTAAACTTGTTAGCAAACATGCTTCTATGGTTACCACTCAAGTAGAACAAGTACTTAAAGCTCAGAAAGAAGTGCTTGATGAAATGAATAGTAAGAAAAATGATTATGTTGTTAGAGTGGCTACTAGAACTGGTAGAATGACTCAGGAACCTTTGTATCCTAAAGGCCACCCTAAGAGAATCGAGCAAGATTATCAGAGAAATAATATTGATGTACCTAGTTCTTCTAAAAGGAGGAAAAAGTAAAATGATAGGACTTCGCAAACTTCTAGTGAACCTATTGCTGAACCACCTGAGAATTCGAATGATATCTCTGTTTCTGATGCTGAAACACAATCAGGTGATGAACATGAACCTAGTGATAATGTTAATGATAATGTTCATGTTGATGCTCAACCTAGTAATGATAATGATGTAGAAGTTGAACCTGATGTTGATCTTGATAACCCACAATCAAGGAATCAACATTATGATAAAAGAGACTTTGCTGCTAGGAAACATGGTAAAGAAAGGGAACCATGGGTTCAGAAACCCATGCCTTTTCCTCCAAAACCATCCAAGAAAAAGGATGATGAGGATTTTGAGCGCTTTGCTGAAATGATTAGACCCATCTTTTTGCGTATGCGATTAACTGATGTGCTCAAAACAAATCCTTATGCTAAGTATATGAAGGATATCATTACTAATAAAACAAAGATACCTGAAGCTGAAATTTCCACCATGCTTGCTAATTATACTTTTAAGGGTGGAATACCGAAGAAACTTGGAGATCCAGGAGTACCTACTATACCATGCTCCATTAAGAGAAATTATGTTAAAACTGCTTTATGTGATCTTGGAGCCAGCGTCAGTGTTATGCATCTTTCTTTATATTGTAGACTAGATTTGAATAAGTTGACACCTACTGAAATATCTTTGCAAATGGCTGATAAATCAACTGCTATACCTGTCGGTATTTGTGAGGATGAGCCTGTTGTGGTTGCAAACGTTACTATTTTAACGGACTTTGTTATTCTTGATATTCCCGAGGATGATAGTATGTCTATTATTCTTGGAAGACCTTTCCTTAATACTGCAGGGGCTGTTATTGATTGCAGCAAAGGCAATGTAACTTTTCATGTTAATGGCAATGAGCACACGGTACATTTTCCGAGGAAACAACCTCAAGTTTATAGTATCAACTCTATTGAAAAAATTCCATCGATTATATTTGGAGGTTTTGAATTTCCTCTCCCTACTGTCAAGAAAAAGTACGATATTCTTATTGTTGGGGATTTTCATATCCCTGTTGAGGTAACTTAATGTTATTCGAAATTTCTCCGATTCTGTGATTATTTGGAATGAGTTTGTTAACTGGACTTGATCAACCTTGTTAGTGGGTTCATTTTGATGATCACGAGATGGATGAAACTAGAAGCACAACCTTTTGTACCCTCTTTATATTTTCTATTATTTAGTAGAAATAAAGTAAAATAATATTTTTCTGTCTATTTCCTAGCTTATCCGTGCAATATAAAAATACCCCGAAAATAAAAGTCCTCAAAATGCCTTGCCAATTTAATATGATTTTTTCGGGAATATTTGAAGATTTACTGTGCAAAAATTACCGCGGGGGGAGCTGCCACCTGGCCACGAGGGTGCAGGGCACGCCCTACCCCCTGGGCGCGCCCCCTGCCTCACGGGCCCACGGTGGCCCTCCTCCACTTATCCCTGCACCCATCTTCTTCCTCTTCCTCACACAAACACGAAAAACCAACTCAAGCACAAGTTCCAACCCCTGTTGCTGTGATTTTCGATCTCCTTGCTCAAAGCACCTCTCGCAAAACTGCTTGGGGAGATTGTTCCTTGGTATGTGACTCCTCCATTGGTCCAATTAGTTTTTGTTCTAGTGCTTTATTCATTGCAAATTTGTGGTGCATAGGTGACCATGTTCTTGAGCTTGCATGTCAAATTTATATGGTTCCAAGTAGTTCCAATGCTTTATATAGGCTCTAGGCACTTATGGGAGTTGTTGCTATCAATTTTATTGAAGTTGGTTCACTTTTATTTGAAGTTACTAAAAAATTCAGATTGTTTTAGAAATAATGAAGAGACTTTTGAGGGGCTTGTCGAGACGAAGCTCTAAGGAAAAACAAAAGGAAGAAGAGCAGAAGCCCAAATTTAATTTGCCTCGCACCGCGGAGGTCTGGCCGTGTGAATGGTCTTCCGATGACTTCTTGAGGAGAGCTGGGATTTATGAGGATTTCTATTTATTGATTGAAAATTCTGGCCTCACCAACTTCCTCCACAACCAACGTCATCAGTATCTCTTACTCACAAATACTTTTGTGCAAAACTTCTACTTTTTCCCTAAGAAATCACCTCCGACAGTAGAGTTTCATTTATATGACATTGTTAAAGAGATGACATTAGCTGAATTCTATGAGGTTTGCAGAATACCCTTTGAGGGCACCTTAGATGAACCCCACCGTAACGAAGTAGAAGCGTTTATTAATACTATCATTGTGGGAGAAACCAAGAAGGTTTCTGATGCAAGGATTACTAGCATACATTTTCCTGTTTTATGCTACTTTGCCTTATTTGCTAGTCGTTGCTTGATTGGACACGGAAACTGTGGGAACCTTAGTATTCCTGATATTATTATTTTGTTCCATGGTTTATACCGCAATAACTCTGTTAGTATGGGTGGGATTGTTGCTAGACGGTTAAGTCTGAACCGTACTAAGGGTCCCATCTTTGGAGGCAGTTATGCTTCACGCCTAGCTGAACATTTTGAAATACCTATTAGGCATGAGGAGAAAGAAGAAACAGCACTACCCTGTGCTTATTTAGATTATAAGAGTATGATAGCGCATGACTTTCTTGTTAAGAGTAGCGAAGGGGAGCTCAAATACAAATTATACTTTTATAAACATAAAACATCACCCTGAGACTATTACTTTGTCTGCCCCTTCTTTGTTTAACTTATCTGCAAGTCCTCACATTGTTCCGTGGTCGGCTGTTCAAGCCTATCAGAATCCTGCACCAGCCCAGGAACCGAAGCCACAAGATGAGCCTCCACGACTATCTGTTTATTCTTGGGATCCGGAGGCGGTTGCCAGCCAGTGGCAGTCGGAGCCTTCTTCATCGCAGTATGACCCCAGCTTCACCTACGGGTATCCGCCAGGCTATCCCTCGCAATAGACCAACTTAGGCCAAAAGCGTAAGCCCTGGGGAGTACGTATTTCCCACCGACATTACATTCATGTTCACGCACACTCATTACTAGATGTCGGTGCTCATACTCTTTCACTGTAATATCCATGCTAGTTTATTTTCTTTTTCCTGCTTTCTTCTTGTGTGTTTAATAAACCTTAAGAAAAAACAAAAAAATTAGTAGTAGTTTACTTCTTTGCTTGTAGTAAAAATTAAAAAGAAAAACCCAAAAATATTTCCCGTTCTTCTTTTACTTGTTGGGAGCTTTCCCGTGTAAATAGTTTTTATTTTCTTTTCTTTCTTTTGGGGCCGAGAAGACCATATTAGTGGCTCTTATATGCATGATTGATTATTTAACTTAGAGCCCATATTACTTGTCTTCTCTCTTGAGTTGAATGGTTGCAGATTCCAGCTTAGTCCTATGCACGTGCACTCTTATTATTATACACACCGTTCGGTCGTGCAAGTGAAAGGCAATAATGATGATATATGATGGACTTATTGGGATGAGAGAAGCTGGTATGAACTCGACCTCTCTTGTTTTTTGTAAATATGATGATTCATCGTTCCTGAGTTAGCTATTATGAAGTAAACATATTTGCAATGACATTTAGAGATTATAGTTGCTTGTGCCATGCTTGATTAGCTATGAGTTATAATGGTTTACCTTGCGTGCCAACATGCTATTAGAATGATTATGATGTGCTATGATGGGATGGTATCCTCCTTTAAATGAATTGAGTGACTAGACTTGGCACATGTTCACGCATGTAGTTGAATCAAATCAACATAGCCTTCATGATATTTATGTTCATGGTAGATTATATCCTACTCATGCTTGTATTCCGTGTAAATTAACCCTAATGCATGTTTACGACTGTTGTCGCTCTCTCAGTTGGTCGATTCCCAGTCTTTTGCTAGCCTTCACCTGTACTAAGCGAGAATACTGCTTGTGCATCCAAACTCCTTAAACCCCAAAGTTGTTCCATATGAGTCCACTATACCTACCTATATGTGGTATTTACCTGCCGTTCCAAGTAAATTTGTATGTGCCAAACTCTAAACCTTCAAATAAACATTCTGTTTTGCATGCTCGAATAGCTCATATGTCAACTAGAGCTGTCTTATCTTCCGTGTTAGGCGGGTTATTCTCAAGAGGAGTGGACTCCTCTCCTCATTCACGAGAAAATGGCGGGTAACCGGGATGCCCAGTCCCATGCTTTATGCAAACTAAATCAAAATAACTGCAAACAAAACTCCCCCTGGGACCCGTTGAATGTTGGAGGCACTCGTTGTTTCGAGCAAGCCAAGGATTGATGCTTGTGGAGGAGGGGGGTATAAACTTTACCATTCTGTTTGGGAACCGCCTATAATCTGTTTAGCATGGAAGATATCGTCGTCTTTTAGTTGTTATGTTGACAATGAAAGTATGCTGCTCAAAATATAATTTATCTCTATTTCAAAACCGAGCTCTGGAACCTATACAAATCTCTGCTTCCCTCTGCGAAGGGCCTATCGATTTACTTTTATGTTGAGTCATCACCCTTCTTATTAAAAAGCACCCGCTGGAGAGCACACTGTCGTTTGCATTCATTATAATTGGTTTATATTGGGTATGACTTGACTGGATCTCTTTTACCATGAATTACAATGTTTAGTTAGTCCTTGATCTTTAAAGGTGCTCTGCATTTATGTTTTGCGGTCTCAGAAAGGGCTAGCGAGATACCATTTTGTTATATCATGTTATGATTATTTTGAGAAAGTGTTGTCATCCGAGTTTTATTATTATGGCTCGCTAGCTGATTATGCTATTGATATGAGTAAGTGTGAGACCTACGTGTTATTGTTAGTATGGTTAGTTCATAATATTTGCTGAAACTTGAATGCTGGCTTTTCATGTTTACAACAACAAGAGCAAACAGAGTTCGTAAAAGTTTTTCTTTTTCTCTTTCAGTTTGTTAACTGAATTGCTTGAGGACAAGCAAGGGTTTAAGCTTGGGGGAATTGATACGTCTCCATCGTATCTACTTTTCCAAACACTTTTTCCCTTGTTTTGGACTCTAACTTGTATGATTTGAATCGAACTAACCCGGACTGATGCTGTTTTCAGTAGAATTGCCATGGTGTTTGTCGGTGTCAAAACCGGCGGATCTCGGGTAGGGGGTCCAGAACTGTGCGTCTAGGCGGATGGTAACAGGAGACGAGGGACACAATGTTTTTACCCAGGTTCAGGCCCTCTCGATGGAGGTAATACCCTACGTCCTGCTTGATTAATATTGATGATATGGGTAGTACAAGAGTAGATCTACCACGAGATCAATGAGGCTAAACCCTAGAAGCTAGCCTATGGTATGATTGTTGAGATGTAATGTTGTGTCCTACGGACTAAAGCCCTCCGGTTTATATAGACACCGGAGAGGCTAGGGTTACACAGAGTCGGTTACAATGGTAGGAGATCTACATATCCGTATTGCCAAGCTTGCCTTCCACGCCAAGTAAAGTACCTTCCTGACACGTGCGGAGTCTTCAATCTTCTATCTTCGTGATGCGGGAGTCCGGCGGATATTGATAGTCCGGCTATCCGGACACCCCTAGTCCAGACTCCTCAAGAGCCTCAACAAGTCTTCAATGGCGATAAGTCCGGCGTGCATAATGTTCAGCATTGCAAGGCGGGTTCCTCCCTTGAATAATCCGGAGAAGATAATGAACACCAGGATAGCGTCCGGCTCTGCAAAATAATTTCCACATTCCAACGTAGAGAGAATAAAATACACACTTAGTTCCATCTGCTGACGTATTACGCGGCGTGATATCACACCGTAGCCAAGCCTTCGTTTGAATCGTTTTTATTATTCCGCCTCAACACGTTTAGCAAAGCGGTTTCCTTGGCACGTCCTGTCGAAGCAGAGATCGTGTTCCCTTTTATTCCGGGATCCTCATCAATACGCGCGTGGGTAACCCAACCGTTCCCGTCGCCACGCCTCCTCTATCGAAGGGGAATCTCAAACGGTCACGGAGACGGCCCTTGGTATTATTTCCCCTTTATAAAAGGACCAAGGCCTGTCCTTGTTTCTGAACCTCGCATCGAATCTTTCCTCTCCTCCCAGTTCTAACACCAAGAGCTTCAGACTCGAGCGCTTCGGATCTACAGCAATGTCCGGCTCCGACCTCCAGGGCCGGTGGGTGCCCTCCTCATCACACGGAGGAGGACATATTGAAGTTGCGTGAGGCCAAGTACACAGCCTCACGGTTTCAGCACAGGTTGCCTGCCCTCAGGCAGGCCGTGCCAGCCCCCGAGCCCGGCGAATATGTCGTTTCGATCTCACCTCCGTCGGGGACTGGGCTTCCAGACGGATCCTTTCGTGAGGGGCTCTGTTCTTTACAGCTGGACTTCCACGACTTGGCTCCGAGTCCATCCTCCATATCTCCGCATTTATCATCGCCGCAAAGCCTTCCTCCGTCATCCCCACTTCGCCCGTGGCTGAAAACATTCAAGGTGGAGCCAAGATGATCGGGGCATCAAGCGGAGTGTGGCGGGCGACCATAAGCAAGAATGTCGATGCCCGTGGCTCAAGGTTCCTTCAAGAGGAACAGGGATTGTGGCAGCAGGAGTGGTTCTACATCACGCTCCAAGGGCAGCAAGCGAAGCCGCCGCCCTCCTTCCGCCGGGACCTCCACAAGAATCGATGTCGTGGGTCAACCAAGGGCTCAACTGGGGCCGTCCGAGGGCGTGCCCGCACTGCAGGGTCGGATTCGAGACCTCCAAACAAGGGAGATCGGCCTGGTCAAGGTGATGCAAGTCATGCTAGTCAGGCACCTCCTACCCTGCAAACGTCGTCCTCTCCGGCTATGGGAGTACAATCCGGAGGGACCTCGTATTCCCCAGCATCTTATGGGCGCGACCCCATGGAGATGTACAAGCTGTTCTTCAGACCGCAAGTAGCGTGTCCGGATTCGGCCGAGGACGCAGGCTTAAGCCGCGATCGCCCGGATACTCAGGTAAGTAGCTCAAAGCTCGGACGTTCTGTCTGTATGCCTTTCAAAAGATCATCTCCTGAACACTTTTTTATTCTCGACAGGAATGGGTGGCGCGATCAAGGCTGATAAGGTGTCCGGCCCCCCTCCCAGAGACCACACTGGAGCCCGTGCTGGTCAGAATGTTGGAGGTTGCGCCCACAGAGGGGGGCGACAAGGGAGATAAAGGAGCTAATACTTCGTCCAAAGGGGCGACTGAGGAGGAGGGAACCATGGATCCCTCCCTTCAGAAGGAGAAGGGGACCGCCTCCGAGGATCCGGAGGTCCCAGCCCCTAAGCGTGGGAAGAAATCCCCACCGGGGGGTCCGGTGTCCGGAGAGAATCCGGACGCGCAATCATCGCCCAAGGACCAGCCCTCCAACGAGCCGTGAGTATGAAAGAGAAAGTTTAATGAGGAAGTACCTTCGTTTATGCTTCTGTAGGTAACCGAAATATTTATATCGCAGTTCGGATCTGCAGCCGTCTCAGATGAGTTCGTCCTCGGGGGATCTTCTTCCGGAGATGATGGAGAGCGTCGCCTCCATCTGCCAGCGCCGCCAGATGAGGCAAAGAGCCCAAGTGTCGCCACGGAGGGCGTCCCCGAGTCCGGAGGGGCTAAAATTCAACACCCACCGAGTCCGGCGGGAGAACTGAAGAGTTTGCTTGAGAGGGCGTCCATTTCAGAAGATCACCGTGCGTTAATGCGTATGGTGATTGGAAGGATTTCGTCCGCTGAAAGCAGATTACGTGAGGCCGCCATGAGCTTGCTGGCGGGATTTGAGGTATGCGAAAATGGCGCACCCTTTGTTTTTAACAGTTGTGCATATGAAAATGCGCCTGTATAGATAGTAGCCCTCGAGACTCGGTAGGTTGTCAAGACGACAGCGCATCGAGGATCGAAAATCTAAATGTCTCGGGTAATGAATACCGCGTTACGCACAGTGGCGGATAGTCCGGGGCCAGCCGGATGATCGGTTTTGGCGAATCGAAGTCGGCAATGGACATGGCGGATGCTAACATCGCACTTGTCAATCAGCGACTTGACGAGTCGCAAGGTAAATAAATTCTCCGTAGCCGCTTTATTGAGTGGGTTAAAGCCCTCCTCTAATAAGTTATATGCTATTTATGCGCAGTCTTTGCTTTCTTTGTGGAGAGACTTCGGCCGAGCTTGCACAAGCTAAGGAGCAAGCCCAAGGAGTGATCTGGTTGCCTTGGCGGCCGAGGAGTTGAAGGTCGAAAAGGCTGCGCCTTTGCCTAAGCAGGGCGGAGGTGGCCAAATTGGCCAAGTATTTAAATGATGCTACCGACCGTGGCGAGGCTCTTGAAAAGGCGCCCTATCGGAGCGGGAAGACTGAAGAAGGCCACCGCCGAAGCCAAGGATGCCCGTTCGCAATGCGGGCTATGAAGGAGGAGCTGCGCCAAGCCGAGAAATCACGGCCGCAAGCCTTTTCTTATCGTCGCCGGTTTATGGATGCCAAGCACGCTAAATTTGGCGGCAAAGGAGTCCGGAGGATCCTTATATGGACTTGGCTGCGAGTGCGGCTGACGCCGTTAAGCACTTCCGGAGCCAGGGGGATCACGAGGTGGAAGAGTTATATTGGACTCAATTCCACAGTCCGGATCACCCTCTTCCTCTGTCGGACAGGTTGGCCGAATGGGCCGAACTGAATAGACTGTCCGGGCTGGCTATGGCTGACATCGTGGCCCATGTGTGGCCAGAGAGGTCCAAGGCGACGAGCTATTTCGGCCTACTGCAGCAGTTCCTTGGGGCGGTGCCGCATATCAAGGAGATGAAGCGGTCGGCTTGCATCGAGGGCGCGCGGATGGCTCTGGCCCGTGTAAAGGCGCAGTGTCCGGAGATGGATGCCACCGCTGTTGCTGCCCAGGGTTCGGATGGGAACCAGCTTCCTGCCGAGCATTATTTCGGGGAAGTTATGCGCGGCGCTCGTATAATAGAGTCGCGGTGCTCAAAGAATGTAATGTTCAATTGAACGCATTCACTTGTATATCAATGATTATAGTATGAATGCTTTTTATACTTGTGCTTCCAAGTAGTAAAACTGTGCGGCCGTTTGCATATACTTGTGTATAACCTAAAAGATGCAGTCTTCGGCTTCAGCCCCCTTGCACAAGGTGCTGGGGTGTTCGCAAAATACCGCTTTTTCACACTTTAATCCGACATCTCGGTCCTATTATAAGGAGGTGGTAGCGTAGCGAATGAGGCAATCCGGACTATAGTGCTTTATCTCTTTCACTTAACCAATGGAGCTCGAGGGTGGGGCTACGATATAGCCCCTAATGACACCACACATCTCCGGATTCGGGGTGCGTATGTGTCTGACCGGGAAGCAGCCCTTCGTCAAAGCGGGAATTCTAAACATTCGGTGGTCGATCAAGTGGTGACCGGACTCTCGCTCTATCATGACAGTTTTGGCTTTCTCTCTTGGCGCTTCGCCCGGCCGAATCGGGGCACAATCGCAGAGTTCTCCGGTGCCGCGTTAGCCGGGTGATCTGAACGTAAGGCAGCAAAACACGGAGCCGGCAAACCCAACATTTGACCAAAGACATGATTCGAGCTGATGCATATAATGCCCAACTTGAGACGCCAACACTCCGAAGGTGTTGGACTTTATGATAACGGGCAGAATTATGCCCTAAACCCCTTGTGTCCAGGTACGGGCATTGTCTTCCGACACGGCCAATGCCAAAGCGTCGGGCTCCGCTTTGGCTATAGGAGGAAGCCAAGGGAGATTAACAACATGAGACAGTAATGAAAAGGTCTACGTAGGGTCTTAATCTGAAAAGAATCCTTGCGGCGGGTCCCTCTTGCACGCTGCGCTGTGTCTCCGTTATACCGTTATCACGGGCGGTGCGCACGTTTGTTCATCTGTAAAAGAGGAACATTTTAGTTTTAGAAACAGTTCGTGCGAAAATAGTGCAAATAATTAAAGCTAGGTTTATATGAAACCGCGGTTAGTTGTGCGTGCGGCCCCTTATGAAAGGGTATGCGGCTAGGGAGCCCTAACTCTTGAGTCGGATTCGTCTATCCGAATCCGGGGTCTTTAAGTGACCCTCGACCAAATGGTGCCATGTGGACGGGCATCTTAAGTGTAAGAGGCAGCGAATCGCGGTATGGCATTGAAGCGGACAAAAGCCTTCGTCCCAATAGTGCTTGATGTTCACTTTTAAATGGGGCGATATGGAAAATTAACTTTTCTCGTCGAAAATTGTTCGGTGATCCAACACGACTTGATAATATCGAGCATGTGCACTTGGCGTAAGGACTGGCGTAACTCCTTTGAAGGAAGTGCGGTTGTGTCAATTTTGGTAGGGTCTATCCCCATCCGACGGATTGTGTTGAATATAGCAGGTTTAAGTCACGCCTCCGTCCATTAGGGCGTTTGTGAATTGTAGTTCGTCTATTATCGGATTCAATATCGAGGAGTCCGTCCCCGTTCAACACTTTTGGAATAATCTCGGTGGTCGAAAGTGATTGGTTTTGATATCCAATCTCTATGGTTTATGGGGCGGACCGTGCGAAGCTCTTTTAGAAAGTGCCGCCTGTTTTTCCGTGTCCTCACATGAAGTGAGTTTATTGCTTTGACCCCTTGAGGGAAAGTCTTTTGTTTTCGGTGCCTGTTGGGCGGGTTTATCTTCTTAAGCTGACGCGTCGAGCCCCTTGCGTTCGGCGTTTAGTCGGCGGACTGTTTGAAAACCCAACAATCCTGTGGGTGTGATTTGCGAGCCTTCCGGGTCTTGTGGATTTGACAAATCCGACCCGAATTTTGTGTAGGTTAGACAGGTTAAATCATTGTCGTCCTTGATGGGTTGAGCTTTATTATTCGGTCGTGAGCTTTTGAATCCGGCGTTGACTGCCGTGCTCTTTGGGCTTTTCTCTTTATTCCGGCGCTGTTCTTTTCTGCGCCGTGATTTTCCGTTTCCATCTCTTATCTCGGATGTACTTGGGTCGCTGGTGCTGCTTCTTGCCAACCAGTTGTCCTCTCCTGCGCAAAAGCGGGTCATGAGGCTTGTTAATGCGGTCATTGTCCTCGGTTTCTCTTGACCGAGGTGTCTCGCGAGCCATTCGTCTCGGACATTGTGCTTAAAAGCTGCTAAGGCTTCGCGTCCGGACAATCGACTATTTGGTTCTTTTGGTAAGGAACCTGTTCTGAAATTCCACGCTGACTCTCCGGGCTGTTGAGTTATGTGACTTAGGTCATCTCAGCATCCGGAGGTCGGACATAAGTCCCTTGAAAATTTGCTCTAAACGCTTCTCGAGCTCTTCCCAACTTCCAACATGTTTTCGGGAGGCTTTTGAGCCAATGACGGGCTGGCCCTTTGAGCTTGAGGGTAGATATTTTATGGCGTGGAGATCGTCTCCTCCGCCATATGTATATGCAGATATAGTCTTCTATCCGCACTCCGAGTCTGTTGTTCCATCGTAGGCTTCTATGTTTATGGGTTTAAACCTGCTGGGAATTCATGTTCCAAAGACTCCTGCTTTGTGAAGCATAGTGGGTGTCTGGCGCCCTTTGTTATGCGTGCTATCGTTGGACACTTGACGTGTTCCTTTGCTTATTGGGGCTTTACTTTTGGGTCCGTAGATGGACTGGCTGGGCCATTTGACGGTGGGGCTTTATGGCCTCTTCGTCAACTCGGGAGCAGCTTATGCCTGGTAGCTCTTCGATTGGTGGTTGTTGCCGTGCTTGTCTGCGGTTTTGAGCACTTTGCTCCATCTTATGGGGAGCGCGTCTTCCGCTGTGTTGAGCTTCCGTTTTTCCTTCTTCAGGCTTCTTGCTGTAGTGATGAGCCTGCATTTGCAAAGATCTTGTTGGACGGGCTCCTCGAGTTCGTCGTCATTGGGGCTTGTTTCGTCTTCGGAGGGAGGTACATAATTGTGATCCTCAACCTTTTCTTCTGCCGCCCTTTTGTGAGGGCTTGCTTCTACATCCTCCTTTGCTGAGTCTTGTTTGAGGGGTTTGTCTTGACACTCTCCGGTGTTATTATCTCCGTGCGGATTCTTCATTCTTGTTGTGGCGGGATTTAGAGCAGCGCCACGACGCCGGGCGTTTGGGTTGCTTCTTTAGAGAATCTTCCTCCGCCGCTTTCGCCATCCCTTCTTTTGGGGTATCCACCATGTAGGCGTCGTGCGACGAGGTGGCCTTCCAGTGCCCCATGGGCGCTGGGTCCTGTTCGTCTCCGGCATCATCGTCCATAGCATCGATGCCCTCGGAGTCGTAGTCTAGCATGTCGGTTAGATCTTCGACAGTGGCTACAAAGTGGGTGGTGGGTGGGGTCTGAATTTCTTCATCATCCGTACTCCAACCGTCCTGGCCATAGTCCGGCCAGGATTCTCCTGATAGCGAGAGATGCTTCAGGGAATTCAGGATATCGCCAAAAGGCGAGTGTTGAAAGATGTCCGCGGCGGTGAATTCCATAACCGGCAGCCAATCTGGCTTAATTGGCGGGGGCGCGGGAGGCTCGGAGTCTGGCGAGGAGTCTGGCGTCTCGGGATCACGAGTTTCGCAAGGGACAAAATCGGTATTCGGCTCCATCGTCGTAGATGTTGAAGCCCCCGGGGCGGCGTCTATCCACCGACCCTCGTCATGGGCAATCGGCTCCGGGCGAGTAGCCGGGGCGGATTCAAGCGCGCTACCAAAGCACCGTCCGTCCGGCAGAGCGGATCATGCCCATTGTCGCGGTCGGTGGCGCTTGGCTGGGCTCGAGTCCGTCGAAGATCAAGTCTCCGCGGTCATCGGCCGTGAAGTTTAAACTTCAAATCGACTCGACGGCCAGGGCGTAGCTTCGATCTGCTCCAGACGGCCAAGAGAGTTGGCCCGCAGTGCAAAGCCACCGGATACAAAGATCTGTCCGGGGAGAAAAGTCTCACCCTGGACAGCGTTAAAGGTTGAAGATGCCATCGAGCCTATCGGTGATGACACAGAGGAACTCTCAATGAAAGCACCAATGTCGGTGTCAAAACCGGCGGATCTCGGGTAGGGGGTCCCGAACTGTGCGTCTAGGCGGATGGTAACAGGAGACGAGGGACACAATGTTTTTACCTGTGTTCAGGCCCTCTCGATGGAGGTAATACCCTCGTCCCGCTTGATTAATATTGATGATATGGGTAGTACAAGAGTAGATCTACCACGAGATCAATGAGGCTAAACCCTACAAGCTAGCCTATGGTATGATTGTTGAGATGTAATGTTGTGTCCTCGGACTAAAGCCCTCCGGTTTATATAGACACCGGAGAGGCTAGGGTTACACAGTCGGTTACAATGGTAGGAGATCTACATATCCGTATTGCCAAGCTTGCCTTCCACGCCAAGTAAAGTACCTTCCTGGACATGAGCCGAGTCTTCAATCTTCTATCTTCGTAGTCTGGGAGTCCGGCGGATATTGATAGTCCGGCTATCCGGACACCCCCTAGTCCAGGACTCCCTCAGTGTTGTTTTATGTGCAGAAAATAAAAGTTCTCAAAATGACCTGAAACTCCACGGAACACCATAGAAAAAACAATAAAAAATCCTCGCCAAAGAAGAAGACCAGGGGGCCCACACCCTGCTCACGAGGGTGGGGGGCTCCCCCTACCACCTGGGCACGCCCCCCTACCTCGTGGGCCCCCTGGTGGCCCTCCGACGCCAACTCCAACTCTATATATTGGCTTTTGGGGAGAAAAAAATAAGAGAGAAGAAATCATCGTGTTTTACGATACGGAGCCGCCGCCAAGCCCTAATCTCTCTCGGGAGGGCTGATCTGGAGTCCGTTTGGGGCTCCGGAGAGGGGGATTCGTCACTGTCGTCATCATCAACCATCCTCCATCACCAATTTCATGATGCTCACCGCCGTGCGTGAGTAATTGCATCGTAGGCTTGCTGGACGGTGATGGGTTGGATGAGATTTATCATGTAATCGAGTTAGTTTTGTTAGGTTTTGATCCCTAGTATCCATTATGTTCTGAGATTGATGTTGCTATGACTTTGCTATGCTTAATGCTTGTCACTAGGGCCCGAGTGCCATGATTTCAGATCTGAACCTATTATGTTTCCATGAATATATGTGTGTTCTTGATCCTATCTTGCAAGTCTATAGTCACCTACTATGTGTTATGATCCGGCAACCCCGAAGTGACAATAATCGGGACCACTCCCGGTGATGACCATAGTTTGAGGAGTTCATGTATTCACTATGTGCTAATGCTTTGTTCCGGTTCTCTATTAAAAGAAGGCCTTAATATCCCTTAGTTTCCAATATGACCCCGCTGCCATGGGAGGGTAGGACAAAAGATGTCATGCAAGTTCTTTTCCATAAGCACGTATGACTATATACAGAATACATGCCTACATTACATTGATGAGCTGCAGCTAGTTCTGTGTCACCCTATATTATGACTGTTACATGACGAACCGCATCCGGCATAATTATGCATCACTAATCTGGTGCCTACGAGTTTTCCATATCTTGGTTCTCGCTTATTTACTTTTCCGCTTACTCTTGTTATAATCACTACAAAATACCAAAAACATTACTTTTGCTGTCTTTACTTTTGTTACCGTTACCACTACTATCATATTACTTTGCTACTAAACACTTTGCTGCAGAATACTAAGTTTCCGGTGTGGTTGAATTGACAACTCAGCTGCTAATACTTGAGAATATTCTTTGGCTCCCCTTGTGTCGAATCAATAAATTTGGGTTGAATACTCTACCCTCAAAAACTATTGCGATCCCCTCTACTTGTGGGTTAACAATTTGCAACCTCTCGAATAGCTGACCAGCTCTCGCCGCATCATGACAGTCAGTTTTCGGCTTTCTCTACTAAGGTGCTCATCCAGAAGAACTGGGACACAATTGCAGTAGTTCTCCCTTTACTACCCTAGCCAATATAGCGGAACGTAAGGTCGTAAGCACAGGAGCCGGGCAACCCAACTATTGACCAAAGACATGATTTGGAGTCGATGCATATAATGCTATAAGTTCGGGGTGCCGAACTGTACTGTAAAAGTGTTCGGACTTTGTAGCCGTATTGTGGGGTATGATGAAGCCCCTGGCGAATTGAGTCATACCAGAGTGTACGGGCGCAATTGATAAGAATATATAAAGAAAAGGAAAAAATCAAGTAATAAGCTAACGCTACAAATATGGAGCCACAAATTATTTTCCATTGTAATTTGATTAATACGTCAAGGCGTACTTGTACAAGTAATGCGATAAGAAAATAAGGCTATTTGACATGCCATGACCAAGGTCGAGCTGCGTGCGGGTTTTTAAAACAGGTATAACGATCGTTAACAGAGACCACCTGGGGGTTCCCTCGTATGTCAAAGCTTCTTGCCTTCTTGGTATATCTGTCCCTTGATAGGTCCGATGACCAGGTTATCAGAGCAAGCCTCGGAAAGAGAAAAACCTGAAAGAAAAAAAGAAAAAGTAAAGGTATGCGGGTCCAGGAGCGGTTGAGCCGCATTACGGTCCGCGGTCTAGTTGTGCCTCTGTCCATGCCCGTGGTATTTTAAGTGCGTAGTTATGTACGCACGACACGAGTATCGCTGCCTTGTTGGGACTGGGACGGAGACCAAATTTCTACTCAAGCTCTGGATGAGCTGGACTGTCTTGCTGTAGAGTAGTTCTTGTAAGTGCATCTAGTGCCACCCCTAGCTGGTTTTGGAGTATTGACGATAAAGTTGGTTGAGGGACTAATGCGTTTGTGAGAATTGCAGGATAACGCAGGTAGTGTCCCTCATTGATTCGGTTTACCTACCGGAGATGACCCCTAAAAATGTATGAAGACATTGAAGACAATGGTGGTATGAGAAGATATTCATATTGAAGACTGACATAAGAAGACATTGCGTGAAGACTATGGAGCGCGAAGACTGTGTGGTTTCATTGTTTCCTTTTCTTCTTTGTTGAGTCATAGGAACCACCGTCTCGTTAAGTGGGGTCCAAGTGAACTAAGTCGAGTGGTCAAGTGATGCTCAACTCAAATCCTATGTCTTCGAGCGAAGACAATGAGAGCAAACCTTATCCGTAGTCGATGAGTCACTTTACTTGTAGCCCAAGTAAAGTTGCAGCGTGTGTTTGAAATCGACCGTTGGAACACGTGTCGGTTCCTTAGTGACCCATGGTCATTTTGGACAAATCAGGTCCTGTTCTCTAGTGGCTATAAATAGCCCACCCCTACACCATAAATTGGTGGCTGCTCGAGAGTTTGTGCACGGCTTTTGTCGTTTGAGAGCAACCCACCTCAAGCATTTGAGAGAGAGAAAATCCTTGCGAGGACAAAGCCCAAACACCCAAAGCCAAAGAGTATTAGGCATCATCAAGTCTTTACGTGCGTGTGACTCAAGACTTATTACACTTGAGGACTGTGAATCCTCCAAATTGTTAGGCGTCGCGTTCTCAAAGATCCAAGAGTCATTGTGGATTGCCGTGAACGAAGTCTGTGAAGGTTTGGAAGTCTCCTTGAAGACTTACCAGAGTGATTGGGCGAGGACCGGGTGTCCTTAGCTCAAGGGAATAAGGTGAAGACACGGTCTTCGAGTTAAATCTCAGCCTCCTAACCCGGACGCATAGTTGTCACAAAGAATCGGAAATGGTCCAACAAATCATGTGTCTTCAACAAGCAACTGGTTCTATCCCTTCCCAACCTTACTTAAGTTTGTCTTCATGAAGTCATTGCCTATCTGTGTATCTGTTTAACTTCATTGCTTGACCACTACTGTTGATTGGCTTCATACTATCTTCCATCTTGATCCTTACTACCTAGCTGCTATTAGTCATGTACTTTCACATAGTTACATACTTGACTATGGCTTGCTTAGGGTAGTTTATCTTCCGCTGCAAAACAATTAGGTCATTTCTGTTGTTTGTCTTTGAAACTTTCAAGTTTTGAAGACTTTCATAAAAATCGCCTATTCACCCCCCCCCCTCTAGTCGATAGTAGCACTTTCAGTTCTGACTTGCTTAACGGTGTCCGGGCGCTTGACTGCCAGATTGAGGTTCTGCCTAAAAAGGTTGCTCTGTATTTCTGCTACAAGGGCGGCGGTGTGCTCCTCGATACGGAGGGAGCGTTCCATGTTTCCGTTGATCGTTATAACAGCACGTGGTCCGGGTATCTTGTGCTTGAGGTAGGCGTAGTGAGACACCGCATTGAACCGAGCAAATGCGATTCGTCCGAGCAGTGCATGATAACCACTATGGAAAGGGACGATATCTAAGATCAATTCTTCGCTTCAGAAATTTTCCGGGGATCCAAAGACCACTTCCAGTGTGATTTAGCCCATACAGCAGGCCTCTACACCTGGTATGACACCTTTAAAGGTGGTTTTTGTGGGCTTGATCCTTGAGGGATCGATACCCATTTTGCACATTGTATCCTGATAGAGCAGGTTCAGGCTACTGCCACCGTCCATGAGGACCCACGTGAGGTGGAATCCATCAATGATTGGGTCAAGGACTAGTGCGGCTGAACGGCCATGACGGATACTGGTCGGATGGTCCCTGCGATCGAAGGTGATCGGACAGGACGACCATGGGTTGTACTTTGGGGCGACTGGCTCCATCACGTAGACGTCCATGAGTGCGCACTTGCGCTCCCTCTTGGGGATATGGGTAGCGTATATCATGTTCACCGTTTTGACTTGGGGAGGAAACTTCTTCTGTCCCCCTGTGTTCGGTGGCCGGGGTTCCTCGTCACCGTCCTTGCTTTGTGACCCCTTCTCCTTGTTCTTGGTGTTTAACTTTCCAGCCTATTTAAAAACCCAACACTCTCTGCTGGTATGGTTGGCTGGTTTATCAGGAGTGCCATGGATTTGACATGGACGATCGAGTATCCGGTCCAAACTAGACAGGCCCGGGTTGTTTCTCTTAAATGGCTTGTTCCACTGACCGACTTAGAGCCACTAAATCCGGCATTGACATCCATGTCTTCGGTGTTGTCACCGTTGCTTCGACGCTTGTGTCTGTTGCGTCGTGGCTTACCATTGCTGTTCCTAGCCTCAGAAGTACCAGGTTCGCTTGCATGATTATTGCTATAGGCTAGCCAGCTATCCTCGCCCGCGCAAAAGCGGGACATAAGTGCCGTAAGGGCTACCATGGACTTTGACTTTTCTTGGCCGAGGTGTCGGGCGAGCCATTAATCACGGATGCTGTGTTTAAAGGCCGCTAAGGCTTCAGCATCCGGACAGTCGATGATCTGGTTCTTTTTAGTTAAGAACCTTCTCCAGAATGTCCTGGCTGACTCTCCGGGCTGTTGAACTATGTGACTTAAGTCATCGGCATCCGGAGGTCAGACGTATGTGCCTTGAAAGTTGTTGAGGAAGGTGTTCGCACACGAACACGTCACCGTGTACCTCCAACGCCGAGGGTGATGCACCGCAGCTCACGTCGAAGGAGACCCGTCGGAAGCGCGGTACGCAAGACAATCCGGCGGGCGCTTTTGTAGACCCGAAACCCCACGCCGGGAGGGACCCGTCGGCAGGCGGCGGCTATGGGCTGCCCTAGGTCGGCCTGACCGCCCCTAGGGCCTCGAGGTTCGCCGCCCTGCAATGAAGAAGAACGAACGAAGAACGAGGAAGAAGAAGAACAAGGGAGAAAATAAAGGTAAAAGATGTAGATAGATTTGTTCGATTGTGTGTTGTTCAATCGGCCGTCACCCCTTAGGTATATAAGAGGCGGCTGAACTTCCCATGCAAGGAAAAGGCTTGGATTCACGTCCAAAACCCTAGTCAAATTCGGATTGATTTTGTCCGAACTTTCCAAAACTGTTCGGTTTAAACTGGCTGCATCTTGCGTGTCTTTTTTGTGGTGGTAAACGATCTCGGATGGAAACGAGCCAAAAAGCAATCTTGACCGTTTCGACGAGGCGAACAACTTTTATGTTGAACGTTTTTTGATCAGAGGTCATCTTGATGGTCAAATCGGTCGCGCAAAACAGGCTGCCCTCGCGCTACCCTTCAGACAGGGTGTGTGGTGGGGCGCGCCAGTTTTTGCCTCCTGACAGGGCTGTATTCCGATGGCTCTAACTTTTGCATACGAACTCGGATTGGAACGTTTTTTATATCAAAATCGATCGTTTCAACGAGACGAAGACAATCCGTGTAGATAATTTTTCCATTTGAGGTCGTCTTGGGGGCTTAAACAGCCAAACTGTACTCTGAATATAAGATCTTAGTACTTTGAGCATAGTTTCGGCCTTCGAGATGAAATCGGACTGCGATGACCCAAACTTCAAAGATGTTCATATCGACAATACGGAACTCTTTCATGAATATCACTTCTCCATTTGAGGCTATCTTAACTAAGTTATTGACCGTGCCAAAATCTGGTGTCAACACATGCCCCCCTGTTTTTCGGCAAAGTTTGTGTGCCGAAAAATAATTCCGCATAGCTTGTTCTAAGGACGATGTCAACACTCCATCGGCCATTTTGCATGTTCTTAGGACGACAAGTATATATTGGCCATTGCTTGTTTGAATCTCTTGATGCAAACTTGGGTGAAAACTTCTCAGCTTCTATAACAATCCGGTGATAAGGTTCCATAGATCAAAACCATCCTCCGAACCACATTGTTCACCCTTTCGCTAGGATTTTGCAGATAATCGAGAATGAACTTCCTTCAATCCTTACTTCGCCTGCATGAAAGTTTCATTAGTGGCCGAAGCGGTGGGCTTCGATTCAGCCTTACCTATGTTGACAAGACCTAGCATCGGCTATTGATAGAAATGCAATACACCATGGTTAACATAGTAGCCGGAAGCTTGCTGTGCCAACTTTTTCGAATTATCATGCCTAGATATATGAACAATTTCAAAGCAACCCAAGGTAAATCTTGCATCTAGACATACCAAAAGATAAACTATAAGTGATCCATCAAAACATTGATAACCCTCGGATATTTGTTGCACTACTAATAACGAATCACCGGATGCCTCAATACGTATAGCACCTATAGCAACCAAAAGCTCCAAACCGAATAAATTTCATATTCGGCTTCGATTATCGTGTAAAAATATTTTAAGAGGCATGAGGCTTCACATAATAGCACCATATGGAGATATATAAACAACACCAACACCATGGACATTGTTATGAATTCAACTATCATAACATAATCTCCATAGTACTTGTCTCGCTCTCCATTCGAACTAAGGACGATGTAAGAATATTACACCGGCCATGATCAGATAGTTTCTTAGGACGATAGTTAATTATCGGCCATTATCATGAGGTCCATGAAGAATTCATCCATTAAAGCATGTATAGCCGAAATAAACAAATAAAATAGCAATAAAATATTTCGGCCCCTTTGTCTTAGCAACAAAAATGTAACTAACCAAATGTATAGTGATTTGGTAATACTCTATCATGATATGGAAAATTATGTTGCATCCATGGATCAAAATAAGTCCATGGAGGGTAACTGATCATACCTGTGGATGAATTCCATGGCAAAGGCATCAATGGCATTGTTGAAGAAAATGGATGATGTGCTAACCGAAGATTTTGATGTTGTGATGCGCACCTTCGCTTAATTGTTTGTGGCTTTCATTATTTTCCTTCTTCACTTTTATTGTACTTGTTGCAAATGTAGCATGCACATCATTTTTGTCTTGATTGATCTTCTTCGGAACCCATGCCATGTTCCTCTTTCTCAGCTCTTGTGCACTAAGATTTTGTAATTCCTTCTTTTGCTAATACGATAAGGCGAGTGGGCAGCTCGGCTGTGATTCTGTTTTGACCAATGGCAATTCTTTCTTGGCCTTGTGCACTCTCAACTTCTTTTCTTCAGATTTGGCACTTTGACTCTTAATAATTGGTTGCTTCATCTCATTGCCTTTAGTAGCCAATGTCAACACTTTCATTGGCTCTTTTTCATTTGAGATCAAATCTGAAGTAGCACTCTTACGACCATCTCTTTTAACGCGGTAAACTTGTTTGACCACCTCTCTCTTCTTCCTTGAGCTCTGGACCAATTCCTTATGATTGAAACGGTCTTTAACATGTGATTGTTCAGATGTTGATCTTCTTGGAGCTGCATAACATTGGTGAGATGGTCTAAAATAAGATGGAGAATGCGCCCTTGTATCATACCTGTCCCATGATGAATATGTATCTATATGAGCATAGGGAGGCATCCACGACATTGGCATTGGCGGCCCAAAATAGGGATATGAATATGTTGCATTAAAATTCGCACTTTGCCAATACCGATCCTCATATTTGCGCCTTGGGGGTGATCTTGGTTTCTTTGCATGATTTGGCTGATAAGCATTCTTCTCTTCACTCTTCTTTTGATATTTATCCAATAGTTCAGCGAAGGTGATTTTTGATCTCTTACACTTGCGCTTATTTCGGCCTTTGTTTTCTTTTGGTTTGCTTCCATCGATCATTGGATTTGCTTGCTGCCCCCCAGTCCTTGGCGTCTCCATTGTAGATTCGATGGAATTTTTGCCCTCAAGGTTATGTTCATTATGCTCTTCAACAAATTCTTTACTTGAAAGCTCAATCCCATCACCGCTGTTTTACCTTCTCTTTAAATGGATCGGCTTGAATCAGCCGATGCAAAAACTTTCTGCCATCGGGACCAAATCGGAATAGACGGTCATCTCTTGGTGTCTCAACAAATTTCAATCGTCCTTTATCAATGGCCGATTTAACTATTTGACGAAACATATTGCAATCCTCAAAATTATGTTTGAACGAATGATGCAACCTACAATACATTCGTCCTTGAATTGATGGCTTAACATGGTGATCAAGAATTCTAATGTAATTATTTTTCAACAACAAATCAAAGATTTGATCACACATGTTTGAATCAAAGGTATACCTTTTGTTTTCTAGCCGATCTTGTTGTGTGAACGGCTTTGGAGTTAAGCAAACGAATGGTTCAGATTCAGCATCTTCCCATTCGGCTATGAATTCTTTTTCACATTCTTTTTCCGATGTCCTTAAATAAGAAACTATACTAGCATCGGTTTTCCCAAAAGATTTTAACCTTGGCTTTGAATTTCTGAAATCAAAGTAGTTAGAACATACACGTCTCAATTGAGACCATGCGTAAGCCAAGTATGAAGCAAACAAAGCTACCCAATTAGATATGAACTTTAAATAAAGCAATGGGAAAAGCTTTGGTTGCAGTAATAAGTCACTATCGGTCTCTTTGAATGGTACAATATATTGACCGATATGCTTAGTAACAATTTTATTGCTAACAAGTATATTGCCCTTCTTCATTGGTCTTTGAAAATTACTTATTAGAATTTTTCTAATAGATGCATCAACAATAAAGTTGTGACCAAATCTGAAAATAGGTAAATTACTTGCTAGACATACCTCTTCAAATATGTTGGGAGAGCATGCTTCCCAACACCATGTCACAATTTTCTTCTTGATTTCGTGCATCATAAATTTGAAGATCTTTGTCAACCGAACTTTGTTCGGCTACTTGTTCTTGTCCTTGAAGCTCATCAATTTCTATGGCACGAAACTCATAGGGCAGGAAGTAGGTTCCCTTAATTTCAGAAAAATCAAGTATGGTCGTTTTGCCATGCTTTCCATGCCCGTTCTCAATACCGCTTGCCTCTTTGGATTTGATGGATTCAGAATATATACTACTTGATTCGGCTTTTTCAACCGAAGCACTTTCATGTTTCGAATTATCCATCTTTTCATTGGTACTATCAATTGGCAATGCTTCTTTTATTTGAGCCAATTCTCCTTCAATTTGTTTTCGGCGGCGAGCGGCAAGATTGTCTTTAAGCTTTTTCTCAACGTCATCCCACTCCGGATATGATTGCCCCCCAATGCTTTTAGATTCTTTCGGCAATGACACATGGGTGTTGCCGAAACTTTGCAATTGTGTAGGGGGTATATAATATGATGTAGTACTAGGTGAAGGCATATGCATTGTTGTAAAACCATATTTTTGCTCGCCAATTTTATCAATTGGCAAAGATTCATCTTCTTGCAAAACTCTAGCTTTTAGTGCAGCATAATCAGGAAATAGCCCCTTTTCATGTTGTTCAAGGCAAAGAGCACTAATCCTCTTATTTTGGGCTAAACTCTTCAATGCAGCCACCACTACCTCATCCTCTACAATATTGGGCACAACCGCTCCAGTAAAATTTACATTTATTCGGCTATGACCAGGAAGGTGTGAAGCCGAATTATGAACATCTACAGTTGTGTATGGTGCTGAAAAATTATTGTCATGAGGTGTAGCATATGACGGTTGGGAATAACTTGCCGAATAGCTAGTAGTAGCATGGCCAATTCTCTCGTTCATCGGCCAATTCTCTCGTTCATCGGCATGGTTGGATTAGTATATTGCACATTACTTGCCGATGAATAAAAGGGTGAAACACTTTCTTGCATGGCATCGGAAATCCTAACATGAGGTGTTTCAAATTTATTAACCAAACTCACCATGTTGTTCATCGGCATATGGATTTGTGGGGTTGCCGATGCATGAGAGTTTGGATACATATGTTGTATGTTGCTAAAATCATAAGAATTTGAAGCATGAAAATTGTTTTGCATCGGCCCTTGCGCATAATCAGATGCATGATTGATAAAACTAGGGCTAGCCGATACATTATGCTCATTAGGTGATCTAGCAACAACATATGGATTATTTCCATCTACAAAAGGGAATTGGGTATTCATATTACCTTTGTAGATTGCAGCAACTTGATGACGATCTCTTCAGTAGCAAGAACGGGCGGAGACCGTTGAAGCTTAAATCCCAATGAGTCGCCAAAAGTGTGTTCGCACACGAACACGTCACCGATGTACCTCAACGCCGAGGGTGATGCACCGCAGCTCACGTCGAAGGAGACCCGCGAAGCGCTGCACGCAAGACAATCCGCGGGTGCTTTTGTAGACCAAACCCCACACGCCGGGAGGGACCCGTCGCTGGCCAGGCGGCTATGGGCTGCCCTAGGTCGGCTGACCGCCCCTAGGGCCTCGAGGTTCGCCGCCCTGCAATGAAGAAGAACGAATGAAGAACGAGGAAGAAGAAGAACAAGGGAGAAAATAAAGGTAAAAGATGTAGATAGATTTGTTCGATTGTGTGTTGTTCAATCGGCCGTCACCCCTTAGGTATATAAGAGGCGGCTGGACTTCCCGTGCAAGTAAAAGGCTTGGATTCACGTCCAAAACCCTAGTCAAATTCGGATTGATTTTGTCCAAACTTTCCAAAACTGTTCGGTTTAAACTGGCTGCATCTTGCGTGTCTTTTTTGTGGTGGTAAACGATCTCGGATGGAAACGAGCCCAAAAGCAATCTTGACCGTTTCGACGCGGCGAACAACTTTTATGTTGAATGTTTTTTGATCAGAGGTCATCTTGATGGACAAATCGGTCGCGCAAAACAGGCTGCCCTCGCGCTACCCTTCAGACAGGGTGTGTGGTGGGGCGCGCCATTTTTGCCTCTGACGAGGCTGTATTCGATGGCTCTAACTTTTGCATCTGAACTTTCGGTTGGAGCGATTTTTATATCAAAATCGATCATTTCAACGAGACGAAGACAATGTGTAGATAATTTTTCCATTTGAGGTCGTCTTGGGGGCTTAATCAGCCAAACTGTACTCAAATATAAGATCTTAGTACTTTGAGCATAGTTTGACCTTGAGATGAAATCGGACTGCGATGACCCAAACTTCAAAGATGTTCATATCGACAATACGGAACTCTTTCATGAATATCACTTCTCCATTTGAGGCTATCTTAACTAAGTTATTGACCGTGCCAAAATCTGGTGTCAACAGAAGGCATCCTCCAAATCCTCCCAGCTGTCGATGGAGTTTTTGAGCAAGCTGTTCAACCAGTACCTGGCTGGTCCCTTAAGTTTGAGCGGGAGGTATTTGATGGTGTGAACATCATCACCGCGGGCCATGTCAATATGGAGAACAAAATCCTCAATCCATACCGCGGGGTCTGTTGAGCCATCATATGGTTCGATGTTCATGGGTTTAAACCCTTCTGGGAATTCATGTTCCATTACATCGTCAGTGAAGCAAAGGGGGTGTGTGGCGCCTCTATATTGGGCCAAGTCGTGACGTAGCTCGGATGGAGTTCGTCTACGGTTTTCGGCCCGGACGTGGTTATGTTTGTCACGTTCAGCCGGATAGCCATTGTCGTGCATCGGGGCACGCCCCCGCGATCCATAGATTGATCTTGTCTGACCTGCTCTGCTTTCCAAGTCGTTCTGCAGGTCATGTGTGTATCCCCGAGCTGCTGTATTTTCGTTTCTACGGCGAGGTAGTGCGGGCTGGTGTTCGGCTCGAGGTGCCGCTTTGTCTCGGCCATGTGGTGGTCGGTCAGACGCATTATGCCTTGGTAGGACGGGCTCCGTCGCCTCGTCATTGAACTATGGTAACAGTTTTCGCTTTGGGTAGCTTTTGGTTGGGCGCTCGAGGCCATATTCCTCGGCTGCCAGGTCATCAGTCCATCTTTCATTGAGCAGATCTTGATCAGCTTGAAGCTGCTACTACTTCTGTTTCAGGCTCCTTGCAGTGGCTATTAGCTGGCGCTTAAAGCACTCCTGCTCGACGGGCTCCTCGGGCACGATAAAGTCTGCGTCGCCGAGGCTCACCTCGCCCTCGGAGAGCGGAAGGTAATTACTGTCCTCCACATCTTCATTTGTGGCCTGTTCATTAGGGCTAGCTTGCCCATCTTCCCGTTCATCCTGTTCGGAGGTTGGCTCTACGGGGTCTTCATTGTCTTCGGCATCGTCTGGAGTGTTATTTTCTCCCGTGATGGTGTTGTTGTTTTTACTACAGCATGGCTTAGAGCGGCGCTGCTGACGTCGGCGCTTTGGTTGTATCTCAGGAGGTTTATCCTCGACTGGATTTTCATTGTCGCCATTGTTTTCTTTGGGTGTATCCACCATGTATATATAAATGCGAGGAGGTGGCTTTCCAGCATACATGGCGGTGGTTCCAGTTCTTCTCCAGCATCGACGTTCATATCATCGATCTCTTCGGAGTCGTAATCAAGCATGTCGGTTAAGTCATCGACAGTGGCTATGAAGTGGGTGGTGGGTGGGAAATGAAGTTCTTCATTGTCTGCTTCCCATTCGAGCCGGACATAGTTTGGCCGAGAGTCCCCTGACAAGGAGAGTGATTTCAATGAGTTTAACACATCACCTAGAGGTGAGTGCTAAAAGATATCCGAGGAACTGAACTCCAAGATCGGCACCCGATCAGGTTCGATGGACACGGGTGCACGCGGTCCGGAACCTATGGCCAGAGACGAGTCCAAGGTTCCGGCGACACAAGCCTAGCTCGATGTTGGGTCTGTGTGCGGCTCGAGCGCCACTGAGTATGCGGCTTCCGTGGCGGGGATAAGCCTCCGTCTTGAGCGACGATGATGCTCTGGATCTAGGGCGAGTGGTTCTGAGCGCTATTTCTGAGCTCGGCGGATAATGATTTAGGTCATGTTCATCTTGGTGGCAGGGGACAGCCATCATGGGCTCGAATCCGTCTAAGATCAAGTCTCCGCGAATATCAGCCACAAAATTCAGGCTTCCAAATCTGACCTAATAGCCAGGGGCGTAGCTATCAATCTTCTCTAGATGGCCAAGCGAGTTGGCCCGCAGTGCGAAGCCGCCGAATACAAAGATCTGTCTGGGGAGGAAGATCTCCACCTGGACTGCATTGTTGTAGATGATTGATGGAGCCATCAAGCCTTCTATTGATGACGCAGCAGAACTCTCAGTGAAAGCACCAATGTCGGTGTCAAGACCTGCGGATCTCGGGTAGGGGGTCCCGAACTGTGCGTCTAAGGATAATGGAACAGGAGGTGGGGGACACAATGTTTACCCAGGTCCAGGCCCTCTCAATGGAGGTAATACCCTACTTCCTGCTTGATTGATCTTGATGAATATGAGTATTACAAGAGTTGGTCTACCACGAGATCGTAATGGCTAAACCCTAGAAGCCTAGCCTATGAGATTATGACTGTTTTCCTACGGACTAAACCCTCCGGTTTATATAGACACCGGAGGGGACTAGGGTTACACAAAGTCGGTTACAAAGAAAGAAATCTACATATCTGAATCACCAAGCTTCCCTTCCATGCAAAGGAGAGTCCCATCCAGACACGGGAAGAAGTCGTCTTTCTTGTATCTTCATAGCCCAACAGTCTGGCACATGTATATAGTCCGGCTGTCCAAGGACCCCTTAGTCCAGGACTCCCTCACCAGGAAGGCCAAGAAAGCCGCCAGGAGAGCCACCAAGAAAAGAGGAAAGAAGCCCAGTGCTCCTGAGTTACTTCAACTGGAGGACACCTCTGTGTCGGAGGTAGCCCTTGATTCTCTTGGCTCTTTTTTAAACCATCTTATTGACACTGACTATCATCAGGATGACATGGGAATGAGTCAGGGAGTGGAAGAAGAGGTAATTATTATTTCCTCCGACTCCGAGCCTTTGCCAAGACGGAAAATCTGAAGAGTAACCCGGAAAGTAATATTTTCACACCCCTTAGTGTCGGTGTCAAAACCGGTGGATCTTGGGTAGGGGGTCCCGAACTGTGTGTCTAAGGCTAATGGTAACAGGAGGTGGGGGACACGATGTTTACCCAGGTTCGGGCCCTCTCGATGGAGGTAATACCTTACTTCCTGCTTGATTGATCTTGATGATATGAGTATTACAAGAGATGATCTACCACGAGATCGTAGAGGCTAAACCCTAGAAGCTAGCCTAAGATTATGATTGTTGTTCTCCTATGGACTAAAACCTCCGGTTTATATAGACACCGGAGGGGGCTAGGGTTACACAGAGTCGGTTACAGAGAAGGAGATCTACATATCTGAATTGCCAAGCTTGCCTTCCATGCAAAGGAGATCCCACCTAGACACGGGACGAAGTCTTCAATCTTGTATCTTCATAGTCCAATAGTCCGGCCAAAGCATATAGTCCGGCTGTCTGAGGACCCATTAATCTAGGACTCCCTCAGTAACCCCTAAACCAGGCTTCAATGACATTGAGTCCGGCGCGTAGATTGTCTTCGGCATTGCAAGGCGGGTTCCTTCTCCGAATACTCCATAGAGGATTTTGAACACAAAGATCGTGTTCGGCTCTGCAAAACAAATTCCACATCCACCATAGAGAGCACAATATTCCACAAATCTAATCTGCTGACAACTCTTCATAGCATGACATCACGCCACGGCCCGGTCATTATTTGAACCGTTTTTCTCAACCAGTTTCTGCACGTATTGTGAGGCGGTTTCCTTGGCACGTCTTGTCGAGGCAGAGATCGTGTCCCCTTATCACGGGATTGTCATCAATACGAGTGTAGGTAACCCAACCGCGCCATCAATCACGGCGCTTGGGGAATAAGCGATTTTATGGGCAAGTAGGAAGGCGCACAGTTTCTACCGCCTTTATAAAGAGATAGGGATTCTCCTTTTTCACCCACACCTTCTTATTTCTCCGCTCATCCATTCTTGCACGCTCGAGCTCCAGCGCCCAAGTTCTCACCTTCTCCATAAAGCTATTGCAAACATGTCCAGAGCGGGAGGCAAATGGATGGCCTCCTCCATTACGGAGGAGGACATCCTGCTCAGGAGGCGGATACAGCCGCAACATCGCGCCCGGCTCCGGACCTTGAGGGCAGATCGTTCCTACTCCGGAACCCCACGAGAGGGTTGTATTTCTCGCCCGCTTCGTCAGCGGACTGGGATTTCCCCTCCACCCATTTGTCCGCAGGCTCATGTTTTACTATGGGCTAGATTTCCATGATCTGGCCCCCAATTTCATCCTCAACATCTCAGTGTTCATCGTCGTGTGCGAAGCCTTCCTCCGCATCAAGCCCCACACGGCCTGTGGCTGAAGATCTTCAACATGAAGACGAAGATAGTGGTCGGCCAGAAAGCAGAGTGCGGAGGCACCATGGTGGGCAAGATGCCCAATGTCACCTGGCTAGAAGGCTCCTATGTGGAGACCGTGAAGGGGTGGCAGTCGGGGTGCTTCTATATCACCGAGCCGCGCGACTCCAACTGGGCGGCGGCCCCCGAATTTTGATCTGGCATCCCCATGCGGCTTACCTTCTGGAAAAGGAAGGGTTTAGCCTGGTGTCGGTGTCAAAACCGGCGAATCTCGGGTAGGGGGTCCCGAACTGTGCGTCTAGGCCGATGGTAACAAGAGACGAGGGACACGATGTTTTTACCCAGGTTCGGGCCCTCTTGATGGAGGTAAAACCCTACGTCCTGCTTGATTAATATTGATGATATGGGTAGTACAAGAGTGGATCTACCACGAGATCAAGGAGGCTAAACCCTAAAGCTAGCCTATGGTATGATTGTTGTAATGTATGTTGTCCTACGGACTAAAGCCCTCCGGTTTATATAGACACGAGAGAGGATAGGGTTACACAGAGTCGGTTACAATGGTAGGAGATCTACATATCCGTATCGCCAAGCTTGCCTTCCACGCCAAGGAAAGTCCCATCCGGACACGGACGGAGTCTTCAATCTTGTATATTAGTACTCTTGGAGTCCGCGGGATGATGATAGTCCCATTGTCACGGACACCCCTAGTCGAGACTCCTCGGTAGTCGCTGAACCAGGCTTCAATGACGATTAGTCCGTCGCGCATAATGTTCGGCATTGCAAGGCGGGTTCCTCCCTTGAATAATCCAGAAGATCATGAACACCGGATAGTGTCCGGCTCGCAAAATAAATTCCACATTCCACCGTAGAGAATAAAATGTACACTAGTTCAATCTGCGGCGTATTATGCGGCGTGACATCACACCGCTACCAAGCCCTTGTTTGAATCGTTTTCACTTTATACCACCTCAAGACGTTTAGCAAAGCGGTTTCCTTGCACGTCTTGTCGAGCGGAGATCGTGTTCCCCTTATTCCGGATTCTCATCAATACATGTGGGTAACCCAACGCGCCATTGATGGTGGCGCTTGGGAGATAAGCGAGTTTTACCGGGCGGTGGGGGCGCGCGGTTTAGTCGCCTATATATAAGGGATAAGGATTTACCTTCTCACCTCGCCTTCTTCCTCCTTTGCTTATCCATATCCAGCACCTAAGCTCCAGCGCCCAAGCTCGCGCATCTCGCCTCGACCTTCTCCGAATATGTCGAGCGGGAGGCAAGTGGTTGGCCTCCACCGTTAAGGAGGAGCACATCACCAAGCTGCTTGCGCCGGATACCTTTCGGCGATATCGCGCATCGGCTGCCTGACGAGGGCAGCTCATACCTACCCCGGCCCCACGAGGGTCGTCTTCCTTCCCCACTTCCTCCGCTGGATGGGCTTTCCGCCCCATCCATTCGTCCGGGGCTCATGTTCTACTACGGCCTGGATTTCCACGATCCGGCGCGAACTTCATCCTCAACATCGGCGTTTATAAATGGGTGTGCAAAACCTTCCTCGCATCCGGCCCCACTTCGCTGTGGCTCAAGACCTTCAACGTCAAGCGAAGGTTGTGAAGAACACTGTCGGTGTCAAAACCGGCGGATCTCGGGTAGGGGTCCCGAACTGTCGTCTAGGCGGATGGTAACAGGAGGCGAGGACACAATGTTTTTACCTGTGTTCAGGCCCTCTCGATGGAGGTAATACCCTCGTCCTTCTTGATTAATATTGATGATATGGGTAGTACAAGAGTAGATCTACCACGAGATCAATGAGGCTAAACCCTAGAGGCTAGCCTATGGTATGATTGTTGAGATGTAATGTTGTGTCCTATGGACTAAAGCCCTCCGGTTTATATAGACACCGGAGAGGCTAGGGTTACAGTAGTCGGTTACAATGGTAGGAGATCTACATATCCGTATCGCCAACTTGCCTTCCACGCCAAGTAAAGTACCTTCGGATCTGAGCCGAGTCTTCAATCTTCTATCTTCGTGATGCAGGAGTCCGGCGGATATCGATAGTCCGGCTATCCGGACACCCCTAGTCGAGACTCCTCGGTAGCCCCGAACCGGTCTTCAATGGCGATAAGTCCGGCGTGCATAATGTTCGGCATTGCAAGGCGGGTTCCTCCTTGAATAATCCGGAGAAGATAATGAACACCGGGATAGTATCCGGCTCTGCAAAATAATTTCCACATCCCAAGCGTAGAGAATAAAACATATACACCGATCCAATCTGCGGCGTATTATGCGGCATGACATCACACCGCACCAAGCCCTTGTTTGAATTCTTGTACCACTTCAAGACGTTTAGCGAAGCGGTTTCCTTAACGCACGTCCGTCGAAGCGGAGATCGTGTTCCCCTTTTCCGGGATTCTCATCAATACGTGCGTAGGTAACAACGCGCCATTGATGGTGGCGCTTGGGAGATAAGCGAGTTTTATCGGGCTGTGAGGGACGCATAGTTTTGTCGCCTATATATAAGGGATAAGGATTTACCTTCTCACCTACGCCTTCTTCCTCCTTTGCTCATCCATCCCTGCGAACCCAAGCTCCAACGCTCGAGCTCGCGCATTCCGCCTCGACCCTTCTCCGAACATGTCCGGAGGGGGAGGCAAATGGATGGCCTCCACCTCCAAGGAGGAGGACATCACCAAGCTGCGCGATGCCGGATACCTTTCCGGAAACATCGCGCATCGGCTGCCCGACGCGGGGCAGCTCGTTCCTACCCCAGGACCTCACGAGAGGGTTGTTTTCCTTCCCCACTTCCTCCGCGGACTGGGCTTTCCGCTCCATCCATCGTCCAGGGATCATGTTCTACTACGGCCTGGATTTCCACGATCTGGCGCTTTCGTCCTCAACATCTCGGCGTTTATCGTGCGTGTGCGAGGCCTTTCTCGCATCCGGCCCCACTTCGCTGTGGCTCAAGACCTTCAACGTCAAGCGAAGGTTGTGAAGGGGCATAAGCGAATCTTGGGCGCTATGTTGGGCAAGTTGCCCAGCGTCCCTTAACTAGAAGGGACCTTCGTGGACTCCGTCAAGGGGTGGCAATCGGGGTGGTTCTATATCACCGAGCAGCGAGCCTACATGGGCGGCGGCCCCGAATTTAGATCTGGAATCCCACGCAGCTCACCTCTGGAAAGAGAAGGGCTTGCGGTGGGGCGACCGGTGGAGGTGACGGACTTCAAACCTGCATCAAGAAGTGGTGAGCAATGGGCTCCGGCTCGTCGGCGTGGTCAGTCATGCTCCTCCGCGGATTCTCCCATGCCAAGAAAGGGCATTTAATCGTGGGAGTTTAATCCGGAACAGCACCGGGCGTTGAGCGGGCTCTTGACACAACGTCTGAAGGTGCACGGAGGTGCTGTTCAAGAGCGCCGATCGCCAAGATCCGCGACCGAAGACCGCGATTCAGCTGCGATCTCCGTCGACGGGGTAAGTGATTCGACCCCATTACGGGACACTTGTAGTAATTAGATTGACTCTAGCGAGGTTTTTAATCGGCCTCTTCCTTTGACAGGAATGGATGGAGAAGGTCGAGCTGCTCATCAGCCCGGCTCCCATGCCAGAAGAACCAGTGAACACCCATTTAGCAAGGCTGCTGGTCCCGGCACCATATGTGGTGCCGGAGAAGAAGGCCAAGAAGGTGGCCGCGAGGACTCGAAAGAGTTCCCGCAATCAAGCGTCTGACGACGACGACGAGGACTCCTCCCCTGAAGACGAGGAGGAGGAGGAGTACTCTCTCCCGGAGGAGGGCGAGAAGAAGAGGAAGGCCTCCTCAATCGGGGCGGCCGAAGGGTCCAAGAGGGGGAGAACTATCCCCCCGGACAGTTTCGCCAACATCAGTGTTGGCGAGGAAGAGTGGCCTCCAAGGGCCTTGCGTCCGGCAAGATCGCAAGTATTTGGATCATTCATATGTCATATATTGTATGTCACGTAGTGTCCTTCTAATGCCACATTGTCCCTTTAGTCCGGCCGGTGACGACTTTCCCGACTCGATGAGCGGGTCGTTGGCGCCGTCGGATGTAAATTCCATCCCGATCGCCTCTACCCCACGCGCCGAGGACGATGAGGCGGAATCCTGCCAGGGACATGCCAGAGGAGGCTCCGGAGGCGCCGTCAGCAGCCCCGGACTTTGTGCGGACTCTACTCCGAACCCAGTGCGGTTCCAGAGTCCGCAAGCAGCCCTCGAAAGAGGGGCAGGACCGTGACGCCGGGCGGCCTCCGCCCAACCGAGGCACGGACAACCTCTTGGAGGCGCCAAAAGCGCCTCCATCGAGGAAGAACACCGCACTCTCATGAGTGCGGTGATTGAGAAGGTCCAGCTCGCCAAGGGCGGGCTGACCGAAGCCTGCAACAGCCTTCTAACAGGCTTTGAGGTAAGAAGGTTAAAATCAAGTAATATAATACCACATAGACAGTAGCCCCTGATGCTTAGTCCGATGTTCGGAAAGAAAAGCCGGACTAAGGATCTTTAACAAGATGTACGCAGGGTTTCTGAAATATGTCAACATGGGTTTGCAGGTTGCGCTGCTGACCTCTGCCGCGTGCACATTGGCCGAGGTCGAGGCGCCAAGAAGGACCTTGATCGGTCGGAGCAAGAGCTCGCCATGCCAAGAGGCAGCTCAAGGAGAAAGAAGGTGAATAACACCACTTTAAATATGCACCTTCTGTAAAAGGGTTTTGGTTGCAAACAAGATTAACAAGGATAATATATGCGATGCACGGGGCCACTAACGAGGTGGCAGCCTCGAAGGATGCTGCTTCGTGGCGAACGAAATGCGGCCATAGAACGGATCAAGCGAGAAAAGCAAGCGGCGCGGTGGCGGAGTTCGTAAGAGCTCCGTGCTCTCATGAAAAAGCATGAGAATTTGGAGCGTGACTCAAGACTCGAGAATCGAGCTTGCCTCGGCTCTCGATAGGGACGAAGTCCGCCAAGGCCGAGGCCCGAGGGCCCATATGGAAATAGAGGACATGAAGAAGATAGCAGCGGTAAGGCGTTTTCATGCAGAGCAAGCATGTTAATGTAAATTACGGATACTTACCCGATTCGGAGCTCTCGGGGGCATTTGCAGATCTGCGGCAGAGTGCGTCGATGCCGCCGCTTTCTATCGTGGTGAGGAGGGAGCTCAACGGAGAAGGTCTTCGGTCTCAAGACGCCGAGGCCGCCATCCGTGCCCCAAGCGACCAGTGAAGCAGCCGGTCGAACTCCACAAGGTAGCTGAGGAGGCCATGAAGGGCCTCACAGTCCGGCTGTAGCCCGGGTAGGCCATGCCTGGCAGCTACTTTGGCCTAGTGTGGCGGCTATTTGATGCGTGCCTGAGGCTGGATGTGATCAAGCGATCCGCCTGCATTGAAGGCGCTCGTCGAGCCCTTGCCCGTATAAAGGTGCAATGGGGCAAGCTGGATGCGGAGAAGCTTCTCACGGATCCGCCGCCGCCGGGCAAGGAGCACCATACGCCGGAGCGATATTATAAAGTTGTCCTGAAGGGAGCCCGTGATATTGCGGATGAGTGCCCCCTTAATGTAATCCTTGAGTGAACTTGTCGTATATTTATCCTGTGCGCTGAGAATTTCGTTTATATGCGCCATGAGCAACGCTTTGTTGAATTTAAAATATTACCTTCAGGCGGCCGTTTGTTAAATCGAGAGATGGCAAGTCATTGGCTTCACCCCAAGCCACGAAAGTCTTTGGGTGTTCGGTGATAAACTTGAGCACTCTTGTTCCCATCTTTGGGTCCATCTAGGAGGCGCCAACACGCACGAACAAGGCGACTCGGACTTATAATGCTTGAACACTCTCACTTAGCTATAGAATTCTATAATTTTAAATTTCGCGAAGCCCTGGTATTCGAAGACCGAATCGGGCGCTATCCACGCCTTCATCGGACATCATCCGAACTTCGCTCGAAGCGGCATGAGTCTTTAGGGACCCGAAAAGACCTCTCGAACAGCGACGAGTCTCGCCTTATCATGCCGGTCCAGTTTAGCTTTCCATCGAGGCGTTAACCTGCTCAACCGGGGCGCAATCGCAGTGGTTCTCCTAGTGCTACCTTAGCCGACGGAACGGAACGTAAGGTACCAAAACATAGGAGCCGGGCAAACCCAACTATTGACCCAAGACATGATTCGGAGCTGATTCATATAATGCTATAAGTTCGGGGTGCCGCACTTGTGAAAGTGTTCGGACTTAATCACACCGTAATATGGGGAACGGAAGCCCCTGGTGTATTCGGCCATACCAAAATATACAAGTGCAATATGTCATATAATGAACATTTGTAAAGGATAATGCAATTGCCATGAAAAGGTAATAATCTTGCAAAAAGGAAGTGCTGCGTTATTTATGAAAGAAGGTCTGCTAATAAAGCGGACTAATACAAATAGTGCAGTAAGCAAGGGAACCGGACTAAATTAACATGTCCCCTCCAGGATAAGCTGCAGACTTGGTGTATGTAATTGAATTTAATGCTCAGAACGGAGACCACCCGAGTGTTCGCCGCAGCCTTCTTTAATCCCCGATCACAGTATCGTGAGTTCGCAAGTTCGCTCGTCAGTGGGCTTCTACTTGGTAGAGTCCTGCATATATAAAAAGAAAAGATAAAAATAAAACCAAGGGGCGCTAGCACGAGCCCCCAAAATCGAGCCGCACTCTTCAATCCTTGAGGTTAAGCCCCTCCCCGCGCCCATGGTATCTCCAAAGCGTAATGATGTACGCGAGTGTTATTCTTGTGATCATACGCTGGCGGGTGGGGCCGCATTACTCGCATGCTCCGATCGCGCCAGTGGTCTTGGTTAGTGTTGCTCGGCGGCGCTTTAATGTGTCCGCTTTTTAGTTGCGGACTAGAGAATTGTCGAGAAGGCTGCTCAGTACTTCTACCGCGAGAGTCATTGCAGATGTTCCTCCGTTCGAGGGGCGCCCGTATTCCCATTGACCGTAATGACTCCACGAGGGCCCGCATCTTGAGCTTTAGGTATGCATAATGCGGCGCGCGTTGAATTTTGCAACACGGCACGTCGTCGAGCAGGGCATGATAGCCGCTCTGAACGGGACTATATCGAAGATTAACTCTTCGCTCGGAAATTATCCGGGATCCAAAGACCACTTCGGTGTGACAGAGCTTGTGCAGTTGGCTTCCACTCTGGGATGACACCTTTAAAGGTTGTCTTAGTAGGTTTGATCCTGGATGGGTCTATGCCCATTTTGCGACCGTGTGTCCCGATAAAGCAGGTTCAGTTGCTGCCGCCGTCCATCGTGACTCTTGTGAGGTGAAATCCATCGACGATTGGGTCTAGGACCAATGCGGCGAATCCGCCATGGCGTATGCTAGTCGGATGGTCTCGTCGATCGAAGTGATCGGACAGAGGACCATGGATTGAGCCGGGCGACCGCTCCATCGCATAGGCGCCCCAGTCTTGCGCTTCCTCTCCCTCTTGGGTATATGGGTCGCGTAAATCATATTCACCGTCCGCACTTGCGGGGGGAAACCCTTCTGTCCTCTGTTGTTCGGCGGCCGGGTCTCTTCCTCGTCGTCGCTATTTGGCCCCTTGTCATTGTGTTCGGCAATTAACTTGCCATCCTGCCTGAACACCCAACAATGTCTATTGGTGTGATTAGCTGGCTTTTCGGGGGTGCCATGTATCTGGCAGGAGCGGTCGAGTATTTTGTCCAGATTGGATGGGCCAGGAGTTGTTCTTTTAAATGGCCTCTTTCGTTGACCGGGTTTGGAGCCTCGGAATCCGGCATTGACTGCTGTATCCTCTTTGTCGTCGCCGTTAGTACGGCGTTTGTTTTTGATTCGACGTGACCTGCCATGATTGTCCTTGGAGTCCGGCTGCCAGAATTTTATGGAGATTATTGCTGCGGGCTAGCCAGCTATCCTCTCCAGCATAAAGCGGTCATTAATGATGTGAGGGCTGCCATGGATTTCGCTTCTCCTGCCCAGTGCGGGCTAGCCATTCGCCCCGGATGTTGTGTTTGAAGGCTGCGAGGGCCTCCGATCCGGACAATCGGCGATTTGATTTTTCTTTGTCAAGAACCGCGTCGAACTGCTATCGCCGATTCGCTCTAGCTGCTGAATAATGTGGCTTAGGTCATCGGCGTCGGTGGTGCTGCGTATGTACCTTGGAAGTTATCATGAACGCGGCCTCCGTGTCTTCCCAACACCCAATTGACTCTGCGGGCGTGCTGTTAAGCCAATGCCGAGTTGGTCCTTTAAGCTTGGGAGATATTTGATGGCGTGCGGATCGTGCGCCGGGCCATATGGATGTGGAGAAGATAATCTTCGATCCACACCGCGAGTCTGTTGTAACATTGTAAGATTCGATGTTCACGGGTTAGAACCCTTCGAGGATCGATGATCCATTACTTCATCGATGAAGCATAACGGGTGTGTGGCGCCCAGTATTGAGCAATATCGCGACGCAGCTCGAGGCGAGCGGCGTTCGCGTGTTCGCCCGGCGGGCGTTATGTCCGCCGCGACGGTATCCGTCGTGGTCGTCGTGGCGCCCTCCTCGATCCATAGATGGATCTGGATTGCCTTGCTTTGTCCTCCAAGATGTCTCGCAAGTCCGGTAGCGTTCCTTTTGGCTTCAGACTCTGGATCGATGTCGGGTACGGTCTTGGCTGGGGCCTTGAATGCCTCTCCGTCGCGACCACGGGCGGTCGGTCAGCCATGTCGTCTGCTGGTGATAAAGGTATGTATGCTTCCTCCTCTAATCGGGGAGCAGCTTGCGTCTTGGGTAACTTTTGGAGGGAGTTCGAAGTTTATACTCTTGACGCGAGGACCTCGGTCCATCGATCGGCTAGCAGATCTTGATCAGCTTGAAGCGGTTCTTTGCTTTTTCTTTAGGCTATTTGCCGTGGCTATGAGCCTGCGCTCAAGCGCTCTTGTTCGACGGGATCCTCGGGTATGACGAATTCATCATCGTTGAGGCTCGCTTCGTCTTCGGAGGGAGGCATGTAGTTATCATCCTCAACCCCCTCATCTGTCGCCATGTCGTGAGGGCTTGCTTCTGCGTCCTCCTGTGCTGAGTCTTGCAGGAGGGGATCGTCTTCGGCACTCTCCGGAGTGTTATTGTCTCCCGTGCCGGATTCTCCATTCTTGTTGTGGCGGGATTTAGAGCGGCGCCACGACGCCGGGCGTTTAGGCTGCTTCTTCAAAGAATCTTCCTCCACCGCTTTTCGCCATCCCTTCCTTTGGGGTATCCACCATGTAGACGTCGTGATGACGAGGTGGCCTTCCAAAGGTCCCGTGGGCGCTGGGTCTGATCGCTCGCATCATCGTCCATAGCGCCGATGTCCTCGAGTCGTAGTCTAGCATGTCGGTTAAATCCTCGGCAGCGGGCTATAAAGTTGGTGGTGGGTGGGCTCGGATTTCTTCGTCGTCCGAACTCCAACCGCCCCGCCATAGTCCGTCAGATTCTCCTGATAGCGAGAGATGCTTGAGGTATTCAGGATATCGCCAAAAGGCGAGTGTTGAAAGATGTCCGCGCGGTGAATTCCATAACCGCGCCCAATCTAACTTAATTGGCGGGCGTGGGAGGCTCGGAGTCCGCAAGGAGTCCGGAGCCTCGGGATCATGAGTTTCGCAAGGGACAAAATCGGTATTCGCTCCATCGCCAGATGATGTTGAAGCCCCGGGCGGCGTCTATCCACCGACCCTCGTCATGGGCAATCGGCTCCGCAAGTAGCCGGGCGGATTCAAGCGCGCCACCAAAGCACCGTCCGCGGCATAGCTAGATCATGCCCATCGTCGCAGATCTTGGGGCGCTTGGATGTGGCTCGAGTCCGTCGAAGATCAAGTCTCCGCGGTCATCGGCCGTGAAGTTTAAACTTCGAATCGACTCGACGCCAGGGCGTAGCTTCGATCTACTCGGATGGCCAAGAGAGTTGGCCCACAAAGGCAAAGCCGCCGAATATGAAGATCTGTCCGGGAGAAAAGTCTCACCGGACAGCGTTGAAGTTTGAAGATGCCATCGTGCCTATTGGTGACGACATACGAGGAACTCTCAATGAAAGCACCAATGTCGGTGTCAAAACCAGCGGATCTCGGGTAGGGGTCCCGAATGTGCGTCTAGGCGGATGGTAACAGGAGACGAGGGACACAATGTTTTTACCTGTGTTCAGGCCCTCTCGATGGAGGTAATACCCTCGTCCCGCTTGATTAATATTGATGATATGGGTAGTACAAGAGTAGATCTACCAAGAGATCATCGAGGCTAAACCCTAGAAGCTAGCCTATGGTATGATTGTTGAGATGTAATGTTGTGTCCTACGGACTAAAGCCCTCCAGTTTATATAGACACCGGAGAGGCTAGGGTTACACAGATTCGGTTACAATGGTAGGAGATCTACATATCCGTATCGCCAAACTTGCCTTCCACGCCAAGTAAAGTACCTTCCGGATACGAGCCGGAGTCTTCAATCTTCTATCTTCGTAGTCTGGGAGTCCGGCGGATATCGATAGTCCAGCTATCCGGACACCCCCTAGTCCAGGACTCCCTCAGGCACGCAAGCGGAATGCAGAGGCGCCATGTTGGGTAAATTTCCCAACGTCCTTTGGCTCGAAGGGGCCTTGGTGGACTCCGTCAAGGGGTGGCAATCGGGGTGGTTCTACATCACCGAGCCGCGCAAGCCCACATGGGCGGCGGCCCACGAGTTTAGATCTGGCGTCCCCACGCAGCTCACCTCCCGGAAAGAGAAGGGCTTGCCGGGGCAATCCGGCGAGGTGACGGGACTCGAGCTCGCATCCGTAAGCTGGTGAGCAATAAGCTCAAGCTCGTCGACGTGGTCCAAGTCATGCTCATCCGCCGGATTCTCCCATGCCAAGAACGGGCATTCAATCTGTGGGAGTTCAATCCGGAACAGCACCAGGCGCTGAGCGGGCTCTTCGATACGACATACGAAGGCGCCTGGAGGGTGCTGTTTCAGGGTGCCGAAGCCCCCGTATCCGCAATGGAAGATCGCGGATTTAGCTCGCAGCATCCAACTAATGAGGTAAGTGATTCAACCCCATTATGGGACACTTTGTAGTAATCGAATTGATTCTAAGAGGGTTTCATTCTTTCTTTTCCTTTGACGGGAATGGATGGAGAAGGCCAAGCAGCTTATCAGCCCGGCTCCCATGCCCGAAGACCCAGTGGACGCCCGTTTAGCAGGGCTGCTGGTTCCGGCACCGCATGTGGTGCCGGAGAAGAAGGCCAAGAAGGTGGCCGGGACTCAAAGAGTTCCCTAATCAGTGTCCGACGACGAGGCGGATTCTCCCAAGACGACGTAGGAGGAGGAGGACTCTCCCTGAGGAGGGGAGAGAAGAGGAAGGCTTCCCCAATAGGGGAGGCCAAGGGTCCAAGAGGGGAGGACTATCCCGGACAGTTCGCCAACACCTCCGTTGGCGAGGATGAGTGGCCTCAAGGGCCAGCGTCCGCAAGATCGTAAGTATCCGGATCCTTGATATGCAATTTCTTTCGTGTCGCGTAGTGTCCTTCTAACGCCGCATTCTGTCTGTAGTCCGGCCGATGATGATCTCCCTGCTTCATCAAGCGGGTCATTGGCCCCGTCGGATGTGGATTCACTTCCGACTGCCACTACCCCCCGTGTCGGCAAAGATGCCGAGGTGGGATCCCAGAGAGGGACCCATCAGGAGGAGGCTCCGGAGGCGCCGTCAGGCTGCCTCCCAGACTTTGTGCCGGACTCTACATCGGAACCCTTAGTGGTTCCAGAGTCCGGCGGGCGGCCCCTTCGAAGGAAGGGCAAGACCGTGACACCGGCAACCTCCGTCCAACCAGAGGCGCCGGATAACTTGTTGGAGGCGCTTAAAGGCGCTTCCATCGAGGAAGAACACCGCACTATCATGGGTGCGGTGATTCAGAAGGTTCAGCTCGCCAAGAGCGGGCTGACCGAAGCCTGCAGCAACCTTCTAATAGGCTTTGAGGTAAGAAGTTAAAGTTATGTAATGTAATACCGCATAGACAGTAGCCCCTGATGCTCAGTTCGGTGTTCGGAAAGAAAAAGCGGTGAGGATCTAACAAGATATCGTGAGGTTGCTTAAAATATGTCAATATGGGTTTGCAGGCTGCGCTGCTGACCTCTGCCGCACTAACGGCGGAGGTCGATGTGCTGAAGCAGGATCTAGAGCGGTCCGAGCGAGAGCTCGGCCATGCGAAGAAGCAGCTCGAGGACAAAGAAGGTGAGTAACACCACTTTGAATATTTACCTTATAGAAAAGGATTTTGGTTGCAATAAAGTTAACAAGGATAATATGGGTATTGCAGGGGTCACTAGCGAGGTGGCAGCACTGAAGGAGGTTGTGTCCGCGGCCAAACGCATTGCGGCCGCGGAACAAGCAGAGTGAGAGAAGCAAGAGGCACGGGTGGCGGAAGTTCGGCAAGAGCTCCAGGCTCTCATGGAAAAGCATGAGAGTTTGGAGCGTGACTCCAAGACTCGAGAGTCCGAACTTGCCTTGGCTCTCGAAAGTGCCAAGTCCGCCAAGGCCAAGGCCCATAAGGCCCTTCAGGATGTTGAGGATATAAAGAAGATAGCGGCGGGTAAGGCATTTTTCATGCAAAGCAGGCATGTTAATGTAAACTACCTGACACTTACCCGCATTCGGAGCTCTCCAGGGGCGTTTGCAGATTTGCCACATAGTGCGTCTGATGCCGCCGCATTCTATCGTGGCAAGGAGGGGAGCTCGACGGAGAAGGTCTTCTGGTCTCGATCTGTTGAGGCCGGCCATCCAGTGCCCCCAAGCGACCAGTGAAGCACTGGTCGAACTCCTAAGGTAGCTGAGGAGGCCATGAAGGGCCTTGTAGTCCGGCTGTGGCCTAAACAGGCCATGCCTGGGAGCTACTTCGGCCTCGTGCGGCGCCTGGTGGATGTGTGCCCCTGGGTGGAGGTCATCAAGCGCTCCGCGTGTATTGAAGGTGCTCATCAGGCCCTTGCCCGCACAAAGGTGCATTGGGGCAAATTGGATGCGGAGAAGCTTCTCACGGACCCACCGCCACCGGGCAAGGAGTATCGCACGCCCGAGATGTACTATAAAACTGTCCTGAAGGGAGCCCACAATATCGCGGATGAGTGCCCCAGAAATGTAATCTTTGAGTAAACTCGTTATGTATTATCCTGTGCGCTGAAACTTTGTTCATGTGCGCGTTAAGCAACGCTTGTTTAATTTAAAATATTACCTTCTGTGCGGCCGTTTATAAAATCTGAGAGATGGCAAGTCGTTGGCTTCACCCCCAAGCCACGAGTCTTTGGGGTGTTGGGATAAACTTGAGCACTCTTGTTCCCATTTTTGGGTCCATCTAGGGAGGCGCTCAACACAACAAACAAGGCAACCGGACTTATAATGCTTGAACACTCTCACTTAGCCATAGAATTCTATAATTTTAAATTTCGGTGAAGCCCACGGTATTGGAAGACCGAATCAGGCGCTATCCACGCCTTCGGGACATTGTCCGAACTTCGTCAAGCGGCGTGAGTCTTTAGGACCTGAAAAACCTCTCGAGCAGCGACCGGTCTCTCGCCTTATCATGCCGGTCGGTTTTAGCTTTCTCCATTGGCGCTCGCCCGCTCAACCGGGCGCAATCGCGATGGTTCTCCCAGTGCCACCTTAGCCGACGAGCGGGCGTAAGGCACCAAATTGGGGCCGGGCAAACCCAACTATTGACCCAAGACATGATTCGGAGCCGATTCATATAATGCTATAAGTTCGGGGTGCCGCACTTATGAAAGTGTTCGGACTTTATCACACCATAATTTGGGGAACAGAAGCCCCTGGCGTATTCGGCCGTACCAAAATATACGGGTGCAAGATGTCATGTAATGAGCATATATATAAAAGGTAATGTAATTGCAGTCAAAAAGGGTGCTGCATTATTTATGAAAGAAAGTCTGCTATGAATGCGGACTGATACAAATAGTGCGGTAAGCAAGGGATTTGGACTAAGTAAACATGTCCCCCTCCAAGGGTGAGCTGCGGACTTGGTGTATATAATCAATTTAATGCTCGTAATTGAGACCACACAGGTGTTAAATCGCAGCCTTCTTTCGTCCCTCGATTGTTGCATCATGAGTTCAGCGGGTTCATCGCGGATAGGGCCGTTGGTTAACGAGTCTGTGTACATAAAGAAGGAAAATAAAAATAATGAAAAAAGGGGGCACACTTGCGAGCCCTGGTGTGGTCGAACCGCACTGGGTCCATTCGATCGTGCCCTTCCCTGTGCCCATGGTATCTCCAAAGTGTAATGATGTACGCGAGTGTTATTCTTGCGATCATCGCGAGCGAGGTTGGGGCCGCATTACTCTGCGATGCTTTGATCGCGCCAGGTGGTCTTGGTTGGTATTGCTTGGCGCGTTTTGCTGTATCCGCCGTTTAACGGCGGACTCGAAATTGCCTTAAGAGGCTGCTCAGTACTTACGCGAGAGTCGTGTATGTTCCTCCATTCGGAGGGCGTTCCGTATTCCGTTGATCGTGATGACTCCACGAGGGCTGGCATCTTGAGCTTGAGGTATGCATAATGCGACACCGCATTGAATTTTGCAAACGCGGTCCGTCCGAGCAAAGCGTGATAGCCGCTGCGAAACGGGACTATGTCGAAGATTAACTCCTCGCTCCGGAAATTATCCGGGGATCCGAAGACCACTTCCAGTGTTACTGAGCCTGTGCAGTTGGCTTCTACACCTGGTATGACACCTTTAAAGGTTGTCTTTGTAGGTTTAATCCTTGAGGGTCTATGCCCATTTTGCGCCTTGTATCCCGATAAAGCGAGTTCAGGCTGCTACCGCCGTCCATCGGGACTCTCGTGAGGTGAAATCCATCGGCGATTGGGTCTAGAACCAATGCGGCGAATCCGCCATAAGCGTATGCTTGGTCGGATGGTCTCTTCGATCGAAAGTGATCGGACAAGAGGACCATGGATTGAACTTGGCGATCGGCTCCATCGCCTGAGCGTCCCTTAGTCGCGTTCCTCTCCCTCTTGGGTATATGGGTCGCGTAAATCATGTTCACCGTCCGCACTTGTGGGGAAAACCCTTCATCCTCTATTGTTCGGCGGTCGGGTCTCTTCCTCGTCGTCATTGTTTAGCCCTTGTCATTGTTTTGACAATTAACTTGCTGCTGTTGAACACCCAGCAATCTCTATTAGTGTGATTAGCTGGTTTTTCAGAGGTGCCATGTATCTGGCATAAGCGGTCTAGTATTCGGTCCAAATTGGATGGACCCGGAGTGGTTCTTTTGAATGGCTTCTTCCGCTGACCGGGTTTAGAGCCTCAAAATCCGGCGTTGACTGCCGTATCCTCCTTATCGTCGCCGTTAATGCGGTGTTTGTTTTTGTTTTGACATTACCTACCGTTGTTGTCCTTAGTATCCGGACTGCCAGAATTTTTACGGAGATTGTTGCTGCGAGCTAGCCAGCTGTCCTCTCCCGCGCAGAAGCGGGTCATTAATGATGTGAGGGCTACCATAGATTTTGGCTTTTCCTGCCCGGTGCGGGCTAGCCATTCGTCCGGATGTTATGTTTGAAGGCTGCAAGGGCCTCTGCATCCAGACGATCGGCGATTTGGTTTTCTTTGTCAAGAACCGTGTCTAGAATTATCGGCCGATTAAATCGGCTGCTGAATAATGTGGCTTAGGTCATCGGCGTCTCGTGGTCGCTTTATACGTGCCACAGAAGTTGTCGAGGAATCGGCTTCCGGTCTTCCCAGCACCCAATTGACTCTGCGGGCAAGCTTTTTAGCCAATGCCGAGCTGGCCCTTTAAGCTTGAGTGGGAGATACTTGATGGCATGGAGATCGTCGCCGCGGGCCAAATGGATGTGGAGAAGGTAATCTTCGATCCAAACCGCGGGGTCTGTTGTGCCATCGTAGGATTCGATGTTTACGGGTTTAAACCCTTCGGGGATTTGATGATCCATTACTTTGTCAGTGAAGCATAGCGGGTGTGCGGCGCCTCTATATTGGGCAATATCGCGACACGGCTTAAGAGAGCGTTGTCTGCTGTGTTCTGCCCGGCCGGGGTTATTGTATCCGGCGCGACGGTATTCGTCATGGGTCGTGGGGCGCCCACGTGATCCGTAGATGGATCTGGATTGCCTTGCTTTGTCCTCCAATATGTCTCGCAAGTCCGGCGCGTTCCCTCTTGGCTTCGTACTTTTGGAGCGATGCCGGGGTATGGTCTTGGCTGAGGGCCTGGATGCCTCTCTGTCACGACCATGGGGTGGTCGGTCAGCCATATCATGCGCTGGTGATGGAGGTATGTATGCTTCCTCCTCTAATCGGGAGCAGCTTGCGTCTTAGGTAGCTTTTGGAGGCGTTCGAGTTTATACTCTTGACGCGAGGACCTCGGTCCATCGATCGGCCGGCAGTCTGATCAGCTTGAAGCTGTTGTTGCTTTTTCTTTAGGCTGTTTGCTATGGCGATAAGCTGCGCTTGAAATGCTCTTGTTCGGCGGGATCCTCGTGTGCAGCAGAATTCGTCATCGTTGAGGCTTGCCGTCTTCTGAGGAGGCATGTAGTTATGATCCTCGACCTCTTCGTTTGCCGCCCTCTCGTGAGGCTTGCTTCGCATCCTCTGGGCTGAATCTTCTTTGGAGGGATTGTCTTGGCACTCTTTGGGGTATTATTATCTCTGTGCGGAATCTCCATTCTTGCTGTGGCGGTATTTAGAGCGGCGCCGCTGACGCCGGTGTTTGGGCTGCTTCTTTAAAGAGTCTTCCTCCGCTGCTTCTTCGCCGTCCCCGTCTTTCGGGGTGTCCACCATGTATATGTCGTATGACGAGGTGGTCTTCGATTGCCTGTAGGCGCTAGTTCTGTTAAATCTCCGGCATCGTCGTCCATAACATCGATGTCATCGAGTCATAGTCTAGCATGTCGGTTAGATCGCCGACGGTGGCTACAAAGTGGGTGGTGGGTGGGTTCTCAATTTCTTCGTCGTCTGTACCCCAACCATCCCGCCATAGTCCGCCGGGACTCTCCCGATAACGAGAGATGCTTTAGCGAATTTAGGATGTCGCCAAAAGCGAGTGTTGGAAGATGTCATGGCGGTGAATTCCATAACGGCGCCCAATCCAATCAGTGGTAGGGGTGTGGGAGGTTTGAGTCGGCAAGGAGTCCGGCACCTCGGAATCACGAGTTTTCGTGGGGACAAGATTAATGTTTGGCTCCATCGCCGTGGAAGTTGAAGCCCGAGGCGCGTCTATCCACCGATCCTCGATCTGGGCGATCGGCTCGGACTGATGGCGAAGCGGATTCATGTCGGGCCACCAAAGGCCTTGTTCGGCGAGCTAGAGCATAGATCATGGCCATCGCCACAAAGGCTGGCGGCTTTCGGTAGGCTCGAGTCCGTCGAAGATCAAGTCTCCGCGGACGTCGGCCGTGAAGTTTAGGCTCGAACCTGACTCGACGGCCAGGGCGTAGCTTCGATCTGCTCCGGATGGCCAGCCGAATTAGCCCGCATCGAAGCCGCCGAATCTGAAGATCTGTCCGGGAGAAAGTCTCACCTGGACAGCGTTGTTGGTTGAAGATGCCATCAAGCACAGCGGTGTCAAAACCGCGGATCTCGGGTAGGGGTCCCGAACTGTGCGTCTAGGCGGATGGTAACAGGAGGCGAGGACACGGTGTTTTACCCGGTTGGGCCCTCTTGATGGAGGTAAAACCCTCGTCCCGCTTGATTAATATTGATGATATGGGTAGTACAAGAGTGGATCTACCACGAGATCAAGGAGGATAAACCCTAAAGCTAGCCTATGGTATGATTGTTGTAATGTATGTTGTCCTACCGGACTAAACCCCTCCGTTTTATTAGACACTAGAGAGGGCTAGGGTTACACAGAGTCGGTTACAATGGTAGGAGATCTACATATCCGTATCGCCAAGCTTGCCTTCCACGCCAAGGAAAGTCCCATCCGGACACGGGACGGAGTCTTCAATCTTGTATCTTCGTAGTCTTGGAGTCCGGTGGATGATGATAGTCCGGCTGTCCGGACACCCCCTAGTCCAGACTCCTCACAGGGGTGATCCAAACGTGGTGATCGGACTCGAATCTGCGTCAAGAATATGATAAGCAAGAAAATCAAGCTTGTCAACGTGGTCCAGGTCATGCTCTTCCGCCGGATCCTCCCGTGTCAAAGACGGGCATTCAATATGTTGGAGTTCGACCCGGCCGAACACCAGACGCTGCGAGAGCTCTTCGACATGATGCACAAAGACGTCTGGAAGGTGTTGTTCACGGCCGCCGTGGTGCCTCCTCCCCTTATAGAGGATCGCGGACTCAGCGCAAAGCGCCGCGCCAATCCGGTAAGCTATCTGTATTTCACAATATGCGCTTTTCCCAGTATGTTCGTGGGAGGAATCTAAGCCTCCATGTAGATTTAACAAGCCTGGGTAGCGACAGCGGAGCGGATCGATTGTCCAGCTCCACTACCTGAAGATCCAACAATAGCTCTCTTAACGGAGATGTTGTTTCTGGCACCATATGAGGTGCCGGAGAAGAAGGCCAAGAAGAAGGCCACGGGGACCAGGAAAGGTCTCCGACGCAAGGTGATGTCGATCTCATCGTTCGAAGACACCGAGACGCACTCCTCCAACGAAAACGAGGAGGGGGAAGAGGAAAACCCTCCCCATCAAACCGAGGGGGAGAAGAAAAGAAAGACTTCCCCGTCTGGGGAGGCCGAAGGGTCCAAGAAGGGAAGGACCCTCCCTCCGGACCACTCCACAACAGCCGCCTACAGTGACGAGGAGTGGCTGCCCAGGAACAAGCCCCTGGCGAAGTCGTAACTATACGGATACCCTAATACTTTTGGCACGTTTTGCTTTATGCTTCTTATCATGTTAAATATGATTGGGCATTCCATCCAAAGCCCGCATCGATTTATCCCCCTCGGATGGGTCTTTGAGCACGTCAATGATGAACAGCGATTCGCTCCCGACGGCCACCACCCCCCGGCCCGCGGACGACACCGAGGTGTTGTTTCAGAGGATACCGGGCCAGGGGGAGATAGTTCTGGAGGCGCCCCAAGGCGAAATCCCCGACGCCGGGCACATGGGGGGAAGACCCCCATGGATTCTGATGAGGGGGGCCGCAGCAAGTTTGGCCCCCAGCCGGATACTACGCCGGAACCTCCAGTGGTTCCAGATTCAGGCAGGCAGCCCCTTGCTAAGGGGGGCGAGCCGCCTGTGCCGATGACCTCTGTCCATCCAAAGGCATCGGACAGCTTGCTGGAAGCGCTTCAGGGTGCTTCCATTGATGAAGAACACCGTACTCTTATGAGTATGGTGATTGTGAAGGTTCAGTCCGCCAAAAGCGGATTAACCGAAGCCTGCGCCAGCCTCCTAACAGGCTTTGAGGTAAGTAATTAAATTATGAGAAAGTATCATAGTACAGACAGTAGCCCCTGATGTTATGTTTCGTGTTCGGAAAGAAATGCCGAACAGAGGATCAAATAACATCCCCGGGAGTCTAATCATATTATGTCTATGTGAATAAGCAGGCGTCGTTGCTGGCCGCTGCTTTGCACCTTCTTGAGGTCTCCGGATGAAGCGGGACTGGGCAAGCCGAGGAAGAGCTCGGCCTCATGAAGAGGCAGCTCGAGGAGAACAAAGGTGTTTATACCCGTCCTTGTGTCATATAAAGGAAAGATTGTTGATGCTAATAGAAGCATCATGAATTGTAATAGGGGCCACGACCGAAGTGGCGGCCCTTAAGAAGGCGCTGTCCGAGGCCGAAGACAAAGCGGCCATGGAGCGCATCGAGCGCGAGAAATAGGAGGCTCGGGTTGATGAGGTCCAGCAAGAGCTCTAGGACTTCGTCCAAAAATTCGAGTCCTTGGAGCGTGACTCCAAGACGCAAGAGTCCGAGCTTGCGAAGGCCTTCCAGAGCGTGCAAGACGCAAGGCCGAAGCCCAAAAGGCCCTCCAAGAGATTCAAGCGGCCAGGAAAATAGTGGCGGGTAAGGCGTTCATTATGCAAAGCAAGCATGTGAAGGAGACTTTCCTTTTACTTACCCGAATTCGGAGCTCTCCAGGAGCGTTCGCAGATCTGCTGCGCAGCATATCGGATGCCGCGGAGTTCTACCGTGCCGAAGAAGGGAGCTCGATGGAGAAGTTGTTCTGGTCTCAATATACTGGGACCGAACATCCGATGCCCTTGAGCGACCAGCTGAAGCAACTGGTTGAACTGCACAAGGCGGCCGAACAGGCCATGAAGGACTTCATAGTCCGGCTGTGGCCTGGCGAGCCCCTTCCTAGCAGCTACTTTAGCCTTGTAAAGCGGATGGTGAATGCCTGATCGCGGCTTGAAGTCATTAAGCGGTCCGTCTGCATTGAAGGTGCACGCAGGGCCTTGGCCCATGCGGAAGTGCACTGGGCGAAGATGGACGCCGAGAAGCTGGTGACAGAGGGGCCGCCGAAGGGCAAGGAGCATCGCCGCCGAACAGTATTATGACAATGTCCTGAAGGGTGCCCGCCTTGTGGCGGATGAATGTGCTAAGGATGTAATATTTGAATGAATGTACTCATGTCATCCTGTAATATGAAAACGAGTTCATGTGCACTATATAACGCTTGTTGATTTAAAAAATTACCTTCTGTGCGGCCGTTTATAAAGTCTGAGAGTTGGCCAGACGTCGGCTTCTGCCCCCATGTATCTAGTATTGGGGTGTTCGGGATAAATATAAGCACTCGTTATCCAAATTTTTGGTCCTTTAAGGAGGTGTTTAGCGCAACGAACAAGGCAATCGGACTATACAGATTTATCACTCTCACTTAGCCATAGAAGTCTACAATTTTAAATTTTGGCGAAGCCCCTAGTATTCGGAAGGCCAAACTTGGGGCGCTATAGACGCCTAAATCGAACAAGGCCGATTCCTCGCCCGAAGCGGAAAAAATCTTTAAGGATTTGAGACCTCTCGAATAGCGACGAGCTCTCGCCTCATCATGACAGTCAGTTTTCGGCTTTCTCTACTAAGGTGCTCGTCCGAAAGAACCGGGACACAATCGGAGTAGTTCTCCCTGTGCTACCTTAGCCGATATAGCGGAACGTAAGGTACCAAAACATAGGAGCCAGGCAAACCCAACGATTGACCCAAGACATGATTCGGAGTTGATGCATATAATGCTATAAGTTAGGGGTGCCACACTGTCGAAAGTGTTTGGACTTTTCTTGCCATGTTATGGGGTACAATGAAGCCCCTGGCGAACTGGATGTACCAAAGTGTACGGGTGCAATTTGTAATAAATAAACAGTAAAGGAAAAGGATAAAGAAATGTAATAGTAAGCTGACGATGTACATTATTTTCCATTGTTATTTGAAAAATATGCCAAGGCGTATGTGTACAAGTAGTGCGATAAGCAGAGTAGGACTATTTAACATGTCCTAGCCAAGGGTAAGCTGTGTAGGGGTATATAAAACAGGTATAACGATCGTTATCAAAGACCACCAGGGGATTCCCTTGTACGCCAAAGCTTCTTTTCTCCTTGGTGTGTCCGTCCCGCTATGGCTCTGATAGTCAGGCTCTCCCAAAGATAGGGACCTGAAAAGAAAAAGGTGTAAAGATACGCGGATCCTGGGGCGGTTGAGCCGCATTACAGATCGTGTCATAGCCGTGCCTCCGCCTATGCCCATGCTATTTTGAGTGCGTAATTATATATGCGTGGCACAAATTTCGCCGCTTCAATGGGACTAGGGTGGAGGCTTAATTGCTAGGCGAGCTCTGAATGTGCCGGGCGATCCTTTTGTAGGGTACTCCAAACTCGCTTGACAGTGTCCGGGGTCTTTATCGCCGAATTGGCGGTCTGCCTGAGAAGGCTGCTTTGTACTTCTGCTGCGACGGCCGCAGTGTGCTCCTCTGTACGGAGCGAGCGCTCTGTGTTTCCATTAACTGTTATAACCCCATGAGGTCCTGGCATTTTGAGCTTGAGGTATGCATAATGCGGTACCGCATTGAATCTGGCAAATGCGGTTCGTCCGAGCAGTGCGTGATAGCTGCTGCGGAAGGGAACGATATTGAAGATTAACTCCTCGCTTCGGAAGTTATCCGGAGATCCGAAGACCACTTCCAGTGTGATTGAGCCCGTGCAACAGGCCTCTACACCTGGTATGACACCTTTAAAGGTGGTTTTTGTGGGTTTGATCCTTGAGGGGTCGATGCCCATTTTGCACACTGTATCCTGATAGAGCAGGTTCAGGTTGCTGCCACCGTCCATAAGGACTCTTGTGAGGTGGAATCCGTCAATGATGGGGTCAAGGACCAATGCGGCAGAACCGCCATGACGGATACTAGTAGGATGGTCCCTGCGATCGAAAGTGATCGGACAAGAAGACCATGGGTTGAACTTTGGGGCGACTGGCTCCATCGCATAGACGTCCCTTAGTGCACGCTTCCGTTCCCGCTTGGGGATACGGGTTGCGTATATCATGTTCACCGTTTTCACTTGGGAGGAAATCTCTTCTGTCCTCCTATGTTCGGTGTCCAGGGCTCCTCATCGTCATCGCTATGCAGCCCCTTTTCCTTGTTTTCGTCATTCAGCTTGCTGGCCTATTTGAACACCCAGCATTCTCTATTGGTGTGGTTGGCTGGTTTATCGGGGGTGCCGTGAATTTTACACGAGCGATCGAGTATGCGGTCCAAACTGGACGGGCCTGGATTGTTTCTTTTGAAGGGCTTTTTCCGCTGACCGGACTTAGAGCCGCTGAATCCGGCGTTGACTGTCGTGTCTTCGGCGTTGTCGCCATTGTTGTGACGCTTCTGTCTATTGCGTCGTGGCTTGTCGTTGCTATCTCTGGCATCTGAATTGTCAGAGTTTCTTGGTGTGATGTTCCTACGAGCCAGCCAGCTGTCCTCGCCCGCGGAAAAGCGGGTCATGAGTGTCGTGAGGGCTGCCATGGACTTCGGCTTCTCTTGGCTGAGGTGTCGGTCTAGCCATTCGTCGCGGATGTTATGCTTAAAGGCCGCTAAGGCTTTAGCATCCGGACAGTCGACAATTTGATTCTTTTTAGTTAGGAACCGAGTCCAGAATTTCCTGGCTGACTCTCCGGGCTGTTGGGTTATGTGACTTAAGTCATCAGCATCCGGTGGTCGCACATAAGTGCCCTGGAAGTTGTCAAGGAATGCGTCTTCCAGGTTCTCCCAACTGCCAATGGAGCTGCCAATGGAGTTTGCTGGCAGGCTATTCAGCCAATGCCGAGCCGGTCCTTTGAGCTTAAGTGGGAGGTACTTGATGGCATGTAGATCATCGCCGCGGGCCATGTGAATGTGAAGAAGAAAGTCTTCAATCCATACCGTGGGGTCCGTTGTGCCATCATATGATTCAATGTTCACGGGTTTAAACCCTTATGGGAATTCATGATCCATTACTTCATTAGTGAAGCATAGGGGGTGTGCGGCGCCTCTATGCCGGGCTACATCGCGACATAGTTCAAATGAGTCTAGTCTGTTGTATTCGGCCCGGCCAGATTTATGTTTGTGTCCGGCGTGACGGTCATCATCACCCATTATGGCGTGCCCCCGTGATCCATAGATCGATCTTGACTGTCCTGCTTTGTTTTCCAATACATCTCGCAGGTCCTTCGTGTAGCCCCGGGCCTTAGTGTTATTGCTTGATTGGCGACGGGGTGCGGGCGGAAGTCCTTTGTCCTGGCCATGAGGTGGCCGGTCAGCCGCATCGTGCGCTGGTAGTGTGGGCTTTAATGCCTCCTCCTTGAGTTGAGGTAGCAACTTGTGCTTTGGGTAACTTTTGGTTGGGTGCTCGAGTCCGTATTCCTCGGCTGCCAGGACCTCGATCCATCTATCAGTTAGCAGATCTTGATCAGCTTGAAGTCTGTTCTTTGCTTTTCTTGTGCTTTTGCGGTGGCTATAAGTGGCGCTTGAAGTGCTCCTGCTCGATGGGATCCTCAGGCACGATGAATTCTTCGTCTCCAAGGCTCACTTCATCTTCGGAGATGGGCATGTAATTGTCATCCTATGATTCTCTGTTTGTTGCCTGTTCCTTAGGGCTAGCTTGCCCATCTTCTTGCTCGGCCTGCTCGAAGCTTGGCTGGGTAGGGTTGTCTTCATCTTCGGCACCATCCGGATTGCTATCATCTCTTGTGCCGGTATCGCTATTTTTGCTATGGCGGGGCTTAGAGCGACGCCTATAATGCCGCTGCTTAGATTGCTTCTCAAGGAGATTATCCTCCGTTGCCTCATCGCCATTGCTTTCTTTGGGGGTATCCACCATGTATATATCATATGATGAGGTGGCTGTCCAACGCCCTGAGGGCGGTGGTTCCTGCATCATCGTCCATACCTTCGATGTCTTCAGAGTCGAAGTCAAGCACGTTGGTTAAGTCATCGACAGTGGCTATTACGTGGGTGGTGGGTGGGGAATGAATTTCTTCGTCATCCGCTTCCCACTCCAACTGGACATAGTTCGGCCAACAGCCTCCTGACAAGGAGAGAGACCTCAATGAATTTAGCACGTCGCCCAAGGGCGAGTGCTGAAAGATATCCGCGGAGGTGAACTCCATGATCGGTGCCCAATCAGATTCAATAGGCCCGGATGCACGTGGTTCGGAGCCTGTAGTCGGAGACGAGTCCGAGGGTCCGATGACACCGGCCTCGTAGGAGGTGGGGTCAGTGTTCGGCTTTATCGCCACTAGGGGTGCGGCCTCCTTGGCGGGGTCCATCCACCCGTCTTCGGATGGCGCGATCTGCTCCAGATTGAAGGTCGGGGCAGCTGCAGGTGTGATCTCCCGAACACTGACTGATAGTAGATTGAAGTCATGGTCATCGTGACTGTTCGGCGCACCTGACATGGGTTCGAATTCGTCGAAGATCAAGTCTCCACAGATGTCGGCTGTGTAGTTTAAGCTTCCAAACCTGACCTGATGGCCAGGGGCGTAGCTATCGATCTGCTCCAGATGGCCAAGCGAGTTGGCCCGCAGTATGAAGCCACCGAATACGAAGATCTGTCCGGGGAGGAAAACCTCACCCTGGATTGCATTGTTGAAGATGATCGAAGGAGCCATCAAGCCTTATCGTGAAGACACAGTGGAACTCTCAATGAAAGCGCCAATGTCGGTGTCAAAACCGGCGGATCTTGGGTAGGGGGTCCCGAACTGTGAGTCTAAGGCTAATGGTAACAGGAGGCAGGGGACACGATGTTTACCCAGGTTCAGGCCCTCTCGATGGAGGTAATACCCTAGTTCCTGCTTGATTGATCTTGATGATATGAGTATTACAAGAGTTTATCTACGACGAGATCGTAGAAGCTAAACCCTAGAAGCTAGCCTATGATTATGATTGTTGTTGTCCTACGAACTAAACCCTCCGGTTTATATAGACACCGGAGGGGGCTAGGGTTACACAGAGTCGGTTATAGAGAAGGAGATCTACATATCCGAATTGCCAAGCTTGCCTTCCACGCAAAGGAGAGTCCCACCCGGACACGGGACAAAGTCTTCAATCTTGTATCTTCATAGTCCAACAGTCTGGCCAAAGCATATAGTCCGGTTGTCCGAGGACCCCTTAATCCAAGACTCCCTCACTTAGCTCATCTGGATCCTCACTTTATTTTGAAGCAACGGCAGCATAAGAGCTGGCGGCAGACCCAGACAAGCAAGGATGTGGAACTCTCCTCCGGCTTACCGAATACTCCGAGGAAGCACTGAAATGAGGTCACCCCCGACTTAAACTCTTTTTATCCTTTGGCGGGTCACACTCGTCAACCGCTCAACTCTTTTGATTCAAATTATCAGGAAACTTCACATTCCTCTTCCGACGACTCAATCCAATCTAATATGCCGGCTTTCAAGACCGCCCAGGGTAATGAAGATTTACTTATGCTTTACTCATTACAATCGTTTTATACTTGTATTGGCCTTTTTGACTCATGCAGTGGAAAAGCAAAGCCCAGCAAGAGGGCCAAGAATAACAAGCCGGCCAAAGAGCCGACAGTCAATGAGCTGGAGCTCCAAACCGCAGCGTCTGAGGCCTCTGTTCCTGAGCCGCTTGAGCCAGTTCATGACATGCCAACAATGACTGTTGACCCGCCTGTTGATCAAACCATTGATGGCTCTTTAAACCCTGAAGCTTCAAGCCCTCTCAAGACAGCCAACCCACAAGATGTTGATGTAGAGATCACCAAGACCGGCTTTACTGAGTCGGGGAGACCTACTATGCTGGCGAAGCATTCTGCTAAGGAAGAATATGTTGAGCCATGCAAAGTACGATTTGATATCGCCAACTATGCTCAACTGGGTATTGGTGAACTATACTTTGCCTTTCTCAGCCAAGTACATAGTAGCCGTGATCTTGAAGTGGACATGGTGAAGCATATGCATCTTAAATTTGAGGTATGATCTCTTCAACTCTTAGATTATGCATATCTTGCCAGCCCCCATGTTTACTGCTTATTTGAAATATGTTATAGACTTGATCAAAATCCAGCTTAAAGTTGCATAGCCCTTATGACCCGGCTATGGCCGGTTGTAGCACCAAGGTGTCATCATAAAGTTGCAACTAGACAAGCAATATGCATTAGCCCCCAAGTGACAAGCACTCTTGCTCGCAAAGTGCTCGTGACTTATTCACTTAAGCCGCCACTTAGATAGAACTTTCGGAAGACATTAGCCCCCAAGTGCCGAGTGTTGTTGCGTGAAAAAGGCTTGGGACTTGATATTTTGAACTAACGTTTGAATTATGATGTTGATCCGGTTTATGAACAGACCACCACTGTTGAACTTCAAACAGAGCTGGCTGAGTTGAAGACCCGCCTGGAACTGCAAGAGTCTGAGACCCAGAAGGCAAACTCAAAGTTTGAATTTACTGTGGCTGAATCAGAAAAAGTGAAGGTTAGCTTTAAAGTTGAGAAGGACGCCTAGGCTAAGGAGAAAATTGCCTTGACCCAACGGGCTGAGAAGGCAGAGGCGGCTCTCCAGGAAGCGACAACTGAACTTACCGGCTTAACGCGCCAGGTGTCTCAGATAGTGTCTGCTATCTTTGGTAAGTCGCCTGATGACTGTCAAATTTTGAATATCCTCCTTGATGATATTATATGCTCTTAACTCCTTTGTGATTATTATGCAGGCCCTAGAAGCAGCAATCTCAACCAAGACATGCTTGTAAAGCTAAAGGCGGTTTACACATTGGTAGAGCAGCTTTACTCAGCGTGCATTGGCCACAATTGCTCTGTCCAATGAAGCCCCCACACTCCTGGTTGATGTGTTAAGGAAGCTTGCTGTGCTGCCCTAGCGGTTTAATGAAATAAAGCGATCATCTACAAGAGCCGGAGCCGTGATTGCCTTAAGCCGGGCCAAAGCATGGCTACCAGAATTAGACCCGGCTGACATCTCTATTGGGTATCCAAGCCTCAAGGAGGATGGCACTCCGTTTGAACAGAAGGACTTTGCTACTTGCGTGAAGGAGATACGTCCTCTGGCCAGCCTGATTGCCAATGAGACATACCTCACTAAGTACCATCTGGCTTACGACGTGGGAAATTAGAGGATGCCAACACCTCTTATAAAGTGACAGGACTGATCCCCCCAATCCGTAAGCACACCTTTGCCCCTGAAGTTGACCCGTCCAAGCTAATTGATGATGAAGCTGAGTTTCAAGCTTTGAATGGCATTGACTGGCCGTCATCAACCTTCCAGAACGTAGAACAGGACAAAGAAGCGGAGAGGGTTGACCCGGAAGCATCAGGTCAGCAGAGGCAGGAAGATTGATCCGCTGGGCAGTTCCTACTTGTGACTTTGAAACAAAAGTTGATCTTTTAGACTCGGGCAGTCATGTAATAGGGTAGCAATGACTTTGCTCTGTCGTGCCATCGTGCATGTTTTGGTACTCAACACTGTTAAGCCGCCCTCTTATATTTACCCTCTTTACACTTATCATTTGTTTGAATTTGTGCATAAGAAAATCCTTGAACTATCCTGCACACACAAATAGATCACCAGAACCCTTAGCGGTTTACCGCAGGGCGGGTCATGATATCTCTCATATAACCACTGATGTGTAAAAAAGAGTCATAGATCGGACTGGTATGAAACAGAACTTGAAACATAACTATAATAATAATATCATACCTGTGATATTGAATTTGTACTGCCGGTTTATGTGACCTATGCAGTAAGGGTGATAACCCAATCTTTAGAAGCAAAAACCTCCAAATGATTATGATTGTCTTATGCTGGTGACTTATCATCCAAAGTCAAGCCGGGTTAATCGAAACCACATATATGTTATAGATGTAAGCAAAAAAAGTATCGAGAGAAACCCGAAAGACTATTTCAAAAAACTTAAATCAACCAGGAGAGAAAAAACACAAGGCTTCTGATTCGAATACAATCGGTAAGATGGACCAAAAGGGTTAACGACTATGTTCTCTTTGGTGAATACACCTATGTTTGAACACGTAGCCCCCAAGTGGTTTTTGGCATTGCACCGATCAAGAGGGTACCGACAGCTATGTTCTCTTTGGTGAAGACGCCTATGTTTGAACAGGAAGCCCCCAAGTGACCTTGAAGCTTTTTTAACAACTCTGGTTCGAATACGATCAAAGTCGAACCAAAAGGGGTTAAGCCGTGATTCGAATACGATCCAGCCCCCAAATGATCAAGTTGTTTGAACAGCTATAATTCGAATACAATCAGGAAGCTGTGCGAAAGGAGTTAAGCTAGATTCGAATATGATCAGCCCCTAGTGGTCTAAATATTTAATGACTTTGATTCGAATACGATCAGGGTTAGATCAAAAGGGGTTAAGCTATGATTCGAATATGATCTAGCCCCCAAATGATCAAGAGGTTTGAACAGCTATGATCCGAATACGATCAGGAAGCTGTGCCAAAGGGGTTAAGCTAGATTTGAATACAATCAGCCCCCAATGGTCATTTATGATGATGAAGACACGTGATCATTTGAAGATAAAACAACAGAGACCCTGCTTTATTATAATCATCATAGTATGTACATGGTAAAAATATGTACATCATAAGAGTCGGTGGCTCATGTGTAGTAAGGCTGAAGATGAGCAATATTCCACGGCCGGCGGGTCTCCTCCGCTGACTTACGTGAGTCTTTGTGCTCTCGAATATCGATAAGGTAGTATGACCCATTGTTTAAGTTCTTGCTGACCACAAAGGGTCCTTCCCTAGGTGGGGATAACTTGTGCGCATCAGTTTGATCCTTGATGAGCCGGAGCACCAAATCACCTTCCTGAAAGGTTCTGGACTTGACCCGGCGGTTGTGGTAACGGCACAGGTCTTGTTGGTAAATCGTCGAGCGGGCTGCCGCAAGGTCGCGCCTCTCATCCAACAGTTCAAGTGGATCCTGACGTGCTTGTCCATTATCAGCTTCAACATAAGCCGCCACACAGGGTGAGTCATGACGGATGTCACTAGGAAGAACCGCCTCTGCTCGATAAACCATGAAGAAAGGTGTGTAACCCGTAGACCTGTTGGGGGTAGTATTGATACTCCATAGCACTGAAGGTAACTCCTCCACCCAACAACCCGGAGTCTATTGCAAAGGAACCATAAGCTGGGGCCTGATGCCTTTAAAAATATCTTGATTGGCCCTTTCAGCTTGACCATTGGATTGGGGGTGAGCTACTAATGAGACATCAAGTCGAATATGCTCACGTTGACAAAATTCTTCCATAGCTCCTTTGGACAGATTAGTATCATTATCAGTTATAATGATGTGTGGAAAGCCAAAGCGAAAAATCACCTTTTTGATGAATTGAACCGCCGTTACCACGTCACACTTACTGACCGGCTCTGCCTCAACCCACTTTGTGAATTTGTCAACCGCCACCAAAAGGTGGGTCTTTTTATCCTTGGACCTTTTAAAAGGCCCAACCATATCAAGCCCCCAGACTGCAAATGGCCAAGTGATTGGAATCATCCGCAATTCTTGAGCCGGCACATGAGCTCGTCGTGAGAATTTCTGACAACCGTCACATTTACTGACCAAATCTTCCGCATCAGCATGAGCCGTCAGCCAATAAAACCCATGACGAAAAGCTTTGGCCACAAGGGACATTGAGCCGGCATGATGACCACAATCTCCTTCATGAATCTCATGAAGGATCTCACGGCCCTCCTCGGGAGAGACGCAACGTTGAAACGCCCCAGTGACACTGCAATGGTGTAATTTGCCATTGGCAATTGTCATTGACTTAGACCGCCGGGTTATCTGTCTGGCCAAGGTTTCATCCTCAGGTAACTCGCCCCGGGTCATATAAGCCAAATAGGGTACTATCCAATCTAGGATAGCATGAAGAGCTACTACTAACTGTGCCTCCGGGTCAGGAACAGCCAGATCTTCCTTTGTAGGCAATTTGACAGAGGGGTTATGCAGAACGTCCAAGAAAGTGTTAGGCGGCACCGGCTTATGTTGAGATCCCAAACGGCTTAAAGCATCAGCCGCCTCATTCTTCCTGCGATCGATGTGTTCCACCTGATAACCCTTGAAGTGTCCAGCAATAGCATCAACCTCGCGGCGATAAGCCGCCATGAGTGGGTCCTTAGAATCCCACTTGCCTGAAACTTGCTGAGCCACCAAGTCTGAGTCGTCAAAACACCTCACCCGGCTTACGTTCATCTACTTAGCCATCCGAAGACAATGGAGCAAGGCTTCATACTCAGCTGCATTGTTAGTACAGGGAAACATTAACCTTAGGACATAACAAAACTTGTCACCTCGAGGGGAAGCTAAGACAACTCCAGCCCCCGAGCCTTCTAATTGCCTGGATCCGTCAAAGTGAATCGTCCAATATGTGTTATCTATCTTCTCTTCAGGCATCTGCAGTTCTGTCCAGTCGTTGATGAAATCCACCGGTGCTTCAGATTTGATGGTCGTGCGAGGCATATATTTTAAACCATGAGGCCCAAGTTCAATGGCCCACTTGGCGACTCATCCTGTGGCTTCTCTGTTTTGAATAATATCTCCCAAAGAAGCAGAACTGACCACAGTGATGGGATGACCTAGAAAATATTACTTAAGCTTCCGGCTAGCCATGAACACTCTATAAACGAGCTTCTGACAATGCAGATATCTCTGCTTGGATTCAATGAGCACCTCACTGATATAGTAAACCGGCCACTGAACCGGGTACTCCTTTCCCGCCTCCTTTCGTTCCACCACAATGGCCACACTGACGGCACGGGAGTTAATAGCCACATATAACAACAATGGCTCCTTATCAATGGGAGCAGCAAGGATCGGCAGCTCAGCTAGCTGCCTCTTCAAATCTTCAAATGCATCGTTAGCAGCATCACTCCAAATGAAGTCATCTGTTTTCTTCATCATCTGATACAGCGGTATGGCCTTCTCACCCAACCGGCTTATGAATCGGCTTAAGGCAGCAATACGACCCGCCAGACGCTAAACATCATTGATACACGCCGGCTTAGCCAGAGAGGTGATGACCTTGATCTTCTCCGGGTTAGCCTCAATGCCCCTGTTAGAAACCAGAAAACCCAAAAGCTTGCCTGCTGGCACACCAAAAATGCACTTGGCCGGGTTAAGCATCATCCTGTAGACCTGAAGATAAATTTTGGATCCTGTCCCACGTCTGTGTTTGGAGCCAGGATGGCTTCCGAAGTGGTCGGTTCGGGTCCGGTTAAGCACAAAGGCTTTGGCAATCCTACACTTGAACCAAAGTCTGGAGGGCGTAAGGTCCCATCCGAAGGGAAAGTATCCGGCTTAGGGGATTCGGAGACCCGAACATACTTAGTTTTCAATATGGGGAGGGAAGTGTCTATGGCCGGTTCCTCGACGACCGCCATAAGGTGGGTAACCCGCGAGTTGTTATTTTATATTTTCTTATTCATGATAAATTTTTATTATTCATGCTAGAATTGTATTAACCGGAAACTTGATACATGTGTGGATACATAGACAAAACACCGTGTCCCTAGTATGCATCTAGTTGACTAGCTCGTTGATCAAAGATGGTTAAGTTTCCTAGACATAGACATGGGTTGTCATTTGATGAATGGGATCACATAATTAGGAGAATGATGTGATGGACAAGACCCATCCGTTAGCTTAGCATAATTATCATTCAGTTTTATTGCTGCTGCTTTCATCATGTCAAATACATATTCCTCCGACTATGAGATTATGCAACTCCCGGATACTGGAGGAATGCATTGTGTGCTATCAAACGTCACAACATAACTGGGTGATTATAAAGATGCTCTACAGGTATCTCCGAAGGTGTTTGTTGGGTTGGCATAGATCGAGATTAGGATTTGTCACTCCGAGTATCAGAGAGGTATCTTTGGGCCCTCTCGGTAATGCACATCATAAGAAGCCTTGCAAGCAATGCGACTAATAAGTTGGTTGCGGGATGATGCATTACGGAACGAGTAAAGAGACTTGTCGGTAATGAGATTGAACTAGGTATGAAGATACCGACGATCGAATCTCGGGCAAGTAACATACCGATGACAAAGGGAATAACGTATGTTGTCATAACGGTTCGACCAATAAAGATCTTCGTAGAATATGTGTGAGCCAATATGAGCATCCAGGTTCCGCTATTGGTTATTGACCGAAGAGGTGTCTCGGTCATGTCTACATAGTTCTCAAACCCATAGGGTCCGCATGCTTAACGTTCGATGACGATTTGTATTGTATGAGTTATGTGATTAGGTGACCAAATGTTGTTCGGAGTCCCGGATGAGATCACGGACATGATGAGGAGTCTCAAAATGGTCGAGAGGTAAATATTCATATATAGGACAATAGTATTCGGACACCGGAAGTGTTCTGGGGGTACTGGGTACGTATCGGATCACCGGAAGGGGTTCCCGGCAACCCCCGACAAACTACATGGGCCTAATGGGCCAATAGGGGGACAGACCAGCCCCTAAGTAGCTGGTGCTCCCCCATGTAGGACGAATTGGGGGGAAGGAAAGGGGAAGATATAAGGAAGGGGAGGGATTCGACCTCTTATGTCTACTACACAACCTACTTCTTGTAGACGTTGTTGGGCCTCCAAGTGCAAAGGTTTGTAGGACAGTAGCAAATTTCCCTCAAATGGATGACCTAAGGTTTATCAATTCGTGGGAGGCGTAGGATGAAGATGGTCTCTCTCAAACAACCTTGCAATCAAATAGCAAAGAGTCTCTTGTGTCCCCAACACACCCAATACAATGGTAAATTGTATAGGTGCACTAGCTCAGCGAAGAGGTGGTGATACAAGAGCAATATGGATGGTAGATATAGGTTTTTGTACTCTGAAAATATAAAAACAGCAAGGTAACTTATGATAAAAGTGAGCAAAAACGGTATTGCAATGCTTCGAAACAAGGCCTAGGGTTCATACTTTCACTAGTGCGAGTTCTCTCAACAATAATAACATAATTGGATCATATAACTATCCCTCAACATGCAACAAAGAGTCACTCCAAAGTCACTAATAGGGGACAACAAACGAAGAGATTATTGTAGGGTATGAAACCACCTCAAAGTTATTCTTTTCGATCAATCCATTGGGCTATTCCTATAAGTGTCACAAACAGCCCTAGAGTTTGTAGTAAAATAACACCTTAAGACACATATCAACCAAAACCCTAATGTCACCTAGATACTCCAATGTCACCTCAAGTATCCGTGGGTATGATTATACAATATGCATCACACAATCTCAGATTCATCTATTCAACCAACACAAAGAACTTCAAAGAGTGCCCCAAAGTTTCTACCGGAGAGTCAAGACGAAAACGTGTGCAAACCCCTATGCATAAGTTCACAAGGTCACTAAACCCGCAAGTTGATCACCACAACATACATCAAGTAGATCACATGATATCCCATTGTCACCACAGATAAGCACATGCAAGACATACATCAAGTGTTCTCAAATCCTTAAAGAATCTGATAAGATAACTTCAAAGTGAAAACTCAATCCATTACAAGAGAGTAGAGGGGGAGAAACATCATAAGATCCAACTATAATAGCAAAGCTCGCGGCACATCAAGATCGTGCCAAATCAAGAACACGAGAGAGAGAGAGAGAGAGAGAGAGAGAGAGAGAGAGAGAGAGAGAGAGAGCAAACACATAGCTATTGGTACATACCCTCAGCCCCGAGGGTGAACTACTCCCTCCTCATCATGGAGAGCGCCGGGATGATGAAGATGGGCACCGGTGATGGATTCTCCCTCCGGCAGGGTGACGGGACAGGCTCCCGAGAGGTTTTTGGTTGCTACAGAGGCTCGCAGCGGCGGAACTCCCGATCTAGGTTTATTTATGGGGGTTTCTATATTTATAGGAATTTTTGGCGTCGGTCTCACGTCAAGGGGGTCTCCATGTCATCCACGAGATAGGGAGCACGCCCAGGGGGGTAGGGCGCGCCCTCCCCCCTCGTGGATGGCTCAGGACTCTTCTGGCCCAACTCTTTTACTCCGGGGGTTTCTTTTGGTCCATAAAAAATCATCAAAAATTGGCACGTCAATTGGACTCCGTTTGGTATTCCTTTTCTGTAAAACTCAAAAACAAGGAAAAAACAGAAACTGGCACTGGGCTCTAGGTTAATAGGTTAGTCCCAAAAAATCATATAAAATAGCATATAAATGCATATAAAACATCCAAGATGGATAATATAATAGCATGGAACAATCAAAAATTATAGATATGTTGGAGACGTATCAAGCATCCCCAAGCTTAATTCCTGCTCATCCTCGAGTAGGTAAATGATAAAAACAGAATTTTTCATGTGGAATGCCACCTAACATATTTATCAGTGTAATCTCTCTTTATTGTGGCAAGAATATTCAGATCCATAAGATTCAAAACAAAAGTTTAATATTGACATAAAAACAATAATACTTCAAGCATACTAACAAAGCAATCATGTCTTCTCAAAATAACATGGCCAAAGAAAGCTATCCCTACAAAATCATATAGTCTGGCTATGCTCTATCTTCATCACACAAAATATTTAAATCATGCGCAACCCCGGTTTCAGCCAAGCAATTGTTTCATACTTTAGCATTCTCAAATTTTTTCAACTTTCACGCAATACATGAGCGTGAGCCATGGATATAGCACTATGGTGGAATAGAATATGGTGGTTGTGGAGAAGACAAATAAGAGGAAGATGGTCTCACATCAACTAGGTTGGGCTATGGAGATGCCCATCAATAGATATCGATGTGAGTGAGTAGGGATTGCCATGCAACGGATGCACTAGAGCTATAAATGTATGAAATCTCAAAAAGAAACTAAGTGGGTGTGCATCCAACTTGCTTGCTCATGAAGACCTAGGGCATTTGAGGAAGCCCATCGTTGGAATATACAAGCCAAGTTCTGTAATGAAAAATTCCCACTAGCATATGAAAGTGACAACATAGGAGACTCTCTATCATGAAGATCATGGTGCTACTTTGAAGCACAAGTGTGGTAAAAGGATAGTAGCATTGCCCTTTCTCTCCTTTTCTCTCATTTTGTTTTGTTTTGTTTTTTGGCCTCTTTTTTTCTTTTCTTTTCTTTTATTTTTCGTCCGGAGTCTCATCCCGACTTGTGGGGGAATCATAGTCTCCATCATCCTTTCCTCACTGGGACAATGCTCTAATAATGATGATCATCACACTTTTATTTACTTACAACTCAAGAATTACAACTCGACACTTAGAACAAAATATGCCTCTATATGAATGCATCCGGCGGTGTACCGGGATGTGCAATGAATCAAGAGTGACATGTATGAAAATTATGAATGGTGGCTTTGCCACAAATACGATGTCAACTACGTGATCATGCAAAGCAATATGACAATGATGGAGCGTGTCATAATAAACGGAACGGTGGAAAGTTGCATGGCAATATATCTCGGAATGGCTATGGAAATGCCATAATAGGTAAGTATGGTGGCTGTTTTGAGGAAGGTAATGGTGGGTGTATGGTACCGGCGAAAGTTGCACGGCACAAGAGAGGCTAGCAATGGTGGAAGGGTGAGTGTGTATAATCCATGGACTCAACATTAGTCATAAAGAACTCACATACTTATTGCAAGAATTTATAAGTCATAGAAACCAAGCACTATGCGCATGCTCCTAGGGTAAGGGTTGGTAGGAGTTAACCATCACGCGATCCCGACCTCCAGACATAAGGAAGGCAATCAATAAATATCTCAAAGCAATCAAAAGGAATCAAACTTCTCATAGTATTCAATGCACTTTATATGAAAGTTTTTATGATATCCCTCTTGGATGCCCATCATATTAGGACTAAATTCATAACCAAAGCAAATTACCATGCTGTTCTAAAAGACTCTCAAAAATAATATAAGTAAAGCATGAGAGTTCAACATTTTCTTCCAAATAAAACCAGCGCCGTGCTCTAAAAAGATATAAGTGAAGAACTAGAGCAAACGAGAAACTACTCCAAAAGATATAAGTGAAGATCAATGAGTAGTCGAATAATTATGTAACTATGTGAAGACTCTCTAACATTTAAGAATTTCAGATCTTGGGATATTATTCAAACAGCAAGCAAAATAAAATAAAATAAAATGACGCTCCAAGCAAAACACATATCATGTGGTGAATAAAAATATAGCTCAAAGTAAAGTTACCGATGAACGAAGACGAAAGAGGGGATGCCATCCGGGGCATCCCCAAGCTTAGGCTATTGGTTGTACTTGAATATTACCTTGGGGTGCCTTGGGAATCCCCAAGCTTAGGCTCTTGCCACTCCTTATTCCATAGTCCATCAAATCTTTACCCAAAACTTGAAAACTTCACAACACAAAACTCAACAGAAAACTCGTAAACTCCGTTAGTATAAGAAAATAAATCACCACTTTTTGTACTGTTGGGAACTCATTCTAAATTCATATTAGTGTAATATATACTGTATTCCAACTTCTCCATGGTTCATACCCTCCGATACTACTCGTAGATTAATCAAAAAGCAAACAACACATAGAAAACAGAATCTGTCAAAAACAGAATAGTCTATAGTAATCTATAACTCTCAAATACTTCTGTAACTCCAAAAATTCTGAAATAAATTGGTGGACATGAATAATTTACCTATTAATATTCTGAAAAAATAATCAACTCAAAAGCACTCTCCTGTGAAAAATGACAGCTAATCTCATGAGCACAAAGTTTCTGTTTTTTTACAGCAAGATCACATTAACTTTCACCCAAGTCTTTCCAAAGGTTCTACTTGGTACTTTATTGAAACAAAAGCTATAAAACATTATTACTACAGTAGCTTAATCATGTGGACACCCAAAAACAGTAGGGGTAAATATTGGGTTGTCTCCCAACAAGCGCTTTTCTTTAATGCCTTTTTAGCTAGGTATGATGATGACAATGATGTTCATATAAAAGATAAGAATTGAAACATAACAGGAGCATCATGAACTAGCACATTTAAGTCTAACCCACTTCCTATGCAAAGGGATTTTGTGAGCAAACGACTTATGGGAATAATAATTAACTAGCATAGAAAGGCAAAAGAAACATAACTTCAAAACTTTAAGCACATAGAGAGGAAACTTGATATTATTGCAATTCCTACAAGCATATATTCCTCCCTCATAATAATTTTCAGTAGCATCATGAGACTAGCACATTTAAGTCTAACCCACTTCCTATGCATAGGGATTTTGTGAGCAAACAACTTATGGGAACAATAATTAACTAGCATAGGAAGGCAAAACAAACATAACTTCAAAACTTTAAGCACATAGAGAGGAAACTTGATATTATTGCAATTCCTACAAGCATATATTCCTCCCTCATAATAATTTTCAGTAGAATCATGAATGAATTCAACAATATAACCATCACATAAATCATTCTTTTCATGATCTACAAGCATACAAATTTTATTACTCTCCACATAAGCAAATTTCTTCTCATGAATAGTAGTGGGAGCAAACTCAACAAAATAGCTATCATGTGAGGCATAACCCAATTGAAAATTAAAATCATGATGACAAGTTTCATGGTTATCATTATTCTTTATATCATACATGTCATCACAATAGTCATCATAGATAGCAACTTTGTTCTCATAATCAATTGGAACCTCTTCCGAAACAGTGGATTCGTCACTAAATAAAGTCATGACCTCTCCAAATCCACTTTCATCAATATAATCATCATAAATAGGAGGCATGCTTTCATCATAATAAATATTCTCATCAAAACTTGGGGGACAAAAAATATCATATTCATCAAACATAGCATCCCCAAGCTTGTGGCTTTGCATATCATTAGCATCATGGATATTCAAGGAATCCATACTAACAACATTGCAATCATGCTCATCATTCAAATATTTAGTTCCACACATTTTAATGCATTCTTCTTCTAACAATTGAGCACAATTTTTCTTTCCATCATAAGATCCAGCTATAATAGCAAAGCTTGCGGCACATCAAGATCGTGCCAAATCAAGAACACGAGAGAGAGAGAGAGAGAGAGAGAGAGAGAGAGAGAGAGAGAGAGAGATCAAACACATACCTACTAGTACATACCCTCAGCCCCAAGGTGAACTACTCCCTCCTCGTCATGGAGAGCGTCAGGATGATGAAGATGGCCACCAGTGATGGATTCCCCCTCTGGCAGAGTGTCGGAACGGGCTCCCGAGAGGTTTTTGGTGGCTACAGAGGCTTGCAGCAGCGGAACTCCCGATCTAGGTTTATTTCTGGGGGTTTCTGTATCAATAAGAATTTTTGGCGTTGGTCTCACGACAGGGGGGTCTCCGTGTCATCCACGAGATAGGGGGCGCGCCCAGGGTGTAGGGCGCGCCCTCCACCCTCGTGGATGGCTCGAGACTCTTTTGGCCCAACTCTCTTACTCCGGGGGCTTCTTTTGGTCCATCAAAAATCATCAAAAATTGGCACATCAATTGGACTCCGTTTGATATTCCTTTTGTGTAAAACTCAAAAACAAGGAAAAAGTAGAAACTGGCACTGGGCTCTAGGTTAATAGGTTAGTCCCAAAAATCATATAAAATAGCATGTAAATGCATATAAAACATCCAACATGGATAATATACTAGCATGAACAATTAAAAATTATAGATACGTTGGAGACGTATCAGCCTCCCCCTTCCTTCCCTCCCCCTCCTCCTTCATTCCCCCTCCGACACTTATGGAAGGGGGCCGACTTGTGGGAAGCGCCCAAGTAGGATTACTCCTACATGGGGTGCCCCTTGCTGTCCCTCTACATGTGTGGGGGCACCGCTAGAATACAAAATATTGATTCCTAGCTGCGTGCGGCGCCCTCCTCTACAGTTTACGCCTCCAATCATATTCACGTAGTGTTTAGGCGAAGCCCTGTGTGGATCACTTCCCCATCATCGTCACCACACCGTCGTGCTGACGCAACTCTCCCTCGACACTTTGCTGGATCAAGAGTTTGAGGGACATCATCGAGCTGAATGTGTGTAGAACTCGGAAGTGACATACGTTCGGTGCTTGATCGGTCGGAACGAGAAGAAGTTCGGCTACATCAACCGCATTAAAAAATGCTTCCGCTTTCGGTCTACGAGGGTATGTGGACACACTCTCCCCCTCTCGTTGCTATGCATCTCCTAGATAGATCTTGCGTGAGCGTAGGAAATTTTTTGAAATTCCATGCTACGTTTTCCAACAGTCTCAGCTACGGACCGCAACGCGACTGTACGGCTAGCAAGAGCAAACGCTGGAGGCCACCCACGCGAAAAATGTCTAAGGAGAAAATGGTTCGCATGACTCGGCCGTTCGCTTTATGAGTATCTGCTCGGTCGAATCTGCTCCCAGAGTCTGAGTATTATGCGCTTCACTCCGCGGCCCACTCTCAGCCACAGACCGTTTGCTTTATGAGTATCTGCTCGGTCGAATCTGCTCCCAGAGTCTGACTATTGTGCGCTTCACTCCGCGGCCCACTCTCAGCCACAGACCGTCACGCGGTTGTACGGCTAGCGAGAGCACAAGCCAAAGAGCGAAGGAAAGATGAAAAAGATAGAAGGGGGCTCGGACGAAACCGAGTCGGCACCCTCCGCATAAAACTTGCAATGCTAAAAGCAAACATTTGATATATCTACGCAGACTAATCTTGTCTTTTTGCACGATCATCTCGGTGGGGAACCCCTCCTCGCCCGGAGGCTCGGAGGCTGGTTGCAGGCCCGACACAGGCTGCAACCGGCATTCCCGACTGCCTATGCTACATCGACTGCAGAAACCCTCCACCCGACTCTTCGAGTCACCCAGAGGCTCGGAGGCTACACCCAGTGGGTGCGCTGGCACGTCCCCACTCGAAGCAAGCCACGTCAACTGCAGCCGCAGCCGGCTGTCATCTACAGCACCAGTCAGCGGACCCCGCGTTCGCGCTCGATAGACCAGTCGATGGACCCCGCATCGGCGCCCAACAGCACCAATCGGTGGACCCCGCGTCGACAACACCAGTCGGCGGACCCCGCGTCTGCACCCGACAGCACCAGTCAGCGGACCTCGTGTCCGCGCCCGACAACATTAGTCGGCGGACCTCGCGTCCGCGCCTGACAGCCTCAGCCGGCGGACTCCGCGTCCGCGCCCGACAGCTTTAGTCGGTGGACCCCGCATCCGTGCCCGACAGCTTTAGTTGGCGGACCCCGCGTTCGCGCCCGGCAACCGGTCAGGCGAACTTCTCCGTCCACGCCCGACAAGATCACCGGCGGACCCGCGCCAAGCCCGGCAGGGTTCCGCGCCCATCGGTCAGCGGACCCGCGTCTGCCAGCAACATCACCGGTGGACCCAGCGTCCGCGCCGAGCAACACCGATCGGTGGACCTGCGTCGGCGCCAACAACACCATCAGCGGACCCCATCAACAACACCGGTCAGCGACTTCGCCCACGCCCGACAAGATCGGTCGACGGACCCCACGCTGCGCTGCCGCCAGGCCCGTGCCCATCAGTTGGCGGACCCTGCGTCCGCGCCCGGCATGGCCCCGCGCCCATCAGTCGGCCGCCTCCGTGTCCACGCCCGGCACCCTCGACATCACCATCGGCTTTCAACAACAAGACCCTCCGCGCAACTTTTCCAAGTTGCCCGGAGGCTCGGAGGCTACTGCCGGGGGGGAATGACCCCCGGGTACCCCCAAAGACGGCGAACAACGCTTCAAGACATCGGGCGCTAGCGCCCTCGGATCGCTTCCGGCTGGCTCGCCACCCAACCGCTCTAGACGGCTCCCCGTCCGTCTGCCGCGACCGGCTCGCCACTCGGCTGCTCCAACCTGCTCCTCGTCCGGCCTCCCAATGGCTCTTCGCGCCAAGTCAACTACGATGTCCCGTCTGACAAGACCCCGACGAGATGGATGTACCCAACACTGTTGACGAATAGTGGAGCATTATACACGCGTCACCTCAAGTCATCTTGTATAGTGTCACTTGTCCCGGGGCTCTATTTATGAAGTGACCCAGGAGGCCAGGAGACAAGCATGACACCCACACCATGCCCATGCCCACCACCTAGCTTACTTTCTAAGCTAGCCCACGCTATAAAAGGGCATCCATCCATCAATCCAGGGGATGGACTCCCACAGCCACATGCTCACGCACACTCACTTGGCCACTAGAGCATGCCACATACATATATACCTGAGGCCAGATGCCCGTCGCACTGACCTCAGATACAGCTCCATGAGCAACTATGTACCAGATATGTCACATATATACAGACATGTATGAGTAGGGGTATTATCTCTCTGGAAAGCCCCGAACCTGGGTAAAACCCCGCGTGCTATTCACATATCAGTCCCGGATATTCCACTGCAGTCTTGCCCTCACCTCAAGCCACCTCGTGGCATCTGTCGTCTCACGGACCCCCTCTCTGATGACTGACGTGAGAATACCACGACGGATACATACCACAGCCCGCTCAACTAGAAAAGCCCAAGTATAGGCTTTACGGTAGAAGGTGCAGACCCCTCGGTGACAACATTCGTTTCTAATAGGCCAACCTATCTTTTGTAGTAGCTCCCAACTGGTTTTGTGAACCGAGCTTCTAATATATTTTGTAGAGCTTCTACATGCTTTCGACCATTTATGTTTTACATTTTTAATTCATGTGCTTGTGATCTTTTTTTCATCCAAGAAATTTTTATAATTCATTTATTTAAATTCATGAACTTTTCCCAATTTGACAAACATTTTTCTAATTCAGGAATACCTTTTTAAATTATCAAACTTTCGAAAATTGATGACTATTTTAAATTTTTTAACATTTTTTAAGCTTACGAGAATTTTAATAATTTAATTTTTAAATTTCATGAATTTTATATTGAAATAAAAACGACCAGAGCATGAAAATGTAGTGAAAACACCGCCGTGCACTCGCTCACTAGGACACGTGCGTTCTCGCTCAATAGTTCAACATGAGGCAAGCTCCATGTGTGATGGGCTAATGACCTGAGTCAATACACGTGAGCGACGCAACCATATTTCTAGCGTAAAGTGCTACATTGTCTATTTTTAACACATGTCTATTTTTCTCAGCACACAATTTACATTTTGAGCGCACACATGAAATGTTTTATAGACATATTTTAAATAATAATGTATATTCGTGTAAAACACATTTTTTGAACACATTTTTAATACATTGTAATATTTTCCAAATTCACCTTGTACTTTTTTATTGGCAATAAAATTTTCTTAAAACTACATGAACAATTTCTGTAAAATGTATAAACATTTTTAAAAATAGCATGGACATGTTTTGGAAGCACATGAATATTTCTTCGAAATTAAATGTACGTTTTAAGTTGAAATAAACAATTTTTCAACTATGCGAACATTTTGCAAAATGTCACGAACATTTGTTTTAGAACACATGAATATTTTTCTTCAGAACTAGATAATACCCGCACGCTGTTGGAGAGATTGGTGAAAATAGATATAATATATTATATTTGATTAGTATACAATGGTAAATATATAAGAACATAAGTAGCATCTCTATAATTAGCATGATTGATGAAGTGGTATGTGTGGTGAGTTGAGATGTGTGCATGTCGAGAAAGAATATAAATACCATTTCTGATGCATGTTAAGAGAAATAATTAGTGGGTAATGAGGTGACATGTGTGTATGTTGAGAGAACTGAGATAGTGAGGATCAACTATTTATTTATACTAGTAAGATGCTCGTGCGTTGCACGGAACACCAAAATGCATTGACCATGGAGTTGTTTATTTGACAAAGCATGTGGGGGGTCATCCCATGTGTAAAAAATATCGATAGGTTTCTTCGGATATTCATTCTTCTCTACAACTCACAAGCATCCGAGTGAGTAGTAAATGTAGGCAAAATAGATAAAAATTATCTTTTGCAAATAAAGGCGTTCAAGTGTTCAACTTGCATCCAAAACTTCATGAAAAAATAACACTTATTGTGCTTTGCAAAAAAATGATCTTCAAAAATTATTTTGAGTATCGATTTTGTTTATTCTAGACCACCATGAATGTAACTCAGGATGACTTGTAAGGGGGCGGAGGAGATGGTGAGGTGGAGGGGGTCGTAGTGGTGGTCGGCAATGCGGCCTGAGAGAAGGGATGAGAGGTGTTGCGGTAGATGGCGTCGATAGCAGCAACCTCTCCAGATCCTTCTTATATTTTCCTGAGATGGCTAGATGACGTGAGAGGGAGAGATGGCTGAACGTGAGAGGCACGGGTTATCTACAAATGAGAAGTGGAGTGTGGGGTCTTTTCGCAAAACTGACATAGTTTATCTCAGGTGCGTTGGATGTAAATCGAAAGGTTGTAAATGAAGGATGGTAGGCACTCCAACATCACCAACTCAGCTTTTTACAGGAGTATAGATATAGGATGACACGTAAATTTTTGGTACGGTTTTGTTACATTATGCACAAAAATACATCGTATACACATTTTTATTTTTAAACTCAGAAAAAATTCATTGTGATGAACCTTTTTTTAAGTTATTAACATTTTTTAAACTGTGTTAACATTTTATTATGCTATGTAATATTTTCCATATTAACAGTTTTCAATTTTTATGTAACTTTTGGTTTTGGAATAAATGTACTATTTTAGATTCTTTTTGAAAATATAAAGAGAAAAACAAATGGGAAAAAAGGAGAAAAACTAACAAGGTTGTGCAGGAACCTAGGTTGGCGCAGCAATTTCGCGATTGAGGCGACGGTCAGCTTGCTAGAAGCGAGACATAGCTTGGCTCGAGGTTCAACTCAAAAATGGCAAATGCTTCGCCAGCCGTAAAAGGCGCCCCTATATCTCGTATTCAGCGAGACGGTAGGAACCCCTCGCTAAAGGGTGGTACGAGTTAGCAGGCCCAGATACGCGAGAACAACAGCCTCGTTTTTATTATATTATTTTTACCTTTTTTTGTTTTTTTACTTCTGTTTATACTGCCAAATATATTTTAAATAAATATAGTACAAAAATCACTCTGTATAAACCTTTGAAAAATATTGACCAAGCATTTAAAAAATGTTGAATGTATGAAGAGAACAGGTTTATCACGTATATGATAAATATATACAAAAAATGTGTATGAAACAATATGATCATATATTTTAAAAATATTAATTAAGCATTTTAAAAAAATTGTAGAAGTGTTTGAAAAATATTGATCAAGCATTTGAAAATAAATGCATATATAGAAAATTTGACCATGCATTGAAAAAATGATCAATATTTTTAGGAAAAGTATTAGAATCATCCAACTGATCTATCACGGGCGTAAACCGTGTTATACAGTCAACACGTGTCCCTGGCCCATCCGGCGCTTCCCCACAAGTCGTCGCGACCTTATCTCTTTGCATCATCTCTCCTCCACACATTTCCTTCCCCACCTCTCGCCCCACCCCGCTGATGGAGGAGCTCCCATGGCACCGTCGCCGGCGCCGCTGCGAACCGTAGGGGAGCGCGCATCACCGCGGGCTCGCAACCCCGCGCACGGGCAACATTCGGTGCTTTGGTGCCACGCAACACACAGGCGGGAGGGCGGTCGCTCATTTTTGTGCTGCCGGCGATGCGGTACGGGGCTTATCGGTGACTGTCGGTGCTGCAATGCAGCAACGTGTCCACGACCGCGGGCTGCGACCCAACATCCCGTTCACAGGTGTTGTGTTGCAACCTTGTCAGTGCTGTGACGCAACCCTGGCGTCGCCACTGGTGTTGCATGTCGACGGCGGCGGAGTTGCAATGGAGCACTCGTCCCCCCGCTCGATGCAAAGACACGCGGCGACGAAGTTTCCCGGCGCCGCATCGCGGCCCACGCCGGCTCGCTCTAGCGTCCACAATGTCTCGATGTTGGGTCTTCACGACTCGAGGAAAGCTTGGTGTTGCAATGAAGCCGCAATGCAATGGCGTGATCTTGCCGCCGGAGCAGCGGAGTCAGTAGTGCAACATGCCGACGGGCGGCGGAGCTGCGGTCAATGGACCCATCCCGCCGGTGGTAGTGCGGCACGCGTTGCGACTGATCGTTGACCGTACCCAATGGGTGGCTAGCGTTGGAGACGACCGATGCTGGGTCTTCGGCGGCTCGAGGGAAAGTTTGTTGTTGCAACGAAGCTGCAATGCAATGGCGTGATGCTGCACGCTGGAGCAGCGGAGCTGTAGTGCAACATGCCGACGGGTGGGAAGGAGCTGCAGTCCAATGGACCCATCCCGCCGATGAGGGTGCGGATGTACGTTGCAGCGTCATGCGTTGACCGTATCCAACGGGTGGCTAGCGTTGGAGACGGCTGATGACCCGAACCAGCCGACTGAACTTAGCAACGGCCATATTTTTATCATGTATATGAAAATGTTAATTAAGCAAAAGATGTTTAGCAAGTATCTGAAAAATATTAATCAAGTTTTTCAAAAATATTAAATGTGCATATAAAAGTGTTGGTCATGGATTAAATAAATTGATGGATTTTTTAATCATGTATATATAAATGTTAATCAAGCATTTAAAAAATGTTAAACAAATATTCAAAAAATGTTAATCAAGCATTTGAATCTCTACTATTAAAGGAGGATCGAACGTCGTGATGGTTCGACCTCCCCTGCGCTCGTACGTAAGTTCTCCCGATCCCTCGCTACCGATTCCCGTGTCGCTCCTCCTCCCCTCGCGCAAAAAAAAAAAATCTTCGCACGGAAAAAGAAAAACGACCGCACACAAAATCAAACCAAGACCTATGCGTGCAGTTACCCCACCCACGACTCCCACCACCGCCACCATCGCGCCGATCCAATCACCTTGCCTTCGTCCTCGTTCCCCTCCGGCCCAACCCCTCGCTCATCCCAATCACATATCTCTCCTGATGAGAAAAATTGTCACCGCCGTCCCTTGTCTTACCTCAGATCTTCCCTCAGAGCTCGATCTCGGTACTCCTCCACCACGCGCCCACCTCCTCCCACGACTATGGCCCGGCTTCTCCTCCTCCTCGCTCACAATCCACATGCCCGCCGCGCCGGCGTAGGCGCCGACGCAGGTGACTCAGGCGCCCACCCTCCTTGCACTCGGGCACCGCCCACGCATAGACGCTGGCGTCAACCGTGCCATCAAGGTCAAGGAGTCCCTCGACCCAACCCTTGCCTGCGTCGGTTGCTCCGCCCGTCTCGATGGGATCGGTTACTCGGTCTCGAGCATCGGGCTCATCTCCGGCGAGTACGGCGTCGGTGCGGACGGCGCGACGGACAGCAAAAGTACGGGCTAATTGCTAGCTCGTCCGAGTCTTCAGTCCACGCCATCCTGCCGCCTCTCTCTGCTGCACTGGCGCCCACGGCGCACTCCGCATGTTCTTCGACAAAGGCAAGGATAAACACTAAATGTCAGTTTGTCACTCCTCCAGCAGCAAGGTTGTCATCCCCTCTATCTCTCATCTTTTTTTTACATCCTTGATTCCTTGTCACAGTGCTGCTCTGTGTTGCTACTGTTGCATGAATGAAGTGACATGCTGTTGTTGTATGAATAAAAATGAACTGCTGACTTTTTAATAAAACTAACTTGTTTGCAGATTCTTGTATGGGCAGAAGGAAGATAGAACATGTTGGCTTCCCTGTTTTTTTGTTTTCTATCTACAAGCCTATATATGTGCCTTGCCATCAGAAACAAAATGAGTAATAGGGGTTGGGGAGAATACACATTCTGTAGCTAGCTAAAGAACTAGCTTAAGGGATAACAAATCAATCATGTTTATGAGTTCTGAACTGCGGGTTGTAATTTAGATGACATTTGTTATAACTCTGCTGCACATTTTTAGAACTAGACAGAGGGAAAGGGAGAGCTGCTAGCTAATACTTGAGATTGAAGGTCAATATCTGAATGAAGCAGTTTCTGCCCCAACAGACCCTTCAAACAAATCTGTACTGTGCCAGGTATGAGGGAATGTTGTTGTGATATATACAAATACTTGAGATGTTTCTGGGTGAAGCCGTAGCTACCAACTATGCTTCAATTTTTTTTACTGCTTCATTCATTATTCTTTTCAGTGAACTATAATCAATCATGGTGATAAAATCATCATCTTCCCGTTGAGTACCCTGCTGGTCTGATAAAATATGAGCTGGGGAAATAGAGATGACAAATGCTATCACATTGCAAAATTGTTCTACTCCTAGATTATTTACATATTATACTATTATATTCAATACAAGCTTTATGAGCATTTTAAATTACTTAATTTAGGCCTTGTATTTCTTGTAGGATATATTGTTATCATTTCCAGTTCGCTGATGATTGTTGTCTTTCTTGAGATTTAACGGCTTGTTTCTTGTAGGATATATTACTCTGAAATATCGCTAGCCATTGCCATGCTTCTGCAACACTTCAACCAATTGTTGATTATTGTCAACATTGGGAGGATCACTTAGTTGTACAGTTTGTTGCACAATTTTATGGTAAAAGTGTAAAACAATTCTAATGTTACCATCAGAGTAATCAGTTTTATCTTGATTGTGGAGGTCGTCCTTTTTTGTAGAAGAGTCTCTACTGTATTCACCTTTTGCAGCTAAAAATAGCATTATGGCTTTTATGATTGACATTGCAGACTCTTATCTTCAGTGCTTTTGGATTTCGGAGTAATCTTGTGGCGTATCAGCAGTGTTCAACTCACTTGTGTTCTTAAAACTCCTAACTGAGATATATATGAAGTTATTATCATGTTTGCACATACATACCTAACTGAGATTATCCTGATATGGTAGTTTTCTTTCCTTCCAAGTTAGTTCTATGAGTTTTTGTCTGCACTAAAATATCTTAGGAATACAATTGTTTTTTGTTTTGTTTTTGTGAGAGTATCTATCATTATTTTAGTTATTGCATGCTTCAATTCTAATCAAATGTTGCAGGAATCAAAACTATCTTCGGTGCTCACATCCTTGCTGGGACCTACGGTGTGAAACTGAATGTTGGGGTCTATGATAGCCAAGCACCAACATGGTCATGCAGGAGTTGCCTTCTGGGGCCTTGCTCATCTACCAGAGCTATGTTGTCAGCTGAGTCTTCATTGGGACGCCAATATCTGTTTTGAATTTCTTCATGGATAATAACTTGGAGGCTCCAATGGCACTTATATCGATGATTTCCTTTGTTGGCGAGATGATGATGCACTGGAGATAGATGAGGTTGTATAAAACGAGGAGCTCCTGATGGTGATATGATTGCTGGTCTGAATGATCATGTATCATGTTAGTTTGTTCTTAGAGATTCCATGTGCCTATTCTAATGCTTCTTTGTTTTGGCGTGTAAGTATCTTGACATATAAAGCCAACAAAGGCATGTGAGGAGCACAGTACTGCTAATATTTCTTTTTTTCCTTTTTTCTTCCCTTTGATGGTGATCTGCAGGCATACAGAAGGTAAGGTGTCACCTTAAACCAAAGCGAAGCACAAAGTCATATTTATCACAATATGAAAATAAGCCACGTACCACATACAAACTATTCAAAAATAATAGTCAGGACTCTTGCTTTGTGGATTACAAGATGATTTTACAACTATCTCTGTGTGCCGACAAAACTATCTTTATGCCTAAACTTATTGTTATGTGGCAATGTACAAGCATTGTTTCTGGAGGCCAATATCCCTCGAGCTATACGACATTTGAGCAAGAGCATGTTACACCAATATCTCTCATGGATTAGGCTCTTTCAGTGAGGGGTTGTTAGGGCTATGGAAGGGCAATTCTATGCCCATATGGTCAAACGATGAAGGAGGGGGTGATCACGTATTCGTGATGGCGGCGAGAAAACTCGCAAGGTTGGATCTGTGTAGGCGGCAAGTGAGGATAGTGAGCAACAAGTAAATTTGATGTCCGTGGCAACGCACGGGCATTCAACTAGTTTTTCTAATGTGCTTAGAAAAAACATTTGTTGACCATGTGTTAAAAAAATGTTAAAATTGCATTTAATTTTTTTAATCAAGCATTTGAAAAATGTTAAACATGCATAAAAAATATTAATCATGTACTAAAAATGTTAGTCTTGTATTTGAAAATGTTAATCACGCAGTTGAAAAAGTTTAAAAGTGTGTATAGGAAAAATTTTGAACATGTATTAGAAAATGTTTTAATATTGTATTTGAAAAATATTGATCAAGCATTTGAAAAATATTAAAATATGTATAAAAATACTGACCAATTATTAAAAATGTTATATATTGAAAAATGTTAAACATGTATTAGGAAAATGTTAAATGTGTACAAAAATATAGAATGAAAACCAAAATTAATAGAAAGCCCAAAAATGAAAACATGAAACAAAATAAACCAAAGTAAAATGTAAATTAGAAAACAAAGAAAAAATGCAAAAACAATGAAAAATGGAGAGGAAAAAAGAAACAAAAGAAAATAAAAAAGAAAAACAAAGAAAACCGGCTTGAATCGCTTCAAGTAGGTGGCGCCCCCTAGTAATTACTAGGAACGGGATGCCGGCAAAGTATCTCCCTGGAGGCCAGGGCTTGATCTTCCTTTATCCTTTTCACGGATAAGGCTTTGCTATTCCCGGCATGGCCCCGCGCCCATCAGTCGGCCGCCTCCGTGTCCACGCCCGGCACCCTCGACATCACCATCGGCTTTCAACAACAAGACCCTCCGCACAACTTTTCCAAGTTGCCCGGAGGCTCGGAGGCTACTGCCGGGGGGGAATGACCCCCGGGTACCCCCAAAGACGGCGAAACAACGCTTCAAGACATCGGGGCTCCAACGCCCCTCAGTCCGACTGCTCCGGCTGGCTCGCCACCCAGCCGCTCTAGACGGCTCCCCGTCCGGCTGCCCCGACCGGCTCGCCACTCGGCTGCTCCAACCTGCTCCTCGTCCGGCTGCTCCAGTCGGCCTGCTGCGTGAAGTCAACTACGATGTCCCGTCTGACAAGGCCCCGACGAGATGGCTGTACCCAACACTGTTGACGAACAGTGGAGCATTATACACGCGTCACCTCAAGTCATCTTGTATAGTGTCACTTGTCCCGGGGCTCTATTTATGAAGTGACCCAGGAGGCCATGAGACAAGCATGACACCCACACCATGCCCATGCCCACCACCTAGCTTACTTCCTAAGCTAGCCCACGCTATAAAAGGGCATCCATCCATCAATCCAGGGGATGGACTCCCACAGCCACATGCTCACGCACACTCGCTTGGCCACTAGAGCATGCCACATACATATATACCTGAGGCCAGATGCCCGTCGCACTGACCTCAGATACAGCTCCAGGAGCAATTATGTACCAGATATGTCACATATATACAGACATGCATGAGTAGGGCTATTATCTCTCTGGAGAGCCCCGAACCTGGGTAAAACCCCGCGTGCTATTCACATATCAGTCCCGGATATTCCACTGCAGTCTTGCCCTCACCTCAAGCCACCTCGTGGCATCTGTCGTCTCACGGACACCCTCTCTGATGACTGACGTGGGAATACGACGACGGATACATACCACAGCCCGCTCAACTAGAAAAGCCCAAGTATAGGCTTTACGGTAGAAGGTGCAGACCCCTCCGTGACAACATTCGTTTCTAATAGGCCAACCTATCTTTTGTAGAAGCTCCCAACTGGTTTTGTGAACCGAGCTTCTAATATATTTTGTAGAGCTTCTACATGCTTTCGACCATTTATGTTTTACATTTTTAATTCATGTGCTTGTGATCTTTTTTTCATCCAAGAAATTTTTATAATTCATTTATTTAAATTCATGAACTTTTTCCAATTTGACAAACATTTTTCTAATTCAGGAATACCTTTTTAAATTATCAAACTTTCGAAAATTGATGACTATTTTAAATTTTTTAACATTTTTTAAGCTTACGAGAATTTTAATAATTTAATTTTTAAATTTCATGAATTTTATATTGAAATAAAAACGACCAAAGCATGAAAATGTAGTGAAAACACCGCCGTGCACTCGCTCACTAGGACACGTGCGTTCTCGCTCAATAGTTCAACATGAGGCAGGCTCCATGTGTGATGGGCTAATGACCTGAGTCAATACACGTGAGCGACGCAACCATATTTCTAGCGTAAAGTGCTACATTGTCTATTTTTAACATATATCCATTTTTCTCAGCACACAATTTACATTTTTAGTGCACACATGAAATGTTTTATAGACATATTTTAAATAATAATGTATATTTGTGTAAAACACATTTTTTGAACACATTTTTAATACATTGTAATATTTTCCAAATTCACCTTGTACTTTTTTATTGGCAATAAAATTTTCTTAAAACTACATGAACAATTTCTGTAAAATGTATAAACATTTTTAAAAATAGCATGGACATGTTTTGGAAGCACATGAATATTTCTTCGAAATTAAATGTACGTTTTAAGTTGAAATAAACAATTTTTCAACTATGCGAACATTTTGCAATATGTCACGAACATTTGTTTTAGAACACATGAATATTTTTCTTCAGAACTAGATAATACCCATGCGCTGTTGGAGAGATGGGTGAAAATAGATATAATATATTATATTTGATTAGTATACAATGGTAAATATATAAGAACATAAGTAGCATCTCTATAATTAGCATGATTGATGAAGTGGTATGTGTGGTGAGTTGAGATGTGTGCATGTCGAGAAAGAATATAAATACCATTTCTGATGCATGTTAAGAGAAATAATTAGTGGGTAATGAGGTGACATTTGTGTATGTTGAGAGAACTGAGATAGTGAGGATCAACTATTTATTTATACTAGTAAGATGCTCGTGCGTTGCACGGAACACCAAAATGCATTGACCATGGAGTTGTTTATTTGACAAAGCATGTGGGGGGTCATCCCATGTGTAAAAAAATATCGATAGGTTTCTTCGGATATTCATTCTTCTCTACAACTCACAAGCATCCGAGTGAGTAGTAAATGTAGGCAAAATAGATAAAAATTATCTTTTGCAAATAAAGGCGTTCAAGTGTTCAACTTGCATCCAAAACTTCATGAAAAAATAACACTTATTGTGCTTTGCAAAAAAATGATCTTCAAAAATTATTTTGAGTATCGATTTTGTTTATTCTAGACCACCATGAATGTAACTCAGGATGACTTGTAAGGGGGCGGAGGAGATGGTGAGGTGGAGGGGGTCGTAGTGGTGGTCGGCAATGCGGCCTGAGAGAAGGGATGAGAGGTGTTGCGGTAGATGGCGCCGATAGCAGCAACCTCTCCAGATCCTTCTTATATTTTCCTGAGATGGCTAGATGACGTGAGAGGGAGAGATGGCTGAACGTGAGAGGCACGGGTTATCTACAAATGAGAAGTGGAGTGTGGGGTCTTTTCGAAAAACCGACATAGTTTATCTCAAAAGTTGGATGTAAATCGAACGGTTGTAAATGAAGGATGGTAGGCACTCCAACATCACCAACTCAGCTTTTTACAGGAGTAGAGATATAGGATGACACGTAAATTTTTGGTACGGTTTTGTTACATTATGCACAAAAATACATCGTATACACATTTTTATTTTTAAACTCAGAAAAAATTCATTGTGATGAACCTTTTTTTAAGTTATTAACATTTTTTAAACTGTGTTAACATTTTATTATGTTATGTAATATTTTCCATATTAACAGTTTTCAATTTTTATGTAACTTTTGGTTTTGGAATAAATGTACTATTTTAGATTCTTTCTGAAAATATAAAGAGAAAAACAAATGGGAAAAAAGGAGAAAAACTAACAAGGTTGTGCAGGAACCTAGGTTGGCGCAGCAATTTCGCGATTGAGGCGACGGTCAGCTTGCTAGAAGCGAGACATAGCTTGGCTCGAGGTTCAACTCAAAAATGGCAAATGCTTCGCCAGCCGTAAAAGGCGCCCCTATATCTCGCATTCAGCGAGACGGTAGGAACCCCTCGCTAAAGGGTGGTACGAGTTAGCAGGCCCAGATACGCGAGAACAACAGCCTCGTTTTTATTATATTATTTTCACCTTTTTTGTTTTTTTACTGCTGTTTATACTGCCAAATATATTTTAAATAAATATAGTACAAAAATCACTCTGTATAAACCTTTGAAAAATATTGACCAAGCATTTAAAAAATGTTGAATGTATGAAGAGAACAGGTTTATCACGTATATGATAAATATATACAAAAAATGTGTATGAAACAATATGATCATCTATTTAAAAAATATTAATTAAGCATTTTAAAAAAATTGTAGAAGTGTTTGAAAAATATTGATCAAGCATTTGAAAATAAATGCATATATAGAAAATTTGACCATGCATTGAAAAAATGATCAATATTTTTAGGAAAAGTATTAGAATCATCCAACTGATCTATCACGGGCGTAAACCGTGTTATACAGTCAACACGTGTCCCTGGCCATCCGGCGCTTCCCGTCAAGTCATCGCGACCTTATCTCTTCGCGTCATCTCTCCTCCACACATTTCCTTTCCCACCTCTCAGTCCACCCCTCTTGACAGAGGAGCTCCCATGGCACCGTCGCCCGGCGCCGCTGCTGCGAACCAGAGGGGAGCGCGCACCGCTGTGGCCTGCAACCCCGCGCGCGGGCGACACTCGGTGCTCTGCTGCGACGCAACACGCAGGCGGGAGGGCGGCCGCTCGTTTTTGTGCTGCTGTGGCGATGCGGTACGGCGCTCGTCGGCGACCGCCGGTGTTGTAAGGCAGCAACGTGTCCACGACCGCGGGCTGCGACCCAACATCCCTTTCACAGCCACCGTGTTGTGTTGCAACCTTCTCAGTGCTGTGACGCAACCCTGGCGTCGCCACTGGTGTTGCATGTCGACGGCGGCGGAGTTGCAATGGAGCACTCGTCGCCCTCCCCCCTCCCGCTCTGATGCAGCACACGTGCGACGAGTTTCCCCGGTGCCGCATCGCAGCGCTCGCCGGTGGCTCGCTCTAGCGTCACAGTGTCTCGATGTTGGGTCTTCAGCGACTCGAGGGAAAGCTTGGTGTTGCAATGAAGCTGCAATGCAACGGCGTGATGCTGCACGCCGGAGCAACGGAGCTGTAGTGCAACATGCCGACGGGGTGGGCGGAGCTGCAGTCCAATGGACCCATCCCCGCCGGTGGTGGTGCGGCTGCACGTTGCAGCCTGATGCGTTGACCGTACCCAATGGGTGGCTAGCGTTGGAGACGACCGATGCTGGGTCTTCGGCGGCTCGAGGGAAAGTTTGGTGTTGCAACGAAGCTGCAATGCAATGGCGTGATGCTGCACGCTGGAGCAGCGGAGCTGTAGTGCAACATGCCGACGGGTGGGAAGGAGCTGCAGTCCAACGGACCCATCCCGCCGATGAGGGTGCGGCTGTACGTTGCGGCGTGATGCGTTGACCGTATCCAACGGGTGGCTAGCGTTGGAGACGGCCGATGACCCGAACCAGCCGACTGAACTTAGCAACGGCCATATTTTTATCATGTATATGAAAATGTTAATTAAGCAAAAGATGTTTAGCAACTATCTAAAAAATATTATTCAAGCTTTTCAAAAAATATTAAATGCGCATATAAAAATGTTGGCCATGGATTAAATAAATTGATGGATTTTTTAACCATGTATATATAAATGTTAATCAAGCATTTAAAAAATGTTAAACAAATATTCAAAAAATGTTAATCAAGCATTTGAATTTTTCTAATGTGCTTAGAAAAAACATTTGTTGACCATGTGTTAAAAAATGTTAAAATTGCATTTAGTTTTTTAATCAAGCATTTTAAAAATGTTAAATATGCATAAAAAATATTAATCATGTACTAAAAATGTTAGTCTTGTATTTGAAAATTTTAATCACGCACTTGAAAAAGTTTAGAAGTGTGTATAGGGAAAATTTTGAACATGTATTAGAAAATATTTTAATATTGTATTTGAAAAATATTGATCAAGCATTTGAAAAATATGAAAATATGTATAAAAAATACTGACCAATTATTAAAAATGTTATATATTGAAAAATGTTAAACATGTATTAGGAAAATGTTAAATGTGTACAAAAATATAGAATGAAAACCAAAATTAATAGAAACCCGAAAAATGAAAACATGAAACAAAGTAAACCAAAGTAAAATGTAATTTAGAAAACAAAGAAAAAATGCAAAAAAGAATGAAAAATGGAGAGGAAAAAAATAAATAAAAGAAAATAAAAAAGAAAAAACAGAGAAAACCGGCTTGAATCGCTTCAAGTAGGTGGCGCCCCCTAGTGTAATTACTAGGAACGGGATGCCGGCAAAGTGGCCATCTCCCTGGAGGCCAGGGCTTGATCCCTGCGTTCTCCCCTTTCCTTTCTCCTTTTCACGGATAAGGCTTTGCTATTCCCAAAATATTATGCCCACCCTAATAATCATTATGTGGCCCAGCCATAAAGTAAAGGCCTGGAAGCCCGATGATGTCGAAAAAAGGAAGGCCTGGAAGCCCGAAGCCCTCACTTGCTAAACAAGTAAGAAAGTTTGCTCCAAACCCCGGCGGCGCCGTCTCCTCCTCCCGCACCTCCGCCGCCGCGTCGCACGGGAGCGAGAGTCACAGCAGGAGACGACGACGGCGGCCGCGATGAGGAGGCACGCGCTCCAGCTCGTCGCGCGCGCGGTGCGCGCCTCCGCTCCTTGTCCCCATCCCCAGCGCTATCCCCATCAGGTGAGCACGAGCCCCGCCCGTCCCAAATCTGTAGTTCCGCCGTTCCTCTTCTGTCGCTAAAGCAGCGGATGGATGTGTTCGTGTGTGCGTGTGTGTCTTCTTCGCGCGGCAGGTCCCCGCGCTGAGAGCATCGACGGGTTTCTTCTCGACCGACGCCGCTGCAGGCGCGTCTGCATCTGCTACTGCCGAAGCGGCGCAGGGTGGGTCGAAGTCCGCTGCGGCTGCGGCTGCGTCTTCTGCCGCGGCGCAGGCCGCTTCGAAGCCCGCGGCGGTGGCGTCGGGCTCTGATGGCGGTGGCGGAGGGGGCGGGCGGGATGGGAAGTCGCAGCAAGGGGACTCCGGGAAGTCTGTCCGAGGAGGGGTAAGCTGTGTTTCAGACGCCCTCCATTTTTTCTTTACATATCTGCTTTGCTGTGTGATGCGGGTTCTGAATCAGAAGTTCAGAACTACTGAAACTTGTGCATTGCCGAAATGTGAAACCAAGAGATTTAGGAGTAGTGATCCTTTGAATATGAGGGGCCACAAATGGGCCATTTCTGCCTTACGTCATTGGAAGTGCTAGTCGAAGAGTAATGCTCAATTGTTATGTTGCTTGCTTGCAGCCCGTCTCGTGGTTGAGTTTTCTTCTGCTTCTTGTGACCGGGGGAGGAATCATAGTGTACTATGACAAGGAAAAGAAGCGTCACATTGAAGGTAGATTACTATGGTGAGTTAGTGTAGTTTTATTTTGCGTGGATCTTCCATATATGGTGTTTGTGATCATGTTTCAACTTGGTAGCGGGCCATTAGTACTGCCAAGAGAAACCCTGATGCGACACCATTTCAGATAGAAAGTTGGAATGTATAGCAGTTTCATATCTTTGGAGAAGATATCTATAATCCCAGGCAGCTTAAAGGGGGAAAAGTCTGAGATGAATTTTAGAGCGATAGCAATTTGATAGTTTCCTCTTTTCATTCTTTTATTAGTAAAGCACGATTGGACAAACTGACAGAACAATCTATTTTCGATGCTTTATCTGCAGATCAATCTGTTCTGATGTTTCTGACTGTAATACTCTTTCACCTGAGAATCGGGTATTTCTAGCTCAGAATGGTATCATATTTTGCTTCTTTTACTAAAGCATGGATTGACAAACTGAAAAAACAATTTATTAACCTATTTTTAATGCTACACCTGCTGATTAATCAATTCTATCCGTATTTCTGATTATCAATGCTCTTTTACCTGTGAAACAATATTTCTAGCTCCACCCAACTCTTATCATGTGATCATGCAGATAGTGCCATAGTAGCACATGTACCATACATAAGTCCATCTAGATCTGAGGTGCTGGACGTCAGTATGTTCTGCTATTTTATCTGTGCATTTTGACATGATCCTTCCCTTGACTGAGAGAAAAACAATTTATTATCGAATATGGGGGAGGCCAATGTTACCATGTCTTTACTAACTTGTTGTGGAAGCGGCATCCATGCGCAAACAATTTACTCCTTAAACTTCTATATTGTTGAATCTAGCATGACTAATCTCTTGTCCCTTGTTTCTCAGAGCTGAAGAACAATACTAATTCAGTAAAGCCAGCACAATCAGTAGGAACTGCTGCTATTGGTGGTCCATTCAGTCTTCTAAATCATGATGGGAAAGCTGTCACTGAAAAGGATTTCTTGGGTAAATGGACGCTGCTATATTTTGGGTTCACACATTGCCCTGACATATGTCCAGATGAACTGCAGAAGATGGCTGCTGCTATTAACAAAATCAGTAAGTCAATTTAATCTTGCTTTGGCTAGAACTGCTGTGTACGGACTTAATCATAAAACATACTTATCAGCTTTTCATCAAACTAATGGTATTTTATTGGGCAATGAGTCAGTTTAATTGCCAGTTTATAACTGTCTCACTGGTAACCTGCAAAAACTGTTTTTATATGAAGATTATATGATGCTGCACATATATATTGCATATGTTTGTTGGCACATGGCCATGACAGAAGGAATTTGTGTACCACCCTATCTTACATAACCAAATTGCTGAGCGTACGATGAAAACCTGTACGATTTTCGTACGACGCGATCTCACCCATCCATGAAGTTCATCCAACGGCTGCTGATGACTATCGTACGGAAATCGTACAAACTTTGTCGTACGTGTAGCAGGGCTCCTTACATAATACTGGTGATTGCTAGAGTACATAAGTGAATTAGTTGTTTCTTTTTTCCCCCTCACTGAAGCCGAACCCCAATAAATCTGATTAAACAGAACACCTCAACTATGTCAGGTCGGATGTTACCCAGTTATGCTGTATTGTGGAAATATAACTTTAGAGCACCAACGAACATTAGGATGTAATTGTTTTATGTATATCATCATAAATTTTTGCTTTATTTTCTTCAGAGGAAAAGGCAAAACTAGAAATTGTGCCAGTATTCATCTCAGTTGATCCTGAAAGAGACACCGTTGAGCAAGTCCATGACTATGTTAAAGGTACGCAATTTCTTGCAGTGGAGGATTGCTCATTTTGCCACCTTCATTAGTTTATTTTTCTGCATGCATTAGAATTTGTTTATCTTTCTAGCTAAGTTTCTGAAACATATATACCATCACATATATTGAGATTGCCGCATCAGTCCATATTGTTTTCAGTTATGATGTCTAACTAGTGCCACTTGTCTGTGTTGCAGAGTTCCATCAAGATCTCATAGGACTAACTGGTACCTCTGATGAGGTGAGAAAGGTTGCTCGTGCTTATCGAGTCTACTATATGAAGACAGAGGAGGAGGGGTCTGACTACCTTGTCGATCATTCAATTGTCATGTATGTAAACGTTTCTTAACATTATTTCTTATCTTATTGCTTTCTTTTGATTTTGATGTTATATGTGATTTGCAGTAGATATGCACTAATCAATAGGATAGCAATGTTACTGTATGCAGTAACAAAAGCAAAAGTAGAAGACCTTCATTAGAGGGAAAACAATTAGGTCGTTCTTGCCTTTGCCAGTTCTCGAACTAAAATATCGGATGGACCAACTTGCCCTGTTCAAACGGGGACTTGACCTGGCATACAACATGCTATTGTCCTCTGTAATAAGGCCAGCTGCAACTAATTAATGTTCCTCCCAAACTGAACCGATAAAGCAGGCAATATTTGTTGGATGCAACCCATGTGGCACCCATTATAGATCATACTTGTACTTTGCTGTGATGAGTGATGATTATATGCTGTCCGTCCAGCTACACCGTGGACTCTGTCGCTGTCTCCATCAGTGAGTTGTTCTTCATTTTCATTAACTTTTGTAGCCAACACCTATAATGATGGTTAACTATGGTATTGACCGTACTTCATTTTAAGATGTTGAGTCAAGAGATCATTAATCATGGGGAGTGCGTTCCACCAAAGAGGTATTTTCAGCCTATCTATCACGAGGCTGGAATATCATGATGCAAAGAGTAGGTCCTACTGACGAGAATTATCAATTAGCAAGTTGGTTGTTGGATGTTCGTTTATGTAAAGACTAGGTACCTTTTTTTTTGCGGGATGTAGACTAGATACCAACCTGATGTTCATTTATGCTGTCGTTTCGCGTTTGTAGTACATGTTAAATGAATGCTGATCATATGGCTATCTACTTGTGCAGGTACTTGATGAACCCGAAAATGGAGTTCGTCAAATTCTTTGGCAAGAACTACGACAAAGACACCCTGGCCGAAGGCATCATCAAAGAGGTCCGAGAGCACAAGAGGAGCTGAGCTGAAATCACACGCACCATTTCGTCTCGTTGCCAATTTAGAACTTACATCCTTAAATAAACAAACTCCACCTCCGATGCTGCTGCTAGTTCATGCGTTTTGGAACGGCAGGACCCTTAGGATATCACTCTCTCTTTTCTAAATTTTGAAACCTCTTTGTTCTGGCAGATTTTGCTGCACCGGCGTTGTTTTGCTATAGTGCGTGGGAAGTGAAGGTCCTACTTTGACTCTCGTGTTATTTTTTATTTCAAAACTCGTGTTATTTGTAAGACTGTATGGAGCGATGGGATTTGTTGGGGGAAATGATCTCTGCTACAGTAACCATTCTTCTCCTATGTGATTGTCCAGTATATATCTTTTTGAATTAAAGAAGGGCCGCCCCCTCCGATTTTCAATAAAAAAATATATAATTCACAACATTTTTTACCAACACTAGGCCTACTGCAGAAATAAACCATTACAGATCGACCACAGCCGGCGCTGCATAACATTCAACATACGATTGTTCAGTGCAAATATACACTAGTCAAACGTGCCCGGTTCACATGTTGGCATATGGAGCAATGACACGAAGAAAAGCCTCCGCGCGTGGTATCTTCACGTGGAATTGATTGGCTCATCACGTGGCGCCGCCCGTTGGAACTTTGTTGCGTTTTCGTCGTCCGTGACGAGCACAGATTCAGGTGGAAGGAAAAAGATGTTGAGGCTTTTCACATACAGAGCAGAGCAGGGCGGCCCCGTGTCGTCCCGTCTCCGCGCAGCCGGCGATCCAAACGAGACGTCTGCCACGGCCAACTAACTCTGCTGCGCTGTCAGGTCAGACCGTCGCACAAGGGCAAATTTGACACATTTGACCTATACACGAAATAAAATCACAAAATGAACTGTCCGTGAAACTATTTCACGCGGCTGACCCGTGGCGCTTAGCTCTCGGTATTTGCACTAGTCTGAACGCCCGGAGATAAGCGCTGCACTAGTGCAACGCCTAGAGCTAGACGCTACATCAGATAGTGTGGCGCCTAGCTCTCGGCGCCGCACACACACTTAGTAATTTTCGATTACACGTGTGCGATCTTTGGCTGTGTAGCGCCTATCTGTGAGGCGTTGTACAATGTAGTGTGGCGCCTTCGTGGCGGGCGTCACACAAAAAGGTCAGCCGCGTGAAATAGTTTCACGGACAGTTTATTCTGTGATTTAATTTCGTCTATAGGTCAAATTTGTCAAATTTGCCTCGCACAAGGTTGCCCACGGCGAATTCGTCCGCGAGGCTCGGTCGCGGGTTTGAACTTGAACCGAACCGACCCTCAGTCGCACACACGTATTCTTCATTTCCTGCTCTGCTCTGGAAGGAGGGGGAAGAAAGGTAGGCGTGACGCGGACAGGCTAAGCTCGTGCGTTCTTCTAAAACAGATTTTCTCAACCGTCATGCAGCAATCGCATAATCTTTTCCTATACTTGGTCAAAATCTAGAGATGCTTGGTTTAGAAAGAAAGGGGAAAAAATAGAATTTTAATTATTACTTTTGCAAAAAAACTTCAGATACATTCATCATCTCTCATAGTAGTGCAAGGAACACCAAATAGCAAAAAAAAAGAAATGCATTCAGGTCCGTATACCACCTAGTGGCAACTACAAGCACCGGAAGAGAGCGTCGCTCTGATCGTCACTCCCTTATTGGAGCCGAGCAAAACTTTCTGTAGTAGATGATCGGGGAGTCGTCGTGTCAAGGCTGTACAAGACAAGTCGGAACATCAACCGCCGCCGAGGAAAAGAAGCGTATATCAGAAGGATCCAAATCGTAGACACACGAACAAAGAATGGATCAACGGGGATCTGTCGAAGGCCAACACCGACATGATCCCACGAGGTCCGCCGAAGACACACCTTCACACAATGACGGAGAAATACCCTAGGCTGCCCAGGTGGCGCCCTGGATCATGAGGCTGGGTTTCTTCATGCACTGTGGCATTTTTTCTATTGTTTAACACTATAGAAAGTATTTGGCCTGGGTCTTGGCTGGGGCATGCCTTCATCCTGACGGCTCCACATGCCTTCGGCGATGCTAGACGCATCGCCGGGATGAGGGATAGGGAGGGTGGATTTTATTCCATCTTCAAGAAGCCGCCACTGCCTCATATTGATAAAGCAGGTTACAATTTCATCTTCAGGGAGCCGCCGCCGCCTCATCTTCCGGAGTACTACAATTCCTAGTAAGTTACAAAATGTAATAGACCTTAGAGAGGTTTGATTTAGAATAAATCTAGAATTTCAATCAATGTAAAGCAGAGAATAGTAACAAATTGACTTTACACCATTCTAGAGAGAATCGGAGAGAGCATTTGTCGCATTTATCAAAAAAGGTTTTACAACCATTGAATTTGAATCACAAAGACGGGAAAATATCAGGTGCTCCCACCCCTTTTGTTGCTACCATGACACCTTTTCAAAAAAACTCAATTTCAATATTTTTCAAAAATTCTGGAAAAATTGTGGATGTCCACATCACATGAGTGTACAACTCCTAAAGAAATTCAAATCAAAATTAGAAGTACACATCGAGAAACAAAAAAGACAAACCCAGCATGAATAGTGTCAAAAAAGACGAAAGTCAAAACGACACTATTCAACATTCGATTTTGCCTTCTTCTTTTTTTTTTCCTTAATGTGCATTTCGATTTTGGACCTGAAATTTCTAGGAGTTGTAACAACATTCCTTGTGAACATTCACATTTGTTTTCAGAATTTTTTGAAACATCTAAAATTGTTTTTTTAATGGTACCGTTGGAGCATTTCGGAGTTGGTATCACCTGCTGGAGTAGGCTGCCCGCTGCCAAGTGTCGATGCCCATTTCTCGAAACCCGAAAAGTCTGAGATCGGGAACCAGGAAGGAACACCGTTCGCCGCTGGACGTTGTCTTCTCTCGGAACACGCGGCGCGCTCCTCTCATAAAAGCGGCGCCACCCCTCTGCCCTCTCTGTAGACGGTGCCAGAGTCCACGCTCCAGAAGAAAAAAGGCACCACCTTTCTCCGCTCTTCTCCCCCGTGACACCACACCAGAGAGAGAGAGAGAGAGAGAGAGAGAGAGAGATGGCGATGCGGGTGCCGGCGGCGGTGGCGGTGCTGCTGCTGGTGGCGAGCGTGCTGGCGGCGGGCGCGGCGGCGCAGTCGTCGGGCACGCCGGCGTGCGCGTCCAAGCTCACGGGCTGCGCCGGCTACATGAACGGCACGGACGCGCAGAAGCCGCCGGAGACCTGCTGCGGCCCGCTCCGGGACGCCGTGAAGAACGAGAGGCCCTGCCTCTGCGCGCTCTACGCCTCGCCCGAGATCTTCAAGGCCTTCAACATCAACGTCACCGACGCGCTCCGCCTCTCCAAGCGCTGCGGCGTCACCGAGGATGTCAGCAGCTGCCCCAGTAATTCACCCCGCCCCCTCTCCTACTTTTCTTTGGAATTTTTACCGCGCGGAATGCTCTCCATGTTTTATTAAGAAATGCGATTTGGTCTACCCGATTCCGGTTTAGGAATTGATTTGCTAGGACCTGTTAATTGTAGATGCTGAACTAGTGCAAGTTTGATCTGACGGTGGTGGAAATTACTGCTGAATTTCGTGATCGATCTTTCTAAGCAACTAAGAAATATTAGCTAAGATGTAGGCTAGTACTCAAAATGAACAAAAGGGGATGTGTCTAGACTTATTTTAGTTAGATACACCCCTTTTTATTTATTTTGATGATAAGTATTTTCGGACGGAGGGAGTAGGCAGTATTACACATGATAGATCAAAGTGTGCAAAGGGATGAAATATTCCCCTGTTTGAACTTTTAGTTTCTGTTATCCAAGTAATAGGAAATTGATTGATCCTGATACCGGCTCGAAGAAACCCCGGTACTTACGTTTACGCGTTTGTTACTTGGTTGCGGGTGTCGTATGGAAGTTGGTCTTTAGCAATTCTGCGACTGTCGCCAGCCATCAAATGGCTGCATATAAGAAAAAGGCAAAATCTAGATGTGAAATCTTGGACCAGATGGCTTGCAATGAAGAGAAAAAGAAGAGTTTGGAGGCATCAAGAGTGCCAGATGCCCCCATCTTCCCCACTCCAGATGTGGTGCTAATCTTAGTTTTATCCAGCGACTTTAGGGTGTCAGTTTGTCAGATTATGCCGTAGTTGTTGCTGTGGGAATATTAGTCTAAGCCCAGTCTTGGACCCGCATTGTTTTATGCATTTTACTTTGCGGTCGTTAAATCGTCTCTGAAAATTATCTAGTTTGACCTGTACTTGTCCTGTTGTCCAACTGTCGTATTTTTAGTTTTTGGCTTTGGCAGTAGCTGGCATTTTGTTGAGACGATTTCAGCACATATATCTTACTGCCGTTTGCTGATCTCATTGCATTTTCAATTCACAGGCACCTCTCCGACCAAGTCTCCTCCAGGTAATACTTATATGCCTCTCATGCTTTCTGAAGTGTACTACTAGTATACAGACTAAACTAGTCACTTGCTATGCTTAGCTGCCCTGTTGTCTGAATCGTGACACTTTGCCAGCTGAAACTTGCCTGGTTAAAGAATGATATCTGATACCGCGGCGGCAAATTGATGCAAGCCACGTTAGTTAGTTTAGTTATAGATAGAAACAACTTGTGTTGGTCGCTTATCGGATGATAGTGGCTGCTTGCAATTATATATGGGAAAAGTATATTATAGAACCAACTCACTCTATTTGCATTGCATGTTATAGATAGAAACATCTGAGCATAGGACGTGGACGTGTGCTATGGCCTATGAAACATTTACTTTTGGGAAACTAGACGCCGCATGTGAGAAGAGTTAAGACATATTCAGACTTTAGAGTCAATTCACGGCGAGAGATACACAAATGTGCACCAGACAGGCTTGAATTTTCCTTTTCTGTCAGGCATGCAAGGGTAGTAGACATGGTCCCAAGGATTGATGTGGACAACAGTGTAGCGCATCCATTTGCAGATCGGGTGATTATATGCATTCGTCCATTTGGAAACATGTTCATGGCAACGCGATAAATGCATTGCATTACAAAGTAGGAATTGGTAGTATTTGTCCGCTGGAATTTATTTGACGTAGATCTGCCTTTAAGCCTCACCAAACAACCGCAATCTGTACAAGTTTAGCATCGTTTAGGACTTGGATGCAACTTATTATAGTAGCACGCCTTGTTCAACTCACTGTACCTGAAAACCGAAACTGAAGCTTCATATCAAGTGCCAGCATGATCATATTTTCTCATGTAAAATCATCAAGGCGAAATTCAGTTCAATTGATTATTAGCTCAAAACACAGCTGAAACCTGACCTCACAAACATCTTCCCGTTGATTGCAGGTTCAAGTTCTTCTCCATCAGGTGGCAAGAGCGCCGGGCACCGCACCATGTCGGCAAGCTTCGCGGGGCTGATGAGCATGTTCCTGGTCCTGTGGTCTGCACTGGCATAAGAAATCGGCGATTCGGCATGCTAGACATGTTCTTCTTTCGGCTTGTTATATCCCATGGTAGATGAGCTGCATGCAGCTGTGGTAGTTCTTGGTGGTGTCGTCGCATTTGTTTTGCTGTGTATTGGTTGGTGTTGCCAGTTCAGTAGACTTCCTGTGAATAAGGATTTCGGCACTCTCTTCAGACCTGTGATGACCAGAGCAGAGTGGGCATTGTGTGAGACGTATTTCGGCTTCACTATTTTCTTTTCTTTTGTATTTGTGCTAATGAGAGGATCTTTTTTAAAGAATAGGGCACCGCCTTGGCCCCATTTTATAAATGAGACCAAAACAAGTCACCGCAGTAGGTTATCGTACTCGGGATGGGCACAGGCGCCAACATCCAGGAATCAAGAGAGAAATAGAACAAAGAAAAGGGCAACCGCCCCAGACCCATTTTACATAAAACCTGTAAGACTATCCATAGTGGGAGTAACATAGATGACATCTACGAAAAAAAAGATGTGGCAGCTAATTAATGAGGAGAGAAACAAATTGAGTACTACTTCCATCCTGGTTTATTGTCTTCATTACTCCCTCCGTCCGGAAATACTTGTCGGAGAAATGAATGAAAATGGATGTATCTAAAACTAAATTGCATCTAGATACATCCATTCCTCCGACAAGTATTTTCGGACGGAGGGAGTACAATATATATCAAATTTTAACCATAAATTTAACTAGCAAAATGTTCATGCATGTCATAAAAAAATATATCATTGAAAATTATGTTCAAATAAGAATTCAACGATATAATTTTTATTGACATGCACTAACATTTTGTCAGTTAAATCTTTGGTCAAATTCAGCAAAAATTACAAAGGAGACTAATAAACCAGGACGGAGGTAGTAACATAGCAGAAATTACAGACTATGAGTAATATCACACATACCAATACATGACGAGTCTACAACCTAATAAATGAAGTGTTGCATAATACCATACATAAGTTACTTCTCACTATGAGTAGTCTAAAGAGGGGAGAAAGGAGAGGGCCACCCGGCTGACAAAAGGGTTACATGGATATGCGGCCACCATAGCATCACACCCCACCCCCACCGCGCAAGCACTCCATCAAAGAAGAACTCGAGAAGGAAGCCGACTCCTTCGTCAGCCTGGATCCGGCCAGAGCAACATAGGAGGCCGTCTTATAAGCTCCCAACCCTGGTAGCCTCCACCAGCTTTATTCGATCTGCTCCAGCGCATAGCACCTTTCATAGGCCGCACCAGCCTGCAACGCTTCTCAGCACATCCCGCAATCCGGGTCAAGGAGTCCCATTAAAACACAGATCATTTCTACGCTTCCAAATGGCCCGGAGAACAGCAACAGTAAGAACATTATCTACAGTTTGCTTTCTATTGCTCAACCACCATACAATAATGTCGAGGAACTGGGGATTTGTATTACCACCAGTAATCTGATGCATACACCTCCAGATCTCCCAAGCCATGGTACACTTAAAGAACAAGTGAGTGCATGATTCAGGCTCCGAGCTAAACACACATCACATATCATCTATTGTCTGTCTTTTAGATAGATTGTCTGTATCCCGACAGTCTTAGGCCCCATGTCGTTTTGTTCCTCAACGGGCGAAACATGCGCGCCGCGGACCCGGGGGCTACTGTCGGCCCAGTGGGAACCAGGGTACCACTGGCCATCTGCCTATGGCCCAGGAAGGGCCCCTTGGCCCAATTCATGAGGCAGCACACCAGCGAGCCCCGTGAAGCCAACAGCCTCGCGAGGGCCTTGCCCCGCAAGGGGCTTCCGTAAGTGCATCTAGTGCCACCCCTTGTTGGTTTTGAAGTATTGACGATAAACTTGGTGGAGGGACTAATGTGTTTGTGAGAATTGCAGGATAACACAGGTAGTAGTTCCATATTGATTTGGTTTACCTACCAGAGATGACCCCTAAAAATGTGTGAAGACATTGAATACAATGGTGGTCTGTGAAGATATTCACATTGAAGACTATGACATGAGAAGACATCGCATGAAGACTATGGAGTGCGAAGACATAGTTGTTTCGTAGTTTCCTTGTCTTCTTTATTGAGTCATAGGAACCACCGTACTGTTAAGTGGGGTCCAAGTAAAAAAAGTCAGAGTGACTAATGTGATGCTCAACTAAATCCTATGTCTTCGAGCGAAGACAATGAGAGCAAATCTTATCCAGAGCTGGATGAGTCAGCTTTACTTGTAGCCCAAGTCAAGCTGCCGCGTGTGTTTGAAATTTGACCATTGGATACGTGTCAGTTCCTTAGTGACCCAGAGTCATTTTGGAAAAATCTGGTCGGGTTGCCTCCTGGCTATAAATAGCCCACCCCCCTACACCATAAATTGGTGGCTGCTCAAAGTTAGTGCACGGCTTTTGTCGTTTGAGAGCAACCCACCTCCGAAGCATTTCAGAGAGAGATCCTTGCGCAGCTCTGCAAAATAAATTCATAGAAGATTTATGGTGTAGGGGGGTGGGCTATTTCAGAGAGAGATCCTTGCGGAGGCAACCCACCACCGAATAATTCATAGAAGATTGTGAACACCAGGATAGTGCCCGGCTCTGCAAAATAAATTCCACATTCCACCGTAGAGAGAATAATATGTACACAAGTTCAATCTGCTGACGTATTTTGTGGCATGACGTCACACCACCACCAAGCCTTTACTTGAATCGTTTTTTATTATACCACCTCGGTAGCGTTTAGCGGCGGTTTCCTTGGCACGTCTTGTCGAAGCAGAGATCGTGTTCCCCTTATTCCGGGATTCCCATCAATACGGACATGGGTAACCCAACCGTGCCCGTTGCCACGCCTCCTATATCGGAGGCGAGTCCCGAACGGTCACGGGGACGGCTCTTGGTATTCTCCCTCTTTATAATGGGACCAAGGCTTCGTTTCTTTTCTTCAACCTTCAATCGAATCTACTCCTTGCCTCGAGTTCTAACACCCAAAGCCCCAGATTCGAGCGCTTTGGACCTTCAACAATGTCCGGCTCCGACCTACAGGGCCGGTGGATGCCCTCCTCCGTCACAGAAGAGGACGTGCTAAAGCTGCGGGAGGCCAAGTACCTGACCTACGAGATTTCACATAGGTTGCCCACCAAAGGGCAAGTCATCCCCACCCCCGAGCCCGGCGAGTACGTCGTGTTTGTGTCCCACCTCCGTCGGGGCTTAGGCTTCCCGATGGATCCTTTTGTGAGAGGGCTCATGTTTTACTATGGGTTGGAATTCCACGACTTGGCTCTGGAGTCCATCCTCCGTATTTCTTCATTTATCGTCGTCTGTGAAGCCTTCCTCCGCATTACCCCTCACTTCGACTTGTGGTGAAGACCTTCGATATGGAGCGAAGATGATCGAGGCGTCAGCGAGTCTTGGCGGGGCGGCCGTGGCGGGAGGGCCGATGCCCGTGGCCCGAGGGCTCCTTCCAAGAGGAGCTCGGCTTGTGGCAACAGGAGTGGTTTATATTACTACTCCTGAGGGCAGCAGTGAAGCCGCCGCCGTATTCCTTCGGGACCTCCACGACGATTGATGTCATGGGTCAACCAAGGGCTCAACTAGGGGCCGTCAAAGGACGTGCCCCTATTGCAGGGCCGGATTCGAGACCTCCAAGCAAGCGAGATCGATCTGGTCGTGGTGATGCAGGTTATGCTGATTAGGCGTCTCCTGCCCTGCAAACGCCGTCCTCTCCGGCTATGGGAATTTAATCCGGAGGGACCACGGATTCTCCAACACTTCATGGGTACGACACCCGTGGAGATGTACAAATTGTTCTTCGGATCACGAGAGGTGTGTCCGGAATTAACCGAGGACGACGGCCTAAGCTGCAATCGCCCAGACACACAAGTAAGTAGCTCTGTGTTCGGACATACCGTTTGTTTGTCTTTCTACAATTCGCCTTTTAACCAGTTGCCCTTTAACAGGAGTGGATATCGCAAGCAAAGCTGATGCGGTGTCCGCCCCCCAGAGACCGCGCCGAATCCCGTGCTGGTCAGGATGCTGGAGGTTGCGCCTTCAGAGGAAGGCGAAGGGGAAAACCGAGGAGCTACCGCCTCGCCCAAGGAGGCTTTTGAGAAAGGGAGGATCGAGAATCCCTCCCTCCAAGGGGAGAAGAGGACCGCTTCCGAAGACCCGGAGGCCAAAGCCCCTAAGCGGGGGAAGAAATCTTCACCAGAGGGTCCTGCGTCCGGGGAGGCCCCGGCCGCACAGCCTCCCCTAAAGAATCAGCCCTCCAGCAAGCCGTAAGTAGAAAAAAGGGAGTTTTGTAATAAGGGACATCCCTATTTGCGCTTCTGAGGATAACTTAAGTTTTTACCTTGTAGTTCGGATCTCCGTCCTTCTCAGACGAGCTCGTCTTCGGGGGGCCTTTGTCCGGAGATGGTGGAGAGCGAGACGCCTCCGTCCGCTGCGCCGTCAGGTGGGGCGGACGACCCCGAGGTGTCATCACGGAGGGTATCCCCGAGCCCGGCAGAGCCGAAGAGTTCGGCGCCAACTAGTGTTCGGCCGGGGGAGCTGAAGGATCTGCTTGAGAGGGCGTCTATCTCAGAAGATCACCATGCATTGATGAGTATGGTGATTGGAAGGATTTCGTCCGCCGAAGGCGGGTTGCGTGATGCCGTCAGGAGTTTGCTGGCGGGGTTTGAGGTACGTAAAAATGACATACCTTTTGACAGTTTTACACATAAAGTGCGCCCTGTATAGGTTGTAGCCCCTGAGACTCGGTAGGTTGTCGAAAGCGACAACGTGCCGAGGATCAAAATCGCAGGTTTTAATTTTCTCCTTTCCTATGCAGGTGGCGGATAGTCCGGGGGCCAGCTGGACTGATGGAGTTGCTGAACTAAAGCGGCAACTCGATGTTGCGGATGCGGACATCGTGCTAGTTAACAGGCGACTTGACGAGTCGCAAGGTAAGTTTTTATTTGCGGTCACCTAGTAAGGGAGCCGAAGCCCACTCCTCACAACATGTGTGCGAAATGCAGATGGTGCCGCTGCTGTGGAGAGCCTTTGGGCAGAACTTGCTCAAGCCAAGGAACAAGCCAGAAGGAGTGATGCGGCTGCCTCGAGGGCGACTCAGGATTTAGAAGCCGAAAGGGCTGCACACTGCCGAAGCAGGGAGGATATGGCCGAAATGGCCGTGAAGTTAAAAGATGCTACCGATCGCAATGAGGTTCTTGAAAAGGCGCCTAGCGGCGAGAAGACTGGGGAAGGCCACCGCGAAGCCAAGGATGCCCGTTCTGCGGTCACGGGCTATAAAGGAGGAGCTACGCCAGGCCGGAGACATTGTGGCTGGCAAGCCCTTTCTGCTGCGTCGAAGGTTTACGGATCCAAAGTATGCTCAGCTTGGCCAGCTGTGGGGTCCGGAGGATCCTTATATGGACTTAGCGGCGAGTGCGGCGGATGCCGTTGTGCATTTCCGAAGTCAGAAGGATCACAAGACGGAAGAGCTGTTTTGGTCTCAATTCCATAGTCCGGAGCGTTCACTTCCGCTGACCGATCGGTTGGCCGAGTGGGCTGAGCTGAATAGGTTGTCCGGACTTGCCATGACGGATATCGTGACTCATGTCTGGCTGGATAGGCCCAAGCCGAAGAGTTATTTCGGCTTATTGCAGCAATTTCTTGGAGCGGTGCCGCATATCAAGGCGATGAAGCGGTCGGCCTATATAGAGGGTGCACGGATGGCCCTCGCCCGTGTGAAGACACATTGGACAGAGATGGATGCCACTGTTGTTGCAACCCAGGGTTCGGACGAGAGCCGGTTACCCGCCGAGCACTATTTTGGGGAAGTTCTGCGTGGTGCTTGTGTAATAGAGTCATAGTGCTCAAAAAATGTCACGTTCAAATGAACGTTTTGGTTTGTAAAACGATGTTTATAATGTAAGCGCTTTTTGTACTTGTGCGTTCAAGTATTGAAATATCTCCTGTGCGGCCGTTTATGTATACGTGTGTATAATCTGAAAGATGGCAGTCGTCGGCTTCAGCCCCCACGCACAAGGTGCGGGGGTGTTCGCAAAATAGCGCATTTTCACACTTAATCCGACATCTCGGTCCTGTGAAGGAGGTGGTAGCGTAGCAAACGAGGCAACCGGAGTATAATGCTTTATCACTTTCCCTTAGCCATAGGAGTTCGAGGGTGGGGCTACGATATAGCCCCTAGTGGCACCACGCTTTCCGAATTCAGGGCGCGTATGTGCCTGACCGGGAAACGACCCTTCGTCAAAGCGGAGGAATTCTAAACATTCCGGTAGTCGATCGAGTGGTTGACCAGTCTCTCGCTATATCATGACAGTCAATTTTTGGCTTTCTCTCTTGAGGTGCTTGCCCGGCGAACCGGGCACAATCGCAGAGTTCTCCGGTGCCGCGTTAGCCGATGATCTGAGCGTAAGGCAGCAAAACACAGGAGTCGGGCAAACCCAACATTTGACCAAAGACATGACTCGGAGCTGATGCATATAAGGCCTAACTCGAGACGCCGAACACTCCCTAAGGTGTTCGGTCTTTATAATAACGGGCAGAACAATGCCCTAAGCCCCTAGTGTCCAGGTACAGGCGAGAATTTCTGGCGCGGCCGATGCCAAAACGCCAGCCTCCTCGTCGGTTATGGTGAAAAACCGTGGGATGGTAATAAAAAAAAGACAGTAAGAAAGGTTTATGCAGAGACTTAATCTGAAAAGAATCCTTGCGACGGGTCCCTGCTGCACGTCTGCGCCTGTGTCTCCGTTGTGCCGTATCCTGGACGGGTGTGCACGTTGTTCATCTGTAAAAAGAGAGGAACTTAGCTTGGAATGAAATCGTGCAAACAGTGTATTAAAAATTGAAATCATTATTGCTTATACGCACAGCCCCTTGTAAAGGGGTGTGCGGCTAGGGAGCCCCTAGCTTAGTTGCGCCGGACTCGTCTAGCCGTGTTCGGGGTCTTGAACGACCTGTTAATGAAATGATGCCACGTGGACCGGGCATTTTAAGTGTAAGAGACGCGCAATGTGGTATTGCGTTAAAGCGGACAAAAGCTTCACGTCCCAATAGTGCTTGATGGCTACTTTTGAATGGGGCGACATGAAACATTAGATTTTCGCGTCGGAAATTGTCGGGTGACCCGAACACAACTTCTAGTAGCAAGGAGCCTGTGCACTTGGCGTAAGGGCCTGGCGTCACTCCTTTAAAGGAAGTGCAGCTATGTCGAATTTTGGAAAGGTCCACCCCCAACTTGCGGATTGTGTCCGGATATAGCAGGTTTAAATCGCTGCCCCCATCCATTAGGACTTGTGCGAATTGTAGTCCATCGATTATAGGATCCAATATCAGAGCAGTCCATCTTGCTTTCGGATATTTCTGGAATAGTCAAGGTGGTCGAAAGTAATTGGTTTTGACATCCAATCTCGAAGTTCTGTTGAGATGGATCGTGCGACACGTGCTTTAGCGGGTGCCGTACTATTGTTCCGTATTATCACATGAAGTGAGTTTACTGTTTTGACTTCTTGTGGGAAAGTCTTTTGTTTTCCGGCGCTCTGCTGGTGGGGTTCGTCATCATCCTCGCTTGGCGCGTGGAGCCCCTTGTGTTCGACGTTGAGTCGGCCGGACTGTTTGAAAACCCAACAATCTTGGTGGGTGTGGTTCGCAAGCCTTCCGGAGGTACTGTGGATTTGACATATCCGATCCAAAATTTTGTTTAAGTTGGATAGCTCATCACTGTTGTCCTTAAGAGGCAGTGTTTTGTTGTTTGGTCGCGAGCTTTTGAATCCGGCGTTGACCGCCGTGTTCTTTGGGCTTTTTTCTTTATTTCGGCGCTGATCCTTTCTACGCCGTGATTTTCCGTTTCCATCTCTGATCTCGGATGTACTCGGGTCGCTGGTGCTGCATCTTGCTAGCCAGCTGTCTTCCCCCGCGCAAAAGCGGGTCATGAGGCTTGTTAGTGCGGCCATTGTTCTCGGCTTCTCTTGGCCGGGGTGTCTGGCGAGCCATTCGTCTCGGACGTTATTTTTAAAAGCTGCTAAGGCTTGGGCGTCCGGATAGTCGACTATTTGGTTCTTTTTGGTAAGGAACCTGTTCCAGAATTTGTGCGCTGACTCTCCGAGCTGTTGAGTTATGTGACTTAAATCGTCTGCATCCGGAGGGCGGACATAAGTCCCTTGAAAATTTGCTCTAAATGCGTCCTCGAGCTCTTCCCAACTTCCAATAGTATTTTCTGGGAGGCTTTTGAGCCAATGCCGAGCTGGCCCTTTGAGCTTGAGGGGTAGATATTTTATGGCGTGGAGGTCATCTCCTCTAGCCATGTGTATGTGGAGGATGTAATCCTCAATCCAGACTCCAGGGTCTGTTGTTCCGTCGTATGCCTCTATGTTTACGGGTTTGAACCCTGCTGGAAATTCATGATCCAGCACCTCATCGGTGAAACATAGTGGGTGTCTGGCGCCCACATATTGGGTGTGCCGTTGTCTTCGAACACTTGGCATGTTGTGTTGCTTCCTGGGGCCCTCTTTTTTGGCCCATAAGTGGACCTGACCGGGCCATCTGTTTTCCAAGGATCATGAGTTGGCTTGTGTGCGGCGCCGCTTGTCGCTATTGGCACATCATCCGGTCGTCTATCCGCTAGGCGGCCTCTTTGCTTTTGTTGTGGGGGCTCTATGGCCTCCTCGTCGGTCTCGCAGCAGCTTGCGCTTGGTAGCTCTTTGTTTGGTGGCCATTGCCATATTTGTCCGCGGTCTTGATTTTGCTCCACCTCATTCTGAGTATGTCTTCCGCTGTTTTGAGCTTCCTCTTTTCCTTCTTCAGACTTCTTGAAGTGGCGAGAAGTCTTTTGTGGAGGTTCTTATGCTCCGGTGGTGTGTCCGGCGTGAGATCGTCTGGACTGTTGTTTTCGCCGGGCATAGATTGATTATCTGATTCATCCTGTTCGGATGGTTGCTTGGTTGCATGTTCGACGCCCACCGGTTTGCCACCTTTCTGTTGCTGGGTCCTTAGAATCTTTTGTTGTTGTCGAGGCGGGACTTAGGGCGGCGCCTATGTCGCCATTTTGGCTGTTTTCGGTGGAATTATCCTTTGCCGCTTCCCGTTGTTCCTCGTTATCGCTTCCTTTTGGGGTGTCTACCATATATATATATATATATATCATGGGTTGAAGTTTCCTTCCAGTGCCCCGTAGGCGCTGGTTCTTGGTCGTCTCCGGCATCGTCGTCCATACCGTCGATGTCGTCGGAGTCATAGTCTAGCATGTCGGTTAGATCGTCGACAGTGGCTACAAAGTGGGTGGTGGGTGGGCTTTGAATTTCTTCGTCGTCCGCATCCCGACCGTACTGACCGCAATCCGGCCAGGGATCTCTTGATAACGAGAGATGCTTTAGCGAATTCAGGATGTCACCAAAGGGTGAGTGCTGAAAGGTGTCCGCGGCGGTGAACTCCATGATCGGCGCCCAATCGGGTTCGATTAGCGGGGCGCGGAGGTTCGAGTCCGGGAGTCCGCGTCTCGAGTCACGAGCTTTATAAGGGACAAGGTCGATGTTCGCTCCATCGCCATAGAAGTTGCAGCTCGGCGGTGTCCAGCCACCCGTCCTCGATCTGCGGATCCGCTCCGAACTACGGGTCGAGCGGACTCGTGTCGCGCCTCCGAGTCTTGTCTGGCGGAGAGCTAAATCATGCCCATCGTGACAGCGCGACACGCTCGGCTGTGGCTCGACTCCGTCGAAGATCAAGTCTCCACGGATGTCGGCCGTGAAGTTTAGGCTTCCAAACCTGACCTGATGGCTAGGGGCGTAGCTTTCAATCTGCTCCAAATGGCCAAGTGAATTGGCCCGCAGTGCAAAGCCGCCGAACACGAAGATCTGTCCAGGGAGAAAAGTCTCACCACAGGCGGCGTTGTTGTTGATTGAAGAAGCCATCAAGCCTATCGGTGGCGACACGAGGAACTCTCAATGAAAGCACCAATGTCGGTGTCAAAACCGGCGGATCTCGGGTAGGGGTCCCGAATCGTGCGTCTAGGCGGATGGTAACAGGAGACAAGGGACACGATGTTTTACCCGGTTTGGGCCCTCTCGATGGAGGTAAAACCCTACTCCTGCTTGATTGATATTGATGATATGGGTAGTACAAGAGTGGACCTACCACGAGATCAAGGAGGCTAAACCCTAGAAGCTAGCCTATGGTATGATTGTTGTAATGGTTGTGTCCTCTGAGACTAAAACCCTTCGGTTTATATAGACACCGGGAGGGCTAGGGTTACAGTCGGTTACAATGGTAGGAGATCTACATATCCGTATTGCCAAGCTTGCCTTCCACGCCAAGGAAAGTCCCATCCGGACACGGGACGAAGTCTTCAATCTTGTATCTTCATAGTCTTGGAGTCCGGCTGACGATGATAGTCCAGCTGTCCGGACACCCCCTAGTCCAGGACTCCCTCATCTACCTTGAAGACTTACCAGAGTGATTGGGCGAGGACTAAGTGTCCTTCGCTCAAGGGGAATAAGGTGAAGACACAGTCTTCTGAGTTGAATCAGCCTCCCTAACCAGACGTACAGTTGTCACAACAATTTGAACTGGTCCAACAAATCCTTGTCCTCTCCAAGCAACTGGTTCTATCCTTTACCTCTCTTTACTTACAGTTTGTCTTCGTGAAGTCACTGCCTCCCTGCATGATCTGATTGTCTTCACTGTGTGAACACTATTGTTGTTTGGCTTCATACTATCTTCCATCCTGATCCTTACTACCTAGCTACTGACAGTCTTCGTGCTTTCACTTCATTGCTTACTTGACTATGGCTTGCCTAGCGTAGTCTACCTTCTGATGCATACCAATAGGTTCATTGCTAATGTTTGTCTTCAAAGCCCCCGTGTTTTGAAGACTTTCATAAAAATCGCCTATTCACCCCCCTCTAGTCGATAACTAGCACTTTCAATTGGTATCAGAGAAAGGTGCTCCCTTGTTCTGTGTGATTCGGTTTAACCACCTAGAGTTTTAGCTATGTCGACTGCAGGGATAATCAAAGTCTCTGATGTGTGCCCTGTCTTCGATGGCACTGATTACCCCTACTGGAAGAATAAGTTGTGTATGCATCTTGAAGCCATTTACGTCGACCTCTGGTATGTCGTCAAGAACGGCGTTCCCAAGGTCGGTGAAGGTGTCACTGCTGCTGATGTCAAGAGGTTCATTCAACTGGACTCGGCTGCCAAGAACATCATTTGTGGTCATCTGACCAAAGGACAGTATGGTCGTGTGAGTGCTCTGAAAACTGCGAAGCTAGTCTGGGATTAGATCTCCAAGGTCAATGAAGGCGTCTCAACCTAGAGAGATTCAAGGATTAGTGTTCTTCGGAATCTCTTCAACCGCTTCAAGAGAAATGACAATGAGAATGTCCAGCTCACATTTGCCTCACTGATATCACAAAATGAGCCTCATGCACTCGGCGCCACTGAGATCACCAAGCACAAAATCGTCAAGACACTTCTGAGATCGCTTGACAGCTCATTCGACACCCTGGCCCTGATGATTCAAGAAGGCCCTGACTTCAAGACTCTCGATCCATCTGACATACTTCAGAGGCTCAACACACATGAGTTCCAGCTATCTGAGAAAAGAGATATCTTTGGTCCCAACTATGGCCGAACTCGCGCTTTGAAGGCAAAGGTTGTTTCCTCGTCTGAAGAAGAATCTGACTGTTGTTCTGGGGATCCTGAAGACATTGGAAAGGAGCTTGCTATGCTTGTGAACAAGGTCCAGAAGTTCACTAAGAAGAAAGACTTCAGAATGTCTTCAAGATCCAGCTCTAGAAACAATAATGAAGCTTCCTCTCGTAATCACAAGAAGAGAACATGCCACAAGTACAAGAAACCTGGTCACTACATCTCTGAGTGTCCATAGTGGGACAATGAGACCAAGAAGAAGAAGAAGAGCAAGGAATATGATTCTGATGACAAGAAGAAGAAGAAATCCTCAAAATCTTCTTCCAAGTCTTCGTCGAAGTCTTCATCACACAAGAAGAGCTCATCCAAGGCTCGTGCGTTTGTTAGCAAGGAAATGGATTCAGAGGAGGAGTCTGCATCTGAGGAGGCAGAGGTGGAGTCTGAAGAGGAATCTGATTTCGGCGTGGCAAGCCTGGCTCTAGCTTCAGCGTATGTCGCCAAGTCCATCTTCAACACTGAACACAATGGCATCGTCACCAACACTGATGCTAAGGATGAGGATGACTCTGCTCCACCTACTGCTTCATGGCACGTGGTGCCAAGGTAAACTCACGCGATGCTAACTTTCAAACATCAATTGAAGATGACTCTGAATGTGAATCTAAACCTAGCTACAAAACACTTGCTAAAATTGCAACTGAACAACGGAATGCTATGGAACATATTCAAAAGTTGCTAGACAAAAGCGATGATCTGTTGGACGCGGAAATGACCCGAACTCAGTCCTTAATTAAAGACGTTAAAAATCTTCATGTTAAGTACGAGGAACTTGAAAGTCGTCATGAAACGCTCTCAACTACTCATGAAAAGCTCTCCTACGGTTATCTTCAAAGGAAGCAAGAGCTTGAGAACTTGAGATCGGCTCATGAAGATCTTCAAAAGGAGAACGAGTCACTCTGCGCTCAACAGATCAGTTCCGCTCAGGAAGGATTTGAACCACAATGTCTAAAATGTCTTGAGCTTGATAATGTTGTCTCTATTGCTGAATGTTCTACTGCTGCTATTGTTGCAATATCTTCAACTGCTGATGTGGTAACTAACCCCTCTGCTGAGGATACCACTACTATTGCTAATGAGAATGCCATGTTGAAGCCATTGCTTGAGGCAGGAATGTACAAAAGTCTCAAAGGGCATCAGACACTATGTGATGTCCTCAAGAAACAGATTTTGAACCGAAACCCTTGGAAAGAGGGTGTTGGATTTGAGAGGAAAATGAATGTTGATGGTTCTTACTGGAAGCCTGAGCAGTACCCCAAAACCACATGGGTTGCTGCAAAGGGACCTTTAGTGGATCCATCTACCTTATCTGGCTTCACTTGTGCTAACCCGATTATCATTGATGAATCCTTTGATGCAAACTATAAACTGTTTAAGAATCAAAATGGTGAAGTGTTTGCCAGGTATATCGGTACTAAGTGCAGGAATGGACCACCTTTTAAGAAGATCTGGGTACCCAAGAGTTGTCTTGAGAATCTTCCCGTGAATGTCATCATGACACCACCTGGGAAGAAGACAAATCCCAGACCAATGGCTTCATATGGTCCAAAGGTTTCATACAGACAGAGGACTCACCAGAGTGACCCTAACGCCAATGTTTTGCAGCAAAACCATACTCAGACTTATGAATATGAGCGTGTTTCATCAAACCTCTATGTTCATAAGACCAAAAACTTTTTTGCTTATTCTTATGAGTATTATTCACCTCCTGCAAGGCTATTTGCTAGGGCTCCAAAGCCAAAGTTCTCAGACGCTGTACTTTGACTCATTGCTTCTAAGCCACCCCTGAAGATGTGGGTGGTTAAGAAAAATTAACTCTCTTTTGTAGGGAATGGTCTCCAGCTGGAAATCAAATGTGTCTGATGCTTATGCTGGGGACCTTAAACATCTTGTAGGACGCAAGATAAAATGTCCAAATGGTCTTACTATGTATTTCGTCCCAGGATTCCTTGACAATCATCCTATTTATCCTAACCAAGATCCGAACTTTCATAATCCACTTGTTTATCAAATGTTTATGCTTCACAATACCCTTGGTGAAGCCTATCCCCCAAATTGTACTATAGGGTATGACACCAAAGGCTTCAGAATGGATTATGGATAGTGGATGCACTAACCACATGACTGGTGATTGAAGTCTTCTGATGGATTCAACCCTACGTCCGTCTGAAGTCATATCACATTTGTTGACACTGGTAAAAGCAAGGTATTGGGTCTAGGTAGAGTTGCAATCTCAAAGGATCAACACATGGATAAAGTGATGCTTGTTGAATCCCTTGGTTTCAGCTTGATGTCTGTCTCAATGCTTTGTGATCTGAACATGATTGTGATATTTGGAAAATATGGTTGCCTTGTGCTTATGGAATCTGACAAATCTCAAGTCTTTGAAGGGTATCGAAAAGATGATCTGTACATGGTAGATTTCTCAGCATGACCACAGTTGGTCGTATGTCTTCTAGCAAAAGCTTCAAAGTGCTGGCTCTGGCATCAGAGGCTAGGACATGCTGGCATGAGGAACTTGTACACTCTCATGAATAAGAAGCATGTCGTGGGCATCGAGGGCGTCAAGTTCAAGAAGGATCATCTATGTGGTGCTTGCGAAGCTGGAAAGATGACTAGGGCCAAGCATCTCTCAAAGACAATCATGACGACATCACGTCCCTTCAAGCTGCTTCACATGGACTTATTTGGTCCTACCCACTACTCTACTCTTACTACCACTGCTTGTCTCTATGGCCTCGTAATTGTTGATGATTACTCAAGATATACATGGGTGCATATAATCCTCCACAAGAATGAAGTGCAGGATGTTTTCAGACGATTCACCAATCGTGCCATGACGAACTATGGCATCAAGATCAAGCACATCAGAAGTGACAACGGCACAGTATTCAAGAACACCGGCCTCGACACTTATCTTGATACATTGGGCATCACTCATGAGTTCTCAACTCCTTACACACCTCAGCAGAATGGCATCGTGGAGCGCAAGAACAGAATCCTCATTGAGATGGCTCGGACGATGCTTGATGAGTACAAGACTCCAAGGAAGTTCTGGCTTGAAGCCATTTATATTGCATGCCATGTCATCAAACGTGTTTATCTACACAAGCTTCTAAAGAAGACATCATATGAGCTACTAACTGGTAAGAAGCCAAACGTTAGTTACTTCAGAGTATTTGGTGCTAGGTCTTTGGATCAAGGATCCACATCACACTTCAAATTTTGCACCAAAGCACATGAAGGTTTTATGCTTGGATCTGAAGGATTCACACTCCTCTAGTCTTCAACCTCTTTCACTATAAAGTGGTTGAAACTGTGGATGTGTGGTTCGATGAGACTAACGGCTCGCAAAGAGAGCACCTGCCAAATGTGCTAGATGAAGTCCCACCTAGTGAATCTATCAAGCTGACGGGTACTGGAGAAATCATACCTTTAGATGCTCAGGCCGAAGAAGAAATCATCATTGCACCAAATCAACCCGAAGACAATGCTCAGCCTAAAGTCAATGCTGAAGCTGAAGACAATGATCTGCAAGGGCAAAATCTTCGTCCAGTTCATCCCCGTGTTGCAAATGAAGTACAGATTGAGAAGATAATTGATAGCATCAATGCACCTGGTCCATTCACTCATTCTAGAGCAACACAGCTAGCAAATTTCTGTGGGCACTTTGCATTTGTCTCTATATCTGAACTCAATAAAGTGGCTAAAGCCTTCATGGAACCAAAATGGATTCAAGCTATGCAAGAAGATCTTCAACAGTTCGAGCTGAACAATGTATGGGAATTGGTCAAGCATCCTGATCCTCGCAAGCACAATATCATAGGCACCAAATGGATCTATGGCAACAAACAACATGAGCATGGTCAAGTTGTCAGAAACAAGGCTCATCTAGTTGCTCAAGGTTACACTCAAGTAGAAGGGATTGACTTCGATGAAACATTCGCTCCTATGGCTAGACTTGAAGCCATTCGCATACTGCTAGCCTGTGCCAACCATCACAACATTCTTCTGTACCAAATGAATGTGAAGTGTGCCTTTCTCAATGGAAAGATTGAAGAAGAAGTGTATGTTGCACAACCACCTGGCTTTGAAGATCCAAAACATCCTGATATTGTATAAAAGCTCAACAAGGCACTGTATGGCCTCAAACAAGCTCCTCGCGCTTGGTATGACACACTCAAAGACTTCCTGGAGAGCAAAGGCTTCAAACCTGGTTCTCTAGATCCTACACTCTTCACGAAGACATATGATGGCGAACTGTTCGTGTGCCAAATCTATGTGGATGACATTATCTTCGGCTGCACTGACAAGAGATATAGTGATGAGTTTGGGCACATGATGCAAGAGCAATATCAGATGTCCATGATGGGTGAGCTGAATTTTTTCCTCGGTTTTCAAATCCATCAGCAAAGCAACGACATCTTCATATCACAAGAAAATACCTCAAAGATTGCCTGAAGAAGTTTGGAATGCAATACTACAAAGGATACACGACGCCAATGCCAACCAAAAGTCATCTGGGCCCCAACGACAATGGTAAAGAGTTCGATCAAAAGGTATACCGCTCCATGATTGGTTCTTTACTATATTTATGTGCATCTAGGCCAGATATAATGCTTAGAATTTGCATGTGTGCCCGATTCCAAGCGGCACCAAAGGAATCGCATCACTTAGCTATGAAGCAAATTCTTCGATATTTGGCTTACACGCCAACACTAGGATTATGGTATCCAAAGGGCTCAGAGTTTGATCTAGTTGGATTCTCAGATGCTGATTATGCTAGTGACAAGGTTGATCGCAAGTCCACATCAGGCACATGTCACTTTCTTGGACGATCTCTTGTATGTTGGTCTTCAAAGAAGCAGAACTATGTATCTCTCTCTGCTGCTGAATCTGAACACGTTGCTGCTAGATCTAGCCGCGCTCAGCTTATATGGATGAAGCAAGCTCTCAAGGACTATGGTATCCATCTGAAGCATGTGCCACTCTACTACGACAATGAAAGCACCATCAAGATTGCCAACAACCCAGTTCAGCACTCGAAGACAAAGCACATTCAGATCCGTCATCACTTTCTCAGAGATCATGTCATGAAGGAAGATATTGATATCATTCATGTCAACACTGAAGAGCAATTGACATATATCTTCACAAAGCCCTTGGATGAGAAAAGATTTTGCAAGTTGCGGTGTGAGCTAAATATCTTAGATTCCTCAAATGTCCTGTAATTGGACACACATCCTAGCGCTTATGCATGTTGATGACTTAGATGTGCAACACACGAAGTAACGTATATCTTCAATCAATGAAGACATACACTCTAAGTGTGAATACATTAACGTGGAATTTGACTTTGGAGCGCCACGATAATTGTGCGCTGTGTCTGGGTCTAATACTTCCTATACGGTGGATAACGCCACCACCAAATTCTTATTGAAGTATTTCTTTTGGCGTCATGGTTGCATAGTCTTCGCATTTGGTTTGTCTTCAACATTGATTTGACTTCAAGGTTTATCTTCACAATGTTGAGTTGGTCTATATATATTTGTGTTCTGTCCTCTACATCATTCACTTATAGCTATGTCTTCATACTTGAATCTTTATTGATCTAAGTGAATGTGATCGGACCCTAACCTCTTCTGTGCTTCTTCCTCAGATTCTATCTGTCCAAATCATATGCATTCTATTGACACCTGTCGATTGTCTTCTCTGAGTCCTTGTCAATAGAAGACAAAGAGACAAACATTTAAATCTGTTTTTAATGTTGTATCCTTATTGCCTGAATACTAGAGAAGCCGGAACGGCCACCCGACAATCCAGGCGTGCGTGGGAACATGGAACAACTTCCAATAAGTTGCATGCATGCCACGTGTCCTTCATATGTGAACCACCAGGGGCACCTGCGTAATTACGCTGTGTTGTCCCTTTCCTTATAAATACTCACACCCCGCGGTCATTATTTCTTCCTCCACCTCGCCACCTCGCACAAACCCTAGCGCCTCCGCTAGTTCGCGTCGACGCCGGAGACGAAGTGCTTAGCTACCACAACTTCTTCGACGCCGTCCTCACGCCAGCCGCGGACCTCGTCCTCTCCGCCGCCGCCATAGGTGTCTTCCGCCGCCAAGTTAGGGCGCGGGAGATTGAACTGCTCGCCCTCTCTCTCTCTACCTCGTCTAGCAGTTCGTCAGCGGTAATTAAAACTTACTTTTTACTACCTTTTTGATCCGTCAAATCCATCCACTTCAACCAAAAGTGGTTTCTTCACTTCCAAAGCTGGATCCGTCTTCATCTGCATCTCATATCATGCTAAGTATATTCACTTATGCTTCATAAGTAGTTAGATTCTTCACTTGTACTTATTCATGGATTCGTACAAATCTGGAACCAACTCTCTTCAAATAAGTCAATGTCTTCGCACTATGAGGTCAATGTCTTCAAACTGATTTATCTTCAAAATCTTCTGAGAATGCATATGACCTCTTCCCCATCCGTCACACCTCTAATGCTGTCACAGGTACATGTTCGTGGGAGAATCCCTTGGTTCTCATAGTCTGTATTCATTTGTAGTGTTCTTACAGTGTCATATTCACTCCCTTGATGCCAACTCTTGTCTGACCAGCAGAAAGAAGCCATTCACAATTCTGAAGCCATTCAGTCTGAATATAATGGCCACTAAGAAATCCGCAAGAAAAGGTGGCAGGCAGCCCCGTGGAAATACTGCTAAGGATTTACCTCTTGATCTGTATGAACTTTACAAGTCAGATCCTGAGGAAAGCTATGGCCAGCGCAAGACCCGAATCCAATGGATTCGAAGTTATTGGATAGAAGAATGGTTCAAGTACAGATTCGTCACTACAGAGTATGCTGAAAAGAACACCATCAAGCGCCCATGGGGAGATATTCTGTACAGGAATCTGCAGCCCAAGTCCAAGTCTGAAGCCATTGCTCAAGGCTTCTACCCATGCATGGTCCGAGGACCAAAGCCAAAGAATGCCGACCCATCATCTATGTTATGGTGTCGCGAAGACAATCTCTTCAAGCGCAACTATCAGTTTGCAAAAGAGTGAGCTGTGAAGAACAAGAAAAATCTTGGAATCAACTTCAACCCTGGTCCATCTTCTCCTAGGCCGGATGGCACACGCGATGCTAATCCAAATGTCATCGGCCCTTCAAAAACTTTGATGGCCTCCTCTCCCACATTGCTGCTTAGCGGGCCACTGTGGATCAATCCGCTGATGACGCTGACTCTGAAGAAGCGCCAGCACCACCAAAGCCGAAGAAGAAGAAGAAGACAAAGGCTTCAAAGCCTTTTGCCGCACCAAAAGCTTCGACTATGAAGCCCTTGGCCACTGCACCTCCTGAACCCAGTGTGCAGTCTGAAGATTTGTCTCGTGTCTCCAAGAAGGCCGAGAAGACAATGAAATCCAAGAAGCCCAAGAAGATTTCTGGACATGAACTGACTCCTGCTACCGTTCTGCGCAATGAGGATGACACAGTTGATCTGTCCAGCGATGAAGATCTTGGTGATGATGCCCTTGAGATGCTAATCAAGAGCAAGCAAGAGGTGGAAATCTTCAACGATCTGCCCCTCTTTGATGTTGACATTCTTAACAACTTCATTGATGAGTGGTTCGACGACCAGAGCATTAGCATTGATGATCTTCAGCTTCCGGTGGACATCAGCATCACATTCCATGGAGCCATTGCTAATGAGTTGGCCTTGGCTCAGAAGATAGTTGAGCTCAAGAACAAAATTGATTATGAGAAGACTCACTTCAAGAAGAACATGGCCAAGCTCAGCGTGGCAGATGTTCAAATCTTTAAGAAGATGCTGCATGAACTCAAGGAAGAGTTTCACAAGAAGCGCAATGAGGCTAAAGGCTCACAAGAGCGCATGAAGTACTTCGCATAGAAATGTGTTCAAGCACACAATGAAGCTGAGAAGCACAAAGCTCTTGGGCGCCCTAGCGTTGATCCCAGGATGGCTGCCAAACAAAAGAAGTCTGCTGTGACACAAACTGAAGCACCAAAGCAGGAAGCACGTCACATTGTCTTCCCTGCCAGCATTACAGGCTCGAAGCCTAAGGTCACCTCAGCAGCTTCAAAGCTGAAGAAGACAAGGGCAGCTGAAGCCGAAGACAAGAAGCGCAAGCACAAGGATGCTTCTGATGAGGCCCCATCAACGAAGAAGTTGAAGACAAAGTCTTCAAAGAAAGAGCGTGCTGCGGCCTCTCAGACCCCATCACAGGTGAAGACATTGGTCATGTAGACAATGTTGAAGATGATGAAGTCCTTCCTCTGCTCGATCCCCAATCAGTATAATCACCTACTCCAACGAGCAGTGAACTAATCAGCATTGGTCGTCCATTGACGCCAATCGCTCAAGATGACTCATGGGCCGAGCGCTCACAGCAAGAAACCCCCATTGATGATGAGACACCCAGAACTCCACCACCTCAAGTCACCACTACAATACTTGACGACGATAACTACATGGTGAAGACCACTCCATCACCAAAGACGCCTCCCGCATATCGTAGGCTTTGCAAAGGCCCCAGGCCCCAGGTCACCATGTCGAGCATTCTGGAAGGGGAAGTGCAACAAAGCTCGGTAGCACGTCAAGTGTTTCCTGAAGCCACCCCTACTGCGAATGTCTTTGAGTCTGAAGCTAAAGCTGCTGAAGACATTCCGGCTACATCAACCGATGAAAATCAAGGAGAAAGAGAAGAAGAAAGAGTTGCCACACCCCCTGCCACAGACCAAGTCATTCTCGAGGAGAATGTGATTGTGCCAGACCTGTTCTACAACGAACGGAGGTTGAAAACACTGAGGCTGCCACAAACAATGCTACTGACGCCAATGGCATTGTCATGGCCGAAGATAATGTGGAGCCTGAAGCTAATGTGGTGCCTGAAGCCACTGTGAATGCTGAAGCCACTGTTCCACCTCCAAGGCCTCACACAATTGAACAGGCCTACGATCGCGGCCAGCTTGTCACAGTGAGATGGCCCATTTTGGTTCCTCCCACAGCTCCCGGACCAGAATATGACTACCATGTGGAGCAGCGATAAAAAGTTCAGAAGCCAAAGCCGAGGCTGCCAAGGCTTCCAGGTGCTGCTACATCGCCAGGATCTTTCAGCGTGAACAGCTTCAGAGCACACAATACCTTCTTTGACAGTGCCAAGAATCCATACTCGAAGCCAAAGATCTCTTCCGATCGATTTTGGAGCCATCAACCGCACAGCTACTACTCCTGTATCCTCTACAATCAAGAGCGAATCTTTCCTCACCTGCATCTTGATTGTGAAGCTGTTGCTGGGCTGCCCTGTCTTGAAGAAGCACTGGACTGCTTTCGGGATGCTGGTCTTCTGCAATTTGTTACTGACAAAGAGCACTAGAATGAAGAGCTTCTACTACAGTTCTATGCCACTCTTCACATTCATGGCTACAACAGGGATCTGAAGACATGGTTCCTTGAGTGGATGACAGGAGATGTGCACCATGAAGCCAAAGATCAAGGCATCATCGAGCTTACCTCCCTGCCCACTCCAGGTGAATTGTATGAGCCTGGCTGTCAGCTTCACAGAAATGAACTGCAGAGTATTTTTCAAAGGCCTGAACCCAATATGAGTCAGATGCTTAGTATGATGAAGCCATTGCCTCAAGATGCTGAATATCCCAAGGAATTCTTCGTCAAGAACCTCGAGTACTTGCCACACACAGTCTATCATATACTGAGGCGTACTCTATGGCCAATCAAGGATCATTCTTCCGAAGCCAAACTTGAAGGGACCTTGAAGACTTTAGTATTTTATATTGTCAATGGCATTAGATTCAGTTCCCAGGATTTCTTCATCAGACAACTTGCTACATCTGGGATTGATCTGTTTGGCCTGAAGTTTTATGCTCCATGGGTGATGCGCCTGATCAAACTCCATTCTTCTGTCGACTATCATCACTCAGCACGCAACCATCTTGTCTTTCTTCCTGAGGTTGATCTGTCCGTTAAAGCCATCTACCCTGAGCCTACCAAGGAGCCTCTATATCTTCATAAGGTTGATCATCAAAGCTTGATGCAACCAATAGAAGGAATTCATGTCCCCAATGCTGCAACTCCTGCTTATCCTTTGGCTGGCAATATGCGTATGCCCCATCGTGCTAGTACAATTGCCCAAAGGCCTCGGAAGCATTCTCGTGTACTCAATGACCGAGAGCTACTTGTGGCCTTACATCCACGACTGGCTAAAGTGTCAAATGCAAAGTCTCTTGGTGGATGTCAATCGCATTCGGAACCTGGCCACCAAGAACTCGTTTGTTGCCCATGAAGCCTGTCAGCGGTCCTGGAAGAGCCTCACACTGCTATGTACTAAAGATGATCTTCACAAAGATGGCTTCATTGAGGGCTTCAAGTTTGATTCTAGGCCTCCACAAAATGCAAGCTGGCGCCACACTCCCTCAATTGAAGATTCCGAGTATTCATCTTCGGCTGCAATTGTTGTTGCGAAAGTCATCAATGAAGAAGACGACACCACTTCATCGACCATGGTTGCACTGCATCTTGACACTGCATCAGGCCCTTCTGCACCACCAAACTCCAACGTCCTGCTCCACCATCTGCTCCTTCTGGGAACGAGTATATGCTCTATGTCTTCAAACCTTTTTGGTCATTACTAACAAAAGGGGAAGAAGCATATGAGTTGATAGTCTTCAAGCGGGTCCTTATGGGTGGTTGCATTATTTTTGCGAAGTATTTACAACTCTCGTCTTTTGATACATTTGGTTCTTTGAGTTGTAACACTTAAACTCGATGGTCGTCTGCTACCTTTTCTGCTACTTTGTGATGCGATGATAAATTCTGCATGAAGTCATTCCGCAGATGTCCATTTTTCATTATGCATATCATTATCCTTGTTATATCTTTATATGCATGATGAATTGTCTTCATAAGTTGAAGAGGATCTCCACAAAGTAAAACCTACCATGTGCATTTGCATTCAAAAGCAAACTACTTATATGCACATCTTCAGGGGGAGCCTTTTGCTACTTATGAAGACAATGACTTAAATTGGTGGCTGCTCAGAGTTAGTGCACGGCTTTTGTCGTTTGAGAGCAATGATAACCCACAAGTATAGGGGATCGCACCAATTTTCGAGGGTAGAGTATTCAACCCAAATTTATTGATTCGACACAAGGGGAGCCAAAGAATATTCTCAAGTATTAGCAGTTGAGTTGTCAATTCAACCACACCTGGATAACTTAGTATCTGCAGCAAAGTATTTAGTAGCAAAGTAGTATGGAAGTAACGGTAACAGTGGCAAAAGTAACAATAGCAGTTTTGTATTAATTGTAACTGTAGCAACGGTAAAGTAAATAAGCAAAGCACAATATGTGAAAAGCTCGTAGCCAATCGATCAGTGATGGATAATTATGTCAGATGTGATTCCTCATGTAATAGTTATAACATAGGGTGACGCAGAACTAGCTCCGGTTCATCAATGTAATGTAGGCATGTATTCCGAATATAGTCATACGTGCTTACGGAAAAGAACTTGCATGGTATCTTTTGTCCTACCCTCCCGTGGCAGCGGGGTCCTAGTGGAAACTAAGGGATATTAAGGCCTCCTTTTAATAGAGTCCATACCAAAGCATTAACACAGTGAATACATGAACTCCTCAAACTACGGTCATCACCGAGAAGTATCCCGATTAATGTCACTTTGGGGTTGTCGGATCATAACACATAATAGGTGACTATAGACTTGCAAGATAGGATCAAGAACTCACATATATTCATGAAAACATAATAGGTTCAGATCTGAAATCATGGCACTCGGGCCCTAGTGACAAGCATTAAGCATAGCAAAGTCATAGCAACATCAATCTCAGAACATAGTGGATACTAGGGATCAAACCCTAACAAAACTAACTTGATTACATGGTAAATTTCATCCAACTCATCACCGTCCAGCAAGCCTACGATGGAATTACTCACGCACGGCGGTTATGATCATGAAATTGGTGATGGAGGATGGTTGATGATGACAACGGCGACGAACCCCCCTCTCCGGAGCCCCGAAAGGACTCCAGATCAGCCCTCCCGAGAGAGATTAGGGCTTGGCGGCGGCTCCATATTGTAAAATGCGATGAAACTTTCTTTCTAATTTTTTTCTGCGCGAAAGCAAATATATGGAGTTGGAGTTGAGGTTGATGGACGTCCAGGGGGCCCACGAGGCAGGGGGGGCGTGCCCAGGGGGAGGGGCGCGCCCCCACCCTCGTGGACAGGGTGAGGGCCCCCTGACGCTAATTCTTTCGCCAGTATTTTTTATTAATTCTGAAAAGTTGCTCCGTGGATTTTCAGGTCATTCCGAGAACTTTTATTTCTGCACAAAAATAACACCATGGCAGTTCTGCTGAAAACAGTGTCAGTCCGGGTTAGTTCCATTCAAATCATGCAAGTTAGAGTCCAAAACACGGGCAAAAGTGTTTGGAAAAGTAGATACGACGGAGACGTATCAACTCCCCCAAGTTTAAACCTTTGCTTGTCCTCAAGCAATTCAGTTGATAAACTGAAAGTGATAAAGAAAATTTTTTACAACTCTGCTTGCTCTTCTTGTTGTAAATATGTAAAGCCAGCATTCAAGTTTTCAGCAAAGATTATGAACTAACCATATTCACAATAACACTTAGGTCTCATGTTTACTCATATCAATGGCATAATCAACTAGCGAGCAATAATAATAAAACTCGGATGACAACACTTTCTGAAAACAATCATAATATGATATAACAAGATGGTATCTCGCTAGCCCTTTCTGAGACCGAAAACATGAATGCAGAGCACCTTTAAAGATCAAGGACTGACTAAACATTGTAATTCATGGTAAAAGAGATCCAGTCAAGTCATACCCAATATAAATTAATAGTAATGCATGCAAATGATAGTGGTGCTCTCCAGCGGGTGCTTTTTAATAAGAGGGTGATGACTCAACATAAAAGTAAATAGATAGGCCCTTCGCAGAGGGAAGCAGGGATTTGTAGAGGTGCCAGAGCTTGATTTTAAAATAGAGATGAATAACATTTTGAGCGGTATACTTTCACTGTCAACATAACAACTATGAGATCTCGATATCTTCCATGCTACACACATTATAGGCGGTTCCCAAATAGAATGGTAAAGTTTATACTCCCCACCCCCAACAAGCATCAATCCATGGCTTGCCCGAAACAACGTATGCCTCCAACTAGCAACAATCTTGGGGGAGTTTTGTTTAATTATTTTGATTTGATTTAAGCATGGGACTGGGCATCCCGGTTACCGACCATTTTCTCGTGAATGAGGAGTGGAGTCCACTCCCCTTGAGAATAACCCACCTAGCATGGAAGATACAGGCATCCCTAGTTGATACATGAGCCGCTCGAGCATACAAAACAGAATTTCATTTGAAGGTTTGTAGTTTGGCACATACAAATTTACTTGGAACGGCAGGTAAATACCTCATATAGGAAGGTATGGTGGACTCATATGGAATAACTTTGGGGTTTAGGGAGTTTGGATGCACAAGCAGTATTCCCGCTTAGTACAGGTGAAGGCTAGCAAAAGACTGGGGAGCGACCAACTAAGAGAGCGACAACAGTCCTGAACATGCATTAAAATTAATCAACACCAAGTGCAAGCATGAGTAGGATATAATCCACCATGAACATACATATCGTGAAGGCTATGTTTATTTTGTTTCAACTACATGTGTGAACATGTGCCAAGTCAAGTCACTCGAATCATTTAAAGGAGGATACCACCCTATCATACCACATCACAACCATTTTAATAGCATGTTGGCACGCAAGGTAAACCATTATAAGCTCCTGGCTAATTAAGCATGGCATAAGCAACTATACTCTCTAATTGTCGTTGCAAACATTTTTATTCATAATAGGCTGAATCAGGAATGATGAACTAATCATATTTACAAAAACAAGAGAGGTCGAGTTCATACCAGCTTCTCTCATCTCAATCAGTCCATCATATATCGTCATTATTGCCTTTCACTTGCACGACCGAATGGTGTGTATAATAATAATAGTGCACGTGCATTGGACTAAGCTGGAATCTGCAAGCATTCAATTCAAGGGAGAAGACAAGGTATTATGGGCTCTTGGTTAAATCAACAATCATGCATATTAGAGCCACTAAACATTTTCATGCGTCTTCTCCTCTTGACCCCCAAAGGAAGGAAAAGAAATAAAACTATGTACACGGGAAAGCTCCCAACAAGCAAAAGAAGAACGAGAAATCTTTTTGGGTTTTCTTTTAATTACTACTACAAGCATGGAAAGTAAACTAACTAAATTTTTTGTTTTTCTTAAGGTTTATCAAACACACAAGAAGAAAACTAGAAAAAGAAAATAAACTAGCATGGATAGTACAATGAAAAAGTATGAGCACCGACAACTGGAATGAGTGTGTGAACATGAATGTAATGTCGGTGAGAAATACATACTTCCCCAAGCTTAGGCTTTTGTCCTAAGTTGGTCTATGCCCATGGATCGCAGCTACTCTCCCCGGTGTACTGAGGAGTGTCATTGTACTGCCACTGACTGGCGATCTCCTCCGGGTCCCACTGATAAGATGATGGACGATAAGGGTCAAGTGGTGGTTCCGGCTCAGGCTCTGGAGCTGATATCTAGCCTCGGTGCACGTAAACAGCCGCCGACAAGACAAGGTAATGGCCTGCAGTTAAATCAAACAAAGAGGACACAGGCAAGATAATAATCTCATTGTGTTTCTTATTAAATCTCATATTATATAGAAGCATCTTATCATCATTGTTAACAATAAACTCATGTGCTACCATGCTCTTATAATCTAGAAAAGTAGGGGGCAACCGTTTTTCTTCTTTCTCAAAATGCCTAATAGGTATCTCGAAGTGTTTAGCAAGGCATGCAACATAGATACGTCCAAATATGGGGCCTTTTGTACGGTTCAGGCTTAATCGTTTAGCAATAATAGCACCCATACTAACAGAGTTGTCACGAAATAAAGCATGGAGCAAAATAATAATACCAGGAACACTGAGATTTCCACAGTTTCCGTGACCAATTAAGCATCGACTAGCAAATATTGCAAAGTAGCGTAAAATAGGAAAATGTATGCTAGTAATTCTTGCATCAGAAACCTTCCTCGATTCCCCTACAGTAATAGTATCAATAAAACCATCCACATCTTTACGATGTGGTTCCTCTAACCTACCCTCAAAGGGTATTCTGCAGACCGCGCAAAAATCACGTAATGACATCTCCCTAGCCACATCATATAAATGGAAAGCTACCGAAGGAGGTGAATTCTTAGGATAATAGTAGAAGTTTTGCACAAAAGTATTGGTGAGTAAGAGATACTATTCGATCCGGTTGTGGAGGAAGTCGGTGAGGCCTGCATTATCAGCCAAAGAATAGAAGTCTTCATAAATCCCGGCTGCTCTCAAGAAATCATCACAAGGCCATTCACACGACCGTACTTCCGCCATACGAGGAAGATTATACTTGGCCTTTTCTTTCTCCTTAGCTTGTTTGTCCTTGGAGCCTTGGCTAGAAGAGCCCCTCAAAAATCTCTTAATCATTTTCTGAAAATTTCTGAAATTTTTAGTAACTCAAAATAAAAGTGAATCAAACTCAACAAAACTGATAGCAACTACTCCCACAAGTGCCTAGAGCCTATATCATGCATTAGAATTACTTGGGACCTCATAAATTTGACATGCAAGCTCAAGAACAGGGTCACCTAGGCAGCAAAAATTTGCAATGAATAGAGCACTAGAACGAAAACTAATCGGACCATTGGAGGAGTCACGTACCAAGGAACAATCTCCCAAAGCAATTTTGTGAATGGAGCTTTGAGCAAGGAGATCAAAAATCGCAGAAAAATGAGCTAGAACTCGTGCTTGAGTTGGATGGTGATTTTTTTGGGAGGAAGATGAAGTGTGTGGGTGTAGGAATAAGTGGAGGGGGGCCACCGTGGGCCCACGAGGCAGGGGGGCGCGCCCTATAGAGGTGGGCGCGCCCTGGACCCTCGTGGCCAGGTGCCAGCTCCCCCTGCTGTGTTCTTAGTGCCAGATATTCTCAAATATTCCAGAAAAAATCATACTAAATTGGCAGGGCATTTGGAGAACTTTTATTTTCGGGTATTTTTTTATTGCATGGATAATTCATAAAACAGATGGAAAATACTATTTTTGCTTTATTTATTCTAAATAACAGAAAGTAAAAAGAGGGTACGGAAGGTTGTGCCTTCTAACTTCATCCATCTCATGATCATCAAAAGGAATCCACTAACAAGGTTGATCATGTCTTGTTAACAAACTCATTCCGAATAACATGGAACCGGAGAAATTTTGAATAACACTAGGTTACCTCAACGGGGATATGAACATCCCCAATAATAAGAATATCATATTTCTTCTTGACAGTAGGAAGAGGAAATTCAAAACCTCCAATAATGATAGTTGGAATTTTTCCAATAGAATTGATACTGTGAACTTGAGGTTGTTTCCTCTGAAAGTGTACCGTATGCTCATTACCATTAACATGAAAAGTGACATTGCCTTTGTTGGAATCAATAACAGCCCCTATAGTATTCAAAAAGGGTCTACCAAGGATAATCGACATACTATCATCCTAGGGAATATTAAGAATGACAAAGTCCGTTAAGATAGTGATGTTTGCAACCACAACAGGCACATCCTCACAAATACTGACAGGTATAGCAGTTGATTTATCAGCCATTTGCAAAGATATTTCAGTAGGTGTCAACTTATTCAATTCAAGTCTACGATATAAAGAGAGAGGCATAACACTAACACCGGCTCCAAGATCACATAAAGCAGTTTTAACATAATTTCTTTTAATGGAGCATGGTATAGTTGGTACTCCTGGATCTCCAAGTTTCTTTGGTATTCCACCCTTGAAAGTGTAATTAGCAAGCATGGTGGAAATTTCAGCTTCCGGTATCTTTCTTTTATTTGTAATGATATCCTTCATATATTTAGCATAAGGATTTACTTTAAGCATATCAGTTAAGCGCATACGTAAGAAGATAGGTCTAATCATTTCAGCAAGCGCTCAAAATCCTCTTCATCCTTTTTCTTGGATGACTTAGGATGAAAAGGCATGGGTTTCTGAACCCATGGTTCTCTTTCTTTACCGTGCTTCCTAGCAACAAAATCTCTCTTATCATAACATTGATTCTTTGATTGTGGGTTATCAAGATCAACAACAGGTTCAATCTCTACATCATTATTATTGCTAGGTTGAGCATCAACATGAACATTATCATTAACATTATCACTAGGTTTATGTTCATCACCAGATTGTGTTTCAGCATCAGAAATAGAAATATCATTGGGATTCTCAGGTGTGTCTACAACAGGTTCACTAGAAGCATGCAAAGTCCTATCATTTTTCTTTTTCTTGTTTTTAGAAGGACTAGGTGCATCTACAATATTTCTCTGAGAATCTTGCTCAATTCTCTTAGGGTGACCTTCAGGATACAAAGGTTCCTGAGTCATTTTACCCATTCTAGTAGCCACTCTAATAGCAAAATCATGTTTATTATTTAATTCATCGAGCAAATCACTTTGAGCTTTAAGTAGTTGTTCTGCTTGAGTGGTAACCATAGAAGCATATTTACTAATGAGTTTAAGTTCACCTTTAACTCTAGCCATATAATCACTCAAGCGTCCAATCATGTAAGCATTACTCTTTAATTCTCTACCAACATAAGCGTTGAAACTTTCTTGTCTAGCCATAAAGTCATCAAATTCATCTAAACATTGGCTAGGAAACTTAGTAGACGAGATTTCAACCTTATCATATCTATAGAGAGAATTTACCTTTACTACCTGTGTCGGGTTATCAAGACAAAGTGTTTCTTAAATATGTGGTATATTAAGACCATGTATTTCTTCAACAGGAGGTAAATTCTTAACATCTTCAGCTTTAATACCTTTTTATTTCATAGATTTCTTTGCCTCTTGCATATCTTCAGGACTGAGAATAGAACACCCCTCTTCTTCGGAGTTGGTTTAGGAGTTGGCTCAGGAATTGGCTCGGGAAGAGTCCAATTATTTTCATTAGTCAACATATTATTCAATAGCAATTCAGCTTGATCCACTGTTCTTTCCCTGAAAACACAACCGTCACAACTATCCAAGTGGTCCTTGGAAGCATCAGTTAGTACATTATAAAAGATATCAAGTATTTCATTTTTCTTAAGAGGATGATCCGTCAAATAATTAAGTAATCGGAGAAGCCTCCCCCAAGCTTGTGGGAGACTCTCTTCTTCAATTTGCACAAAATTATATATTTCCCTCAAGGCAGCTTGTTTCTTATGAGCAGGGAAATATTTAGCAGAGAAGTAATAAATCATATCCTGGGGACTACGCACACAACTAGGATCAAGAGAATTAAACCAAGTTTTAGCATCACCCTTTAATGAGAATGGAAATATCTTAAGGATATAATAATAGCAAGACTTCTCATCATTAGTGAACAGGGTGGCTATATCATTCAATTTAGTAAGATGTGCCTTAACAGTTTCAGATTCATTGCCATAAAAGGATCAGATTCAACCAAAGTAATTATCTCGGGATTGACAGAGAATTCATAATCCTTATCAGCAACAAAGATAGGTAAAGTAGCAACAACAGGGTCATATTTCATTCTAGCATTTAGAGATTTATGTTTTAGTTTAACTAATAACTTCTTAAGTTCAGATCTATCATTGCAAGAAAGAATATCTCTAGTAGTTTCTTCATCCATAACATAACCCTCAGGAACAACAGGCAATTCATACTTAGGGGGAGAACCTTCATCATCACTATCTTCAATAATATCAGTTTCAAGAATTTCATCCTCTCTAACCCTAGCAAGTTGTTCATCAAGAAATTCACCTAATGGCAAAGTAGTATCAACCATAGAAGTAGTTTCATCATAAGTATCATGCATAGTAGAAGTGGCATCACCAATAACATGCGACATATCAGAATTAATAGTAGAAGCAGGTTTAGGTGTCGCAAGTTTACTCATAACAGAAGGAGAATCTAGTGCAGAGCTAGATGGCAGTTCCTTACCTCCCCTCGTAGTTGAGGGATAAATCTTAGTTCTTTCGTCTTTCAAGTTCCTCATAGTGACCAGCAGATATAAATCCCAAGTGACTCAAAGAATAGAGCTATGCTCCCCGGCAACGGCGCCAAAAAATAGTCTTGATAACCCACAAGTATAGGGGACCGCAACAGTTTTGGAGGGTAGAGTATTCAACCCAAATTTATTGATTCGACACAAGGGCAGCCAAAGAATATTCTCAAGTATTAGCAGTTGAGTTGTCAATTCAACCACACCTGGATAACTTAGTATCTGCAGCAAAGTATTTAGTAGCAAAGTAGTATGGAAATACTTGATAATGATGGCAAAAGTAACAATAGCAGTTTTGTAGTAATTGTAACAAGATATAACGGTAAAGTAAATAAGCAAAGCACAATATGTGAAAAGCTCGTAGGCATTGGATCAATGATGGATAATTATGTCGGATGTGATTCCTCATGTAATAGTTATAACATAGGGTGACACAGAACTAGCTCCAGTTCATCAATGTAATGTAGGCATGTATTCCGAATATAGTCATACGTGCTTACGGAAAAGAACTTGCATGACATATTTTGTCCTACCCTCCCGTGGCAGCGGGGTCCTAGTGGAAACTAAGGGATATTAAGGCCTCCTTTTAATAGAGTACCGGACCAAAGCATTAACACATAGTGAATACATGAACTCCTCAAACTACGGTCATCACCGAGAAGTATCCCGATTATTGTCACTTCGGGGTTGTCGGATCATAACACATAATAGGTGACTATAGACTTGCAAGATAGGATCAAAAACTCACATATATTCATGAAAACATAATAGGTTCAGATCTGAAATCATGGCACTCGGGCCCTAGTGACAAGCATTAAGCATAGCAAAGTCATAGCAACATCAATCTCAGAACATAGTGGATACTAGGGATCAAACCCTAACAAAACTAACTTGATTACATGGTAAATCTCATCCAACCCATCACCGTCCAGCAAGCCTACAATGGAATTACTCATGCACGGCGGTGAGCATCATGAAATTGGTGATGGAGGATGGTTGATGATGACGACGGCGATGAATCCCCCTCTCCGGAGCCCCAAACGGACTCCAGATCAGCCATCTCGAGAGATATTAGGGCTTGGCGGCGGCTCCGTATCATAAAACGCGATGAAACTTTCCCTCTGATTTTTTCTCCGTGAAAGCAAATATATGGAGTTGGAGTTGAGGTCGGTGGACGTCCAGGGGGGCCACGAGGCGGGGGCGCCCCCCCCCACCCTCGTGGATAGGGTGTGGGCCCCCTGACGCTAATTCTTTTGCCAATATTTTTTATTACTTCTGAAAAGTTGCACCGTGGATTTTCAAGTCATTCCGAGAACTTTTATTTCTGCACAAAAAATAACACCATGGCAGTTCTGCTGAAAACAGCGTTAGTCCGGGTTAGTTCCAGTCAAATCATGCAAGTTGGAGTCCAAAACAAGGGCAAAAGTGTTTGGAAAAGTAGATACGACGGAGTCGTATCAAGCAACCCACCTTTGAAGCATTTCAGAGAGAGATCCTTGCGAGGACAAAGCCCAAAACACCCAGAGCCAAAGAGTGTTAGGCATCACTGAAGTCTTTCTGTCCGCGTGATCTAAAGACTTGTTACACTTGAGGACTGTGAATCCTCCAGCCGGTTAGGCGTCCCGTTTTGAGCATCCAAGAGTCATTGTGAATTGCCGGTGAACAAAGTCTGTGAAGGTTTGGAAGTCTACCTTGAAGACTTACTAGAGTAATCGGGAGAGGACTAAGTGTCCTTAGCTCAAGGGGAATAAGGTGAAGACGCGGTCTTTTGAGTTGAATCTCAGCCTCCCTAACCAGACGTACAGTTGTCACAGCAACCGGAACTGGTCCAACAAATCCTTGTCCTCTCCAAGCAACTGGTTCTATCCTTTACCTCTCTTTACTTACAGTTTGTCTTCGTGAAGTCATTGCCTCCCTGCATGACCTGATTGTCTTCACTGTGTGAACACTGTTGTTGTTTGGCTTCATACTATCTTCCATAGTGATCCTTACTATCTAGCTGCTGATAGTCTGCGTGCTTTCACTTCATTGCTTACTTGACTATGGCTTGCCTAGTTGTGACGCCCCCGATTCAATCGTACACTAATCATGCACGCAAACGTGTACGATCAAGATCAGGGACTCACGGGAAGATATCACAACACAACTCTAAAACATAAATAAGTCATACAAGCATCATAATACAAGCCAGGGGCCTCGAGGGCTCGAATACAAGTGCTCGATCATAGACGAGTCAGCGGAAGCAACAATATCTGAGTATAGACATAAGTTAAACAAGTTTGCCTTAAGAAGGCTAGCACAAAGCGGGATCTGATCGAAGAAGCGCGGCCTCCTGCTGGGATCCTCCTAAACTACTCCCAGGTCGTCGCCGACAGCTCGCACGTAGTAGTAGGCACCTTGATGTAGTAGTCGCCCTTGACGGTGGCGTCGCTCTGGACTCCAGATCAGTTGCGACAACCGAAAAGAAAGGAAAGGGGAAAAAGGGGAGAAAGCAACCGTGAGTACTCATCCAAAGTACTACAAGCAAGGAGCTACACTACATATGCATGGGTATATGTGTAAAGGGCCATATCGGTGGACCGAATGCGAATGTCGAGAATAAGAGGGGGATAGCTAATCCTGTCGAAGACTACGCTTCTGGCAGCCTCCGTCTCGCAGCATGTAGAAGAGAGTAGATTGAAGTCCTTCAAGTAGCATCTCCAAGTAGCATCACCAAGTAGCATCTCCAGTAGCATCGCATAGCATAATCCTACCCGGCAATCCTCTCCTCGTAGCCCTGTTAGAGAGCGATCACCGGGTTGTCTGTGGAACTTGGAAGGGTGTGTTTTATTAAGTATCCGGTTCTAGTTGTCATAAGGTCAAGGTACAACTCCAAGTCGTCCTTATCAAGATCACGGCTATTCAATAGATTAACTTCCTGCAGGGTGCACCACATAACCCAACACGCTTGATCCCATTTGGCGGACACAATTTCTGGGTCATGCCCGCCTCGGAAGATCAACACGTCCGCAGCCCCACCTAGGCACAACAGAGGTCAGCCCGCGGTCTAAACCTAAGCGCAGGGTGCAGGGCCCATCGCCTGAGCACACACACGCGTTATGAGGGCGGCGAAAAGCACTCTAGCAACCTCCATTACAAAGGAAGTTGCGTTAACGCAGATCAATCTGGCGCGCGCGCTCGTCGTCCGACGTCAAGAAGGCTTCGGTGATACCACGACGTCGGGATACCCATAACTACTCCCACGTAGATGGTTAGTGCGTATAGACCAAATGGCGGACTCGGATCAAATACCAAGATCTCGTTAAGCGTGTTAAGTATCCGCGAACGCCGAGCAGGCCAGCCCACTGTCTCCTAGGTGGTCTCAACCTGCCCTGTCGCTCCGCCACAAAGTAACAGTCGGGGGCCGTCGGGAACCCAGGCCCACCTCTACCGGGATGGAGCCACCTGTCCTTTCAGCCCCCTCATCAGAATCACTTGCGGGTACTCCTCGAGCTGACCCGACTTTAGTCACCATTTGTATAGTATGTATGTATGTATAGTATATACCCGTGATCACCTCCCAAGTGATCACGGCCCGATAGTATAGCAAGGCAGACTGACAAGAATGTAGGGCCAATGATGATAAACTAGCATCCTATACTAAGCATTTAGGACTGCGGGTAAGGTATCAATGATTGTAGCAACAATGACAGGCTATGCAACAGAATAGGAGTAATCAAGCAGTAACATGCTACACTACTCTAATGCAAGCAGTATAGAGAAGAATAGGCGATATCTGGTGATCAAAGGGGGGGCTTGCCTGGTTGCTCTGGCAAGAGAGAGGGGTCGTCAACTCCGTAGTCGAACTGGGGGTCGCCGGCAGTCTCGGGGTCTATCGGAAAGTAGTAACGGAGAGGGAACACAATAAATAACAGAGCAATCAAAGTATCACAAAGCGTAACAAGACAATACGCGGTGTTCGGTGTGCCCTAACGCGGTAGTAGGTGATACCGGTGAAGGGGGAAACATCCGGGAAAGTATCCCCGGTGTTTCGCGTTTTCGGACAGGTGATCCGGAGGGGGAAAGTTGCGAGTTCGATAGGTTAGGGATGTGTGGCGGACGAGCGGGCTGCGTATCCGGATTCGTCTCGTCGTTCTGAGCAACTTTCATGTTGAAAATATTTTAATCCGAGTTATGGATTAAAAGATATGATTTTCTAAAGATTTTATTAATTTCTAGAATTTAATTAATGATTTAAATTAATTCGAAAATGGGTTAATGACATCAGCATGATGTCATGCTGATGTCAGCAGTCAACAGAGTTGACTGGCCAGGTTGACCAGTGGGTCCAGTGGGACCCACCTGTCATACACTGTTTAGACTTAATTAGGGTTAGGCTAAACCAACTACTATTTAATTAAACTAACAGATTAATTAGATTAATTAACTAGGATTAGTTAACTTAATTAATTTAGTTAATTAATTAATCAATTAAGTTTATTTTTATTTATTACTTATCTATTTTTATTATTATTACTTTTTTTAAAAAATCCTTTTTTGGAAACATTCTGCGGGGTGGGACCCCTTTGTCATAGGCCCATAGGGGCCTAACGGATCGGGCGAACGGGTGCGGGTGTAGAGTGCAAGCGCCCGGTCCGTTTGGACGCTTCAGCGCTTCAGACGTCTGGGTGCAGCGAGGCAGACACGGCGAGGCGGGGGACTCGCGGTGGCAGCAGCAGGCGGCCAGCGGCGAAAGGGAAAAGGCGGCGCGCGCCAGCAACAATCAGCAGAACAAGGGAGCGAAGGCGGCCGCTGGCAAAGAACAACTGCGAGCAGCAGCTCTGAAGCAGTTGTGGTGCGCCGGCCGCGGGCGCGGGAGCGCGGCAAGGAGGAGGGTCGCGGCGAGTGGCGCAGAGGAAGCGCGCTGCCGTCGGGCGCAAACTGTGGGCGAGCTGGCGCGGCAACGGCGTAGCCATCGGCGCAGCAGGCGTGGCGAGTGGGGCGCGGCTGTGGCAGCGTGGCGCGTCTTGGCGCCCGCGCGCGCCGGCGTCGTGAGCGCGATGGCGCGTGAGCGAGCGAGGGGAGAGGGAGGTCGGGCTCACCGAGCCTGAGTTGAGCGCGTGCTCGAGGAGGAGTCGGGTCGCGCGCCGGCGGCGCTGCGTCGGCGGCGGTGACGGGCGGCGATAAGTCGGCGGCGAGGGCGCTGGTTCGTTCCTTCCCGATCCAGATCAGATCGAGAGGTGGGGAAGCGAGATGAGGGGAGACGGGGAAGCGCGGTCTGGCGAGCCAGAGAGGCTCCGAGAGGGTGGCTCCGGCGACTGGACCTCCAGGCGGCGGCGGTTGGTGTCGAAGGGGGGCTCGGGAACGCTCCCTCGATCCAGATCGGATCGAGAGGGGGGAGAGCGACGTGGGGAGTGGGGGATGTGTGCGGTCGACAGTTAGGGTTTCCGGGATGGGGGGATAAGGGGAGTGGGGTGGCCGGTTGGGTCTTTCGGGCTGGTGGCCTGCTGGCTAGCTGGGCCATTCGGCCGGGGTCCTTTTCTTTTACCTTCTTTTTTTTGATTTGTTCTTTTCCTTTTTATTTATTCTTTTCTGTTTTATTTTAGTTACACCGTATTTTCAGTTTAGTAAAATATGACAATAGCTTCAAAAATAGTGTTTCAAAATAACCCACTACCCTAAAAAGTTTTACCTCAAATTAAAATAGTTTTGTGTTTTATAAAATACCAAAGGCATTTAAAAAATGTTTTTGCTACCGTTTAAATCATTTTAGTGCATTTATACATAATATAAAAATGTGTATCATTCATCATAATCATTTATGCATTAAGTGACACAACCCGAACATTTTGGTTTTTAATATTTTAAAACTTTTGATGTTTGCCTGATTTTGAATTTGAATTTGAATCAGTTTCGAACTAACGTGAGATTAGTAACAGTAATTCGAGGTGACGTGGCACCATTAGCACAGGTTACTGTAGCTTGATTATCCGAGCGTCACACTAGTGTAGTCTACCTTCCGCTGCATATCAATAGGTTCATTGCTACTATTTTTCTTCAAAGCCCCCGTGTTTTGAAGACTTCCATAAAAATTGCCTATTCACCCCCCTCTAGTCGATAACTAGCACTTTCAGCTTCCCCTGCAAAGGACTTCATCAAGACCACCATCTCAGCAGGCAGCCTCATGAGGTGCCCTCCCTCGAGGCTTCCCGAGGGTCCCCCGCAGCGCGGGTGAAAGTGCAATCATGCCCTAAATATTATTTTGGTGTTGATCACAATATACTCACAGGGGACTAACAAAGTTTGTCAAGTATATCTCAGGTTTTAGTCCCCTCGGAATCAATTATGTGTGTGGATTATGACTTTGGAAATGTTTAACCTCATCAAGAAGGAAGAAACAAGACTATCTTTATGTTTATTCTTGAGTATAGGATCCCGCACTATTAAGAGGGGAACATGGGTTATTGCTAAAGTCTTGCTCAAACAACTTCTTCAAAGTTAGTGTCTGACCTTCATCTCTGTCGGACGACCGGTATTCACTGGACGTCCGACCGCTTCCATACAGAGCCAAAACATCGGTCGTCCAGTGTGCACTGGACGTCTGGCAAATTCGATCCAGAACCAAAACATCGGTCGTCCGGTGCGTACGTGTTAGATGTCCATTGTCTCCAGAGCCCTCGGTCGTCCGGTACTTTCTCCACAGAGCCTAAACATCGGTCATCCGGATCCTCCGGTCAACTGGTACCCACTAGACCGTGCCAAAACATCGGACGTCCGGTCCCTGTCGGACGTCCGGTATCTGTCATGCCGTTGGTCGTCTGTTGTGCAACGGACGTCCGACGCTTCTGTGCTGTTTTGGGCTCCAACGACCACTTATTGAGGCATACTATAAATATCTCTCTCCTATCCCGTGAGTGGGTTGACCATTCACTTCAAGCATACTCAAGAACACATCTTCACTATCTCTCTCTCACTCTCCAACACCAAATCTTAGATCCCTAAGGGATTTGAGAGCATTTGAGAGAAGTTGTCCACCCAAGTGATAGATCCACTCCTTCCCCTTCTTTGCACCAAAGGAATTCATGATTTGAGCAAGTCTTGAGCTTTTCCCCATCGTTCTTGTTACTCTTGGAGGTTGGAGACTCCTAGGCGGTAGGAGTCATTCGGAGAGGAATCATTCTTTGTGATTACCCCCGAAAAGTTTGTGAGGGTTTGGAGACCACCCCAAGGTCTACCACTAGTTCTCCTGCAAAGAGATTAGCTAGCAGTTTCTCTATCATACTGATACGTCTCCAACGTATCTATAATTTTTGATTGTTCCATGCTATTATATTACTCCTTTATGATGTTTATGGGCTTTATTTTACACATTTATATCATTTTTTTGGACTAACCTACTAACCGGAGGCCCAGCCCGTATTGCTGTTTTTTGCCTATTTCAGTATTTCAAAGAAAAGGAATATCAAACGGAGTCCAAACGGAATGAAACCTTCGGAAGCGTGATTTTTGGAACGAACGTGATCCAGAGGACTTGGAGTGCAAATCAAGAAGCAGCTGAGACCTCCACGAGATAGGAGGGCGCCCCCCTATAGGGCGCGCCCCTGTCTCGTGGGCCCCTCAGGCGGCCACCGATGTACTTCTTCCTCCTATATAAGCCTACGTACCTCGAAAACATCCAGGGAGCCAACGAAACACAATTTCCAGCGCCGTAACCTTCTGTATCCGCGAGATCTCATCTTGGAGCCTTCGCCGACACTCTGCCGGAGGGGGAATCGACCATGGAGGGCTTCTACATCAACATCCTTGCCCTTAGATGAGTTGTGAGTAGTTTACCACTGATCCTTGGGTCCATAGTTATTAGCTAGATGGCTTCTTCTCTCTTTTTGGATCTCAATACAATGTTCTCCACCTCTCTTGTGGAGATCTATTCAATGTAAACTCTTTTTGCGGTGCGTTTGTCGAGGTCCGATGAATTGTGGCTTTATGATCAAGTTTATCTGTGAATAGTATTTGAATCTTCTCTGAATTATTTTATGTATGATTGAGTTATCTTTCCAAGTCTCTTCGAATTATCAGTTTGGTTTGGCCTACTAGATTGATCTTTCTTGCCATGGGAGAAGTGCTTAGCTTTGGTTCAATCTTGCGGTGTCCTTACCAAAGGATGTAAAGGGTTGCAAGGCACGTATTGTATTGTTGCCATCGAGGATAAAAGGATGGGGTTTATATCATATTGCTTGAGTTTATCCTCTACATCATGTCATCTTGCTTAAGGCGTTACCTGTTCTTATGAACTTAATACTCGGATGCAAAAGAGGCGAGTCGGTCGATGTGTGGAGTAATAGTAGTAGATGCAGGCGTGAGTCGGTCTACTTGTCACGGACGTGATGCCTATATACATGATCATGCCTAGATAATCTCATAATTATTAAGCTTTTCAATCAATTGCTCGACGAGAATTTGTTCACCCACCGTAATACTTATGCTATCTCGAGAGAAGCCTCTAGTGAAACCTATGGCCCCGGGTCTATCTCTTATCATATTTGCTTCCAATCTACTTTTATTTGCATCTTTCCTTTTGCATCTATATTATAAAATACCAAAAATATATTTATCTTATCATACTATCTCTATCGGATCTCACTTTCATGAAGTGGCCGTGAAGGATTGACAACCCCTTTATTGCGTTGGTTGCGAGTTCTTTGTTTGTTTGTGTAGGTGCGTGGGACTTTTGAGGAGCCTCCTCTTTGGATTGATACCTTGGTTCTCAAAAGCAGAGGGAAATACTTACGCTACTATTGCTGCATCACCCTTTCCTCTTCAAAGAAAACCAGCATAAGCTCAAGGCGTAGCAAGAAGGATTTACGCTCCGTTACTGGGAGGTCTTCGCTCAAGTCAAGACATACCAAGTACCCATCACAAACTAATCTCCCTGGCATTTACATTATTTGCCATTTGCCTCTCGTTTTCCTCTCCCCCACTTCACCCTTGCCATTTTATTCGTCCGAAATCACTGTTCTGACCTTCTCAGTGATCTTTGTCACAAATTGAACTCGACATGAAAGTATTTCACGATCTGACCCTTTTAGCAACGCCACAGACCGTGGCGTTTCTGCTTCATATAGAAACGCCGAGCTGTCTTGCGTTGCAGCTCCACATGTAAACGTCGAGGTATCTAGCGTTGCATCTCCACATGGAAACACCAACCCCTTTGACGTTCCTGTCCTACATGCAAACGCCATTGGCTTTAACGTTTCGTACGTGGTAGTACTCCACAGCTCGATCGGGAGGAGCTTGTCCTACATGCAAACGCCATTGGCTTTAGCGCAGACTGCAATTGTCTCCGGAGCACGTCCAGATGCAGCGAGCCAGCCAGTGAGAGTGATGATATCAGCGACTACGAGACACGCATGAAAATCTGGTAGCTATACGAGTACTTTTCTTGTGCTGTATGAAATGGACCCGATGGACTCTTGCATGCGGCGCCGTATCCATGCACACATCTCTGTCATGACAATGAGTGACATATAAGAGTATTTCTCTTCTCTCGCCATCCAATGTGGGCGTTGGACTCTTATGTACTAGCTCCTGCAGCTAGCTTGCTTTCAATAATCAGTACAATATAGGAATAAATAGCTCTAGCTAGCTATCTGATTCCTTGTAGTATGATTCACGAGGCTGGCCAGGCTAGAAAGTAAAGTAATGGTAGTCTACACTGATCAGTGTGTACAGTACTACTGCCAAGTTCAGACCGTTGCATCTCCACGTGCTGCCACATATGAAACACCAAAGGCGATGGCTTTTCAATATCCGATAGAAACGCCATACGGGCTTGTCGTTTCTTACTTGGTCTGCAACGCGAGCTACACCAGCGTTTCTTCTTTGGACAGAAACGCTAGCTATCTCGGCGTTTTCATTTTGGGCAGAAACACCGCGGATTGTGGCGTTGCTAAAAGGGTCAGATCGTGAAATACTTTCATGTCAAGTTCACTTTGTGACAAAGTTTCCTGAAAGGGTCAGAATAGTGATTTCGGCCGTTTTATTCGCCCTCTCTTTCCCAATCTTCTCCTCCTCTCTCTCTTTCGCTCGCTTCCTTTCGCCTTGCTTTTGTCTGTCATTATGTCAGAAATTGGGGAGATTATCGTCGATATGGACAATAATGATAACATGGAAAATTCCGAGGCCTTGGCCAAAGAACCCCCTATCTTGCATACTAAAAAGTTTCGAATCGGTAGTGGTAACATCATTGGAAAAGGTGTTATTCAAGATTTCTTTACTTGTGCCGGTGCTTTACCTTCCATGGGTGGTTCTATTCTTCATAGAACTAGTAGTCTTGTGGATGACATTGCTATGCTTGTAGTTGAGCTTGAAAGACAATTTATGCATATGCATCCTTGCATACAAAGAATTTTTCTGGAATTTTCCAATATTGAGCATTCTCCTGTTAAATGCGTTGTTACTATATTTTTGGCTCATGAATTTAGATTTATCATAAGAGAGGCCAAAGAAATCTTTGCGCACTATAGGGTGGACGCCGGTCGTCCTCCCATAGAGGCGATCCTCTATGATCAAGAGGAATTTAGGCGTTTTCAATCTTCGGACTATGTTACTTTCAATGAAAACCTTAGAAAAAAGGTCCCTACCAATGTCTTGGTTGATAGAATTAATTAACTTAATAATGATTTTTCCCTCCGAAACAATGAGCTAGGATACTCTCTTGAGTATAGGCTCACGAGATTTTGCCAAAAGAATGCTTTTAGTGATGAATTAGTTGTGCACTACGAAGGGCCAAAGGAGGAACCCGTTCCTCCTGAGATTGATCTTGGGGACTTTTGTCCCGCCAAATTTAGCCCTTTTGATTACTTTTGCTTGCCTCAAAGAAAACTTGCTGCCGAACGTAGAGAATATGAGATGAGTTTTCAAGATCTATCTTTACTATTATGCCACTACTTAGATCTATCTTCGCTTTTATGCCTAGCTAGGGGCGTTAAACGATAGCGCTAGTTGGGAGGAAACCCAATTTTCTTTGTGTTTTTTGTTTTTGTTCCTGTTTAGTAATAAATCTTTCATCTAACTTCTGTTTAGATGTGTTTTTATCTTTTAATTAGTGTTTGTGCCAAGTAGAACCTATAGAATATTCTATGATGATAGTTGATTTGATTCTGCTGAAAAACAGAAACTTTGCACGCACGAATTTCGTTTTGTTAAATCACAGAAACGTGATTTTGCATTGATTCTTTTTGATGCTGATCAACATACAAATTGTCCAGGACTTCCTATTTTCGTAGGATTTTTAGAGTTCCAGAAGTTTGCGTTAGTTACAGATTGCTATAGACTGTTCTGTTTTTGACAGATTCTGTTTTTCGTGTGTTGTTTGCTTATTTTGATGCATCTATGGCTAGTAAAATAGTTTATAAACCATAGAGAAGTTGGAATACAGTAGGTTTAACACCAAAATAAATTAATAATGAGTCCATTATAGTACCTTATGTGGTGGTTTTGTTTTCTTTCACTAACGGAGCTTATAAGATTTCCTGTTGAGTTTTGTGTTGTGAAGTTTCCATGTTTTGGGTAAAGCTTTTATGGACTATGTATTAAGGAGTGGCAAGAGCCTAAGCTTGGGGATGCCTATGGCACCCCAAGATATTCAAGGATAGCCAAAAGCCTAAGCTTGGGGATGCCCCGGGAAGGCATCCCTCTTTAAATCTTCGTTCATTGGTAACTTTACTTGGAGCTATATTTTTATTCACCACATGATATGTGTTTTGCTTGGAGCGTCGTGTATTATATTAGTCTTTGCTTTTTAGTTTACCAAAATCATACTTGCTGTACACACTTTTTGGGAGAAGCCTACTTGATTAGAATTTGCTAGAATACTCTATGTGTTTCCCTTATATCTTTTGAGCTTGATAGTTTTTGCTCTAGAGCTTCACTTATATCTTTTAGAGCACGGTGGTGACTTAATTTTGAAGAAATTGCTAGTCTCTCATGCTTCACTTATATCTTTTTGAGAGTATTTTAGAACAGCATGGTATTTGCTATGGTTACAAAGTTGGTCCTAGAATGATGAGCATCCAAGTTGGGTATAATAAAAACTACCATAGAAAAAGAATTGGATGCTATGATCAATATGATGCTTGATAATTGTTTTGAGATATGGAGGTAGTGAGAGCATCTCCAACAGCCGCGCTAAACTAGCGCCGCGCCGCAAAATAGGCGTTTTTAGCGTCTTGCGAACGCGTCGAGGCGCTCAATGGGCGCGCAAAAATGGCGCTGCTAAAGCGGGTTAGGCGCGTGGGCAAAACACTTACCAGCTGGCGTATTTGGCGCCCACTACAGCGCTGCAAGCACACTCGGCCTTCGCCACTCTTCCTCGCGCTCCCACCCCGACCGGCGCGCCGCCGCCGCCACCCGCGCCCCGGCGACCGTCTCGAGCTTCCCGGCCTATCCTCGCCAAGGCTCCGCCCATCCTCCTAGTAACGTCGGCGCCAGCAGCGCCTCCGTCGTCGAGGAACAGCGCTGGCGCTTCGCCGCCAAGGCCATACCCAAAGGTGTTTGACAAAACGCCTACAAGGTATGTATTGCTCAAACTTCATGAATTTGGTGCATGTTTTGAATTGTAGTTTTTATAGTATAGTATTGAACATTGTAGATGAGTTCGTCGTATGATTCTTCCAAGAAGAATTTGATATGGAAGAGGAGGAGGATCTTGCAATGATCGTAGCTATGCATATCAATAAAAACCGAAGCACGGTGGTTCGGTTATGGGTCGGGAGAAAATTTGGAGAGATAGGAATGATGCCTGAACAGATTGATGAAGAACTATTTCGTGGAGAATCCCACGTGCCGAGTCGTATTTTAAATCGCTGGTTTAGGATGAGCACCGAGTTGTTGGTAGCGCATTGCGGAGAAACTAGCGAGCCATGACCAGTTTTTCCAGCAAAGGAGGAATGCCGCCGGAGAGCTCGGGCATAACACTTTTCTGAAGGTGAAAGCCGCTTTGCGTATGTTGGCATACGGTATCCCGGCTGATCTAGTTGATGATCATTTAGCTATGGGTGAGAGCCAAGCCATCATGTGTGTCAAGCGCTTTGCGATGGGAATTGTGCAAGTGTTTGGCGAGGAGTATTTGAGAGCTCCCATCGCTGAAGACGCCGCAAGGCTATTGGCGATGAACAAAGCGCGGCTTTCTGGCATGCTTGGCTCAATAGATTGCATGCATTGGAGTTGGAAGAATTGTCCAAAGGCATGGCATGGGCAATTCCACGACCAAAAAAGGGTTCCACTATAATCCTTGAAGCGGTGGCCGATCAGGAGACTTGGATTTGGCATGCATTCTTTGGAATGCCTGGATCTTTGAATGATATCAATGTTCTCAACCGGTCACCACTGATGAATAAAACGGTGAGTTGCCACCTGTGCAGTTTGTAGCAAATGGCCATACGTACAACTATGGCTATTATCTAGCGGATGGCATCTATTCAAAGTGGCAAACCTGCGTGAAGCCGTTGAAAAAACCGGAAGGTAAGAAAAATCTTGATTTCCACAATGCTCAGGCGGCGGCTAGAAAAGATGTGGAGAGAGCATTTGGGATTTTGCAAGCCCAATTTGCTATTGTGAGAGGACCAGCAAGATTTTGGGATCAACAAATGCTTTGGTACATCATGCACGCTTGTGTGATCATGCACAACATGATCATCGAGAATGAGCGTGGCCAAGATTTAGACTACTCACAAGATGAGCTGTTGGGACATCCGTGCGAAGTCGGCGGAGGGCTGAAAGGGTAGCCCGTTTTGTTGCCTCCTATCATGCCATTCGGCGTCCCGCAACGCACAATGAACTTCAGAAAGATCTAATTGAAGAGTGGTGGGCATGGCATGGACGGCAAAGAGCATGAACTTCATGAACTATTTGTTGTGTTGTAACAATTTATTTGAACTATTTGTTGTTGTCTTGAGCGATAAACTATTTGTTTGTGTTGTAATGATTTATTTTAAACTATTTGTTATTGATTTTTATTTTGTTTGTTTGATCATTTTGCTCATCTTCTTGCAAATGTATATGTGGTTTGTCTTGCGCTGCTGCTATGTATTTTTAAGCCTGCTAGAGCGGCGCGCTGCTGCTGCATTATAGCGTCATTCTTTGGAGCAGTCTTGATGCGCCAAGAAAACCAACCAAGAGCCTTGCTAGCTTAACGGGTTTTTTATGCGGCGACGCTATAGCGCGGCTGTTGGAGATGCTCTGATATTAGAGTCATGCTAGTTGAGTTGATTATGAAAAATAATTGTGTTGAGGGTTGTGATTCCCGTAGCATGCACGTCTGGTGAACCGCTTTGTGATGAAGTTGGAGCACAATTTTATTTATTGATTGTCTTCCTTATGAGTGGCGGTCGGGGACGAGCGATGGTCTTTTCCTACCAATCTATCCCCCTAGGAGCATGCACGTAGTGCTTTGGTTTTTGATGACTTCTAGATTTTTGCAACAAGTATATGAGTTCTTTTGACTAATGTTGAGTCCATGGATTATACACACCTCACCCTTCCACCATTGCCAGCCTCTCTTGTGCCGTGCAACTTTCGCAAGTACCATACACCCACCATAAACCTTCCTCAAAACAGCCACCATACCTACCTATTACGGCATTTCCGTAGCCATTCCGAGATATATTGCCATGCAACTTTCCACCGTTCCGTTCATATGACACGCATTACTTTTGTCATATAGCTCTTTGCATGATCATGTAGTTGACATCGTATTTGTGGCAAGGCCACCTTCATAATTTTCATACATGTCGCTCTTGATTCATTGCATATCTCGGTACATCGCCGGAGGCATTCATATAGAGTCATACCTTGTTCTAGCTTTGAGTTGTAATTCTTGAGTTGTAAATCCATAAAAGTGTGATGATATTCATTATTAGAGCATTGTACTAGTGAGGAAAGGATGATGAAGACTATGATTCCCCCACAAGTCGGGATGAGACTTCAGACTTTACAAAAAAAGAAAAAAAAGAAAAAAAGAGAAAGGCCAAAAAGAAAAAAAAGGAAGGCCAAAGAAAAAAAAAAGAAAAAAATGAGAGAAAAAGAGAGAAGGGACAATGCTACTATCTCTTTTTCCACACTTGTGCTTCAAAGTAGCACCATGATCTTCATGATGGAGAGTCTCATATGTTGTCACTTTCATATACTAGTGGGAATTTTTCATTATAGAACTTGGCTTGTATATTCCAATGATGGGCTTCCTCAAAAGTGCCTAGGTCTTCGTGAGCAAGCAAGTTGGATGCACACCCACTTAGTTTCTTTTGTTGAGCTTTCATATATTTATAGCTCTAGTGCATCCGTTGCATGGCAATCCCTACTCACTCACATTGATATCTATTAATGGGCATCTCCATAGCCTGTTAATATGCCTAGTTGATGTGAGACTATCTTCTCCCTTTTTTTGTCTTCTCCACAACCACCATTCTATTCCACATATAGTGCTATGTCCATGGCTCACGCTCATGTATTGCGTGAAAGTCGAAAGAGTTATTATTAAAATATGAAACAATTGCTTGGCTTGTCATCAGGGTTGTGCATGATTGAATACTTTGTATGATGAAGATAGAGCAACAACCAGACTATATGATTTTGTAGGGATAACTTTCTTTGGCCATGTTATTTTGAGAAGACATGATTACTTTGATTAGTATGCTTGAAGTATCACCATTTTCATGTTAATATGAACTTTTATTTTGTATCATTTGGGTATGAACATTCATGCCACAATAAAGAAAATTATATTGAGAATTATGCTAGGTAGCATTCCACATCAAAAATTTCTTTTTTATCATTTACCTACTCGAGGACGAGCAAGAGTTAAGCTTGGGGATGCTTGATACGTCTCCAACGTATCTATAATTTTTGATTGTTCCATGCTATTATATTACCCCTTTTGGATGTTTATGGGCTTTATTTTACACATTTATATCATTTTTGGGACTAACCTACTAACCGGAGGCCCAGCCCGTATTGATGTTTTTTTCCTATTTCAGTATTTTGAAGAAAAGGAATATCAAACGGAGTCCAAACGGAATGAAACCTTCGGGAGCGTGATTTTTGGAACGAACGTGATCCAGAGGACTTAGAGTGCAAGTCAAGAAGCAGCTGAGGCCTCCACGAGATAGGAAGGCGCGCCCCCCTATAGGGCACGCTCCCTGTCTCGTGGGCCCCTCGGGCGGCCACCGACATACTTCTTCCTCCTATATAATCCTACGTACCCCGAAAACATCCAGGGAGCCAACGAAACACAATTTCCACCGCCGTAACCTTCTGTATCCGCGAGATCTCATCTACGAGCCTTTGCCGACACTCTACTGGAGGGGGAATCGACCATGGAGGGCTTCTACATCAACATCCTTGCCCCTTCGATGAGTTGTGAGTAGTTTACCATAGACCTTCGGGTCCATAGTTATTAGCTAGATGGCTTCTTCTCTCTTTTTGGATCTCAATACAATGTTCTCCCCCTCTCTTGTGGAGATCTATTCGATGTAAACTCTTTTTGCGGTGTGTTTGTCGAGATCTGATGAATTGTGGGTTTATGATCAAGTTTATCTATGAATAATATTTGAATCTTCTCTGAATTCTTTTATGTATGATTGAGTTATCTTTGCAACTCTCTTCGAATTATCAGTTTGGTTTGGCCTACTAGATTGATCTTTCTTGCCATGGGAGAAGTGCTTAGCTTTGGGTTCAATCTTGCGGTGTCCTTACCCGAAGGATGTAAAGGGTTGCAAGGCACGTATTGTATTGTTGCCATCGAGGATAAAAATATGGGGTTTATATCATATTGCTTGAGTTTATCCCTCTACATCATGTAATCTTGCTTAAGGCGTTACTCTGTTCTTATGAACTTAATACTCTAGATGCAGGCAGGAGTCGGTCAATGTGTGGAGTAATAGTAGTAGATGCAGGCAGGAGTCGGTCTACTTGTCACGGACGTGATGCCTATATACATGATCATGCCTAGATAATCTCATAATTATTCGCTTTTCAATCAATTGCTCGACAGTAATTTGTTCACCCACCGTAATACTTATGCTATCTTGAGAGAAGCTTCTAGCGAAACCTATGGCCCCCGGGTCTATCTCTTATCTTATTTGCTTCCAATCTAGTTTTATTTGCATCTTTACTTTTTGCATCTATATTATAAAATACCAAAAATATATTTATCTTATCATACTATCTCTATCAGATCTCACTTTCGCAAGTGGCCGTGAAGGGATTGACAACCCCTTTATTGCATTGGTTGCGAGTTCTTTGTTTGTTTGTGTAGGTGCGTGGGACTTTTGAGGAGCCTCCTACTGGATTGATACCTTGGTTCTCAAAAACCGAGGGAAATACTTACGCTACTATTGCTGCATCACCCTTTCCTCTTCAAGGAAAACCAACGCAAGCTCAATACGTAGCACATACCCGAAGGAATCTCAAAGTAAATATTTTCAGTAGGTTCAGTAGGTTGAGGAGCAACTCTTTGCTCTTCTGGTCAGGGTGAAGATACCCCGAACAGGCCCCTCAAAGGATTAGTTTCCATAGTAGCAAGTGACAACAAATTTCAGCACACTATATAAATGTTTCCTTACCAAGTTTGCACTCACCAAAAGCACTGCGCTCCCGGCAACGGCGCCAGAAAAGAGTCTTGATGACCCATAAGTATAGGGGATCTATTGTAGTCCTTTCTATAAGTAAGAGTGTCGAACCCAACGAGTAGCATAAGTAAATGACAAGCGGTTTTCAGTAAGGTTTTCTCTGCAAGCACTGAAATTGTAGGTAAGAGATAGTTTTGTGATAAGATAAATTGTAATGAGTAACAAGCAATGAAAGTAAATAAAGTGTAGCAAGGTGGCCCAATCCTTTTTGTAGCAAAGGACAAGCCTGGACAATTTCTTATAATGAGAAAATAGCTCCCGAGGACACATGGGAATTATCGTCAAGCTAGTTTTCATCACGCTCATATGATTCACGTTCAGTACTTTGATAATTTGATATGTGGGTGGACCGGTGCTTGGGTACTGCCCTTACTTGGACAAGCATCCCACTTATGATTAACCCCTATTGCAAGAATACGCAACTACAAAAGAAGTATTAAGGTAAACCTAACCACATCATTAGACATATGGATCCAAATCAGCCCCTTACGAAGCAACACATAAACTAGGGTTTAAGCTTCTGTCACTCTAGCAACCTATCATCTACTTATTACTTCCCAATGCCTTCCTCTAGGCCCAAATAATGGTGAAGTGTCATGTAGTCGACGTTCACATAACACCACTAGAGGAAATACAACATACATCTCATCAAAATATCGAATGAATACCAAATTAACATGACTACTAATAGCAAGACTTCACCCATGTCCTCAGGAACAAACATAACTACTCACAAAGCATATTCATGTTCATAAGCAGAGGAGTAATAATATGCATTAAGGATCTGAACATATGATCTTCAATTAGCATCAACTACAAGGATTAATCAACACTACTAGCAACCCACAGGTACCAATTTGTGGTTTTGATACAAGATTGGATACAAGAGATGAACTAGGGTTTTGAGAGGAGATGGTGCTGGTGAAGATATTGATGGAGATTGACCCCCTCCCGATGAGAGGATCGTTGGTGATGACGATGGTGATGATTTCCCCCTCCCGGAGGGAAGTTTCCCCGGCAGAACAGCTCCGCCGGTGCTCTAGATTGGTTCCGCCAAGGTTCCGCCTCACGGCGGCGGAGTTTCATCCCGTAAGCTTTCCCACGATTTTTTCCAGGGTAAAAGCCTTCATATAGCAGAAGATGGGCACCAGAGGGCCACCAGGGGGCCCAGGAGACAGGGGGCGCGCCCAGTAGGGGTGGGCGCTAATGACGCACAAGTGTAGGGGATCAATCGTAGTCCTTTCGATAAGTAAGAGTGTCGAACCCAATGAGGATCAGAAGGAAATGATAAGCGGTTTTCAGTAAGGTCTTCTCTGCAAGCACTGAAATTGTAGGTGATAGATAGTTTTGTGATAAGATAAATAGTAACGAGTAACAAGTAAATAAAGTAATAAAGTGCAGCAAGGTGGCCCAATCCTTTATGTAGCAAAGGATAAGCCTGGACAATTTCTAATAATGATAAAAGAGCTCCCGAGGACACATCGGAATTATCGTCAAGCTAGTTTTCATCACGTTCATATGATTCGCGTTCAGTACTTTGATAATTTGATATGTGGGTGGATTGGTACTTGGGTACTGCCCTAACTTGGACAAGCATCCCACTTATGATTAACCCCTATTGCAAGCGTCCGCAACTACAAAAGAAGTATTAAGGTAAACATAACCACAATATTAAACATATGGATCCATATCAGCCCCTAACAAAGCAACGCATAAACTAGGGTTTAAGCTTCTGTCACTCTAGCAACCCATCATCTACTTATTACTTCCCCATGCCTTCCTCTAGGCCCAAATAATGGTGAAGTGTCATGTAGTCGACGTTCACATAACACCACTAGAGGAAAAGACAACATACATCTCATCAAAATATCGAACGAATACCAAATTCACATGACTACTAATAGCAAGACTCCACCCATGTCCCCAGGAACAAACGTAACTACTCACAAAGCATATTCATGTTCATAATCAGAGGAGTAATAATATGCATAAAGGATCTGAACATATGATCTTCCACCAAGTAAACCAATTAGCATCAACTACAAGGAGTAATCAACACTACTAGGAACCCACATGTACCAATTTGTGGTTTTGATACAAGATTGGATACAAGAGGTGAACTAGGGTTTTGAAAGGAGATGGTGCTGGTGGAGATGTTGATGGAGATTGACCCCCTCCCGATGAGAGGATCGTTGGTGATGACGTTGGTGATGATTTCCCCCTCCCAGAGGGAAGTGTTCCCGGCAGAACAGCTCCGCCGGAGCCCTAGATTGATTCCGCCAAGGTTCCGCCTCATGGCGGCGGAGTTTTGTCCCGTATGCTTGCCCACGATTTTTTCCAGGGTAAAAGTGATGATATAGCAGAAGATGGACGCCGGAGGCCCACCAGGGGGCCCAGGAGATAGGGGGCGCGCCCTATAGGGGGCGCCCTCCTGTCTCCTGGACAGGGTGTGGGCCCCCTGGTGTATTTCTTTCGCTCAGAAATTATTATTAATTCCAAAAAGTTGTTTCATGGAGTTTCAGGACTTTTGGAGCCGTGCAGAATAGGTTTCCAACGTTTGCTCCTTTTCTAGCCAGAATTCCAGCTGCCGGCATTCCCCCTCTTCATGGTAAACCTTGTAAAATAAGAGAGAATAGCCATAAGTATTGAGATATAATGTGTAAAAACAGCCCATAATGCAATAAATATTGATATAAAAGCATGATGCAAAATGGACGTATCAACTCCCCCAAGCTTAGACCTCGCTTGTCCTCAAGCGGAAGCTGAGATCGAAAAATATGTCCACATGTTTAGAGATAGAGGTGTCGATAAAAATAAAATACGGACATGAGGGCATCATGATCATTCTAATAACAGCAACATATATAGATTTTGTCATATGATTTCCTATGCTCAAGTAACAAGCAATTCAAAATGTCAAGTACGGTTCGAAAACTTTATTGAGAACTAACAAACTATAATCTCAGTCATTGAAGCAATTGCAATTTATCGTAACATCAGAAAGAGTCAATAATAGAGCTTTTCAGCAAGCTCACATACTCAACTATCTCGTAGTCTCCTACAATTGCTAACACTCACACAATACTTGTGGTTATAGAGTTTCAGCCGGACACTGAGAAAGATAGGGGCTTATTGTGTTGCCTCCCAACGTATTCACCTTTAGGTGATGTCAACAATAATAGCCCATGCTAACTTACATCCAATTGGATATATATATCATGATCTTTCAAACACGAGGAGCTTGCCAAAGGATAAAATGAAAAAGGGAAAGGCGAGGATCACCTTGACTCAAGCATAAAGTAAAAACATAAAGTAAAAGATAGGCCCTTCGCAGAGGGAAGCAGAGGTTGTCATGCGCGTTTAGGGTTGATGCACAAAATCTTAATGCGAAAGAACGTCACTTTATATTGCCCCTTGTATGTGGACCTTTATTATGCAGTCCGTCGCTTTTATTACTTCCACAACAAGTTCGTACAAAGCTTATTTTCTCTGCACTAATAAGTCATACATATTTAGAGAGCAATTTTTATTGCTTGCACCGATGCAACTTGCTTGAAGGATCTTACTCAATCCATAGGTAGGTATGATGGACTCTCATGGCAAAACTGGGTTTAGGGATATTTGGAAGCACAAGTAGTATCTCTACTTGGTGCAAGGAATTTGGCTAGCACGAGGGGGAAAGGCAAGCTCAACATGTTTGGAAGGTCCATTGAGATGTCAGAAAACATAAACTATTACGTTGTCTTCCTTGTCCAACGTCAACTCTTTTAGCATGTCATACTTAATGAGTGCTCCCAATTATAAAAGGTGTCCCAGAAAATATATTTATATGTGAACCCCTCTTTACGGAGCTTGCCCGTAACGGCCAAAGCTCCTTTTACCCAAGGATGCTGCATAGCTTCTGGAGAACAAGTGAAACTCTCTTTCATATTTTCATAAGAAAGAAATCTAGAGTTGGAAGGGATGACCGAAGCTGGAATAGCCATGCTAGGTAGTTCCCCCATCATGAATTCTGCTCGGGATGAGAGGTGACTTCTTGATCTTCATCCATGGCATCTATCCTTTTCAAATCAACCTCCATCTCATCCTCCGTTGATGGTCCAAAGTGATAGGCATCACTATTTGCTCCTGGACCTGGTGTTGGGTGAGACACCCGACTCTCCCCGACTGATTCCTGACAAGACATCTTGCTTTATTCTGCAACAGGAACAACTCAAAACGAAAACAGAGGATATTTGCGTGATACTGTGGTCAAAATCTTCGGGAGTATATATAATGAATTTTTACCGACCAAAATACGTAACATACAAGAAAACAGAGTCCGTGAGGCACACGAGGTACCCACGAGACAGGGGGCGCGCCCTACAGGGGGAGGCGGCGCGCCCTCCTGTCTCGTGGGAGCCTCGTGTCCCTTTCGGACTACTTCTTTCTTCCTAAAATTCTTAAATATTCCACTGATAAAAATTGCCATTGGAGTTGTTTTGGAGTCGGTTTACTTACCGTACCACATACCTATACCTTTTCGGAGTCTGGAACATTCTGGAAAGTGTCCCTTATGTATTACTCAGGGGTTACAGTTTCAATAATATTAGTTTCAGCATTGATAGGATTACCTGAAATATAATGTTTAATTCTTTGACCGTTTACCACCCTCGGATTTGTGCCTTCGAAGTTGTTGATTTTTATAGCACCAGAACGATAGACCTCCTCGATAATGTAGGGTCCTTCCCATTTTGAGAGAAGTTTTCCTGCAAAAAAAATCTTAAACGAGAGTTGAATAATAAAACATAATCTCCTACGTTAAACTCATGCTTTTGTATCTTCTTATCATGCCAGCGTTGAATTTTTCTTTGAAAAGCTTGGCATTCTCATAGGCTTGGGTTCTCCATTCATCAAGTGAGCTAATATCAAACAACCTATTCTCACCGGCAAGTTTGAAGTCATAGTTGAGCTCTTTAATAGCCCAATATGCCTTATGTTCAAGTTCAAGAGGTAAATGACACGCTTTTCCATAAACCATCTTATAAGGAGACATACCCATAGGATTTTTGTATGCAGTTCTATAGGCCCATAATGCATCATCAAGTTTTTTGGACCAATTCTTTCTAGATCTATTCACAGTCTTTTGCAAAATTAATTTGAGCTCTCTTTTGCTCAACTATACTTGACCACTGGACTGCGGACAATAAGGAGATGCGATTCTATGATTGACATCATACTTAGCAAGCATCTTACGAAAAGCACCATGAATAAAATGTGAACCACCATTAGTCATAAGATATCTGGGGACTCCAAACCTCGGAAAAATAACTTCCTTAAGCATTCTAATAGAAGTGTTATGATCAGCACTAATAGTTGGAATAGCTTCTACCCACTTAGTAACGTAATCAACAGCAACTAAAATATGTGTATAACCATTAGAGGCAGGAAAAGGTCCCATATAATCAAAGCCCCAAACATCAAACGGTTCAATAAAAAGAGAATAATTCATAGGCATTTCTTGACGTCTACTAATGTTACCTATTCTTTGACATTCATCACAAGATAAGACAAACTTACGAGCATCTTTGAAGAGAGTAGGACAATAAAAACCAGATTTTAGTACCTTGTGTGCAGTTCTATCTCCAGCGTGGTGTCCTCCATAAGATTCAGAGTGACACTTACGTAGGATCTGTTCATGTTCATGCTCAGGCACACAACGTCTAATAACACCATCTACCCCTTCTTTATAAAGGTGTGGATCATCCCAGAAGTAATGTCTTAAATCATAAAAGAACTTTTTCTTTTGCTGGTATGTGAAATTAGGAGGTATAAATTTAGCAACAATATAATTAGCATAATCAGCATACCAAGGAGCAGTACGAGAAGCATTGACGACCGCTAATTGTTCATTAGGAAAGCTATCATTAATAGGCAGTGGGTCATCAAGAACATTCTCTAACCTAGAAAAGTTATCTGCAACGGGGTTCTCAGCTCCCTTTCTATCAATAATATGCAAGTCAAATTCTTGGAGCAGGAGAACCCATCTAATGAGCCTAGGCTTAGCATCTTTCTTTTCCATAAGATATTTAATAGCAGCATGATCAGTGTGAATAGTAACTTTGGAATCAACAATATATGGTCTAAGCTTATCACATACAAACACAACTGCTAAAAACTCTTTTTAGTAGTAGCATAATTTCTCTGGGCAGTATCAAGAGTCTTACTAGCATACTGGATAACATTCAATTTCTTATCAACTCTTTGCCCTAGAACAGCACCTACAACATAATCACTAGCATCGCACATAATCTCAAAAGGTAAATTCCAATCAGGCGGCTGAACAATAGGTGCAGTGATCAAAGCTTTCTTAAGTACTTCAAATGCTTCTACACAATCATCATCAAAGACAAAAGGAATATCTTTTTGCAATAAATTAGTCAGAGGCCTAGAGATTTTAGAAAAGTCCTTAATGAACCTCCTATAAAAACCGGCATGACCAAGGAAACTCCTTATACCTTTTATGTCCTTGGGACATGGCATCTTTTCAATAGCATCAACTTTGGCTTTATCAACTTCAATACCTCTCTCGGAGATCTTGTGTCCCAAGACAATGCCTTCATTAACCATAAAGTGACACTTTTTCCAATTCAGACGAGACTAGTGTCTTCAAGATCTCGCAAAACTCGATCAAGGTTGCTCAAACAATCATCAAAAGAGGATCCATAAATGGAAAAGTCATCCATGAATACCTCACAAATCTTTTCACAAAAATCAGAGAATATAGCCATCATGCATCTTTGAAAGGTAGCAGGTGCATTACATAAACCAAAAGGCATACGTCTATAAGCAAAAGTACCAAAAGGGCAAGTAAAAGTAGTTTTAGATTGATCCTTCGCTGACACAGGTATCTGAGAGAAACCAGAATAACCATCTAGAAAGCAAAAATGTGTGTGTTTGGATAGCCTTTCTAGCATTTGATCAATAAAAGGGTAAAGGGTAATGATCTTTCTTAGTAGCTTTATTTAACTTACGGAAATCAATTACCATCCTATAACCTGTAATAATTCTTTGCGTGATCAATTCATCTTTATCATTAGGAACAACGGTAATACCTCCCTTTTTAGGAACACAATGAACAGGGCTTACCCATTCACTATCAGCAACGGGGTAAATAATACCTGCCTCAAGGAGCTTTAGAATCTCCTTTCTTACCACTTCCTTCATCTTGGGATTTAATCGTCTTTGAGGATCTCTAACTGGTTTGGCATCGTCCTCCAATGTAATCTTGTGTTGACATAACGTGGGACTAACGCCCTTAAGATCATCCAGAGTATATCCAATAGTTGCTCGGTGCTTCTTCAGAGTTTTCAATAATCTTTCTTCTTCTTTCTCTGAAAGGTTAGCCGTAATAATAACATGATATATTTCTTTTTCATCACTATAAGCATACTTAAGATTATCAGGTAATGGTTTGAGTTCAAACACGGGATCACCCTTGGGTGGAGGGGGATCCCCAAGAATTTCAACGTGAAGGTTATGTTTCAGCACAGGTTCCTATTTAAGGAACACTTCGTCTATTTCCTCCCTTTCCTTCATAAACATATCGTTTCCATGGTCTAGCAAATATTGTTCTAACGGATCAGTTGGAGGGACAGCAATGGAAGCAAGACCAATAATTTCATCCTTACTAGGTGGTTCCCTTTCACGAGGTTGTCTACAAAACTTAGCGAAATTAAACTCATGAGATATACCATCAATGCCAAAAGTGACAATATTCTTTTCACAATTAATCTTAGCACTAGCTGTATTCAAGAAGGGTCTACCAAAAATAATAGGACAAAAATCATCTTGTGGGGAACCAAGAACAAGAAAATTTGCAGGGTATTTAACCTCCCCACACAAAACTTCAACATCTCTAACAATCCCAATAGGTTTAATGGTATCCCTATTAGCAAGCTTAATAGTAACATCAATGTCTTCTAGTTCAATGGGTGCAATGTCGTGCATAATTTCTTTATAAAGATCATAAGGTATCGCACTAGCACTAGCACCCATATCACATAAGCCATGATAACAATGATCTCCTATTTTAACAGAAATAACAGGCATGCCTACGATAGGTCTACGTGTCTTAGTATCAGGTCTAGCAATATTGGCAGTCTCACCCAAGAAAGAAATAACATGCCCATCTAGATCCTCATCCAAGAGATCTTTAACCATAGCAATACTAGGTTCAACATTAATTTGCTCAGGAGGTGTATAAGTCCTAGTATTACTCTTACAAACAACGGTCGAAGTTTTAGCATGATCCTTTATCCTAACAGGAAAAGGAGGTTTTTCAACATAAGCAGTAGGAACAATAGGATCACTATAGGTAATAGTCTTTTCTTCGACTGTAATAGGTGCAACTACTTTCACTTCAATAGGACGATTATATTTAAACCACTTCTCTTTAGGGAGATCAAGTGAGTAGCAAAAGATTCACAGAAATTAGCTACTATCTTAGAGTCAAGTCCATACTTAGAGCTAAATCCACGGAAAACATCGGTATCCATAAAAGATTTAACGCAATCGAACTTAGGTGTCATACCTGACTCCTTACCATATCGGAACCCAATCTTCAGAGTTGCGTTTAATTCTTTCCAATAAGTCCCATTTGAAATCAATAGTCTTCAGCATATAAGAACCAGCACAGGAAGTATCGAGCAGGTTGCGATTACCAAGAGAAAGCCGAGCATAAAAATTCTGAATAATCATTTCCCGAGAGAGCTCATGATTGGGGCATGAATATAACATTGACTTAACCCTCCCCCAAGCTTGAGCGATGCTTTCTCCTTCGCGAGGCCAGAAATTATATATGTAATTACGATCACGATGAACAAGATGCATAGGATAGAACTTCTGGCTAAATTCCAACTTCAATCGCTTATAATTCCAAGATCTTGTATCATCACATAGCCTATACCATGTCAATGCATTTCCCTTCAAAGATAAAGGGAAGACCTTCCTTTTGACAACATCATCGGGAATACCTGCAAGCTTAAATAATCCACAAACTTCATCCACAAAGATAAGGTGTAAATCGGGATTCAATGTTCCGTCTCCTGCAAACGGATTAGCTAGCAGTTTTTCTATCATACCAGAAGGAATCTCAAAGTGAATATTTTCATAAAGTTCTGTAGGTTGAGGAGCAACTCTTTGCTCTTCTGGTTGGGGTGAAGATACCCCAAACAAGCCCCTCAAAGGATTAGTTTCCATAGTGACAAGTAACCGAAAATTTCAGCACACTATATAAATGTTTCCTTACCAAATTCCACTCACCAAAAGTGCTATACTCCCCGGCAACAGCGCCAGAAAAGAGTCTTGATGACCCACAAGTGTAGGGGATCAATCATAGTCCTTTCGATAAGTAAGAGTGTCGAACCCAACGAGGAGCAGAAGGAAACAATAAGCGGTTTTCAGTAAGGTTTTCTCTGCAAGCACTGAAATTGTAGGTGATAGATAGTTTTGTGATAAGATAAATAGTAACAAGTAACAAGTAAATAAAGTAAATAAAGTGCAGCAAGGTGGCCCAATCCTTTATGTAGCAAAGGATAAGCCTGGACAATTTCTAATAATGATAAAGGAGCTCCCGAGGACACATGGGAATTATCGTCAAGCTAGTTTTCATCACGTTCATATGATTCGCGTTCGGTACTTTGATAATTTGATATGTGGGTGGACCAGTACTTGGGTACTGCCCTAACTTGGACAAGCATCCCACTTATGATTAACCCCTATTGCAAGCGTCCGCAACTACAAAAGAAGTTGTAAGGGCACTTTTGTCCCTAAGTAGTTTTGGTGATTGATGACAATGCCTTTGCGGACTAATCGTGTGTATTGAGCTTTACAGATTCAGCATGACTAAACACAAGACAATTTCATGCCCCTCGGAGATTATTGAAGACGGCGTTTGTCTACAGTTTGGTTCGGTGGAGTTGAGTCGTAGGAGAGCCGTACTATTAAGAGGTGGTCCGCTTTGGAAAGGTTTGGGTGGACTCTCACGTACACATTCCTTTTTGCACCGCCTTTCCTTGAGCTCCTTGGAGTGTTCCTCCGTCTCACCGTGTCTCTGTGAAATGAAGGCCTCGGTCTTGCTCTTCTCAGGCTAGCGGTAGTACTGCTCTTTTGAGTGGTACTACCGCAGGAGCCAGCGGTAGTACCGGGCTCCGGCACGGTAGCACTGTAGGCTCCCACGGTATTACCGCTCGTCCGAGTGGTAGTACCGCGAGCTATGGTCTGGCACCGCTCTCTAGCGGTGGTAGGCGCAGATGTAATTTTTTACATCCGCGCTCCACGCGGTAGTACCATGCTGTGGCGCGGTAGTACCGTTGCACCAGGCCAGGTTCCGGAGCAGGAGCGGAGGTAGGGGCGGATGTAATTTTTTACATCCGCACCCTCCACGGTAGTACCGCAACCTCGGTCGCGGTAGTTCTGTGTCGGATTTGTGCATGACATTTTCTCATCGGAGGTAGTCACGGATGTAATTTTTTACATCTGTGCCTATCAGGCCTGGCCCTTGTCTGCCTTGCGGAAGTACCGCATGGGGCCGCGGTAGTACCGCTCCTGCGGATCTACCGCGCCCTGTCGGTGCTCCTGTTTGCCTAGTCAGGTCTCTGCCGTGTTCGCGGTAGTACCGCAGTCCACCACGGTAGTACCGCACGCTAGTGCGGTAGTATCGCGCCTGTGGAGCGTTACTTCCGTGGACCGCGGGCTGAGTGGTGGGCAACGGTTGGAATTGTCCCCCACTGTAAGTGCATCTAGTGCCCCTTAGTGATTTTGGTGTATTGAAGACTTATAGGTTAAGGGACTAATGTGTTTATGAGTGTACACAGGTCTATAAGTCTATCAGGAGTTTGATATTTACAGGGAAAGTCGACCACTAAAAATGAATATCTTCGACTAAAGATTTTGGTATTCCTGAAGACTTTCATGAAGACTTTGAAAGTGAAGAAATTGGTGTGTCTGTGAAGACTTGATATTCATGCGAGGAATATGAAGCTTGAAGACTTTCGTTTTCATAGTTTTGTTTTTCTCTTTCTTGAGTCATAGGAAACACCGTCTTCGTTAAAGGGGTCGAGGAAATACTAAGGAAAAATTTCCATGTGATGCTCAACTCAAAATCCTACACCTACCAATCCCTTCGAGTGGAGCCATTGAAATCTCATACGCTTCACCAATTTCTTCAAAGGATGAGACGAAGTTCTTCCGTCACCGAGAATTTGTTCTCGACCGAGGAGTTAGGAATTCGCCAAAGTGCGGATTGCCTACACAGTGAGGAACATGATAGCCCTGAGGAATTTGAGAGTCAAATTTCCGACCGTTGCTGTGCTACGCGCCAGCTGTCCCAAATATCCTATCCACCTAACGGTCATATCATTGAAGGGCATTTATGTCTTATCATGTCGGGCTGCTCCCTAGGCTATAAATAGCCGCCCCCTACAACCACTAGCCGGTTGGCTGCTCCGAGAGAAACTGACACTTGTCATTTGAGAGCAACCCATCCTCCGAGGACTTTGAGTGAAAATCATCGAGTGAGGAAAATCCAAACCCAAACACCCACAAACCCAAAGTGATTGAGCATCACTGAAGAGATTGATCCTGCGTGGATCCGACGCTTGTTACCTTTGAAGACTATGCTTCTTCCAGACGGTTAGGCGTCATGGTCTAGAGCATCCAAGAGGAATTGTGGATCGCCGAGTGACCAAAGTCTGTGAAGGTTTGGAAGTCGCCTGAAGACTTACCACGAGTGATTGGACGGGGTCTATGTGACCTTAGCTCAAGGAGAATACGGTGAGGACTTGGTGTCCTAAGCTGCGTGCTCAGTGACTGGGTGTCCGAGACTGTGTGTCCTCGAGTTTAAATACTCTGCCGCTCCAACCAGACGTACAACTGAGACAACAGTTGGAACTGGTCTACCAAATCATTGTCTTCACCAACCCTTCAGGTTCTATTTCCTCAACTCTTCCATTTCCTCATTACTGTGTTGAGTAGTTGTTCATATCTGTGTTTGAAGACTTTGACTGAAGACTTTCTCAATTTCCTCAGTTCAATTTCTTCAGTCTGATTGTCTTCATCTTGTGTTATCCTGTGTTTACGTTCTGTACTCTGTGATTGTCTTCATTTCATCATGTTGACTATATTTGTATTCTGATATGCTTATTTCTGAGTACTTATTCCGCTGCAAGTAGTTCTTCGCTAAGGAATTTCCTCACCGGCAAATTCCTCAGTGAAGAATTCATAAAAATCGCCTATTCACCCCCCCTCTAGTCGATATAACACACTTTCAATTGGTATCAGAGCAAGGTACTCCCCTGTTCTGTGTGATTTTGGTTTAACCGCCTGGAGTTTTAGTTATCTCGACTGCAGGATCGAGGAACGTTTCCTGCCCCATCTTTGACGGTCATGAGTATCCTCGGTGGAAGGCCATGATGAAAAAGCGACTCATGGCTATGGACAGCGAACTGTGGACCGTCACTGAGATCGGCCTTACCGGTCTATGCAAGATGGCTGAGGCCGATGACATTCGCAAGTACACACTGCTCAACCTCACAGCGAAGGATGTCATCTGCTCTAGTCTGTCCTGAAATCAATTCAGGAACATCATGCATCTCAATCACGCGAAACTAATCTGGGACCGTCTCTCTGAGGTCTATGAAGGTCATCGGACTCGTCATGATCCTTGGTTTGAGGATTACAAGGAATCTCTCAATGCGATGACATTCGAACCAGAATCATCATCGTCTACCCCCTGCCTTATGGCAAACGGTGCTGAGGTAACAGAATCCTACCTATCCGAATCTAGTGATGATGAATCTGGCGATGAATTTGGACCTAGCTATGTCAAACTTGCTTCCCTTGCCCATAAACAACAAAGAGCCTTGGAAAAATTTCACTACATGCTAAACAAGAGCGATGATATGTTGGGTGAAGAAATGGATCAGTCAAAAGCATTGGCTGAAAGTCTTCAGAGACTTCATTCCAAGTTTGACACCCTTCAAGAACATAATACTCTCTTGTCTGATCACGAGAAGCGTTCTTCTGAATCTCTTCAAAGAAAGCAAGATCTTGAGAAGTTAAGAGTGAGTTATGAAGATCTTCAGAAGGAGCGCGATTCATTAGTTGCTTAACAAATCAGCGCCACTCAGGAACAATTTGATCCTCCATGCTTAAAGTGCATTGAACGTGAATCTGCTAATTCTTCACCTAAATGTTCAAATGCTTCAAATGTTACAAATACTTCATGTGCCTCTGCTATCACTAATTCCTCATCTGAGGACATTGCTAGTATCACTGACAATGCAGGGCTGAAGGAATTGTATATGACAGGCATGTACAAAAGCCTCAAAGGGCATCAGACTCTTTGTGATGTGCTTAAAAAGCATATCCTCAATAGAAACCCTAGGAAAGAGGGTATTGCCTTTGAGAGGAAACTCAATGCTGATGGAACATATTGGAAGCCTGAGTAGTGCCCCAAAACCTCATGCGTTGCTGCAAAGGGACCTCCAGTTGATCTATCTAACCTATCTGGTTTTACATGTGAATCTCCTCATTCTTCTGATGAGTCATTTGACTCCAACTATAAACTGTTCAAAAACCAGAATGGTGAAGTATTTTCTAGGTATGTTGGCACTAACTGCAGGAACGGTTCCCCTATGAAGAAAATCTGGGTTCCCAAAAGTTATGTTCAAAGTCGTCAGGTGAATGTCCTCATGACACCACCAGTGAAGAACAGGAACCCCAGATCAAACTCTTCATATGGACCAAATTCTTCATATGGATCCAAGTCCTCATACGGACCAAATTCCTCACATGGATCAAATTCCTCAAAAGGATCAAAGTCCTCATATGAACATCATCGTGCTAACAACTCTGTTTCGCAGGGTAGATCTAAGGGCTATGAATATGTGCATTATTCTTCAAATCATTATGTTCATAAGTCCTCGAAGAATTTCTCTGCTTATTCATATGCTTACCCTAACCCCTCTTATGTGAAGCGAAATGGTTTGGCATCTTTGCCACCTTTCTCATATGGTGCTCGCAGAGTGATGAACTCTTTGCCACCCCTCCAGATGTGGGTGGTGAAGACAAAGAACTAATCTCTTATGCAGGGTCAGGTCTCCAGACGTGCGTTAACGTCTGAAGAATTTGCTGGGGGCCTGACAAAATGCCTGAAAGGACGCAGGCTAATCATGATGAAATGAACCTTCATTTCACACGTCCTCAATACTGCTTATCTGTGCTATTGATTGATGAAATTGAACTGATGATACTGATGTCATATTCTTCACTGATGAAGTATATGAGTTTGTAAGATGCACTAATTCATCTGCAGGATGATCAACCCAAAGCAAACGAGTGGGTCCTCGACAGTGGTTGTACAAATCACATGACTGGTGACAAGAACTATTGATGGATGCTCCATTAACACCGTCACATCTGAAGCATATCATCTTAGCTGACAAAGGCAAAAGTCAGGTATTGGTTCTAGGTAAGGTTGCGATCTCTAAAGATCGACACATGGACAAAGTCATGCTTGTTGAGTCCTTAGGATACAACCTCATGTGTGTCTCAATGCTTTGTGATCCTGATATGGTTGTTGTCTTTGGCAAGTATCGTTGTGTTGTGATTATGGAAGCTGACAATTCCAAAGTCTTCGAAGGCTATAGGAGAGGAGACTTGTACATTGTTGATTTCTCTACAGGACCACAACCTGCCGTGTGCTTACTTGCAAAAGCATCAGAAGGCTGGCTATGGCATCGACGACTTGGTCATGCTGGCATGAGGAATCTGCACATGCTCGCGAAGAAGAAGCATGTCATTGGCATTGAGAATGTCAAATTCCTCAAGGATCACCTGTGTGGTGCCTATGAAGATGGAAAAATGACCAAGGCCAAGCATCCAGCGAAGACTATCATGACTACCACTCGACCATTTGAATTGCTTCACATGGATCTCTTCGGTCCTAATCATTATTCTACTGTGACTAATGATGCATCTCTATATGGCTTTGTTATTGTTGACGATTACTCTCATTACACATGGGTACACATTGTTACTTACAAACATGAAGTGCAGGAAGTCTTCAAACGATTTTCCTCGAGGGCTTCAACCAACTTTATTATGAAGATCAAGAACATCAGTAGTGATAATGGAACCGAGTTCAAGAATTCCGGTCTTGATGGCTATCTTGATGAACTTGGTATTACTCATGAATTATCTGCTCCTTATACTCCTCAGCAAAATGGCGTCGTGGAGCGCAAGAACAGAAATCTTGTTGAGATGGCTTGCACTATGCTTAATGAATACAAAACACCTCATCGGTTTTGGATTGATGCAATTGATACCGTGTGCCACATCATCAACAGAGTATATCTTCACAAATTCTTCAAGAAGACTGCCTATGAACTTCTCACTGACAAGAAACCCAATGTGAGTTATTTCAAAGTCTTTGGTGCTAAATGTTGGATTAGAGATCCTCATCACAATGCTAAATTTGCACCAAAAGCACATGAAGGTTTTATGCTTGGTTACGGAAAGGACTCGCACACCTACATATTCTTCAACATCGCTCTTCACAAGATTGTTGAAACTGTAGATGTGCGGTTCGATGAAACTAATGGCTCGCAAAGAGAGCAACTACCTTCTGTGATAGATGAACCAACACCTGAAGATTCTATCAAGTTCAAGGCTACTGAGGATGTTATTCCTACTGAAGAATCTACTGAAGAATTCATTCCCGAACGCGAAGACCGTCCAGCTGATGTACCTGAGGAAAATGCTGAAGAAAATGGTGCTGAAGAAAATGCTGATCAGATTCCTCGACGACAACCAGCTCATCCTCGCGTTGCAAAAGAAGTGCAAGTTGAAAAGTTCATCAATGACATTGAAGCACCAGGTCCTCTCACACGCTCAAAAGCTTCACATTTATCTAACTTTTGTGGGCACTATGCTTTTGTCTCTATCACAGAGCCCACTAAGGTAGATGAAGCATTTCTGGAGCCTGAGTGGATTCAGGCTATGCAAGAAGAATTACATCAGTTCGAGCTCAATAATGTTTGGGAACTGGTCAAACGTCCAGATCCTCGCAAGCATAATATCATCAGCACAAAGTGGATCTACCGCAACAAGCAAGACGAAAATGGCCTTGTGGTGAGGAATAAGGCACGACTTGTAGCTCAAGGCTACACACAGGTTGAAGGAATTGATTTCGATGAAACCTTTGCACCTGTTGCTAGACTTGAGGCTATTCGCATATTACTTGCTTATGCTAACCATCATAATATCACTTTATATCAAATGGATGTGAAAAGTGCATTCCTCAATGGTAAGCTTGAGGAAGAAGTATATGTTGCTCAACCCCTGTGTTTTGAAGATCCAAAGAATCCGCACAAAGTCTTCAGACTCAACAAGGCCCTCTATGGCCTCAAGCAGGCCCCTCGGCGTGGTATGATACTTTGAAGGAATTCTTCGTGAAGAATGGATTCACACCGGTTCACTCGACCCTACTCTCTTTACTAAATCTTATGATGGTGAACTGTTTGTGTGCCAAATATACGTTGATGATATTATCTTTGGCTGTCTCGACCAACGTTATAGTGATGAATTTGCCTATATGATGAGTGAAGAATATCAAATGTCTATGATGGGAGAGTTGAAATTCTTCTTAGGTCTTCAAATTCGTCAACAAAGACAATGGCATATTCATATCTCAGAGAAATACCTCAAGGATGTATTGAGGAAATTCGCATGCAAGGTTGCAAAGGAGTCAAAATTCCTATGCCCACAAATGGCCATCTATGCATCGATGAAAATGGTATTGACTTGATCACAAGGTATACCGCCCATGATTGGTTCTTTCTTGTACTTATGTGCATCTAGGCCGATATAATGCTTAGTGTTTGCATGTGTGCCCGATTTCAAGCTTCACCGAAGGAATCACACCATAAGGCTGTGAAGCATATTCTTCGATATCTAGCTCACACACCAACACTAGGACTATGGTACCCCAAGGGCTCTACCTTTGATCTCATTGGATATTCTGACTCTGACTATGCTGGTGATCGTGTGGACCGCAAGTCAACATCTGGTACTTGTATTTCCTCGGTCGATCTCTGGTCTGTTGGTCCTCGAAGAAACAGAATCACGATCACCGCTTCATCGCTGAAGCCGAGTATATTGCTGCTGGTTCTTGCTGTGCTCAATTGCTATGGATGAAGCAAACTCTCAAGGACTACGGCATCAACATGAAGAACGTGCCTCTCTACTGTGACAATGAGAGCGCCATCAAGATTGCTCATAACCCAACTCAGCACTCGAAGACAAAGCACATTAAGATCCGTCATCATTTTCTTCGTGATCATGTGTTGAAGGGCGACATTGCTATTGAACATGTGAAGACTGAAGAACAGCTAGCCGATATCTTCACAAAGCCCTTGGATGAGAAGAAATTTAGCAAGTTGCGGTGTGAGCTAAATATCTTAGAATCTTCGAATGTTCTTTGAAAAGGACACACATCCTAACACTTATGCAAAATTGATGACTTAGCTGTGCAACACATGAAGAAACGTTTTTCTTCAATCAATGAAGAATAACACTCTAAGTGTGAAGAAATTAATGAAGAATTTGATTCTCGTAACCCTCGACAATTGTACGCTGTGTCTGAAATCATCATTCTTATACGATGGGTCACGCCACCACAAAAGTTGAAAATCTTCAATTTGAGTTTTTCCTCGCTTTTGAAATTCCTCGCTTTTTCAATTCTTCAACTTTGCAAGATCTTCACTATTTCCGTCGTCTTTCTTCATTGGCTATACATACATATATATATATATATATATATATATATATATATATATATATATGTTTTTATGTCCTCTACAACATTCACTTATGGCTATTTCTTCAAGTTGCATTTTCTGCTAAGTGAATGTGATCGGACCCTTCCCCCTCTATGCAATACTCAACCCATCTATTCACAAATTCTTCATGTGCGTTCTATTTGAAACTCGTTCAAAATCTTCACTGTGTCCTTGTCAACTGAAGAAATTGCGAACGAAACTTTAAAACCTATCTTATCCAAAATTTTCGGTTTTGCCGTTCAAACCGACCCGTTTCCCACGATAGACTTATCTATTCACCCACGATGTAACACGATCTCCACTATTCAGTACGTGGGTGACACATGTCAGTTTAATGAGAAGGGCCAGGCACGTTCGTCCTAAATCTTCGGGCGAACAGTTTTTCACTGCGACTATAAATACCCCCTCACCCTTCCTCACTTCCTTTACTCCGCTCAACCGCTCTCTCCTGCACTCGAGCTTCTCAAACCCTAGCACCACCGCTACTCCATCGTCGCTGGTGAGGAAGAGCTTCACTGCCTCGACCTCATCGCCGTCGTACTCGCGCCGGCCACGGAAATCCTCACTCCGCCGCCGCTGTAGTTGTCTTCCTCCGCCAAGTTAGGGCGTGGAAGATCTGAACTGATGAGCTTCCAATCTACTCTTCTCAGTTCGTCGTGTTCTTCAACCAGGGTAATTAAAAGTTACTTTTACTGCCCTCTTTGATTCATATTTTCACTACAAAATCTTCAAAGGTGTTTTTATTCTTCAAATCTTCACACACACAAAACACCTCACAAATTATCTGTTCTTGATTCGTTTCCCTAAGCTTCATTTTCTTCAAGATTCCTCAATTGTGTGGATCGTAGATCTATACAACTCTAGAACCTAAGACAAAGTACGCTTAGTGAAATTCTTCAAGACTCATCTGGTCAAATTCCTCAAACTTGTTCATTTTGAAAACCTTCTGAGAACGCATATGACCTCTTCAAATTCCTCACAACTATACTCTGTTCACAGGTACTCATGTCCACTGCTGAATCACTAGGTTCTCATCAACTTAACTCATTTGCAGCGTTCCTTGAAGAAAAACTGCATACTTCTTCAGAGTGTTCAATTGTTCAAATTCCTCATCTGAAGAATATGGCTGAAGGTAAGAAACCACAGAAAGGAGGAAAGAAGCCTGAGGTCATGACTGCTTTTGAGATCCCTGATGACATTTATAACCACAAAAATCAGCGCAAGGTGCGCATACAGAGGATTGAAAGGAGATGGGCAAGAGAATGGAGGGAGTACAGATATGTAACTCCAAAGTATATGAAGAAATTTTCTCTAAATCCTTCATGCCCAAGAGCTCCATTGGCACCTGGCCAAGTAGCTGATCCCACCAGCATCAAGCGTGGTGAGGATTTTCCTGATGAATGGGCCAAGCGCCAAGCCAAGTTGGCTAGACAAGCCAAAGAAGCAGCGAGGAAATTTAATGAAGACTCTGCTGCTGCTGCTGCCACAAAGGCCTCTGACAAGCCTAGGAAATCTATGGCAAGGAAGCCCGCTCACAAGCCAAGTTCCTCAGCAATGCCCTCACAGCCAGAATCTTCAATGCCCTCACGACCAGTATCTTCAAAGCCCTCACGGAAAATTCCTCACGCTGCTCCAGATCCTCAAAAGTCCTCAGTTGCTCCGGCAAAGTCCTCAACACCTGTACATTTGGCCACATGCCAAAGGACTACAGGCATCTCCATTGCCTCTTGTGTCTCAGCAAGTTCCTCAGCTGCACCAAATTCTTCATCTGGCCCCACTCTGCTGAAGACAAAGGCCACTGCTGGACGAGGTCCTCGGCCTGGTCCGAAGAAGAAACAAGTTGCCTTCCATGTGCCATCTGACGATGAAGCTGATGATGAAGAACTTGCAGATATCATCAGAGACAGGCAGGAAAGGGCCACTAGAGCCAAAGGCACAAATGTGCCACTGCTTTTGGATCCTAAGGTGATCCTCGACTACATTGATCTCTGGCACAAGGACCCAAACACTCCTATGCCTGATTTTCATCTGACACCTGGCCAAAGTCACGTGCTGACCCACTTCATAAATGAAGAAAAGTGGAAATTTGAGAAGGCCCGGCAGATCAAGAAGGCTCAGTTCAGGAAAGAGAAGTTCCTGAAGAACAATGTTGTCAAAATGACACCTGATGAACTCCTCAAGATCCAGTCTGAGATCAAAACCCTCAGCGACAATTTCAATTCCTATTATGCTGATTGGCAAGGAGCCAAAGTCAGGTTTGTTAAACTGACTGAGAAGTTCATCAATGTTGCAGACCCATCGCAACATGAAATTCCTCATCTTGAAGCCTCCGCCAAAAAGCGAAGAACATGCCAAGATCACGATGATTTTCAGCCTGCTGAAGAAAATGCTAGTCAGCCTGCTGAAGAAAATGCTAGTTCCAGAGCTAATGACTCCATTCCAGCTGCTGAAGAAACTGCCAGGGCATCCACTAGTGGTGCGCCTGAAAAAACTGAAGAAGTCAGTGCAATTGCATCAGTTGCACCTGAGGAAATTCAACCAGATTCCTCAGCTCCTCCTGCGCCTACACCAACTCCTACCCTTCCATCTGCATCAGATGTGAGGAAGACCAAGGCTGCAGAGAAAGCTACAGTGAAGAAAAGGAAAGCATCATCTGCTTCAGATTCTCCAGTTCCGAAGAAAATGAAGAATTTGACCATCTCACATACGAATCCAATTGATGTTGTTCCGATTTCCTCCATGCCATCAAAGGACCTTGTTCCTTATGGTGTAGAATATGTGATCCCCAACGGATCTGATGACGAAAATCATTTTGCTGCTTCGTCAGAGCAGATTGATGAAGAAATTGAAGTGGATGCGATCCCTTCAACACCTGTTGCTTCGTCACCCATGCCTCAGTTCACAGCTGAAGAGGCTGACATTGAAGAACTTGAAGATGAAGACGTGGACATTGGATGCACCACGCCTGTGATGAATGATGACTTTTGGGAAAGTCAAGATCCCAATCTCCACACTTCACCCTCTACAAAGAAATACCTCACCCCCTGCACTAACTGCTCAAATGGGCTCAAGAAACTCATCCCACCTCATCTGTGCATGAAGCAATTCCAGCCACTAGTGTCAAGAAACTGCTGCTTCTTCGATACCACTGAACATGCAGATCGCCATCAAGAGGAACCAGAAATTCTCACCAAGAACCTGAGATTGTGATTCCTGAGGTTGTGTTGCAAATCACTGACACTCCTGTGCCCAAGCCAAAGGATCCATTCTCAAAGAAGCAAAGGTTCAAGGCTGCTGATTTCTTCAACGAGCATGTGTTCTTCACTGACTATAATCCATATGATTCTGCTCGCATAAGGAAGAGGCATTTCTGGACTGCTAGTCAAGCAAATTTCTATTCCTCTGTGCTTTTTGACAAAGACAAAGTCTTTGAGCATGCACACATTCCTCACGTGGACATGGAATCTCTATCGTGCTTTGAGCCAATCCTCAGTGTTCTTCATGATGCTGGATTACTGAATTACAGCACTGACATCTGTGGTTGGAATGAAGAACTCATTCTTCAATTCTATGCGATGCTGCACATCACAGGACATTCTGAAGATGTGAACACTTGGGTGCTGGACTGGATGTCTGAAAACACTCACTACAAGGCACCAGCAACTGAATTGCTTCATGTCCTCCCACTCAGTCCTCCCCTTGATGGTGCTCGTTGCATCTACAATGAACCTGAACTTACAAATCATTATATGCAAGTGCTGATGAAGCCTTTGAAGCCAGGGCAGGCCCCAAGAACCAAATTCCTTGTCAAGTAATTACTGTATGTGCCACGGACTGCCTATCGCATTCTGACGAAGACAATGAGTCCTATCAAAGGCCACGATTCAAATGATGAAGAAGTCGTTGGCATCATGAAGAATATGCTTTTCAATATCATTCATGGCGTTCCCATCAACTTCCATGATTTCTTCATGAGGACTCTGGCCAATATTGCTATGTCACCGTTTGAGCTGAAGCCTTATGCACCATGGATTATGAAATTCATCAGGACAAGGTCTTCACTCAATTATAAGGCTGATACTTTGAACCATGGCAGCTTCTTGCCTCCAATTGAAGTCCTCAGAAGGACATATTCCTCAACTGATGACAAAGGCAAGGCAACTGCTCTGATAGATGAAGGCATTCGTCCATTGGATGGTCAATTTCGCAAAGCTGCATCTTACTCCACCAATGATGACTCTGCCACACATGATTCTACCGCCAACACCTCTGCCAAGCAAATTCCTCAAGCCACAGCTCCTAGGGTGATGACTGATCATGAGTTACTCCTCAGTCTTCATCAGAAGGTTGATCGCAATCATAAATGGGTCAAGCGTCAGTTTGGTTCAATTCTTCACAACATGACCTCAACCCACAATGCAGTAAGGAAAAACCAATACTACCTCCATGAAACATTCAACCGTACCTGGGCTGTGCTATCTCACATCTACAACATTGATGATCTGAAGAGCATGGGTCTCAAGAAAGAATTTGACTGGTCTGCACCTCCACCGAAGAAATTCAAGAAGGTCTAGGTTCCTTCCTTGGAAGCCAGCGCCTATTCTTCCTCGCGCGCCACTAATGAAAATGAAGACTTGGACGACACTACGGCAAGCCCTACTACGACAAACAACCCCGACAACACTGGCGCTCCTTCGTCAACTTGATAATCTTCAGGGGCGTTAGTCCTCAGTTTCGATCCTTTTGGTCATTCAATGACAAAGGGGGAGAAATCTGAGTTAGTCTTCAAGCGGCTCTATTGTATAGGCATTTTTTTGTTAAGTTACAACTCTCGCTCTTCTGAAACTTTTATTGGATCGAGTTGTAATCTTAAAACCGATGGTGCTCTGATACTTTTTATGCACTGTGCTATGATGCTTTTGATGCGTGACTTTGCATGCTTGTTCCTCATTAATATTATTGCTCGCATGCTGAATCTCTTTAGGCACCATATTTCATCATGCATTTCAAATTCTTCATATTATATGTCAAATGCATGTATGAATTACAAGATATAGGGGGAAATCTCCATGATTCAACTCTTCAAGTGTGCATTGCTTCAAAAGCAAATTCCTCACTATGCACTTCTTCAGGGGGTGTTCTTCTATATCTTGCAATCAAATTCCTCAATATCAGTACTTACACTTCATATGTTTATCCCCATTGAATACTTAACCTATATTGTCATCAATCACCAAAAAGGGGGATATTGTAAGTGCATGTAGTGCCCCTTAGTGATTTTGGTGTATTGAAGACTTGTAGGTTAAGGGACTAATGTGTTTATGAGTGTACACAGGTCTATAAGTCTATGAGGAGTTTGATATTTACAAAGAAAGTCGACCCCTAAAAATGAATATCTTCGACTGAAGATTTTGGTATTCCTGAAGACTTTCATGAAGACTTTGAAAGTGAAGAAATTGGTGTGTCTGTGAAGACTTGATATTCATGCGAGGAATATGAAGCTTGAAGACTTTCGTTTTCATAGTTTTGTTTTTCTCTTTCTTGAGTCATAGGAAACACCGCTTCGTTAAAGGGGTCGAGGAAATACTAAGGAAAATTTTCCATGTGATGCTCAACTCAAAATCCTACACCTACCAATCCCTTCGAGTGAAGCCATTGGAAATCTCATACAGATTCAATCAATTTCTTCAAAGGATGAGACGAAGTTCTTCCAGTCACCGAGGAGTTTGTTCGACCGAGGAGTTAGGAATTCGCCAAAGCTTGATTGCCTACACAAAGGAGGAACATGATAGCCCCGAGGAATTTGAGAGTCAAATTTCGACCGTTCTTGCTACTGCGCCACTGTCCCAAATATCTTATCCACCTAACGGTCATATCATTGAAAGGCATTTATGTCTTATCATGTCGGGCTGCTCCCTAGGCTATAAATAGCCGCCCCCTACAACCACTAGCTGGTTGGCTGCTCCGAGAGAAACTGACACTTGTCATTTGAGAGCAACCCATCCTCCGAGGACTTTGAGTGAAAATCATCAAGTGAGGAAAATCCAAACCCAAACACCCACTGTCGGTGTCAAAACCGGCGGATCTCGGGTAGGGGGTCCCGAACTGTGCGTCTAGGCGGATGGTAACAGGAGACAAGGGACACAATGTTTTTACCCAGGTTCGGGCCCTCTCGATGGAGGTAAAACCCTACTCCTGCTTGATTGATATTGATGATATGGGTAGTACAAGAGTGGATCTACCACGAGATCAAGGAGGCTAAACCCTAGAAGCTAGCCTATGGTATGATTGTTGTAATGGTTGTTCGTCCTACGGACTAAAACCCTCCGGTTTATATAGACACCGGAGAGGGCTAGGGTTACACAGAGTCGGTTACAATGGTTGGAGATCTACATATCCGTATCGCCAAGCTTGCCTTCCACGCCAAGGAAAGTCCCATCCGGACACGGGACGAAGTCTTCAATTTTGTATCTTCATAGTCTTGGAGTCCGGTCGATGATGATAGTCCGGCTATCCAGACACCCCCTAGTCCAGGACTCCCTCAGTAGCCCCTGAACCAGGCTTCAATGACGACGAGTCCGGCGCACATATTGTTCAGCATTGCAAGGCGGGTTCGTCCACCGAATAATTCATAGAAGATTGTGAACACCAGGATAGTGCCCGGCTCTGCAAAATAAATTCCACATTCCACCGTAGAGAGAATAATATGTACACAAGTTCAATCTGCTGACGTATTTTATGGCATGACGTCACACCACCACCAAGCCTTTACTTGAATCGCTTTTTATTATACCACCTCGGCTTAGCGTTTAAGCGGTTTCTTGGCACGCCTTGTCGGCAGAGATCGTGTTCCCCTTATTCCGGGATTCCCATCAATACGGACGTGGGTAACCCAACCACGCCATTGATGGTGGCGCTTGGGAGATAAGAGAGTTTTACCAGGCCGGTGGGGACGCATAGTCTTCGTCCGCCCATATATAAGGGGATAAGGATCCACCTTTTTTACCTACGCCTTCTTCCTCCTTTGCTTATCCATCTCCGCGCACTCGAGCTCCAGCGCCCAAGTTCGCACACCTCGCCTCAACCTTCTCCAGCCATGTCCGGAGCGGGAGGCAAGTGGATGGCTTCCTCCGTTACGGAGGGGCACATCGAAAAACTGCGCGGCGCCGGATACCTGTCCAGCGATATCGCGCACGGCTGCCGACAAGGCAGCTCATCCCCACCCCAGCCCCATGAGAGGGTCGATTCCTTCCCCACTTCCTTCGCGGACTGGGCTTCCCACTTCATCCCTTCGTCCAGGGGCTCATGTACTACTACGTCCTGGACTTCCACGATCTGGCACCAAACTTCATCCTCAACATATCGGCGTTTATCGTCGTGTGTGAGGCCTTCCTCTGCATCCAGACCCACTTCGGCTTGTGGCTAAAAACCTTCAATGTCAAGCCGAAGGTAGTGAAGGGCGTCCAAGCGGAGTGCGGAGGCGCCATGGTGGGCAAAATGCCCAATGTCCTCTGGCTCGAGGGCGCCTTCATGGAAACCATCAAAGGGTGGCAATCGGGGTGGTTCTATATCACCGAGCCACGGGACCCTAAATGGGCAGCGGCCCCCCGAGTTCAGATCTGGTACCCCCATGCAGCTCACCTCCTGGAAAGAGAAGGGCTTGCTATGGGGCAGTTCGAGGAGCCGACCGACTCGATCCCTCTCTGCACCTTGGTGAACAAGAAGCTCAAGCTTGTCAACGTGATCCACGTCATGCTCGTCCACCGGATTCTCCCCTGCCAACAACGGGCCTTCAATCTGTGGGAGTTTGATCCGGCATAGCACCGGACCCTTAGCGGGCTCTTCTACACAATGTTGGAAGCTGCCTGGAGGGTGCTGTTCAAGGGGGGAGAAGCCCCCGCATCCGCAAGTGAAGATCACGGATTCAGCACGAAATGCCCGGCCGGTGCGGTATGATATGTTATCCTTTATGGGACATTTATCTCTTTCATAGTTTGACTCTATTGCGGGATCTAAAATTCCCAATGCCTTTAACAGGACTGGCAGAGGACGTCCGGACAGGTTAACTGTCCGGCTCCCCTCCCCGAAGACCCAGCGGACACCCGTTTAACGGGGCTGCTAGTCCCGGCACTTTATGTGGTGCCGGAGAAGAAGGCCAAGAAGAAGGCCACGGGAACCCGATGGAGTTCTCAGCGCCAGGTGGTATTGGACTCATCGTCCGATGGCTCCGAGGCAGACTCCTCCCCCGAAGACGAGGAGGAGAAAGAGGACTCTCCCCAGGAGGGGGGAGATGAAGAGGAAGGCTTCCCCAACAGGGGAGGCCGAAGGGTCCAAGAGGGGAAGGACCCTTCCTCCGGACAGCTCCGCCAACGCCAACGTTGGCGACGAAGGGTGGCCCTCAAGGGCCAAGCCTCCGGCAAGATCGTAAGTATCCGGATCCCTGAATGATTTATAATTTCTCTTTTGTGCCACATAGTGTCCTTCTAATGCCGCAAACTACCTGTAGTCTGGCCGAGGAGGATCTTCCCGCTTCATCCAGTGGGTCCTTGGCTCCCTCGGATGTAGATTCCATTCCGACCGCCTCCACCCCTCGCGATGATGAGGACGCTGAGGTGGGACCCCAGGAGGGGACCCGCCAAGAGGAGGCTCCGGAGGTGCCGCAAGGCAGCCTCCCGGACTTTGCGCCCGACTCCGTGCCGGAACCCGCAGTGGTTCCGGAGTCCGGCAAGCAGACCCTTCGTAAGAAGGAAAAGACCGTGACACCGGCAGCCTCTGTCCAACCGGAGGCACCGGACAACTTGTTGGAGGCGCTCAACGGCGCTTCCATCGAGGAAGAACACCGCACTATCATGAGTGCGGTGATTCAGAAGGTTCAGTTCGCCAAGAGCGGGCTGACCGAAGCCTGCAGCAGCCTTCTAACAGGCTTTGAGGTAAGAAGTTTTAAAATATGCAATGTAATACCGCATAGACAGTAGCCCCTAATGCTCGGTTCAGTGTTCGGAAAGAAAATCCGGACTGAGGATCTAAATAGATATACGCAGGAGTTCTAAAAATTATGTCAATATGGGATTGTAGGCTGCGCTGCTGACCTCTGCCGCACTGACTACGGAGGTCGGTGCTTTGAAGCAGGACCTCAAGCGGTCCGAGCACGAGCTCGGCCTTGCCAAGAAGCAGCTCGAGGACAAAGAAGGTGAGTAACACCGCATTAAATTTGTACCTTACAGAAAAGGATTTTGGTTGCAATAGAAATAACAAGGATAACGTGGGTACTGCAGGGGCCACAAACAAGGTGGCGACCCTGAAGGAGGCCGTATCCACGGGCCGAACGTAATGCGGCCGCGGAACGAGCGGAGCGAGAGAAGCAGGAGGCGCGGGTGGTGGAGGTGCGGCAAGAGCTCCACGCTCTCATGGAAAAGCATGAGAGTTTGGAGCGCGACTCGAAGACTCGAGAGTCCGAGCTTGCCTCGGCTCTTAAAAGTGCCAAAGCCGCTAAGGCCGAGGCCCATAAGGCCCTCCAGGAGATTGAGGCGGTGATGAAAATAGCGGCGGGTAAGGCATTTTTCATGTAAAGCAAGCATGTGTATGTGAATTACCTGTTACTTACCCGAATTCAGAGCTCTCCAGGGGCGTTTGCAGATCTGCCTCGCAGCGTGTCCGATGCCGCCGCATTCTACCGGGCCGAGGAGGGGAGCTCAACGGAGGTCTTCTGGTCTTAGTATGCTGAGGCCGGACATCCGGTGCCCCTTAGCGACCAGCTGAAGCAGCTGGTCAAGCTCCACAAGGTAGCCGAGAAGGCCATGAAGGGCCTCATATTCCGGCTGTGGCCTGAAGAGGCCATGCCTGGGAGCTATTTTGGCCTCGTGCGGCGGCTGGTGGATGCGTGCCCTTGGGTGGAAGTCATCAAGCGCTCCGCTTTGCATTGAAGGTGCCTGTCGGGCCCTTGCCCGCAAAAGGTGCACCGGGGCAGGCTGGATGCTTGAGAGGCTTCGACAGACGCACCGGGCGGGCAAGGAGTATCGACGCCAAATGTATTATAGGAGTGTCCTGAAGGGTGCCCGCAAGATTGCGGATGAGTGCCCCAAAGATGTAATATTTGAGTACACTCGCAATGTGTTATCATGTGCGCTGAAAACTTTGTTCATATGCGCTAAGCAACGCTTATTAATTTAAAATATTACCTTCAGGCGGCCGCTTATCAAATCGAGAGATGGCAAGTCGTTGGCTTCAGCCCCAAGCCAGAGTGCCGGGGTGTTCGGATAAACTTCAGCGCTCTTGTTCCCATTTTTGGGTCCATCTAGGAGGCGCCAACACAACGTAACAAGGCAACCGGACTTATAATGCTTGAACACTCTCACTTAGCCATAGAATTCTATAATTTTAAATTTCGGCGAAGCCCCTAGTGTTCGGAAGACCAAATTCGGGGCGCTGTCCACCCCTGGGCCGGACACAGCCGGTTCCTCGCTCTAAGCGGCATAAGTCTTTAGGGACTCGAAAAGATCTCTCGAACAGCGACCAGCTCTCGCCTTATCATGACGGTCAGTTTTAGCTTTCTCCACTGAGGCGCTCGCCCAGCTCAACCGGGGCGCAATCGCAGTGGTTCTCCGAGTGCTACCTTAGCCGATAGAACGGAACGTAAGGTACCAAAACATGGGAGCCGGGCAAACCCAACTATTGACCCAAGACATGATTCGGAGCCGATGCATATAGTGCTATAAGTTCGGGGTGCCGCACTTGTGAAAGTGTTCGGACTTATGACACCATAATGCGGGGAACATAAGCCCCTGGTGTATTCGGCCGTACCTAATTGTACGGATGCAAGATGTCATAAATTAACGTATATATAAAGAAAAGGAATGCAATTATAAGAGAAAAGTGATGCATTGTTTATTCAAGGAATTCTGCCATGAGTGCAGAACGATACAAATAGTGCGGTAGGCAAGGGTTTGGACTATTAGAAATGTCTCCCTTCAGGGATAGGCTGCAGAATTGTGTATTTAAACAGATTTAATGCTCATTATGGAGACCACCTGAGTGTTCGTCGTAGCCATTGTCCCTCCCTGGCTGTTGCATCGTGAGTTCGGCAGATCTACTGCCGAACAGGGCCTCTGGTAAACGGAGTCCTGTGTAGAAATAAAAAAGAAAAAAGAAAAAAGAAAGTGACACACGTGGGAGCCCCTGGTGTGGTGGAGCCGCGCTCTGGGCCTGTCGTGGTCGTGCCCTTCCCCCTATGCCCATGGTATCTTTAGAGCGTAGTGATGTACGCGAAGAGCTCGTCTTGCAATCATGCAAGGGCTGGGGTTGAGGCCGCATTGCTACGCGTGCTCGGAACGTGCCAGGTGGTCTTGACGTATGTTACTCCGGGCGCGTTTGGCCATGTCCGCCGCTTAACGGCCGGACTCAAAATTGCCTTAAGAGGCTGCTCGCGCTTCGCCGCGAGAGCCATCAGGTGTTCCTCCGCTCGGAGGGAGCGTTGATGTTTCCGTTGACCGTGATGACTCCACGAGGGCCTGGCATCTTGAGCTTAAGGTATGCATAATGCAGCACCGCGTTGAACTTTGCAAACGCGTTCGTCTGAAAGCAGAGCATGATAGCCACTGCAGAACGGGCTATGTCAAGATTAACTCTCGCTTGAAATTATCCGGGATCCAAGACCACTTCTAGTGTAACGAGCTCGCATAATTGGCCTCAACACCTGGTATGACGCCTTTGAAGGTCGTCTTTGTAGGTTTAATTTTGAGGGTCTATGCCCATCTTGCGACCGTATCCCGATAAAGCAGGTTCAGTTGCCGCCGCCGTCCATCGACTCTAGTGAGGTGAAATCCATCGACGATTGGGTCTAAAACCAATGCGCGAATCCGCCGTGGCGGATATCGGTGGGTGGTCCTTCGATCGAAAGTGATCGGGCAAGAGGACCATGGATTGAACTTCGGCGACGTGCTCCATTGCATATACGCCCCTAAGTGCACGCCGCGCTCCCTCTTGGGTATGTGGGTTGCGATATCATGTTTACCATCCGCGCTTGTGGGGAAACCCTTCGTCCTCTCATCGTTCGGCGGCGGGTCTCCTCCTCGCCATCGCTATGCAGCCCCTTGTCATTGTTTTCGCAATTAACTTGCTCGCTCGCTGAATACCCAACAATCCCGTTGGTGTGGTTAGCTGGCTTTTCGGGTGGCATGTATCCGCAAGAGCGGTCGAGTATTCGGTCCAAATTGGACGGACCCGAGTGGTTCTTTTGAATGGTTTCTTTTCACGACCGGGTTTAGAGCCTCTGAATCGGGCGCTGACGCCGATCCTCAGTGTTATCGCCGTTAACGCGGCGTTTGTTTTTGTTGCGACGCGACCTGCCATTGCAGTCCTTGTTGTACGTGTAACGCCCTCGATGCGGATATATCTCCCACATGTTGAAGCACGACTTAAGAGGCATAACCGCATTGAAAGCAATGTCGCAAGTGAGGTAATCTTCACACAACCCATGTAATACATAAGGGAAAGAGATACATAGTTGGCTTACAATCGCCACTTCACACAATTACATGAATAAAGCATTACATCATCCAGATACAATCAAGGTCCGACTACGGAACCAAAATAAAAGAAGACCCCCAAATGCGACAAAGGTCCCCGATCGACCCCAACTGGGCTCCGCTACTGAACAACTAGAACGAAACAGCACAAAGGGCAAGATCTTCATCGAGCTCCTCCTTGAGCTTGGTTGCGTCACCTGCTCGGCAACATAGGCACCTGCAAACTGGTTTTGAAGTATCCGTGAGCCACGAGGACTCAGAATCCCATTACCATGGGTATCAAGACTAGCAAAGCTTAATGGGAAAGGAAGGGGTAAAGTGGTGAGGTTGCAGCAGCGACTAAGCATGATATGGTGGCTAACATACGCAAATGAGAGCGAGAAGAGAAACAAGCAGAACGGTCGTCAACTAGCAATGATCAAGAGGTGATCCTGAACTCCTACTTACGTCAAACATAACACAGAAACCGTGTTCACTTCCCGGACTCCACCGAGAAGAGACCATCACGGCTACACACTCGGTTGATGCGTTTTAATTCGGATCTGGTGTCAAGTTATCTACAACCGGACATTAACAAATTCCCATCTTCCACATAACCGTGGGCACGGCTCTCAAAAGTTTAAACCCTGCGCAGGGTGTCCCAACTTAGCCCATGACAAGCTCTCGCGATCAACGAAGAATAGACCTTCTCCCGGAAGACCCGATCGGTCTCGTAATCCCGGTTTACAAGACATTTCGACAATGGTAAAACAAGACCAGCAAGACCTCCCGGCGTGTCGACATCCCGATAGTAGCCGCGTATCTCGCCTCGTGCCACGACGGATGAGCAAAGACGCATAACTAGAACCAGCCCTCAAGTTTCCCGAGGTGGCGCCAAGTGGTTCTAGTTTGGACCAACACTTAGACAAGCATTGGCCCGGGGCTAAAATAAAGATGACCCTTGGGATGTGCGACTCCCAAGGGAAAAAGGTAATAGGTGAGGCAAATGGTAAAACCAATGTTGGGCCTTGCTTTGGAGGAGTTTTATTCAAAGCGAACCGTCGGGGGTCCCATAAATCACCCGACCGCGTTAGGAACGCAAAATCCGGGAACATAACACTGGTATGACGGAAACTAGGGCGGCAAGAGTGGAACAAAACACCAGGCATAAGGCCGAGCCTTCCACCCTTTACCAAATATATAGATGCATTAATAATATAAGAGATATTGTGATATCCCAACATAAACCCTGTCCACCATGGAGAAATCTTCAACTTCACCTGCAACTAGCAACGCTATAAGAGGGGCTGAGCAAAGCGGTAACATAGCCAACCAATGGTTTGCTAGGAATGGTGTCAAAGATTAGAGGTTCATGGCAATTTGGGAGGCTTGAAGAACAAAAGATAGGTGACGCAGCAAAGCGATAGAACGAAGCAACTAGCATAGCAATGATAGTAGTGAGATCCAGGGTAGCGGTCATCTTGCCTGAAATCCCGCTAGGAAGAAGAACGAGTCCATGAAGAAGACGAACGGGAGTAGTCGAACGAATCCTCACAACTCCGGAACGAAACCGAAGCTAACGAGAGAAGCAAACCGGAAAGAAGCAAACAACATAGTAAACACACAAGCATAAGCATGTCATGATGCACAAACAAGTATGATGCATGTCCGGTTTAATGAGGCATGGCATGGCAAAGTGCAACAAACAATACTACAAGTTAAGTGGAGCTCAATATGCAACGAGTTGCATATCGAAGAAACACCACATGCAAGTATTTAGTTCACTCTCGGTTATGCTACTCATCAATATTAAATGTTGTTAAACATGCCAAGGGGTGAAGCATAATTAAACTACCTATCTAGGCAAGTTTAAATGAGGCCGGAACAACAAACAATAATTCCGGAAAATCCTCATATGCATAATATGAATTTGGTACTGTTCTGCCCTAAAACATATTTTATTGTTGTTAAACAGGAAAATAAAGTGGACCATGTTAAACTAGGCATTTTTCCACCCCATTTACATATAAAGAACACTTAAATCCGAGCTACGGTTATTTAGTTATGAAATAAATCATTTTAGCATGGCATAGGAGCAAATTAAATCAAACAACATGTTTAAACATATTTAACAGGGATGAAAGTGGCAAATTATTAATCTACACAAAATTATAAGCATTTTACATATATAAAACATTTTAATATGATGCACGGTTAATGAGTTATTAATGCATGAACATGGAGGGTTTTTTTGTAAAACGGTAAATCCTGGAATAATCCTAAATTCGCAGATCTAGAAAAAAAAATGCATGGGCCAAATCTGGCCCGAAACAGAACAGAGGTGCTAGAGAGGGGCTGCTCACCCATGGGCTCTTGGCCCGGTTCGGTGGAGGCAGCAAGCCGGCGGGGCAAGCGGGCCGGCTGGATCTGTGGAGGGAGGATGGCACTGGGCCTCGGTCAATTGACGAAGAGGAGGCGGCCCAAGCGCGCGGAGGCTCGGTCGAGGGCGCGGTCAACGGGGCAAGCAGGCGGGCGAGCGGGCGCCTCGTCCTCTCGTTCGACAGCAGACAGGAGCAGCGGCGCTGGAGCTCGCGACGCTGGCTCGCGCGGGACTTCGGAGAAGCGGAGAAGCAGGGAACGAACACGGGAAAGCGAGGGAGGCCCGGATCCTCCAGATCCGGTGGCGCTTGGCTTGTGGAGGCCGGCGGCGAGCTACAAGGCCATGGAAGTTGTTGTTGTCTGAAGAAAAAAGACAGAGAAATTCAGAGGGGAAATAAGGGAAGAAGAGGGACCGCAGGGAGATGGCAGGGGAGCGACGGCCTGAGGAGAACCTAGGGTTCGGCAGCGAAGAGGCCAGTAAAAGAGCGGGTCCAGCAGGGCGCTCGCCGGCGCGGCTGCCAGAGAAGAATGACAGATGGCGCGGGCGGTCATGGGGTTTTCCTGTACAGAGAGAGAGAGAGAGAGAGAGAGAGAGAGAGAGAGAGATGTGAGAAAGAGGGAATCCAGAGGAGATGGATGAAAGCGCGAAGGCAAGGAGAGGGACGGCCTGGTCCAGCGGTGCGTGGCGTCCATGGCGGGGCAGACGAGATCCTGGAGGTGCTCGGGCAGAGGGGGGAGCACGGCGAAGTCGAGACAGAGGCGAGGAAGATGGTGGAGGCCGAGCGCGTTGGAGGAGTGGATCTCGGGCACGGGGACGAGGTGGATCGAGGGAGACAAGGGCCTGCTGTGGATGAGCTCCGTCTCGAGGAGCTCCTGCTCGGGCACGAGCGTGGAGACGCGAGGCTGCGGCCAGAGGAGGTTGGTCGGGCACGGAAATGGAGGCGGTGGTTGGATTGGGTGGAGATGGATCCTGAGGTGGGATTTGAGTGCGGCGGCGGCGGCGGGGACAGATGTCCTAGATTTTAGGGTTGGGATGATTTGGTAGGTGATGGTCTTATATATATATATATGGAAAGGGAGGTTTAGGGTAGATTTGGACCCTCCGATTAAATCGGACGGTCGAGAAATAAATAGATAGGGAGTCTAAATAAGAAAATGGAGATGTTTTATAGATGTTAGGGGATGATCCGGACCCAATGGTGACGACAGTCCGGTTCGGGTTCGGGGGAAGTTTCGGATGCCTGCGAGGGGTCTGAGAGAGGTTGACGAAGACAAGGGGGGTTTTGTTGGTCTCGGAGAAAGAGAGAAGAGAGGGGTCCAATTGGTCTGAGGGAAGGTCAACAAGGACAAGCGGTCTGACAACAGGTCAATGAAGACAAAGAGAGAAGCGGCCAGACAAGAGGGACTCGAAAAACCCGGTTGGTCTCGGAACGGCCAACAAAAGCAAGGGGGACACGGCAACTACGAGCGGATGCAAGTTTTATGAAAACAATGCCGATGCAATGCGAATGATGCTATGAGATGCATGGCAAGACATTAACAAAATGCAAAACAAAAGACAAAAACCCAACCACGAAGGAAATATCATATCGCATCTCCGGAAAAGGCAAGAGTTGGAGTTACGAATATGGAAGGTTGTATCCTGGGCGTTACAACACTCCACCACTACGAGAGGATCTCGTCCCGAGATCTAGGATGGCACCGGAGAGAAACGGAAGAGGAAGAGTAGAGGTAAAACTAAGTTGCTTCTTCGACAAACGAGTGAAAACCATGAACCTTGAGAGGTTGAGCAAAATGAAAGGAAGAAAACAACGAAGATGAGTAAAGATGAAAACACTCCGTTAGAAAAGAGGAACAAGGGATACAACGAGAACCAATAGGTTGCAAAGACATGAATCAAGAGTTTAATGGACAAGATAGAATTCGAAACCACTCCGGTTAAACGAGATAGAGAAGGGATAAGATTGATATAATTTGAGCAGCAATCCGACTGAAAGAAAAAGGAAAACTTGATAAGATGAAAAGAACTTGAAGAGATGACACAACACTCTGGATAAATGGATAAGCATGAAAAGAACACGATCCTCGCAAATCGAGATGATGAGTGAAAAGAGCAACATAACAATGCATCCGGAAGAAATGAAAAAAAATGGAATGGAATGAACGGAGGAAAACTTGATCTTGAAAGAGCACGCTAACAGGAAATGCTAGAATGGAGTTGTTGGATTATCAACAACGAAAGGATAAGCTTGTTGTGGGCTTATGGAAAACATCTCGAGACTATGAGGTGACAACCGGACACTAATGGAAACCATTGAATAGATTGAGAGCACCAAAGAGATGAAAAACTTCTTCACCGAGATGAGAAGGAGAAAATTTGGATCATTGATAAGCACCACAAATAGCAACATTCCTTAGGAAAGGCTTTAGGTGAAATATGACACAAGATAACTCCAACAAAGGGATTGATGGATATAGAGTACCTCATTCTTGACAACTTGTGAATCACGAAACATGAATGGAAATTATCAAGAATGACATATCACCATCTCAAAAGATAAGGTAGAAAGAATTGCACTTTGGAATGCAAGATGAAGAATACTTGAGCTTCTCAAACAAAACATGTGTTGGGCACAAGGTTTATTTTAGAGTATAGCTTGACGGGTCACAACTTCAAGAGAAATCTTGAAGAACAATTGAAGAATGAAAAGAATCCTTGATGAACCACCATGTAGAACCTCCATGAAGAACTCCAGTAATAAAAGGATGATGAAAAGAAAAAGAAGTTGAAAACACAAGGTGATGCCTTGCGATGATTTAGAAGGAGCTTCGCGACGAGATAATTGAGAGAGCTTGAAACTCCGAAAAGAAAAGATGATCTTAGAACCGAGAATTACTTCATTATGAACAATCTCCGGAAGAAAAGAATTGAATCACCTTGAGGAAATAGGAATAAGATTTATTGTATGCTTATCCTTCATCAAATTAAATTGATGACAAGCAATGGATTTGGCATGCTACTTATTCTTCTCGAGGGATTGAAAAGAGATATAGCGCGAACTTGAGAAGGTATTGATGGAACCACCGGTGGGATTTGGAAACAACGAATGAATGAATGAATTGATACGATGAAGAAGGAAGAGAAATCTTGAACGAACCACCGTAAGAATTGAAAATCAAAGAAGCAAAGGCACAATTAGCTGGGAAGAATTGGAAAATGAATGAAGATACTTGAAGGGATTTAGATACCTGATAACGAAGAGATCATGAACTGATTAGAGGGTATTTGAATGATGCACCGGTAAGATTTAGAGAACAATAGCTATATGCTGAGAATGAAGAATTATGACATGATGGCCTTCGGAGGAAAGAAATGGAAACAACTCATGAAATACTTTGGATGGGTGAAAAGAATTCTCACAATCGAAAACAATTATGAGAGGATGGCATCAAGCTAGAACCATGAATCTTCAAGAGAACGGACAAGATTTAAGAGAACCTCTTCTTCGGTCTTCACATGTTGAGAATGAAGATGAGAACCACCATGAATTGTATGAGATACTCCGGGAGAATGAAAAAAAACAAGGTTGTTGAGCCAACAATGAAAAATAATTTGAAAGATCTTGGAGAAGGCATGTGACTGATGAAAATTCATTCTTACGTCAACCTTCGAAAGACTTTGGAAATCGCTCCGGATATATTAGAAGAGTCAGGTAAGATCCTGGGAAAAGACCTGTGGGTTAGGGCCCACTCAAAAGATACACCGTTGAATGATTGCTTGAAAAAGAAGAGATTGCACCGGTTGATTTAAATGGCTTGAATGAGATAACAACCTCGAAATATCTTGAACGGATTGAGAATGGAAACACAAGTCTTGTGAGATATCTTCAGCACTCCAGAACAAATGAAAAGCGAGAGGTGAATGATTAAGAGGTGCATCGGCATGAGAAAGCATTAGAAACGAGGAAAGGAATATGATGAATATCCAAAGCTTGAATTGGATCCACCGGAGAAGAAATAACAATGAAGGATGATGAACTTGAAACTGTTGAGCATCTTCATGGGAAATCACCGGATCAGAACATTGATTGAAAAGAGTGAAGAGACTTCACATGAATAAATGGATACTTGATTAAGAAATCTGTGTCCTTGAAGAAAAAGGGTGGGAGCGCGGGAAAACAAAGGCAACTTGGGACGGATGAAACAAACACCGTTGAGAAAACTTAGAATTGATCTTGCGGATGTTGAAATGATCGGATCCACTTGGAGAGAAGCACGCCGGTTGGAAAAGAATTAACATGACAACCTCAATGATAAAAAAGGATAGTATTCACATAGCAATATGAGAACACCGTTTAGGAAAGGTATGGATTCAACATTTGACTTCGATGCAACTCGAATACCACAAATAAACAAAACAAAGGATTTGGCTTGCAGAATAAGCCGGAACAAATACATATGATAGAGATTTACCCAATCCCATATCATGCATCTGTCCGAAAGATATTCTAGGAGCTACTTGAATTCCCACCTATAAACTCCCAAACTTTCGGTTATGCAATCTGGTGTTGGGGATACAGGAAGCAATATATCTCACCCAAACTAACAATCCCTACATCCAGCTTGTATCCATCCGTCAACACATAACCAAGAAACCTTCGGAAATCGTGTACCTCAACCTTTGAAAAGCATCCATTATACGAAGTCATGGCAATATTCCCGCACTCACCTCAAGATCGGGTTATCGGGTTATCTCACCACCAACTGCATAAAAGAGATTTTCGATGTCGGCGCATTAAACTCGGTATTCCAGAACTGCAACGATAAAATTATGACGACAACACCTCAGAGCTCAACTCCCCGGGACACTTCCACTAAACCCCTGACAGGAGGCACCAAGACAATGTTCTCATCATAAAACCATCGGAACGATTCCAAGATACCCGCGTGATCCTAAAAGAAAATTTAGTGAAATTTGAGAAGAGAAGAGTCAAAACTCTACGTCAGGATGCCTTACCAGAGCGACGAAGGGACTGAGGAGTAAAAAGAATTCCTAACTCTCCAATATATATAATCCTAAATGACTCAAAACATTTTTCTAGACACAACTCGGCCACTAAAAACGATCAAGCAATGGGGCTCCTAAGGTCGGGAAGGCTCGACACTAACTTGTAACGCTCGATGCGGCTATATCTCCCACGTGTCGAAGCACGACTTAGAGCCATAGCCGCATTGAAAGCAATATCGCAAGTGAGGTAATCTTCACACAACCCATGTAATACATAAGGGAAAGAGATACATAGTTGGCTTACAATCACCACTTCACACAATTACATGAATAAAGCATTACATCATCCAGATACAATCAAGGTCCGACTACGAACCAAAATAAAAGAAGACCCCAAATGCGATAAAGGTCCCCGATCGACCCTAACCGGGCTTCGCTCTCGAACAACTAGAACGAAACAAAGACAAAGGGCAAGATCTTCATCGAGCTCCTCCTTGAGCTTGGTTGCGTCGCCCTTTCGGCAACATAGGCACCGCAAACTGGTTTTGAAGTATCCGTGAGCCACGAGGACTCAGCAATCCCATTACCATGGGTATCAAGACTAGCAAAGCTTAATGGGAAAGGAAGGGGTAAAGTCGTGAGGTTGCAGCAGCGACTAAGCATGATATGGTGGCTAACATACGCAAATGAGAGCGAGAAGAGAAACAAGCAGAACGGTCGTCAACTAGCAATGATCAAGAGGTGATCCTGAACTCCTACTTACGTCAAACATAACACAGAAACCGTGTTCACTTCCCGGACTCCGCCGAGAAGAGACCATCACGGCTACACACTCGGTTGATGTGTTTTAATTCGGATCTGGTGTCAAGTTATCTACAACCGGACATTAACAAATTCCCATCTGCCACATAACCGCGGGCACGGCTCTCGAAAGTTTAAACCCTGCAGGGGTGTCCCAACTTAGCCCATGACAAGCTCTCGCGATCAACGAAGGAATAGACCTTCTCCCAGGAAGACCCGATCAGTCTCGGAATCTCGGTTTACAAGACATTTCGACAATGGTAAAACAAGACCAGCAAGACCTCCCGCGTCTCGACATCCTCGATAGTAGCCAAGACGTATCTCATCTCATGCCACGACCGGATGAGCGATGCGCATAACTAGAACCAGCCCTCAAGTTTCCCGAGGTGGCGCCGCAAGTGGCTCTAGTTTGGACCAACACTTAGACAAGCATTGGCCCGGGGGCTAAAATAAAGATGACCCTTGGGATGCGTGACTCCCAAGGAAAAAGGTAATAGGTGAGGCAAATGGTAAAACCAATGTTGGGCCTTGCCGGAGGAGTTTTATTCAAAGCGAACCGTCGGGGGTCCCATAAATCACCCGACCGCGTTAGGAACGCAAAATCCGGGAACATAACACCGGTATGACGGAAACTAGGGCGGCAAGAGTGGAACAAAACACTAGGCATAAGGCCGAGCCTTCCACCCTTTACCAAATATATAGATGCATTAATAATATAAGAGATATTGTGATATCCCAACATAAACCCTATCCACCATGGAGAAATCTTCAACTTCACCTGCAACTAGCAACGCTATAGGAGGGGCTGAGCAAAGCGGTAACATAGCCAATCAATGGTTTGCTAGGAATGGTGTCAAAGATTAGAGGTTCATGGCAATTTGGGAGGCTTGAAGAACAAAAGATAGGTGACGCAGCAAAGCGATAGAACGAAGCAACTAGCATAGCAATGATAGTAGTGAGATCCAGGGTAGCGGTCATCTTGCCTGAAATCCCGCTAGGAAGAAGAACGAGTCCATGAAGAAGACGAACGGGAGTAGTCGAATGAATCCTCACAACTTCGGAATGAAACCGAAGCTAACGAGAGAAGCAAACCGGAAAGAAGCAAACAACATAGTAAACACACAAGCATAAGCATGTCATGATGCACAAACAAGTATGATGCATGTCCGGTTTAATGAGGCATGGCATGGCAAAGTGCAACAAACAATACTACAAGTTAAGTGGAGCTCAATATGCAACGAGTTGCATATCGAAGAAACACCACATGCAAGTATTTAGTTCACTCTCGGTTATGCTACTCATCAATATTAAATGTTGTTAAACATGCCAAGGGGTGAAGCATAATTAAACTACCTATCTAGGAAAGTTTAAATGAGGCCGGAACAACAAACGATAATTCCGGAAAATCCTCATATGCATAATATGAATTTGGTACTGTTCTGCCCTAAAACATATTTTATTGTTGTTAAACAGGAAAATAAAGTGGACCATGTTAAACTAGGCATTTTTCCACCCCATTTACATATAAAGAACACTTAAATCCGAGCTACGGTTATTTAGTTATGAAATAAATCATTTTAGCATGGCATAGGAGCAAATTAAATCAAACAACATGTTTAAACATATTTAACAGGGATGAAAGTGGCAAATTATTAATCTACACAAAATTATAAGCATTTTACATATATAAAACATTTTAATATGATGCACGGTTAATGAGTTATTAATGCATGAACATGGAGGGGTTTTTCTGTAAAACGGTAAATCCTGAAATAATCCTAAATTCACAGATCTGGAAAAAAAACATACATTGGCCAAATCTGGCCCGAAACAGAACAGAGGTGCTGGAGAGGGGCTGCTCACCCATGGGCTCTTGGCCCGGTTCGGTGGAGGCAGCAAGCCGGCGGGGCAAGCGGGCCGGCTGGATCTGTGGAGGGAGGATGGCACTGGGCCTCGGTCAACTGACGAAGAGGAGGCAGCCCAAGCGCGCGGAGACGTGGTCAAGGGCGCGGTCAACGGGGCAAGCGGGCAGGCTAGCGGGCGCCTCGTCCTCTCGTTCGACAGCAGACAGGAGCAGCGGCGCTGGAGCTCGCGACGCTGGCTCGCGTGGGACTTCGGAGAAGCGGAGAAGCAGGGGACGAACACGGGAAAGCGAGGGAGGCCCGGATCCTCTAGATCCGGTGGCGCTTGGCTTGTGGAGGCCGGCGGCGAGCTACAAGGCCATGGAAGTTGTTGTTGTCTGAAGAAAAAAGACAGAGAAATTCAGAGGGGAAATAAGGGAAGAAGAGGGACCGCAGGGAGATGGCAGGGGAGCGATGGCCTGAGGAGAACCTAGGGTTCGGCAGCGAAGAGGCCAGTAAAAGAGCGGGTCCAGACGGGCGCTCGCCGGCGCGGCTCCCGGAGAAGAACGACAGATGGCGCGGGCGGTCATGGGGTTCTCCTGTCAGAGAGAGAGAGAGAGAGAGAGAGAGAGAGAGATGTGAGAAAGAGGGAATCCAGAGGAGATGGATGAAAGCGCGAAGGCAAGGAGAGGGACGGCCCGGTCCAGCGGTGCGTGGCGTCCATGGCGGGGCAGACGAGATCCTAGAGGTGCTCGGGCAGAGGGGGGAGCACGGCGAAGTCGAGACAGAGGCGAGGAAGATGGTGGAGGCCGAGCGCGTTGGAGGAGTGGATCCCGGGCACGGGGACGAGGTGGATCGAGGGAGGCAAGGGCCTGCTGTGGATGAGCTCCGTCTCGAGGAGCTCCTGATCGGGCACGAGCGTGGAGACGCGGGGCTGCGGCCAGAGGAGGTTGGTCGGGCACGGAAATGGAGGCGGTGGTTGGATTGGGTGGAGATGGATCCCGAGGTGGGATTTGAGTGCGGCGGCGGCGGGGACAGATGTCCTAGATTTTAGGGTTGGGATGATTTGGTAGGTGATGGTCTTATATATATATATGGAAAGGGAGGTTTAGGGTAGATTTGGACCCTCCGATTAAATCGGACGGTCGAGAAATAAATAGATAGGGAGTCTAAATAAGAAAATGGAGATGTTTTATAGATGTTAGGGGATGATCCGGACCCAACGGTGACGACAGTCCGGTTCGGGTTCGGGGGAAGTTTCAGACGCCTGCGAGGGGTCTGAGAGAGGTCGACGAAGACAAGGGGGGTTTTGTTGGTCTCGGAGAAAGAGAGAAGAGAGGGGTCCAATTGGTCTGAGGGAAGGTCAACAAGGACAAGCGGTCTGACAACAGGTCAATGAAGACAAAGAGAGAAGCGGCCAGACAAGAGGGACTCGAAAAACCCGGTTGGTCTCGGAACGGCCAACAAAAGTAAGGGGGACACGGCAACTACGAGCGGATGCAAGTTTTATGAAAACGATGCCGATGCAATGCGAATGATGCTATGAGATGCATGGCAAGACATTAACAAAATGCAAAACAAAAGACAAAAACCCAACCACGAAGGAAATATCATATCGCATCTCCGGAAAAGGCAAGAGTTGGAGTTACGAATATGGAAGGTTGTATCCGGGGCATTACAGTACGGACTGCCAGAATTTTTGCTGAGGTTGTTACTGCGAGCTAGCCAGTTGCCCTCTCCCGCACAGAAGCGGGTCATGAGCGATGTGAGGGCTGCCATGGATTTCGGCTTTTCCTGTCCTAGGTGCCGGGCCAGCCACTCGTCGCGGATGTTATGTTTGAAGGCTGCGAGGGCCTCTGCATCCGGACAGTCGATGATTTGATTTTTCTTTGTTAAGAACCGTGTCCAGAACTGTCTGGCCGATTCGTCTGGATGCTGAATTATATGGCTTAGGTCATCGGCTTCTGGTGGTTGCACATATGTGCCCTGGAAGTTGTCAAGAAATGCGGCTTCTAGGTCCTCCCAACACCCAATTAACTCTGCTCGCAAGCTGTTAAGCCAATGCCGAGCTGGTCCTTTAAGCTTGAGTGGGAGATACTTGATGGCGTGGAGATCATCACCGCGGGCCATATGGATATGAAGGAGATAATCTTCGATCCAAACCGCGGGGTCTGTTGTGCCATCGTAGGATTCAATGTTCACGGGTTTAAACCCTTCAGGGATTTGATGATCCATTACTTCATCTGTGAAGCATAGTGGGTGTGCGGCGCCTCTATATTGAGCAATACTAAGACGTAGCTCAAGAGAGCTTTGTCGTCTGTGTTCGGCCCGACCGGAGTTGCTGTATCCGGCACGATGGTAGTCGTCGTGGGTCGTGGGGCACCCGCGTGATCCGTAGATAGATCTTGATTGTCTTGCCTTATCCTCCAATATATCCCGCAAGTCTGGCGCATTCCCCCGTGGCTTCGCGCTTCTCGAGCGGTGCCGGGGTACGGTTCTGGCGGAGGGCCTGGATGCCTCTCTGTCGCGGCTACGAGGTGGTCGGTCTGCCGTATTGTGCGCTGGTGATGAAGGTTTGTATGCTTCCTCCTCTAGTCGGGGGAGCAACTTGCGTTTTGGGTAGCTTTTGGAGGGGCGTTCGAGTTCACACTCTTCAGCCGCAAGGACCTCGGTCCATCTGTCGGCCAGCAGGTCTTGATCAGCTTGAAGCTGTTGCTGCTTTTTCTTTAGGTTGTTCGCCGTGGCCATTAGCCTACGTTTAAAACGCTCTTGTTCAATGGGATCCTCGGGCACGGCATTTAATTGCGTCATTGAGGCTTGCCTCGCTCGAGAGGGAGGCATGTAATTTTCATCCTCCTCGTCTGCCGCTCTCTCCCGAGGGCTGGCTTCTCCGCCCTCCCGTGCTGAATCTTGCCGGAGGGGTTGTCTTCGGCACTCTCGGGGTGTTGTTATCTCCGGTGCCGGAATCTCCATTCTTGCTGTGGCGGGATTTAGAGCGGCGCCGCTGACATCGGTGCTTGGGCTGTTTCTTAGAGGAATCTGCCTCCGTTGCTTCTTCGTCGTCCCCATCCTTCGGGGTGTCCACCATGTATATGTCGTATGATGAGGTGGTCTTCCAGTGCCCCGTAGGCGCTGGTTCTTGATTGTCTCCGGCATCGTCGTCCATACCGTCGATGTCTTCGGAGTCGTAGTCTAGCATGTCGGTTAGATCGTCGACAGTGGCTACAAAGTGGGTGGTGGGTGGGCTTTGAATTTCTTCGTCGTCCGCATTCCAACCATCCCGACCGCAGTCCGCCAGGCTCTCCGATACGAGAGATACTTTAGCGAATTCGTGATGTCGCCAAAGGGTGAGTGCCGAAAGATGTCCGCAGCGCTGAACTCCATGATCGGGCGCCTAATCGGATTAGATTGGCGGGGCGCCGGAGGTTGAGTCCGCAAGGAGTCCGCACCTCGAGTCACAAGCTTTGCAAGGACAAGGTCGGTGTTCGCTCCATCGCCGTGGAAGTTGCAGCCCCGAGGCGGTGTCCAGCCACCGCCCTCGATCTGCGCGGTCGGCTCAACTATGGGTCAGAGCGGACTCGTGCGGCCTCCAGGGTACTGTCCGGCGGCAGAGCTAAGTCATGCCCATCGTGACAGTGCGTCACACTCGGCTGTGGCTCAAATCCATCGGAGATCAAGTCTCCGCGGATGTCAGCCGTGAAGTTTAGGCTTCCAAACCTGACCTGATGGCCAGGGGTGTAGCTTTCGATCTGCTCTAGATGGCCAAGTGAATTGGCCCGCCGTGCAAAGCCGCGAAACACGAAGATCTGTCCGGGGAGAAAAGTCTCACCCTGGATGGCGTTGTTGTTGATTGAAGGAGCCATCAAGCCTATCGGTGACGACACAGAGGAACTCTCAATGAAAGCACCAATGTCGGTGTCAAAACCGGCGTATCTCGGGTAGGGGGTCCTGAACTGTGCGTCTAGGCAGATGGTAACAGGAGACAAGGGACACGATGTTTTTACCCAGGTTTGGGCCCTCTCGATGGAGGTAAAACCCTACTCCTGCTTGATTGATATTGATGATATGGGTAGTACAAGAGTGGATCTACCACGAGATCAAGGAGGCTAAACCCTAGAGGCTAGCCTATGGTATGATTGTTGTAATGGTTGTTCGTCCTACGGACTAAAACCCTCCGGTTTATATAGACACCGGAGAGGGCTAGGGTTACACACAGTCCGTTACAATGGTAGGAGATCTACATATCCATATCGCCAAGCTTGCCTTCCACGCCAAGGAAAGTCCCATCCGGACACGGGACAAAGTCTTCAATTTTGTATCTTCATAGTCTTGGAGTCCGGCCGATGATGATAGTCCGGCTATCCGGACACCCCCTAGTCCAGGACTCCCTCACCCACAAACCCAAAGTGATTGAGCATCATTGAAGAGATTGATCCTGCGTGGATCCGACGCTTGTTACCTTTAAAGACTGTGCTTCTTCTAGACGGTTAGGCGTCATGGTCTAGAGCATCCAAGAGGAATTGTGGATCACCGAGTGACCAAAGTCTGTGAAGGTTTGGAAGTCGCCTGAAGACTTACCACGAGTGATTGGACGGGGTCTGTGTGACCTTAGTTCAAGGAGAATACGGTGAGGACTTGGTGTCCCGAGCTGCGTGCTCGAGGATCGGGTGTCCGAGACCTGTGTCCTCGAGTTTAAATACTCAGCCGCTCCAACCAGACGTACAACTAAGATAGCAGTTGGAACTGGTCTACCAAATCATTGTCTTCACCAACCCTACTGGTTCTATGTCCTCAACTCTTCCATTTACTCATTACTGTGTTGAGTAGTTGTTCATATCTATGTTTGAAGACATTGACTGAAGACTTTCTCAATTTCCTCAGTTCAATTTCTTCAGTCTGATTGTCTTCATCTTGTGTTATCCTATGTTTACGCTTTCTGTACTCTGTGATTGTCTTCATTTCATCATGTTGACTATGCGTGTATTCTGCTATGCTTATTTCTGAGTACTTATTCCGCTGCAAGTAGTTCTTTGCTAAGGAATTTCCTCACCGGCAAATTCCTCAGTGAAGAATTCATAAAAATCACCTATTCACCCCCCCCCCTCTAGTCGATATAACGCACTTTCACCCACTATAAAAGGGGGGTCTTCTTCTCCAAGAAGACTCACCTCTTCTAACCCTAAACCCCATTATTGCTCCAAGATCCATTTTTGCCCGATCTCTCTCCCTAGCCAATCAAACTTGTTGATTTGCTCGGGATTGGGTGACAAGGGCCCGATCTACACTTCCACCAAGGGATATTCGATTCCCCCCACTTATCCCTAGCAGATATTGTTACTCTTGGGTGTTTGAGCACCCTAGACGGTTGAGGTCACCTCGAAGCCATACTCCATTGTGGTGAAGCTTTGTGGTGTTGTTGGGAGCCTCTAATTGTTGTGGAGATTGCCCCAACATTGTTTGTAAAGCTTCGGTCACCTCCTTCAAGGGCACCAATAGTGGAATCACGGCATCTCGCATTGTGTGAGGGCGTGAGGAGAATACGGTGGCCCTAGTGGCTTCTTGGGGAGCATTGTGCCTCCACACCGCTCTAACGGAGACGTACTTCCCCTCAAAAGGAAGGAACTTTGGTAACACATCCTCGTCTCCACCGGCTCCACTCTTGGTTATCTCGCGCCTTTACTTTTGCAAGATTACTTGTGTTGTTTCCTTTACTTGCTCGTGTACTTGTTGTTGTCGCATCATATAGGTTGTTCACCTAGTTGCATATCTAGACAACCTACTTTGATGCAAAGTTTAATTTGGTAAAGAAAAGCTAAAAATTCTTAGTTGCCTATTCACCCCCCTCTAGTCAACCATATCGATCCTTTCAATTGGTATCAGAGCCTCGTCTCTTTATTAAGGACTTTGACGTCCGAAGAGTATGGTTGACACCACAGACGGTGCGGAGGAGCACCCGTGTGAATCCTATCTCGCTCACGGCCGATGGGGAACCTCGGTCTCGTGAGGAACTCAATGTGGCTCTAGACACATTGAAAGACTCCATGACGACCAAGGTTGAAAGCATGCTTACTAAATTTCTTGAAGGACTCAAACTGTCCACCTCGCCGATGAAAGTGGGTGATCCCACTAACAAGGTGACGGATGCTACCTCCGACAAGGGGGGAGCTAACGGTGAAAAGAGTCCTTCTACTAGTGGTAGAAATGGCACCGGCATCTTTGCCCATGTGGAACCTCCAATTTATGGAGGACCGATTCTCTACTCATTTAAATCATGCCGTCCTCCTCCTAAGATTGTGAAAAATGAGGATTTTGATTCTTGGGTGTATCGCTTCAAGCGTCATTTAAATCATGTGAATACTAACCTTTGGAGAATCATTGAAGAAGGTTTCTATCCACATGACCGAAGTAACTTCACCCCGAGAGAAGTGGTGGATAATCAATTCAATGAGAATGCTCTCTTCATCATCCAAGATGCAACCCTTCCCGAAGATCTCCCTCATCTTCGACCTCATGCCATGGCTAAAGACGCATGGTAATGCGTTGTGTCTCTCTATCAAGGAAGTGCGAGCATTCAACGCTCCAACTATGAAGTGGTACAAGATGAAGCCAATGAGTTTGCAATGAAAGAAGATGAAGAACCTCCCGAGCTCTTTTGAAGAGTGACCAAACTCGCGGTCTCACTCCGAGATCATGGGAGCAAGGACACGGATGACAATTGGATCAAGCGCAAGTTCCTCAAGGCCATGATGCCCTACAACAAGGCCATGTCCTCCGTCATTCGTCAACGACCGGACTTCCACACCATGACCTCAAGTGAAGTGTTGGATGAGTTCGTCGCAATGAGCATCTTGGACAAGACCGCCGACAATGCGGTGCTCCGTTCTCAAAGGGCAAAGAAGCCCAACCTTGCTTTGAAGGCCAAGGTTAGTGTGGAAGAAGAGGAAGAAGGGGAAGATGAGGAGAGCAACCCCGAAGATACCAAATATGATTATCGTGAGCACATGGCCCTTGCTTCAAGACAATTTTGGAGCAAGAAGAATACAAGACCCAACTTCAATAAGAACAACTCATGTGGCGTCAAGGGCAAGCAACGAGTTAGAACTTGCTTCAACTGTGGCAATGTGAGCCATTTTGTTGCGGATTGTCCTTACGAGAAGCGGGAAGACAATGGTGGCAAGTTCATCCGAAAGGACAAAGCCAAGTCCTTCCCCAACAAGAACAACTTCGCCAAGAAGACTCCTACTCGTGGGTTGGTGGTTCAAGAAGAATATCATGAGGATGACGATGATGATGAAAATGGAGAAGCAACGGCCATGGCGTCCGTTGCCATTGCTACAACTCCCCGGGTGTCTCTCTTTGATTCACCCAACGAGAACATCACCGCCAAGTGCCTCATGGCTAAAGCTTCCAACAAGGTAACCCCCAACATCAAAACCACCATCATTACTAATCCCTCCTCGGAGGATTGCATTGATGAACATGATGGGTCTAATGAGGAAGTGAATGAATTTGAGTCTTTTATGAGTAAGCTTAAGGGCAAATCCAAGAAGCATTTTGTTGCTCTCTTGGAACAACTTGGTGAGGCCAATGACATGATCGAGGCTCATGAAGAAACCATCTCTAAGATGGAAGGTCATAGTCGTGACTATGCCGATGAGATATCGGATCTCTCTAATGCTCTTGAGGAAGAGCGTGTGCATCGTTTGACTTTTGAGGAGTCATACAACGATGACCATGCTAAGTTAAAGAAAGATCTTGATCATGCTCTTGTCATGTATCGTGTACTAACTTCCAAGAAGGCTAAGCTTGGGGTTGATCATGCTAGACTCAAAGAGGAGTTTGAGATACTTGACAAGGTCCACAAGGTCTTGAAGGGTGCTCACGCTAACCTCAAGGAGTCTCATGCGCAACTCCAAGTTAAGCTAACCAAGGAAAAGGCCACCTTCCCTCGTATGATATTAATTGATAATGCATGTGCTACTAACCCGTGTTGTGAGCATGTGCATCTTGTGGAGGAGAATGCCAAGATGAAGGATCAACTTGAGAAAGGGCTTGTGACTTGCATTCAAGGTGAGAAGAACCTCAACGACCTTTTGAGCAATCGAAAGGAAGTTGTGGCCAAGAAGGGAATTGGGTTTGCTCCCAAGTCCAAGAATAAGAAGAAGAACGACAAGACCTATCGTCCTCCTCCTCTCAAGCAAACTTTTGTGAAAGAAGGAGAGGGTGCTCCTAAGGAGAAGAAGGAAAGAGTGAAGGGCGTTGATGTCAAAAAGGGCAAAACCATCTCCTCCAACAAAGCCGGCGACTTTAACCCGTCATATGTGTTGTGCCGTGCTAGTGATGGACATGTTTATGCTAAATTTGTTGGTTCTCCTTATGAGTACATTGAATGGTCTATTTGGGTTCCTAAGACCCTTGTTACTAACATCAAAGGACCCATTACTAAATGGGTACCTAAAACCAAGCATTTATCTCTTGTAGGTGTTTGCTTCCGGTGGGGGGTCAGGGTTGCTCGATAGTGGAGCAACAAATCATATGACCGGAAGCAAGGACTTGGTGGTGGACGTGCAAGAGATTCCATATATGCCCACCAATGTCGAGTGGGGTGCTGCCTCACATTCTAAGGTATTGGGTCTTGGCAAGGTTGTCATTTCTCATGATCTAACGATCGAGAAAGTCATGCTTGTTGAGTCCCTTGCATACAATTTACTTTCCATTCGTCATCTTGCACTCATGGGCTTTGCCACTTTCTTTGACATTGATACCGTGGCCCTCTTGTGGAGCAAGACTCTTAAAGTAGCCTTTGTTGGGCATGTCGAGAAAGGTCTCTATGTGATAAACTTTTCGGAGTGACCCACTAAGACCGCTACATGCCTAATGGCTAAAGTTGACGTGGGATGGCTTTGGCATCGCCGTTTACCCACGTCAATATGAGATCTTTGCAAAGTATTCTCAAGGGGGACCATGTCCGTGGACTAACAAATGTTAGTTTTGCCAAAGACCGTGCTTGCAGTGCTTGTATTGAAGGAAAGCTTCATGAGAAGGCTCACCCTCCCACGACCATCATCTACTCGAAGAGAGCCTTGGAGCTCCTTCACATGGATCTCTCTGGGCCCCCATCATTTGATAGTCTTGGAGGTAGAAAGTACTGCTTGGTGATTGTGGATGACTATTCAAAATACACTTGGGTATACTTCTTCAAGAGGAAGAGTGAGACTCAACAAACCGTCATCGACTTTGCAAATGAAGCTCAACGTCAACATAATGCAAAGATCTTGACAATAAGAAGTGACAACGGCACCGAAGTTCAAGAACTACACCTTGATGAGTTTCTTAGTGATGAGGGATCAAGCATCAATATGATGCACCATATACCCCTCAACAAAATGGTGTTGCGGAGAGGAAGAACCGGACATTGATGGATGCGGCAAGGACCATGATGGCGGAGTTCAAGTCTCCATACAACTTTTGGGCCGAGGCCATCAACACCGCATGTCATGCATCCAATCGGCTCTATCTCCGCAAAGGCTTGAACAAGACTCCCTATGAGATACTCACCGGCAACAAGCCCAATCTCAAGTACTTCCGGGTGTTCGGGTGTAAGTGTTTCATTCTCAAGAAAGGTGTTCGTTTGTCTAAATTTGAGGCTAGAGCCTATGAGGGCATATTTGTTGGCTATGCTACAAACTCCCATGCTTACCGTGTTCTCAACAAGTCCACTGGACTCACTGAGGATACGTGTAACGTGGAGTTTGACGAAAATAACGGCTCCCAAGTGGAGCAAAGTGGTACTTGTGATGTAGGTGATGAAATTCCTCCCCAAGCCATAAGAAGAATGTGTATTGGTCATATTCTACCCATTGAGGAACCCCTTGTGGCCGAAGGAGAAGGACAATTGAGGGAGTCCTGGACTAGGGGGTGTCCGGATAGCCGGACTATCATCGTCAGCCGGACTCCAAGACTATGAAGATACAAGATTGAAGACTTCGTCCCGTGTCCGGATGGGACTTTCCTTGGCGTGGAAGGCAAGCTTGGCGATATGGATATGTAGATCTCCTACCATTGTAACCGACTCTGTGTAACCCTAGCCCTCTCCGGTGTCTATATAAACCGGAGGGTTTTAGTCCGTAGGACAACACAACCATTTCAACAATCATACCATAGGCTAGCTTTAGGGTTTAGCCTCCTTGATCTCGTGGTAGATCCACTCTTGTACTACCCATATCATCAATATCAATCAAGCAGGAGTAGGGTTTTACCTCCATCGAGAGGGCCCGAACCTGGGTAAAAACATCGTGTCCCTTGTCTCCTGTTACCATCCACCTAGACGCACAGTTCGGGACCCCCTACCCGAGATCCACCGGTTTTGACACCGACATTGGTGCTTTCATTGAGAGTTCCTCTGTGTCGTCACCGATAGGCTTGATGGCTCCTTCAATTAACAATGACGCCGTCCAGGGTGAGACTTTCCTCCCCGGACAGATCTTCGTGTTCGGCGGCTTTGCACTGCGGGCCAATTCACTTGGCCATCCGAGCAGATCGAAGCTACGCCCGCCATCGTCAGGGTTTGGAAGCCTAAACTTCACGGCCGACATTCGCGGAAACTTGATCTTCGACGGATTCGAGCCACAGCCGAGCGTGCCATGCTGTTGTCGGAGTAATGGGCCACGGGTAGGCCGACCCGGGACCCAGGATCTTTCAAGACATCGGGCAGGCCGCGCCTCCGATCGCATCCCACCGGGCGACCTTCGGGAAGGCCGAGTCCCACCGGCGACCTTCGAGAAGCCGAGTCCCAGACGGCGACACTAAAGCAAGCCGACTGGCTTATGACCTTTGGGGGCCGACTATGGGAGTCGGCCCGCGACCTTCTCGAAGACCGATGCAGGGTACGGCCCCGACGTGGCCGTCCCCTCCGACCCACGAGGGGTGGGCATGGCTACAGTGAGCCATATCGCCGGAAGATCTCCGGTGAGGCGCTGCACTGCTGCCATGCCTCCCCGACCTCAACTACAAGGCGCGAGGCACTGTGGCCCACGATGGCGGCTCAGACGGCCCGGAGATCGCCGGCCCCTCTGCTGCTGGGAGAGTAGAAGACGACCAGAGCACCTGGAGTCGGCCCTGTGGGAGTCGGCCTCCCCAGAGTCGGCCGCCTCCTCGTCTAGGCCCCACGAGTCATAAACCAGATTGGACGGGGAGTGGCGACCGTGATCGCCTGACAGACGGCGGCACTGTTCCCACGACCCCATGACCAAGCCTGTGTCACCAGGAGTGTTGTACAGTGTTCTGCATGTCCGCGGGACCCACCAGTCAGCGGGCCCCAGAAGCCGGCAGGAGGGACAGCGGCATGAGAGACAGACGGCTCAGGGCCACGCCCAATCAGATTACTTTGTACCCCTGTGGGTAGGCCTATATAAACTTCTGGGCACCCATGCAAAGGGTTGGGCCTTGGATAGATTTAGACACATAGCAAGCAGGGGAGAGAGCCAGCCACGCTCCCTCCTGCCACCCGAAATAGCTCAAGGAGCACCTTTGTATTATCACACCATAGTGATCATGCGGAGACCCCGCAGAGCAGCAGTAGGGGTGTTATCTCCCCGGAGAGCCCCGAAGCTAGGTAAGATTCGCCGGCGTGCATGTTTGCGCCTCATCCCGCTTTCTGTGCACCGCGACGCTCTACTCGCCCCACCATGATAAGCCACCCGCTGGCATATGTCGATCCAACCCCGACAGGCCGTCACGATGGGCATGATTTAGCTCTGCAGCCGACAAGGCCCTAGAGGTCGCACACGAGTCCGCTCGACCCATAGTTCGGAGCGCATCACGCAGACGAGGACAGTGGCTGGACACCGCCTCGAGCTGCAACTTCTACGGCGATGGAGCCGAATACCGACCTTGTCCCTTATAAAGCTCGTGACTCGAGGCGCCGGACTCCTTGCGGACTCAACCTCCTGCGCCCGCTAATCGAATCCGATCGGGCGCCGATCATGGAGTTCAGCGCCATGACATCTTTCAAGACTCACCCTTTGGCGACATCCTAAATTCGCTAAAGCATCTCTCGTTATCGAGAACCCCGGCCGGATCTGCGGTCGATGGTTGGGATGCGGACAACAAAGAAATTTAAAGCCCACCCACCACCCACTTTGTAGCCACCGCCGATTTATCTAACCGACATGTTAGACTACGACTCAAGACGCCGACGGTATGGACGACGACGCCGGAGACGATCAAGAACCAGCGCCACAGGCACCGAAGACCACCTCGCCATACGACATATACATGGTGGACACCCCAAAGGATGGGGACAACGAAGAAGCGCGGAGGCGATTCTTCTAAGAAAAGCCCAAGCGCCGACGCCGCGGGCGACGCCTAAATCCCGCCATAGCAAGAATGGAGATTCGCACCGGAGATAATAACACCCCGAGAGTGCCGAAGACAACCCTCCAAAGAAGATTCAGACAGAGGACGGGAAGCCAGCCTCGAGAGAGAGCGGCATTTAGGAGGATGAAGACTACATGCCTCCTCCGGAGACGGCAAGCCTCAACGACGATTTAATTCGTTGTGCGGAGGATCCTTCAACAAGAGCATTTTAAACGCAGGCTTATCGCCACGGCAAATAGCCTCAAGAAAAGCAATAATAGCTTCAAGCTGATCAAGACCTGTTGGCCGATAGATGAACCGAGGTCCTCGCGGCCGAAGAGTATGAACTCGAACGCCCCTCCAAGAGCTACCCAAAACGCAAGTTGCTCCCCCGACTAGAGGAGGAAGCATACAAACCTTCATCACCAGTGCACAATACGGCAGACCGACCACCCCGTGGTCGCGACATAGAGGCATCTAGGACTTCCATCAAGACTGTACCCCGGCACCGCTTGAAAAGTACGAAGCCACGAGGGAATGCGCCGGACTTGCGGGATATATTGGAGGACAAGGCAAGATAATCCAGATCTATCTACGGATCACGTGGGCGCCCATTTACCCACGACTTACCGTCGCGCGGATACAACAACTCGCCGGGCCAACACAAGAGACAACGCCTCTTTGAGCTACGCCGTGATATTGCTCAATACAGACGTGCCGCACACCCACTATGCTTCACTGACGAAGTAATGGATCATCAAATCCCTGAAGGGTTTAAACCCGTGAACATTGAATCCTACGATGGCACAACAGACCCCGCGGTTTGGATCAAAGATTATCTCCTTCATATCCGTATGGCCCGCGGCGACGATCTCCACGCCATCAAGTATCTCCCACTCAAGCTTAAAGGACCATCTCAGCATTGGCTTAACAGCTTGCCCGCAGAGTCAATTGGGTGTTGGGAGGACCTGGAAGCCGCATTCCTCGACAACTTCCAGGGCACATACGTGCGACCACCAGACGCCGATGACCTAAGCCACATAATTCAGCAGCCAGATGAATCGCCGACAGATTACAGACACGGTTCTAACAAAGAAAAATCAAATCGCCGACCGTCCAGATGCGAGGCCCTCGCAGCCTTCAAACATAACATCTCGCGACGAGTGGCTGGCCCGCACCTAGGACAGAAAAGCCAAATTCATGGCAGCCCTCACATCACTCATGACCCGCTTCGCGGGAGAGGACAGCTGGCTAGCTCGCAAGAGCAACAACCTCAAAGAAAAACGCCGGCAGTCCGGATACTAAGGACCACAATGGTAGGTCGCGTCGAAACAAAACAAACGCCGCGTAACGGCGATAACAATGAGGATATCGCAGTCAACGCCGATTCAGAGGCTCTAAACCCGGTCGTGAAGAAGCCATTCAAAAGAACTACTCCGGTCCGTCCCAATTTGGACCAAATACTCGACCGCTTTGCCGATACATGGCACCCGAAAAGCCAGCTAATCACACCAACAGAGATTGTTGGGTATTCATGCAGCGCAAGTTAATTGTCGAAAACAATGACAAGGGCTGCACAAAGAACGACGAGGAGGAGACTCGCCGCCGAACAAGAGAGGATGTAGGGTTTCCCCACAAGTGCGGACGGTAAACATGATATACGCAACCCATATACCCAAGAGGGAGCGGAAGCGTGCACTTAGGGACGATATGCGATGGAGCCATCGCCTGTTCAATCCATGGTCCTCTTGCCCGATCACTTTTGATCGAAGAGACCACCCGTCCAGTATCCGCCATGGCGGATTCACCGCATTGGTTTTAGACCCAATCGTCGATGGATTTCACCTCACTAGAGTCCTGATGGACGGCGGTAGCAGCTTGAACCTGCTTTATCAGATACAAGGCGCAAGATGGGCATAGACCCTCAAGGATTAAACCTACAAAGACGACCTTCAAAGGCGCCATACCAGTGTGGAGGCCAATTGTACAGGCTCACCACACCGGAAGTGGTCTTCGGATCCCCGGATAATTTCCGAAGCGAGGAGTTAATCTTCAACATAGTCCCGTTCCGCAGCGGCTATCACGCTCTGCTTGGACGAACCGCGTTTGCAAAATTCAACGCGGTACCGCATTATGCATACCTTAAGCTCAAGATGCCAGGCCCTCGTGGAGTCATCACGGTCAACGGAAATACTGAACGCTCCCTCTGAACGGAGGAACACACAGCAGCTCTCGCGGCAGAAGTACAGAGCAGGCTTTTAAGGCAATTTTCGAGTCCGGTAGTTAAACGACCGGACATAGCCAAACGCGCCCGGAGAAACATCAATCAAGACCACCTGGCACGTTCCGAGCACGCGTAGCAATGCGGCCCCAACCCCAGTCCTTGCATGATTGCAAGACCAGCTCTTCGCGTACATCGACAGGCCCAGAGTGCGGCTTAACCACACCAGGGCTCCCAAGTGTGTCACTCTTTTTTCTTCTTTTTTTATTTTTTCATAGGACTCCGTTCACCAGAGGCCCTGTCCGGCAGTAGATCTGCCGAACTCACGATGCAACAGTCAGGGAGGGACAAAGGCTACGATTTAACACTCGTGTGGTCTCCATTACGAGCATTAAATTTGTTAAATACACCATTCCGCAGCCTACCGCTGGAGGGAGACACTTCTAATAGTCCAGCCCTTGCTTATCAAGACTATTTGTATCGCTCGCACTCATGGCGTAATCTCTTGAATAAACAATGCATCACCTTGTGTTTATAATTGCATTTCCTTTTTACATATATGTTTATTCTGACATCTTGCACCTGCACATTTTGGTACGGCCAATACACCAGGGCTTATGTTTCCCGCATTATGGTGTGATAATTCAACACTTTCACAAGTGTGGCACCCGAACTTATAGCATTATATGCATCGGCTTCAATCATGTCTTCGGTCAATAGTTGGGTTTGCCTGCTCCATGTTTTGGTACCTTACATTCCGCTCATCGGCTAAGGTAGCACGGGAGAACCACTGCGATTGCGCCTGTTGAGCTGGGCGAGCGCCTCAGTGGAGAAAGCTAAAACTGACTGTCATGATAAGGCGAGAGACTGGTCGCTGTTCGAGAGGTCTTTTTGAGTCCCTAAAGACTTATGCCGCTTCGAGCGAGGAATCGGCTGTGTCCGGCCGAGGCGTGGATAGCGCCCCGAACTCGGTCTTCCGAATACTAGGGGCTTCGCCGAAATTTAAAATTATAGAATTCTATGGCTAAGTGAGAGTGTTCAAGCATTATAAGTCTGGTTGCCTTGTTTGTTGTGTTGAGCGCCTCCCTAGATGGACCAAAAATGGGAACAAGAGTGCTCAAGTTTATCCCTAACACCCCAAAGACTGTGGCATGGGGGCTGAAGCCGACGACTTGCCATCTCTCGATTTAATAAACGGCCGCATGTAAGGTAATATTTTAAATCAATAAGCATTGCTTAGCGATATGAACAAAGTTTTCAGCGCACATGATAACACATTGCGAAGTTTACTCAATAATTACATCTCTGGGCACTCATCCGCAATCTTGCGGGCACCCTTCAGACAGTCTTATAGTACATCTCGGCGACGATACTCCTTGCCCGTGGGCGGCGCGCTGCTGATAAGCCTCTCCACATCCAGCCTGCCCCAATGCACCTTTGCGCTGGCAAGGCCCGACGGGCACCTTCAATGCAAAGCGGAGTGCTTGATGACTTCCACCCAGGACACGATCCACCAGCCGCCGACGAGGCCAAGTAGCTCCCAGCATGGTCTCTCCAGCCACACCGGACTATGAGGCCCTTCATGGCCTGCTCACTACCTTGTGGAGTTCGACCAGCTGCTTCACTGGTCGCTAGGGGCACTGGATGTCCGCCTCAACAGATCGAGACAAGAAGACCTTCTCCGCTGAGCTCCCTCCTCAGCTCGGTAGAATGCGGCGACATCGACACATCGCGAGGCAGATCTGCAAACGCCCCTGGAGAGCTCCGAATTCAGGTAAGTAACAGGTAATTTACATTAACATGCTTGCTTTGCATGAAAAATGCCTTACCCGCCGCTATTTTCTTCACATCTTCAATCTCCTGGAGGGCCTTATGGGCCTCGGCCTTAGCGGCTTTGGCACTTTCAAGAGCCGAGGCAAGCTCGGACTCTCAAGTCTTCGAGTCGCGCTCCAAACTCTCATGCTTTTCCATGAGAGCCTGGAGCTCTTGTCGCACCTCCGCTACCAAGGCCTCCTGCTTCTCTCGCTCCGCTCGTTCTGTCAAGATTATGCTCGTCATGACACGGCCTCCTTCAGGTCGCCACCTTGTTCGTGGGCCCCGCAGCACTCCACGCTATCCCTGTTATTTCTATTGCAACCAAAATCCTTTTCTATAAGGTACAAATTTTAAAGTGGTGTTACTCACCTTCTTTGTCATCGAGCTGCTTCTTGGCAAGGCCGAGCTTCTTTCGACCGCCGAGGTCCTGCTTCAAAGCACCGACATCCGCAAGCAAGCAAAGAAAGGTCAGCAAAGATAGCTTGCAAACCCATATTGACATAATTTTAGCACTCCTGCAGATATCTTTTTAGATCCTCGGTCCGGTTTTTCTTTCCAACACCGAACCGAGCATCGAGGCTACTATCTATGCGGTATTACATTACATATTTTAAACTTCTTACCTCAAAGCCTGTTAGAAGGCTATCAGCGAGCCGGTCGGCCCGCTCTTGGCGAGCTGAACCTTCTGAATCACCGCACTCATGATAGTGCGATGTTCTTCCTTGATGGAAGCGCCGTTAAGCGCCTCCAACAAGTTGCCCGGCGCCTCTGGTTGGACGGAGGCTGCCGGCGTCACGGTCTTGCCCTTCTTACGAAGGGGCCGCCTGCCGGACTCCGGAACCACTGCGGGTTCCGGCATAGAGTCCGGCGCAAAGTCCGGGAGGCTGCCTTGCGGCACCTCCGGAGCCTCCTCCTGATGGGTCCCCTCTTGGGATCCCACCTCGACGTCGTCAGCGTCACGAGGGGTGGAGGCGGTCGGAATGGAATCCACGTCCGACGGAGCCAAGGACCCGCTCGATGAAGCAGGAAGATCATCATCGGCCGGACTACAGGCAGTGTGCGGCATTAGAAGGACACTATGTGACACAAAAGATAAATTATAAATCATTCAGGAATCCGGATATTTACGATCTTGCGGAGGCTGGCCCTTGAGGGCCACTCTTAAATCGCCAACGTTGGCGCTGCGAGAGCTGTCCAGGGAAGGGTCCTTCCCTCTGACCCTTTCGCCCTCCCGTTGGGGAAGCCTTCCTTTCCTCTCTCCTCCTCTCGGGAGAGAGTTCTCTTTCTCCTCCTCGTCTTCGGGGAAGGAGTCCGCCTCGGAGCCATCGGATGATGAGTCCGATATCACCTGGCGCCGGGAACTTCTTCGAGTTCCCATGGCCTTCTTCTTGGCCTTCTTCTCCGGCACCGCATAAAGTGCCGGGACTAGCAGCCCCGTTAAACGGGCGTCCGCTGGGTCTTCGGGAAGGGGAGCGGGACAGTCTACCTGTCCGGACGTCCTCTGCCAGTCCTGTCAAAGGCATTGGGAGTTTTTGAAATCCCACATAGAGTCGAACTATGAAAGAAAATAAGTGTCCCATAGAGGATAACAAAGTTTACCTTGTCGGCCGGGCGCTTGGTGCTGAATCCGCGGTCTTCCGTCATGATGCGGGGCTCTCCGCCTTGAACAGCACCCTCCGTGCAGCTTCAGACGTCGGTCAAGAGCCCGCCAGGTCCGTGTTGTGCCGGATCAAACTCCCACAAATTGAAGGCCCGTTGTTGGTAGGGGAGAATCCGGAGGACGAGCATGACCTGGATCACGTTGACAAGCTTGAGCTTCTTGTTCACCAAGGTCTGGAGACAGGACTGGAGTCCGGTCAGCTCCTCCGGACTGCCCCATAGCAAGCCCTTCTTTTTCCAGGAGGTGAGCTGCATAGGGGCACCAAATCTGAACTCGGGAGCCGCTGCCCATTTAGGGTTCCGCGGCTCGGTGACATAGAACCACCCCGATTGCCACCCTTTGATGGTTTCCACAAAGGCACCCTCGAGCCAGAGGACGTTGGGCATCTTGCCCACCATGGCGCCTCAAGACTCCGCTGACGCCTTTCACTACCTTCGGCTTGACGTTGAAGGTCTTGAGCCACAAGCCGAAGTGGGGCCGGATGCAGAGAAAGGCCTCACACACGACGATAAACGCCGAGATGTTGAGGATGAAGTTTGGCGCCGTAGTAGAACATGAGCCCCCGGACGAAGGGATGAAGTGGGAAGCCCGGTTCATGGAGGAAGTGGGGAAGGAATACGACCCTCTCTTGGGGCCTGGGGTGGGGATGAGCTGCCCTCGTCGGGCAGCCGGTCGCGATGTCGCCGAAAGGTATCCGCGCCGCAAGAAGCTTTTGATGTGCTCCTCCATAACGGAGGAGGCCAACCACTTGCCTCCGCGCCTCCGATATGGCTGGAGAAGGTCGAGACGAGATGTGCGGACTTGGGCGCTGGAGCTCGAAAAGCGGAGATGGATAAGCAAAGGAGGAAGAAGGCGAGGTAAAAGGTGGATCCTTATCCCTTATATATAGGCGACGAAGACTATGCGCCCCCACCGCCCGGTAAAACTCGCTATCTCCCAAGCGCCACCATCAATGGCGCGTTGGGTTACCCACGTCCGTATTGATGGGAATCACGAATAAGGGGAACACGATCTCGCTCGACAAGACGTGCCAAGAAACCGCCGCTAAACGTGCTGAGGTGGTATAATAAAAACAATTCAAGTAAAGGCTTGGTGGTGGTATGACGTCATGCCACAAAAAACGCCGCCAGATTGAACTTGTGTACATATTATTCTCTACGGTGGAATGTGGAAATTATTTTGCGAGCCGACACTATCCCGGTGTTCGCAATCTTCTATGAATTATTCGAGGAGGAACCCGCCTTGCAATGCCGAACAATATGCGCGCCGGACTCATCGTCATTGAAGCCTGGTTCAGGCTACCGAGGAGTCTCGGACTAGGGGTGTCCGGATAGCCGACTATCATCGTCACCGGACTCCAAGACTATGAAGATACAAGATTGAAGACTTCGCCCCATGTCCGGATGGGACTTTCCTTGGCGTGGAAGGCAGGCTTGGCGATACGGATATGTAGATCTCCTACCATTGTAACCGACTCACAGAAACCCTAGCCCTCTCCTGTCTATATAAACCGGAGGGTTTTAGTCCGTGAGGACAACACAACCATTACAACAATCATACCATAGGCTAGCTTCTAGGTTTAGCCTCCTTGATCTCGTGGTAGATCCACTCTTGTACTACCCATATCATCAATATCAATCAAGCAGAGTAGGGTTTTAGCTCCATCGAGAGGGCCCAACTCAGGTAAAAACATCGTGTCCCTTGTCTCCTGTTACCATCCGCCTAGACGCACAGTTCGGGACCCCCTACCCGAGATACGCCGGTTTTGACACCGACAATGAAAGTGGAGCCATCACCTCCTCAAGACCCACACGCTTCCGAAGAACAAAGTGAAGGCCCTCAACCTCGTGAACACAACCAAGGGCAAGATCTATCTCAAGATGATGGTGAACCTCCAAATGATGCCCAAGGTCAAGTTCTCCCCGAAAGAAGTTCAAGATCATGAGCAAGCTCAAGATCAAGAACAAGCTCAAGACGGCGCCCAAGATGATCAAGTCAACCCTCCTCCTTCCACATCCGAGGAGGAATTAGAGCGTCGTGCCGCGAAGATCGCTTCCAAACTCACCACCAAAGGCCATCTCATGGAGAATGTGGTTGGAAGCCTAAGAAAGGGGGTAAGCACTCGTAGACAATTAGCAAACTATTGTGAACATCACGCGTTTGTCTCTTGTGTTGAACCCCAAAAGGTCTATGAGGCGCTTGAAGACTCGGATTGGCTCAATGCTATGCATGAAGAACTCAACAACTTCGAGTACAACAAGGTGTGGAGATTGGTGCCAAGGCCATCGGGGAACCACAACGTCATTGGAACCAAGTGGATTTTCAAGAACAAGCAAGATGCTCATGGGAACATCATTCGCAACAAGGCAAGATTGGTAGCACAAGGCTACTCCCAAGTCGAGGGTATCGACTACGGTGAAATCTTTGCTCCCGTTGCTCGCCTTGAATCCATTCGTTTGTTGATTGCTTATCCTTCCATCACAACTTTAAGTTGCAATAAATGGATGTGAAAAGTGCTTTTCTTAATGGTCCTATTAATGAGTTGGTCTATGTCAAGCAACCCCCCGGGTTCGAGGATCCCTACTTCCCGGATCATGTGTATCAACTCGATAAGGCACTCTATGGCCTTAAACAAGCCCCACGTGTGCGGTATGACCACCTTACCGAGTTGCTACAAGATCGTGGATTTGAAGTAGGGGAAAATCGATCCCACTCTTTTTACTAAGAAGGTCAAAGGGGAGTTGTTTGTATGCCAATTATATGTTGATGATATTATCTTTGGTTCCCCTAACAAAGCTTTCAATGAGGAATTTGCCGCTCTCATGACCTCCAAGTTCAAGATGTCTTCGATGGGAGAGTTGAAGTTCTTCCTTGGTTTTGATATCAAACAAAGAAGAGAAGGAACCTTCATCAACCAAGCCAAATATACTCAAGACATGCTAAAAAGATTCAAGCTAAGTGATGTCAACCGGCTTCTACTCCAATGCCTACCAAGTGCCAACTTGACATTGATCCCAATGGTAAAGCGGTGGATCAAAATGTATATCGCTCCATGATTGGTTCCTTGCTTTACCTTTGTGCATCTAGACCGGATATCATGTTGAGTGTGGGAATGTGTGCACAGTTTCAAGCCGCACCAAAGGAAAGTCACTATGTGGCGGTCAAGCGAATCTTTCGATATTTGGCTCATACCCCAAACTCTGGCTTATGGTACCCAAGAGGGGCAAACTTCAAGCTTGAAGGATATACTGACTCCGATTGGGCGGGAGACAAAGTGGATAGGAAGTCCACCTCCGAAGGGTGCCAATTTCTTGGTTGCTCTTTGGTGAGTTGGTCTTCCTAGAAGCAAAGTTGTGTGTCTCTCTCGTCCACCGAAGCGGAATATGTGGCGGCCGGTAGTTGTTGTGCACAACTCTTATGGATGAGGCAAACTTTGAAGGAGTACGGTGTCATTTGTGACAAAGTGCCTCTTTGGTGTGATAATGAAAGTGCCATCAAGATTTCTCTCAACCCGGTGCAACATTTCAAGACAAAGCATATTGAGATTTGGTATCACTTCATCCGGGATCACATTAGGCGAGGGGAGATCGAGCTCAAGTATGTCAACACTCATGATAACCTTGCAGATATTTTCACGAAGCCCTTGGATGAAGCAAGATTTCGCGAGTTAAGGCATGAGCTAAATATCATTGATTCGAGCAATGTTGCTTGAACCCTTGCACACCCCACCATACTCAACATGTTATCTAGTTTAGGTGTAGGCATGGACATAGGGGAAGTGTTGTTCTCTCAATGAGCTCTACCTCCCCCCCCCCCATTATGCATAAATCGATCATCTCTTTCACATTAGCCATTTTTGATGATACTTGTGCTTCAAAGACAAGTTTTGGTCATGGGCCCAAGGATAATTCTTCGCGGTGCCATACCAATTGACTCAAACATAGGTGGCTCCGGCCACCGCTCTCCTCATGGAGAAGTTGTGTCTTGTAGTTGGTCTCATTCGTCGTGTGTGTTCGTCTCTTAGTTGTTTGGTGTCTCTTCTGGAGTAGTTTGTTTTGCCTTTTCTCTCTTTTCTCTTGTGTGTTCTTCACTTTCTTGGATTTACGGTACTACCGTGGTGAGCCACAGTACTACCGCAGGAGTTGGTGGCTCTGTGTTTTGTGCGTGGCCCTCCAGGGGCACGGTACTACCGCTACCTCCGCGCCAGTAATTTTTTACTGCCGCTGAACGAGCGGTACTACCGCCCAGCGTGCGGTACTTCCGCCCGGGCGGTACTACCGCGATGACCCGCGGTACTTCCACGCCCCCACGAGCGGGTGGGGGTTAAGAGCGGGATAGAGGGAGTTCTAACTCCCCCATACCCATTTATCTCTATTCCCCACCCCGTCTCTCTCTCTCTCTCTCCTGACCAAGAACGGCGCTGGAGGCCTTCGCCGGATCTCCGTCTTCGGCCGCTCTCTACGAATTCCGACCGGTGGGATCGTTACCCACCTCGCCCTCTTGCCATGGACCCAGGTTTTTCCCCAAGTGCCTCTTCTTTTTGTCCTTCCTTGTGCTTCTAGGTTTTGGGGAGATGCATGTGGTGTTCTTGAGATTTTTGGCTAAATCTGTGCAAGTGGGATTCGTTGTAGAGTGGTAGTGTTGTCCCATGCTCTTTGGATTGTCAAATTAGTTCCGTTTGATCACCGGTAGTACCGTAGTTGTCGTGTGGTGGTTCCAGATCCAGATCCGCGTCCTCTGTGGCGGTTTTCAAACCGTGCGGTACTACCGCTCCTCCTGGAGCGGTACTACCGCAGCCTCACCTGGATCTGGCGCTCAGCGGTACTTCCGCACCTTGATGTGGTTCTTCCGCACCTCGGTGCGGTACTACTCGCTTGGCGTCCGGAAGTAAAAAATTACTTCCGCCCCAAGCACGGTACTACCGTGCTATCCCAGCACGGTACTACCACGGCTGGAGCGGATGTAATTTATTACTTCCGCAACCCTGCCCGGTACCACCATAGTTTCATCCTGCGCTCATTTGTTTCGTCCAAATGGCATGTTTTGTGTTTCTCTCCGTTTGGTTTTGATCCGTTTTGTTCCCGTGCATGTCTTTCTGTCTTTGTGTCTAGGTGGTGGCTCCGGTTTTGCTCATCGCTCGAATCCCAGCCGAGACACAGGGTCAAAGCGTCTGCGCAACCCAGATGATGTTCCAGAGGGGTCCTCTGGTGCTCCCCAATGCCAGACCAAGACCTCCACCAACAAACAGAAGGATCCCGTCACGGGCATGGATATGATGCCCCAGGCCGAGTTTGTCATTCGAAGGAAGCTCAATCCCTATGTGAATCCCCGGGCTAGCACGTGAGGCAATGAACTCTTCTGGAACAAGCAGCAGAATCTGATATACATGGATGTGATCAAGGCCAAGGAGAATCACTATGTTGAAGTTCACTACATTGACATGCATCATATGAGGCAGGACAAGCACCGTGAGTACTTTGGAGAGGCCTTGGATCTAGTCGAGCAGTTCGCCATTGAGCACTTGCTCACCTTCCACAAGGATTTTGATCCCGAGATCATCGCACAGTTCTTTGCTTCCGTCCATTTCAGCACTGATGTTGCAAGGACCATGACTTGGATGACTAATGGTCGCCGTCTGTCTGCTACTTGGAAGGAGTTCATGGAGTTGCTTAACGTTCTAGATGAAAGGCTCGACACGCCAGTTGGAGTTCGCCCTCATGCCAACTCTGACTCTGCCAACAAGAACAAGCTCATGCCATTCCTTGTTCCGAAGTCTCTTTCCAACAAGAAGACTATGTGGGTGCTTAATCCCTTCCTTGACATCATGCATCGGCTCTTTTGGAACACCCTCTTCCCACGCATTGGGGACATGGGCCAGGTACATGCTTACCTCGTTGACATGATGCTTATCTGCGAGGAGGCCCGTAAGGCTCAGACTCAACCACTTGATGTCTCACATATCATGTGGTGTGAGCTTCAATTCGCCGTGTTCAACCATAAGGTCCCCATCTACAGTCCTTACCTATTCCACTTGATCTCCACGACTTGGGAGAGGCTGTTTCCCCAGGATGAGTTTGAAGCTCCAGGGTGGATTCGTCATGAGTCCGTCGGCTCGGCATCAAGCCACATTGGGATAACACCACCACTTCTGCTGAGGCTACCAGACAGGCTGTGGATGAGGAGAACCTTGGGAGGGAAGAAGCTGTTGCTGACCGTTCTGCTTTCTCGCCTCCCTCTGATGAGCCCTCTTGGGCAAAGAAGCTAAAGAACAAGATGAAGAGGCTGTTCTGCATGCAGGTTCAGGGTCAGTACAAGGCCCATGTTGCTCAGAAGGAGAGTTGCCGTCGCGACATCAGGATCTTGAGGGCTTGCGGGGAGGATGTGGCCAGCGGTTCTGAGAAGCACATCACCCCAGAGACTGCCTGGATGGAGAAGCAGGGCTACAAGTGGACCGATTCATAGGAGGAGTCCGTTCCTACTGCAGAGTCTGAAGACGAGGAGTCCGTTCCTGCTGCAGAGTCTGAAGACGAGGAGTCCTTTTCCGCCTGAGCCACCACCTTTGTTGTAGGTGACCTCTCTGCCTTTTTGGTGTGTCGATGCCAAAGGGGGAGAGAGTGTAGGATTTGCGTGCGTGTCGTGTGTTTCGTTGTTTGCTTTGCCTTCCGTCGTTGAACTTACTTGATTTTTGGAGACTTTTGCACTCTATCGTATCTTATCATCTTATTGAGCTTGTGCTTTATCATGCTATTCATGTTATGCTCATATCTACTATCTTGCTTAGTGTCAGCCTTTCCGTTGCAAGATATGCCTTGTTTCTAAAATATAGGGGGAGTGGTGATCCTAGTATTCGTGTCGTGCAGTCCAAAGCACCTTACTCTCTATCACGAATCTAGGGGGAGCTCATCTATATTTTAGAGATGTGGGGTTTGCTTGTGCTATATTCATCTCCTATGTGCAAATCCCGTATTGTCATCAATCCACCAAAAGGGGAAGATTGTAAGGGCACTTTTGTCCCTAAGTAGTTTTGGTGATTGATGACAATGCCTTTGCGGACTAATCGTGTGCATTGAGCTTTACAGATTCATCACGACTAAACACAAGACGATTTCATGCCCCTCAAAGATTATTGAAGATGACGTTTGTCTATGGTTCGGTTCGGTGGAGTTGAGTCGTAGGAGAGCCGTACTATTAAGAGGGGGTCCGCTTTGGAAAGGTTTGGGTGGAATCTCATGTACACATTCCCTTTTGCACCGCCTTTCCTTGAGCTCCTTGGAGTGTTCCTCCGTCTCACCGTGTCTCTGTGAAATGAAGGCCTCGGCCTTGCACTTCTTAGGCTAGCGGTAGTACTACTCTTTTGACCGGTACTACCGCAGGAGCCAGCGGTAGTACTGGCCTCCAGCACGGTAGTACCGTAGGCTCCCACGGTAGTACCGCTCGTCCGAGTGGTAGTACCGTGAGCTATGGTCTGGCACCACTCTCTAGCGGTGGTAGGCGCGGATGTAATTTTTTACATCCGCGCTCCACGCGGTAGTACCGTGTTGTGCCACGGTAGGCGCGGTAGTACCGTGGCACCAGGCCAGGTTCCGGAGCAGGAGCGGAGGTAGGGGCGGATGTAATTTTTTACATCCGCACCCTCCACGGTAGTACCGCAACCTCGGTCGCGGTAGTTCCGTGTCGGATTTGTGCACGACATTTTCTCAGCAGAGATAGTCATGGATGTAATGTTTTACATCTATGCCTATCAGGCCTGGCCCTTGTCTGCCTTGTGGAAGTACCCCATGGGGACGCGGTAGTACCGCTCCTGCGGATCTACCGCGCCCTGTTGGTGCTCCTGTTTGCCTGGTCAGGTCTCTGCCGTGCTCGTGGTAGTACCGCGGTCCACCACGGTAGTACCGCACGCCATCTTGGTAGTATCGCTACCAGGAGCGGTAGTTCCATGGGCCGCGGGCTGAGTGGTGGGCAACGGTTGGAATTGTCCCCCACTATAAAAGGGGGGTCTTCTTCTCCAAGAAGACACCTCTTCTAACCCTAAACTCCATTGTTGCTCCAATCTCCATTTCGCCCGATCTCTCTCCCTAGCCAATCAAACTTGTTGATTTGCTCGGGATTGGGTGACAAGGGCCCGATCTACACTTCCACCAAGAGATATTCGATTCCCCCCACTTATCCCTAGCGGATCTTGTTACTCTTGGGTGTTTGAGCACCCTAGACGGTTGAGGTCACCTCGAAGCCATACTCCATTGTGGTGAAGCTTCGTGGTGTTGCTGGGAGCCTCCAATTGTTGTGGAGATTGCCCCAATCTTGTTTGTAAAGGTTAGGTCGCCGCCTTCAAGGGCACCAATAGTGGAATCACAGCATCTCGCATTGTGTGAGGGCGTGAGGAGAATACGGTGGCCCTAGTGGCTTCTTGGGGAGCATTGTGCCTCCACACCGCTCTAACGGAGACGTACTTCCCCTCAAAAGGAAGGAACTTCGGTAACACATCCTCGTGTCCATCGGCTCCACTCTTGGTTATCTCGCGCCTTTACTTTTGCAAGCTTACTTGTGTTGTTTCCTTTACTTGCTCGTGTACTCGTTGTTGTCGCATCATATAGGTTGTTCACCTAGTTGCATATCTAGACAACCTACTTTGATGCAAAGTTTAATTTGGTAAAGAAAAGCTAAAAATTGTTAGTTGCCTATTCACCCCCCCCCCCTCTAATCAACCGTATCGATCCTTTCAGAAGTATTAAGGTAAACCTAACCACAACATTACACATATGGATCCATATCAGCCCCTAACGAGGCAACACATAAACTAGGGTTTAAGCTTCTGTCACTCTAGCAACCCATCATCTACTTATTACTTCCCCATGCCTTCCTCTAGGCCCAAATAATGTGAAGTGTCATGTAGTCGACGTTCACATAACACCACTAGAGGAAAGGACAACATACATCTCATCAAAATATCGAACGAATACCAAATTCACATGACTACTAATAGCAAGACTTCACCCATGTCCTCAGGAACAAACATAACTACTCACAAAGCATATTCATGTTCATAATCAGAGGAGTAATAATATGCATAAAGGATCTGAACATATGATCTTCCACCAAGTAAACCAATTAGCATCAACTACAAGGAGTAATCAACAATACTAGCAACCCACAGGTACCAATTTGTGGTTTTGATACAAGATTGGATACAAGAGATGAACTAGGGTTTTGAGAGGAGATGGTGCTGGTCAAGATGTTGATGGAGATTGACCCCCTTTCGATGAGAGGATCGTTGGTGATGACGTTGGTGATGATTTCCCCCTCCCGGAGGGAAGTGTCCCCGACAGAACAGCTCCGCCGGATCCCTAGATTGATTCTGCCAAGGTTCCGCCTCGTGGTGGCGGAGTTTCGTCCCGTAAGCTTGCACATGATTTTTTCCAAGGTAAAAGTGATGATATAGCAGAAGATGGACGCCGGAGGCCCACCAGGGGGCCCAAGAGATAGGGGGCGCGCCTTATAGGGGGGCGCCCTCCTGTCTCCTGGACAGGGTGTGGGCCCCCTTGTGTATTCTTTCGCTCAGAAATTCTTATTAATTCCAAAAAGTTGTTTCGTGGAGTTTCGGGACTTTTGGAGCTGTGCAGAATAGGTTTCCAACATTTGCTCCTTTTCCACCTGAATTCCACCGCCAAGCATTCCCTCTTCATGGTAAACCTTGTAAAATAAGAGAGAATAGCCATAAGTATTGAGATATAATGTGTAAAAACAGCCCTTAATGCAATAAATATTGATATAAAAGCATGATGCAAAATGGACGTATCAGGCGCGCCCCCCACCCTCCTGGCCTAGGTGTGGGCCCCGTCTGGTAGTTTCTTCGCTCAATAATTCTTATCTCTCCCTAATAATAAAGCACGGATTGGGTCTCCGGTTTCACCGTCACAATACGCTTTCTTTGCATGTCATAATACGCTTCTTCCTGTCCGTTTTTTTCTTGATTTTGATATTTTCCTTGATATCCGAGGTGGTACTAATCGTTAATCAATTGGCAGTCCAAATTTATACATGTACGTGTAAACGATTGCTAATGTTTCCCGTAAGCACATGTGCCTTGGTTTCATACCTTCTTTGCAACTTTATCGGTCAATGGGCCAGAATTTTGTTACTGGGCCGGTACAAAAGTTTGGCCTCACGATCTTCCCTATTCTCCCTTACGACTGCAGCAGAGGAAAAATATATTTCTTTATACCTCTACTACAATGCTAGATTCTAATTAATAGTCCCACCCTGCCTGTTTACATCAAATCATAGCAACTTATATACGTTTGAGTAGTCAGAAGCAACAAGCCAACGGAGAGGGGTGAGATATGGGATCATGTTTATCCTAGGGATGTGAGGAAAGATGGAGAGGCTATTGAAATCAACGAAACTAGCAGGGACGCCCAGCCCAATAGCAGGAATTGAGAAAACAAAATCCTAAAAAGAAGGAGAGGAGAGCGGGAAATGGATTCCTGGTGGCGCGCGGGTGTGTTAGGAGACCGCCATGGCCGCCAGTGATGGAGCTGGGGATCCCGGCGGAGGAGGCGCGCGGATGTTGGTAGGAAAGTGCCATGGCCGCCGGCGGTGATGGAGCTGGGGATCCCGGCGGAGGAGCCATGGCCGCCGTCGAACTCACGGAAGCGCGCAGATGTGTAGGAGCGGCGGTGGAGAGCTGGGATCCCGGCGTGGGGCGGTCCCGTGGTGATGATGGCCCTGGGGGAGCAGCGCGGGGCGGGCAGGGGCAGCGAGTTGCGATGGGGATCGGGGAAGCAGAGGAGGGCGCCTGCCCTGTGGTGAGGGTGCTGGCTGCTTGGGCCTTGGGCTGGCTGGCTGCTGTTGGGCTTGCAGCACTGGGAAAAGTCTTTTCTTTTTCTTTTTTCTTTTCACAATTACAGAAATTGAAAAGAACAAATTCTCAAAAAAAAATGATAAGAACAAAGGCACTTCTGAAAAAATGTAAAACTTGTTGATAGAGTTTTCTGTAATATTTCCAAGCCCACGGAGGTGCTTCCAACAATTTTGGATGAAGTTGAATTCAAATTCATTTGAACTTAAATCAATGGATTTGAACTAGAGCTATAGGTTAGAAGTGTCAAAAAATCATGAGATTTGGGTGGATCTTGGGAAAAATATGTAAAATTTTTGGGCAAGGTTTGGGGCCAAACTTCTTTCACCAAGAGGATAAAGAGAAACTTGGATTATCTTGAGATGTGTGGTGTTTGTCTATTGGACAAAAATCACGTCCACGGAAGATATGGCCGTCAAATGCACTGATAGAAGTGGGTAGGTAGACTACGAGTACGAGGTGACAGGGCTGCCACACGCACAATCTCATCTATGCAACGTGTATATGAAGCAAGCAAATTAGTTTTCTCCCGTTGCAACGCACGGGCATGTTTCCTAGTTAATTCCAAAAATAACTTCCGTGGAGTTTCATTATTTTTAGAGCAGTGCAGAATAGGTTTCCAATGTTTGCTCCTTTCCAGCCAGAATTCCAGCTGCCGGCATTCCCCCTCTTCATGGTAAACCTTGTAAAATAAGAGAGAATAGCCATAGGTATTGAGATATAATGTGTAATAACAACCCATAATGCAATAAATATTGATATAAAAGCATGATGCAAAATGGACGTACCAACTCCCCCAAGCTTAGACCTCGCTTATCCTAAAGCAGAAGCCGATATCGAAAAATATGTCCACATGTTTAGAGATAGAGGTGTCGATAAAAATAAAATACGGACATGAGGGCATCATGATCATTCTTATAACAGCAACATATAAAGATTTTGTCATATGATTTCTTATGCTCAAGTAACAATCAATTCACAATGTCAAGTATGGTTCAAAAACTTCATTGGGAACTAACAAACTATAATCTTAGTCATTGAAGCAATTGCAATTTATCATAACATCAGAAAGAGTCAAGAATAGAGCTTTTCAGCAAGTCCACATACTCAAATATCATGTAGTCTTCTACAATTGCTAACACTCACGCAGTACTTGTGGTTATGGAGTTTCAGCCGGACACTAAGAAAGATAGGAGCTTATTGTGTTGCCTCCCGACGTATTCACCTTTGGGTGATGTCAACAATAATAATTCATGCTAACTTACATCCAATTGGATATATATCAAGATCTTTCAAACACGAGGAGCTTGCCAAAGGATAAAATGAAAAAGGGAAAGGTGAAGATCACCTTGACTCAAGCATAAAGTAAAAACATAAAGTAAAAGATAGGCTCTTCGCAGAGGGAAGCAGAGGTTGTCATGTGCTTTTAGGGTTGGATGCATACAGTCTTAATGCAAAAGAACGTCACTTTATATTGCCGCTTGTATGTGGACCTTTATTATGCAGTCCGTCGCTTTTATTGCTTCCACAACAAGATCGTATAAAGCTTATTTTCTCTACACTAATAAGTCATACATATTTAGAGAGCAATTTTTATTGCCTGCAACATGACAACTTACTTGAAGGATCTTACTCAATCCATAGGTAGGTATGGTGGACTCTTATGGCAAAATTGGGTTTAAGGGTATTTGGAAGCACAAGTAGTATCTCTACTTGGTGCAAGGATTTTGGCTAGCATGAGGGGGAACGGCAAGCTCAACATGTTTGGAAGGTCTATGACAATATACTTTAATTGAGATGTGAGAAAACATAAACCATTACGTTGTCTTCCTTGTCCAGCATCAACTCTTTTAGCATGTCATACTTAATGAGTGCTTCACAATCATAAAAGATGTCCAAGATAATATATTTGTATGTGAAACCTCTCTTTCCTTATTACTTCCTATTAATTGCAACGATGACCAAAACTACGTTTGTCAACTCTCAACAACTTTTATGCCTCATACTTTCTATGTGCGAAGTTATTACTATCCATAAGATCAATATGAACTCTTTTATTCTTTCTAATCTTTCTACTTTCTCAAGATCATAGCAAAAGCAAAGCCCTTGACTCAACACTAATCTTTATTATAGATAGCTCACGGACTCGATTACATAAAGAGATCACAAGGCAAGACTCAAAGCGACTTGATACTAAAACTTCAATCTACTAGACCACGATACTACTAAAAGGATCGAACTAAATAAAACGGTAAAGATAGGAGTGTGATGGTGATACAATACCGGGGCACCTCCCCCAAGCTTGGCAGTTGCCCAGGGGAGTGCCCATACCCATGTGATTATGTCCTCGGAGGTGGTGAAGTAGGAGTTGTTGATGATGTAGGCTTGTCATCCATCTTCCAAGGCATATGCTCACCATCATAAAAGGATGATCAAGTCTCCGGGATCCTTAAATCTGTAGCCAAACTCATCCTCTTGAATCTATATTCTTACTCATAGTTCTGGTTTTGCAGGTCATAGATCTGGGCTTGGAGGTGCTCGATTTTCACTTGAAGCTTGAAGATGGTCTCCCCAATGACCTTGGCATCTAGCTTGTGGTTGTTGGTGAACTCCATGATCATCATCTTGTTGGCGTTGAGTCCACGCTCCACCATCCCTTGGCACTTGAAAACCTGTTGCTCCATGGCTTTGAGCTTTGTCTCCACGCTTCCGGTACGCCTTGGTCCCTCCACATCGCGGATGTGCAGCACCCCCTCACGCATCTCAATGGTTTGAGGGTGTTGCAGCACCTCCGCGAGATAGGGGTTGATAACCCTCTCAAAAAACTTGTCCTTGGGAGCGCTTGGAGACGTCATGATGCTCTAGATCTGTCAGAAAAACAACCCGAAATGAAAACAGAGGATATTTGCCTGATACGGTGGTCAAAGCCTTCGGGGGGTTATATAATGAATTTTTATCAACCAAAATACGTGACGTGCAAGAAAACGGAGTCCAAGAGGTACACGAGATGGACACGAGACAGGGGGCGCGCCCAGGAAGGGTGGGTGCGCCCTCCACCCTCGTGGGGGCCTCGTGTCCTTCCCGGACTACTTCTTTCTTTCTAAAATTCTTAAATATTCCAAAACTGATAAAAATTGCCATTAGAACTGTTTTGGAGTCGGTTTACTTACCGTACCACATACCTATTCCTTTTCAGAGTCTGGAACGTTCTGGAAAGTGTCCCTTATGTGTTCCTCCGGGGTTACAGTTTCAATAATATTAGTTTCAACATTGATAGGATTACCTGAGATATAATGTTTAATTCTTTGACCGTTCACCACCCTCAGACTAGTGCCTTCAAAGTTGTTGATTTTTATGGCACCGGAACGATAGACCTCCTTGATAACGTAAGGACCTTCCCATTTAGAGAGAAGTTTTCCTGCAAAAAATCTTAAACGAGAGTTGAATAATAACACATAATCACCTACGTTAAACTCACGCTTTTGTATCATTTTGTCATGCCAGCGTTTGACTTTTTCTTTGAATAGCTTGGCATTCTCATAGGCTTGGGTTCTCCATTCATCAAGTGAGCTAATATCAAATAACCTTTTCTCACCGGCAAGTTTGAAGTCATAGTTGAGCTCTTTAATAGCCCAATATGCTTTATGTTCAAGTTCTAGAGGTAAGTGACATGCTTTTCCATAAACCATCTTATACGGAGACATACCCATAGGATTTTTGTATGCAGTTCTATAGGCCCATAATGCATCATCAAGTTTCTTGGACCAATTCTTTCTAGATCTATTGACAGTCTTTTGCAAAATTAATTTGAGCTCTCTATTGCTCAACTCTACTTGACCACTGGACCAGGGGTGATAAGGAGATGCGATTCTATGATTAACATCATACTTAGCAAGCATCTTACGGAAAGCACCATGAATAAAATGTGAACCACCATCAGTCATAAGATATCTAGGGACTCCAAACCTCAGAAAAATAACTTCTTTAAGCATTTTAATAGAAGTGTTATGATCAGCACTACTAGTTGGAATAGCTTCTACCCACTTAGTAACGTAATCAACAGCAACTAAAATATGTGTATAACCATTAGAGGCAGGAAAAGGTCCCACATAATCAAAGCCCCAAACATCAAACGGTTCAATAACAAGAGAATAATTCATAGGCATTTCTTGACGTCTACTAATATTACCAATTCTTTGACATTCATCACAAGATAAGACAAACTTACGAACATCTTTGAAGAGAGTAGGCCAATAAAAACCAGATTGCAATACCTTATGTGCAGTTCTATCTCCAGCGTGGTGTCCTCCATATGATTCAGAGTGACACTCGCGTAGGATCTGTTCTTGTTCATGCTCAGGTACACAACGTCTAATAACACCATCTACTCCTTCTTTATAAAGGTGTGGGTCATCCCAGAAGTAATGTCTTAAATCATAAAAAAACTTTTTCTTTTGCTGGTATGTGAAACTAGGTGGTATAAATTTAGCAACAATGTAATTAGCATAATCAACATACCAAGGAGCAGTATGAGAAGCATTAATGACCGCTAATTTTTCATCAGGAAAGCTATCATCAATAGGTAGTAGGTCATCAAGAACATTCTCTAACCTAGACAAGTTGTCTGCAACGGGGTTCTCAGCTCCCTTTTTATCAATAATATGCAAATCAAATTCTTGGAGCAAGAGAACCCAGCTAATGAGTCTAGGCTTAGCATCTTTCTTTTCCATAAGATATTTAATAGCAGCATGATCAGTGTGAATAGTAACTTTAGAATCAACAATATAAGGTCTAAACTTATCACATGCAAACACAACTACTAAGAACACTTTTCAGTAGTAGCATAATTTCTCTGGGCAGTATCAAGAGTCTTACTAGCATACTGGATAACATTCAATTTCTTATCGACTCTTTGCCCTAGAACAGCACCTACAGCATAATCACTAGCATCACACATAATTTCAAAGGGTAAATTCCAATCAGGTGGCTGAACAATAGGTGCAGTGATCAAAGCTTTCTTAAGTATTTCAAATGCTTCTACACAATCGTCATCAAAGACAAAAGGAATACCTTTTTGCAATAAATTAGTCAGAGGCCTAGAGATTTTAGAGAAGTCCTTAATGAACCTCCTATAAAAACCGGCATGACCAAGGAAACTTCTTATACCTTTTATGTCCTTGGGACATGGCATCTTTTCAATAGCATCAACTTTGGCTTTATCAACTTCAATACCTCTCTCAGAAATCTTATGCCCCAAGACAATGCCTTCATTAACCATAAAGTGGCACTTTTCCCAATTCAAGACGAGACTAGTGTCGTCGCATCTCTGCAAAACTCGATCAAGGTTTGCTCAAGCAATCATCAAAAGAGGATCCATAAACGGAGAAATCATCCATGAATACCTCACAAATCTTTTCATGAAAGTCAGAGAATATAGCCATCATACAGCTTTGAAAGGTAGCAGGTGCATTAAATAAACCAAAAGGCATACGTCTATAAGCAAAAGTACCGAAAGGGCAAGTAAAGGTAGTTTTAGATTGATCCTTCGCTGATAAAGGTATTTGAGAGAAACCAGAATAACCATCTACAAAGCAGAAATGTGCGTGTTTGGATAGTCTTTCTAGCATTTGACCGATAAAAGGTAAAGGGTAATGATCTTTCTTAGTAGCTTTATTTAATTTACGGAAATCAATTACCATCCTATAACATGTATAATTCTTTGCGGGATCAGTTCATCTTTATCATTAGGAACGACAGTAATACCTCCCTTTTTAGGAACACAATGGATAGGGCTTACCCAATCACTATCAGCAACGGGATAAATTATACCTGCCTCAAGGAGCTTTAGTATCTCCTTTCTTACCACTTCTTTCATCTTAGGATTCAATCGTTGTTGAGGATCTCTAACTGGTTTGGCATCGTCCTCCAAATTAATTTTGTGTTGGCATAACGTGGGACTAATGCCCTAGAGATCATCCAGAGTATATCCAATATCAGCACGGTGCTTCTTCAGAGTTTTCAATAATCTTTCTTCTTCTTGCTCTGAAAGGTTAGCACTAATAATAACAGGATATATTTTCTTTTCATCAAGATAAGCATACTTAAGATTATCAGGTAATGGTTTGAGTTCAAACACGGGATCACCCTTGGGTTGAGGGGGATCCCCTAGAATTTCAACGGGTAGGTTGTGTTTCAGCATAGGTTCCTGTTGAAGGAACACTTCATCTATTTCCCTTCTTTCCTTCATAAACATATCATTTTCATGGTCTAGCAAATATTGTTCTAACGGATCAGTAGGAGGCACGGCAATAGAAGCAAGACCAATAATCTCATCCTTACTAGGATATTCTCTATCACGAGGTTGTCTACGAAACTTAGCAAACTTAAACTCATGAGACATACCCTCTAAGCCAATTTTAACAGTATCCTTTTCACAATCAATCTTAGCATTAACTGTATTCAAGAAGGGTCTACCAAAAATAATGGGACAAAAGTCATCTTGTGGGGAACCAAGAACAAGAAAATCAGCAGGGTATTTAACCTTCCCACACAAGACTTCAACATCTCTAACTATCCCGACTGGTTTAATGGTATCCCTATTAGCAAGCTTAATAGTAACATCAATATCTTCTATTTCAGCTAGTGCAATATCATGCATAATTTCTTTATATAAGTCATAGGGTATTGCACTAGCACTAGCACCCATATCACATAAGCCATGATAACAATGATCTCCTATCTTAACAGAAATAACAGGCATACCTACAACAGGTCTATGTATCTTAGCATCTGGTTTAACAATATTAGAAGTCTCACCACATAAATAAATAACATGCCCATCTAAATCATCATCCAAGAGATCTTTAACCATAGCCATACTAGGTTCAACTTTGATTTGCTCAGGGGGTGTATAAGTCCTAGTATTACTCTTACGAACAACAGTCGAAGTTTTAGCATGATCCTTTATCCTAACAGGAAAAGGAGGTTTCTCAACATAGTAGTAGGAACAATAGGATCACTATAGGTGACTGTTGGTGTCAAAACCGGCGGATCTCGGGTAGGGGGTCCCTAACTGTGCGTCTAGGCGGATGGTAACAGGAGACGAGGGACACAATGTTTTACCCAGGTTTGGGCCCTCTCGATGGAGGTAAAACCCTACGTCCTGCTTGATTAATATTGATGATATGGGTAGTACAAGAGTGGATCTACCACGAGATCAAGGAGGCTAAACCCTAAAGCTAGCCTATGGTATGATTGTTGTAATGTATGTTGTCCTACGGACTAAAGCCCTCCGGTTTATATAGACACCGGGGGAGGCTAGGGTTACACAGAGTCGGTTACAATGGTAGGAGATCTACATATCCGTATCGCCAAGCTTGCCTTCCACGCCAAGGAAAGTCCCATCCGGACACGGGACGGAGTCTTCAATCTTGTATCTTCGTAGTCTTCGAGTCCGCGGACGATGATAGTCCGCTGTCCGGACACCCCTAGTCCAGACTCCTCGGTAGCCCTCGAACCAGGCTTCAATGACGATAAGTCCAGCGCAGCATAATGTTCGGCATTGCAAGGCGGGTTCCTCCTTGAATAATCCAAAGAAGATCATGAACACCAGGATAGTGTCCGGCTCTGCAAAATAAATTCCACGTTCCATCGTAGAGAGAATAAAATGTACACCAGTCCAATCTGCTGACGTATTATGTGGCATGACATCACACCGCTACCAGGCTTTTACTTGAATTGTTTTTTACTATACCACCTCAGCATGTTTAGCGAAGCGGTTTCAGCACGCCTTGTCGAGCGAGATCGTGTCCCCTTATTCGGGATTCTCATCAATACGGACGTGGGTAACCCAACCGCGCCATTGATGGTAGCGCTTGGGAGATAAGCGAGTTTTACTAGGCCGGTGGGGGACGCACAGTTTCGTCCGCCTATATATAAGGGATAAGGATTTACCTTCTCACCTACGCCTTCTTCCTCCTTTGCTTATCCATCTTCGCGCATTCAAGCTCCAACGCCCAAGCTTGCGCATCTCGCCTCGACCTTCTCCGAATATGTCCGGAGCGGGAGGCAAGTGGTTGGCCTCCACTGTTAAGGAGGAGCACAGCACCAAGCTGTGCGGCGCCGGATACCTCTCCGGCGATATCGCGCATCGGCTGCCCGACGACGGGCAGCTCATCCCTACCCCCAGGCCCCATGAGAGGGTCGTGTTCCTTCCCCACTTCCTCCGCGGACTGGGCTTTCCGCTTCATCCCTTCGTCCGGGGGCTCATGTTCTACTACGGCCTGGACTTCCACGATCTGGCGCCAAACTTTGTCCTCAACATCTCGGCGTTTATCGTCGTGTGCGAGGCCTTCCTCTGCATCCGGCCCCACTTCAGCTTGTGGCTCAAGACCTTCAACGTCAAGCCGAAGGTAGTGAAGGGCGTCCAAGCGGAGTGCGGAGGCGCAATGGTGGCCAAAATGCCCAACGTCACCTGGCTCGAGGGGGCCTTTGTGGAGTCCGTCAAGGGGTGGCAATCGGGGTGGTTCTACATCACCGAGCCGCGTGACCCTAAATGGGCAGCGGCCCCCGAGTTCAGATCTGGTATCCCCATGCAGCTCACCTCCTGGAAAGAGAAGGGCTTGCTATGGGGCAGTTCGGAGGAGCTGGCAGGACTCCAGTCCTATCTCCAGACCTTGGTGAACAAGAAGCTTAGGCTTGTCAATGTGATCCAGGTCATGCTCGTCCGCCGGATTCTCCCCTGCCAACAGCGGGCCTTCAATTTATGGGAGTTCGATCCGGCATAGCACCGGACCCTGAGCGGGCTCTTCGACACGACGTACGAAGCCATCTGGAGGGTGCTATTCAAGGGTGGAGAAGCCCCCGCGTCCGCGACTGAAGATCGCGGATTCAACACCAAGCGCCCGGCCGGTGAGGTAAGCTTTGTTATCCTTTACGGGACACTTATTTCTTTCATAGTTTGACTCTATGTGGGATCTAAAACTCCCCATGCCTTTAACAGGACTGGCAGAGGACGTCCGGACAGGTAGATTGTCCGGCTCCCCTTCCCGAAGACCCAGCGGACGCCCGTTTAACGGGGCTGCTGGTTCCGGCACTTTATGTGGTGCCGGAGAAGAAGGCCAAGAAGAAGGCCACGGGAACTTGAAGGAGTTCCCGACGCCAGGTGATATCGGACTCATCGTCCGATGGCTCCGAGGCGGACTCCTCCCCCAAAGACGAGGAGGAGAAAGAAGACTCTCCCCAGGAGGGGGGAGAGAGGAAGAGGAAGGCTTCCCCAACGGGGGAGGCCGAAGGGTCCAAGAGGGGAAGGACTCTTCCCCCGGACAGCTCCGCCAACGCCAATGTTGGCGACGAAGAGTGGCCCTCAAGGGCCAGGCCTCCGGCAAGATCGTAAGTATCCGGATTCCGGAGTGATTTGTAATTTCTCTTTTGTGTCACACAGTGTCCTTCTAGTGCCGCACACTACCTGTAGTCTGGCCGATGATGATCTTCCCGCTTCGTCAAGCGGGTCATTGGCTCCGTCGGATGTAGATTCCATTCCGACCGCCTCCACCCCTCGTGACGCTGAAGACGCCGAGGTGGGATCCCAGGAGGAGACCCGCCAGGAGGGGGAGGCTCCGGAGGTGCCGCAAGGCAGCCTCCCAGACATTGCGCCGGACTCCGTGCCGGAACCCGCAGTGGTTCCAGAGTCCGGCAGGCGGCCCCTTCATAAGAAGGGCAAGACCGTGACACCGGCGGCCCCCGTCCAACCGGAGGCGCCGGACAACTTTTTGGAGGCGCTCAACGGTGCTTCCATCGAGGAAGAACACCGCACTATCATGAGTGCGGTGATTCAAAAGGTTCAGCTCGCCAAGAGCGGGCTGACCGAAGCCTGCAGTAGCCTTCTAACAGGCTTTGAGGTAAGAAGTTTAAAATATGTAATGTAGTACCGCATAGACAGTAGCCCCTGATGCTCGGTTCGGTGTTCGGAAAGAAAAACCGGATTGAGGATCTAAAAAAGATATACGCAGGAGTGCTAATAACTATGTCAATATGGGTTTGCAGGCTGCGCTGTTGACCTCTGCCGCACTGACTACGGAGGTCGGTGCTTTGAAGCAGGACCTCGAGCGGTCCGAGCAAGAGCTCGACCTTGCCAAGAAGCAGATCGAGGACAAAGAAGGTGAGTAACACCACTTTAAATTTGTACCTTACAGAAAAGGATTTTGGTTGCAATAGAAATAACAAGGATAAGTGGGTACTGCAGGGGCCACAAACGAGGTGGCAACCCTGAAGGAGGCCGTGTCCACGGCCGAACGCAATGCGGCTGCGGAACGGGCGGAGCGAGAGAAGCAGGAGGCGCGGGTGGCGGAGGTGCGGCAAGAGCTCCACGCTCTCATGGAAAAGCATGAGAGTTTGGAGCGCGACTCGAAGACTCGAGAGTCCGAGCTTGCCTCGGCTCTTGAAAGTGCCAAAGCCGCTAAGGCCGAGGCCCATAAGGCCCTCCAAGAGATTGAGCCGGTGAAGAAAATAGCGGCAGGTAAGGCATTTTTCATGCAAAGCAAGCATGTGAATGTAAATTACCTGATACTTACCCGAATTCGAGCTCTCGAGGCGTTTGCAGATCTGCCTCAGGCGTGTCCGATCTTGCCGCATTCTACCGGGCCGAGGAGGGAGCTCAACGGAGAAGGTCTTCGGTCTCGATCTGCTGAGGCGGACACCCGTGCCCCTAGCGACCAGCTAAAGCAGTGGTCGAGCTCCACAAGGTAGCCGAGCAGGCCATGAAGGGCCTCATAGTCCGGCCAGGGCTGGAGAGGCCATGCACGGAGCTACTTCGCCTCGTCTGCGCGGCTGGTGGATGCGTGTCCATGGGTGGAAGTCATCAAGCGTTCCTTTGCATTGAAGGTGCTGTCGGGCCCTTGCCCGCAAAAGGTGCACCGGGCGCACTAGATGCTGAGAAGCTTATAACGGACGCGCCGCCAGCGGGCAAGGAGTATCGTACGCTTGAGATGTACTATAAGAGTGTCCTGAAGGGTGCCCGCAAGATTGCGGATGAGTGCCCCAAAGATGTAATTATTGAGTGAACTCGCAATGTGTTACCCTGTGCGCTGAAAACTTTGTTCATATGCGCTAAGCAACGCTTATTGATTTAAAATATTACCTTCTGTGCGGCCGTTTTATTAAATCTGAGAGATGGCAAGTCGTCGGCTTTAGCCCCCATGCCATGAGTGATGGGGTGTTCGGGATAAACTTGAGCACTCTTGTTCCCACTTTTGGGTCCATCTAGGGAGGCGCTCAACACAACGAACAAGGCAACCAGACTTATAATGCTTGAACACTCTCACTTAGCCATAGAATTCTATAATTTTAAATTTCGGCGAAGCCCCTAGTATTCGGAAGACCGAGTTCGGGGTGCTATCCACGCCTTGGCCGGACACTATCCGGTTCTTCGCTCGAAGCGGCATAAGTCTTTAGGGACTCGAAAGGACCTCTCGAACAGCGACCAGCTCTCGCCTTATCATGACAGTCAGTTTTAGCTTTCTCCACTGAGGCGCTCGCCTAGCTCAACCGGGGCACAATAGCAGTGGTTCTCCCAGTGCTTCCTTAGCCGACGGAACGGAACGTAAGGTACCAAAACATGGGAGCCGGGCAAACCCAACTATTGACCCAAGACATGATTCGGAGCCGATGCATATAGTGCTATAAGTTCGGGGTGCCGCACTTGTGAAAGTGTTCGGAGTTATCACATCGTAATGCGGGGAACATAAGCCCCTGGTTTATTCGGCCGTACCAGAGTGTACGGATGCAAGATGTCGTAAATGAACATATATAAGAAAAGGAATGCAATTATAAGCGAAAAGTGATGCATTGTTTATTCAAGGGATTCTGCCATGAGTGCAGAACGATACAAATAGTGCGGTAAGCAAGGGATTGGACTATTTAAACATGTCCCCTTCCAGGGGTAGGCTGCGGACTGGTGTATTTAACAAATTTAATGCTCATAATGGAGACCACTAAGTGTTCGTCGCAGCCTTTGTCCCTCCCTGGCTGTTGCATCGTGAGTTCGGCAGGTTCGCCGCCGGGCAGGGCCTCTGGTGAACGGAGTCCTGTGGATGAAAAGAAGAAAAATGAAAATAAAAAGAGCGGCACACTTGGGAGCCCCTGGTGTGGTTGAGCCGCATTCTGGGCCTGTCGTGGTCGTGCCCCCCCCCTATGCCCATGGTATCTCCAGAGCGTAGTGATGTACGTGGAGAGCTGGTCTTGCAATCATGCAAGGGCTAGGGTTGGGGCCGCATTGCTACGCGTGCTCGGAACGTGCCAGGTGGTCTTGATTGATGTTACTCCGTGCGCGTTTCGCCATGTCCGGTCGTTTAACGGCCGGACTCGAAAATTGCCTTAAAAGGCTTCTCTGTACTTCTGCCACGAGGGCCGCTGTGTGTTCCTCCGTTCGGAGGGAGCGTTCAGTATTTCCATTGACCGTGATGACTCCACGGGGTCCTAGCATCTTGAGCTTAAGGTATGCATATTGTGGCACCGCGTTGAACTTTGCAAACGAGGTTCGTCCGAGCAGAGCGTGATAGCCACTGCGGAACGGGACTATGTCGAAGATTAACTCCTCGCTTCGGAAATTATCCGGGGATCCGAAGACCACTTCCAGTGTGACTGAGCTTGTACAATTGGCCTCCACTCCTGGTATGACGCCTTTGAAGGTCGTCTTTGTAGGTTTAATCCTTGAGGGGTCTATGCCCATCTTGCGCACTGTATCCTGATAAAGAAGGTTCAGGCTGCTGTCGCCGTCCATCAGGACTCTAGTGAGGTGAAATCCATTGACGATTGGGTCTAAAACAAATGCAGCGAATCCGCCATGGCGGATACTGGTGGGGTGGTCCCTTCGATAAAAATTGATCGGGCAAGAGGACCATGGATTGAACTTGGGGGCGACTAGCTCCATCGCATATACGTCCCTAAGTGCACGCTTCCGCTCCCTCTTGGGTATGTGGGTTGCGTATATCATGTTCACCGTCCGCACTTGTGGGGGGAAACCCTTCTGTCCTCTACTGTTCGGCGACCGAGTCTCTTCCTCGTCATCGTTGTGCAGCCCCTTGTCATTGTTTTCAGCAATTAACTTGCCTGCCTGCTTGAATACTCAACAATCCCTGTTGGTGTGGTTAGCTGGCTTTTCGGGGGTGCCATGTATCTGGCAAGAGCGGTTGAGTATTCGGTCCAAATTGGACGTACCCGGAGTGGTTCTTTTGAATGGCTTCCTCCGCTGACCGGGTTTAGAGCCTACGAATCCGGCGTTGACTGTCGTATCCTCATTGTTATCACTGTTAACGCGGCGTTTGTTTTTGTTTCGACGCGACCTGCCATTGTGGTCCTTAGTATCCGGACTGTCGGCATTTTTGCTGAGGTTGTTGCTGCGAAGCTAGCTACTGTCCTCACCCGCATGTAAGCGGTCATGACCGATGTGAGGGCTGCCATGGATTTCGGCTTTTCCTGTCCTAGGTGTCGGGCCGCACTCGTCATGATGTTATGTTTGAAGGCTGCGAGGGCCTCTGCATCCGGACGGTCGACGATTTGATTTTTCTTTGTTAAGAACCGTGTCCGTAACTGTCCGCCGATTCGTCTGCTGCTGAATTATGTGGCTTAGGTCATCGGCTTCGTGGTCGCATATGTGCCCCGGAAGTTGTCGAGGAATGCGGCTTCCAGGTCCTCCCAACACCCAATTGACTCTGCGGGCAAGCTGTTAAGCCAATGCCAAGCTGGTCCTTTAAGCTTGAGTGGGAGATACTTGATGGCGTGGAGATCGTCGCCGCAGGCCATATCGATCCAAACCGCGGGGTCTGTTGTGCCATCGTAGGATTCAATGTTCACAGGTTTAAACCCTTCAGGGATTTGATGATCCATTACTTCGTCTGTGAAGCATAGTGAGTGTGCGGCGCCTCTGTATTGAGCAATATCACGACGTAGCTTGAGAGAGCGTTGTCTGCTGTATTCGGCCCGGCCGGAGTTGTTGTATCCGGCGCGACGGTAGTCGTCGTGGGTCGTGGGGCGCTCGCGTGATCTGTAGATAGATCTGGATTGTCTTGCCTTGTCCTCCAATATATCCTGCAAGTCTGGTGCATTCCCTCGTGGCTTCGTACTTTTCGGGCGGTGCCGGGGTACGGTCCTGGTGGAGGGCCTAGATGCCTCTCTGTCGCGGCCGCGAGGTGGTCGGTCTGCCGTATTGTGCGCTGGTGATGAAGGTTTGTATGCTTCCTCCTCTAGTCGGGGGAGCGACTTGCGTTTTGGGTAGCTTTTGGAGGGGCGTTCGAGTTCATACTCTTCGGCCGCGAGGACCTCGGTCCATCTGTCAGCTAGCAGATCTTGATCAGCTTGAAGCTGTTGCTGCTTTTTCTTTAGGCTATTTGTCGTGGCCATTAGCCTGCGTTTAAAACGCTCTTGTTCGACGAGATCCTCAGGCACGACGAATTCGTCGTCGTCGAGGCTTGCCTCGTCTCCAGAGGGAGGTATGTAATTATCATCCTCGACCTCTTCGTCTGCCGCTCTCTCTTGAGGGCTGGTTTCTGCATCCTCCTGCGCTGAATCTTGCTGGAGGGGGTTGTCTTCAGAACTTTCTAGGGTGTTATTATCTCCTGTGTCGGAATCTCCATTCTTGCTGTGGCGGGATTTAGAGCGGCGCCGCTGACGTCGGCGCTTGGGCTGTTTCTTAGAGGAATCTGCCTCCGCTGCTTCTCCGCCGTCCCCATCCTTTGGGGTGTCCACCATGTATATGTTGTATGGCGAGGTGGTCTTCTAGTGCCCTGTAGGCGCTGGTTCTTGATCGTCTCCAGCATCGTCGTCCATACCGTCGATGTCTTCGGAGTCGTAGTCTAGCATGTCGGTTAGATCGTTGACAGTGGCTACAAAGTGGGTGGTGGGTGGGCTTTGAATTTCTTCGTCGTCCGCATCCCAACCATCCTGACCGCAGTCCGGCCAGGGCTCTCCTGATAGCGAGAGATGCTTTAGCGAATTTATGATGTCGCCAAAGGGTGAGTGCTGAAAGATGTCCGCAACGGTGAACTCCATGATTGGCGCCCAATCGGATTCGATTGGCAGGGGCACGGGAGGTTCGGAGTCCGGCAGGGAGTCCGGCACCTTGGAGTCACGGGCTTTATAAGGGACAAGGTCAGTATTCGGCTCCATCGCCGTAGCAGTTGCAGCTCCCGAGGCGGTGTCCAGCCACCTGTCCTCGATCTGCGTGATCGGCTCTGAACTATGGGTCGGAGCAGATTCGTGTGCGGCCTCCAAGGTACTGTCCAGCGGCAGAGTTAGATCATGCCCATCGTGACAGTGCGGCACGCTCAGCTATGGCTCGAATCCATCGAAGATCAAGTCTCCGCGGATGTCAGCCGTGAAGTTTAGGCTTCCAAATCTGACTGATGGCGGTCGCGTAGCTTCGATCTGCTCCAGATGGCCAGCTTAATTGGCCCTTGATCGCGGCCGCCAATCTGAAGATCTCTCCGGGAGAAAAGTCTCACCACAGGCTGCGTTGTTGTTGATTGAAGAAGCCATCAAGCCTATCGGCGATGACACGAGGAACTCTCAATGAAAGCACCAATGTCGGTGTCAAAACCGGCGGATCTCGGTAGGGGGTCCCGAATCAGCGTCTAGGCGGATGGTAACAGGAGACAAGGGACATGATGTTTTTACCCAGGTTCGGGCCCTCTCGATGGAGGTAAAACCATACTCCTGCTTAATTGATATTGATGATATGGGTAGTACAAGAGTGGATCTACCACGAGATCAAGGAGGCTAAACCCTAGAAGCTAGCCTATGGTATGATTGTTGTAATGGTTGTGTCCTACGGACTAAAACCCTCCGATTTATATAGACACCGGGGAGGGCTAGGGTTACACAGAGTCGGTTACAATGGTAGGAGATCTACATATCTATATCGCCAAGCTTGCCTTCCACACCAAGGAAAGTCCCATCCGGACACGGGACGAAGTCTTCAACCTTGTATCTTCATAGTCTTGGAGTCCGACTGACGATGATAGTCTAGCTGTCCGGACACCCCCTAGTCCAGGACTCCCTCAGTATGTCTGACAAGCAAAGGAGACCATACATACATATCACAAGTGGCGAGGAATTATGGGATAGCATTGTGAGGACCAAGACCGGTACTTCCACTCTTCGGCTTGCTCAATATGAAATTGCCAAGGTTCAATTGCAAAACTTTTGTATGGAGAAAGGTGAATCTCCCAAGCAACTACTTGAGCGTCTCATGACTCTCACTGCGGACATTGAGTCATGTGAGTGTGACAATAATCAAGATGAATTCAACTTGACTAAGCGATTTCTCGTGGATAAGTTGCTTCATGCTCTTGCTCCATATCATCACCAAATGGTGTGGGACATAAGACAACACCATGGATTCAAGGAAATGACTCTAGATGACATAATATCCACTTTCCAACTATTTGAAGATTCAAAGGCAAATGCCACAAAACATCTTGCCATGCATAGTGCCTCAACATCAAAGATCAATCTTGCATTGAAGGCCACGCATGTATGTGAAGAAGAGCAAAGTGAAGAAGAATAAGATGATGAGGAGGAGGATGGTGATGACGTTGTATGATGAGAGCCTGTCATATGAAGACATTGCTCTCTTTGTCAAGAAGTTTAGCGCGGGAAAATTCAAGGGAAGGTTTCAAAAGAAGAAAGTGAGGAAATGCTACAACTATGAAGAAACCAACGAGTGCCCTTATGAGAAGAGAGAAGATAAACCAAGGTTTCCCAAGACCTTTCCCAAGAACAAGTTGCCAAATCCTTTGAACTCCAAGCTCAAGAAGAGAGATGGGAAAGCAATGGTTCCTCATGAAGAATCCGATCCGGATGATGTTAGTGGTGTTGCCGGAGTTGCTCAAGATTCTCAAAACACTTTGAGGCTAGTGAACAGGAGTGGTGATGTGGTCACCTACAACTACATCAAAGACTACAAGGGCAACGCTCACAAGTGCCTAATGGCAAAGGCCGTGGTAGAAGATGGAGAGGACCAAAGCTCTCCTGACAAGGTTAAGGTAACCCCATGATCAAATCCTCCTCTTTTCACTCCTTCTACTCCTTGTGATGAGTATCTTGATGCGGGGGATAGTTATGAGGATGATGATATAGATGATACTATGCTTGCTAAACTTAATAAGTTCATGTGCCCCCTCAAAGGAAAGAAGCTCACTATGTTTTGTTTGCTTATAGAGATGGTGAGTAAGCACACCATCACTATTAAGGAACTCGAAACCCTCGTCACCGAGGAAAAGGAAAAATATGAAATCCTTGAGCGAAAAGTCCAATGTGAGGAAGCACGAAACGATGAACTATGCTTGAAAATTGGTGAAAACATTGATGTTCATGCTAAAGATCTTGCCTCCTTGAAAAAGGCTAAGGACTCTTGTGAAGAGTTGATGAATGATAAAAGTAAGCTTGTGATGTCTCATGCTTCTCTCTCTTAAGGATTGTGAGCTCCTATCCATGTCCCTCGAGACTAAGGAAGAAGAGCTCACCCTTCTTACAAAGAGTTTTGAGACGCAAGCTTACCTATCTTGAAACTCTAGCCAAGGCCTACTCTTCTCCTATTATCAATGTTGGTGCTTGTACTACTAACTCTATTAGTGATCTAGCATCTATTCTTGATGAGAATCGCTTTCTCAAAGCTCAAATCAAGAAAGGTCTCATGACATGTGTTGAAGGACAAAAGAACCTTAATGAGGTGTTGAGCCAGCACAATGAGGTGTTTGCCAAAGAGGGGCTCGGGTTTGACCCAAGCACAATCAAGAAGAATTCGTCCTCTCAAAAGTGCACCACCCCTCTAAAAGAAACATTTGTACGAGAAGGGCACAAGGAGAAAGGTAAGGTTGTTAGTGGGAAGGCCACAAGGGGCATGCCCACTCTCAACAAGCCAAAAGAGTTCATGCCTCCATCCTATGTACTTCGTAAGACTAAGGATGGAGAAGTTTATGCAAAATTTGTTGGTCCTCGAAATGCATTCTGATTCTATGCTATTTGGGCCCCGAAGACCCTTGTGACTAACTTGAGAGGTCCCATTGCAAAATGGGTGCCTCTAACCAAGTCATAATTGTGTGTAGGTTGCCTTCTCCGGTGGATTAAAATGGGTGATTGATAGTGGATGTACCAATCATATGACCGGAGATAGCAAATTGCTCTACGATTTCATGGAAGCTATTCAACGATTTATGAGCATTATGTTTGGTGGAGGTTCAAAAGGACAGGTACTCGGGTTGGGCAAGGTGGCTATCACAAATGACATGTCTCTAGGAAATGTCATGCTTGTTCAATCGCTTAAATATCATTTGCTTTTGTTTGCCAATTGGCTTCTGTTGGTTATGATACACCCTTTGGACTAACGGATGTGGAAGTATTTAAGAGAGATACTCTTGAAGTGGCCTTTGTTGGAGAGTTGGATGGCAACCTTTACACGGTTGATTTCTCCAAAGAGAGCACATTCCATGCAACTTGTCTAATGGCCAAGGCTGACAAGGGGTGGCTATGGCATCGCCGGCTAGCCCATGTCGGCATGAGAAATCTTCAAGATCTCTTAAAGGGTAATCACATCCTTGGACTAACCAATGTCTCTTTTGAGAACGATCGTGTATGTAGTGCATGCATAGCCGGGAAGCAACATCAATCAAAGCACCCACCTAAGAATATCGTGTCTACTTCAAGGCCTTTGGAGCTCCTTCATGTGGATCTTTTTGGGCCTCCTTCATGGGATAGTCTTGGTGGGAAAAAGTATGGGCTTGTCATTGTTGATGATTTACTCAAGATATACATGGGTGTTTTTCCTCAAATCCAAGGATGAGACGAAGATGACCTTCATTGATTTTGCCAAGCAAGCACAACGCAAGTTTGATAAAGACATCTTGGCAATAAGGAGTGATAATGGCCCTGAGTTCAAGAACTACACCTTGGAATAATTTCTTAGTGATGAAGGGATTGAGCATCAATATCCGGCTCCATACACTCCTCAACAAAATGGTGTAGCCGAAAGGAAGAACCGTACACTTGTGGAGATGGCAAGGTCCATGTTGGATGAATACAAGTTGCCACATAGTTTTTGGGCCGAGGGTGTCAACACTCCATGTCATGCATCAAACCGGCTCTTCCTCCGCACTATATTGGAAAAGACTCCATATGAGCTCCTAACTGGGAACAAGCGGAATGTCAAGTACTTTCGTGTATTTGGGTGCAAATGTTTCATCCTCAACAAAAGAGAACGGTTAGGAAAATTTCAATCCAAAACAATTGAGGGCATATTTGTTGGTTATGGATCAAACTCTCACGCCTATAGAGTCTACAACAAATCCACTGGATGTATTGTAGAAACTTGTGATGTGGTGTTTGATGAATTTAATGGCTCCCATGGGGAGCAAGTTAATCTAAGTGATGTAGGTGAGAAGATTCTTATCAAGATATTTTGACCATGGGTGTTGGTGCACTTCTTCCAATGGAACAAGAACCTCATGATGATGAGGAAGAAGATGGAAGCTTCACACATCATCAAACCACTTCAACACCCATACCTCCTCAAGCTCCTACTACTCAACCAATGCCCGTAGTCCATGTACAAGAAGATGTTCAAGTCCCTCTTCATGATAATATTCAAGAACAAGTTCATCATCAAGGGCAAGAACAAGAAGGTGCAATCATTGATAATGAACCTCAACAAATGCAATATGAATAAGAAGATCTTCCACCACATATTAATGATCCATATGTTGAGGACGTGGATGATGGACATGAAGTTGAACCTCGCAAAACCCTAACCTCCAACATGCCTCGAGTGGCCGGTCGTGTTGATGTTGATAAAATTCTCACCGGCAGATCGGAAGGTAGAGTCAATCAAAAACAATTGACAAACTTTTGTGCTCACTTCTATTTTGTGTCTAGTGTTGAGCCTCTCAAGGTACAAGAAGCATTGATGGACAACGATTGGCTCATTGCTATGCAGGAAGAGTTGAACAGTTTTGAACATAACCAAGTGTGGTCATTAGTCGAGAGGCCAACTACGGAACACAATGTCATTGGAACAAAATGGATTTTCAATAACAAGCAAGATGACAATGGTATAATCATGCGCAACAAGGCAAGGTTAGTGGCACAAGGGTACTCACAAGTTGAAGGTTTGGACTTTGGTGAGACCTTTCCTCCCATTGCCCGTCTTGAATCTATTCAGATCTTACTTGCTTATGCTGCTTTCAATGGTTTTACATTACATCAAATGGATGTGAAGAGTGCTTTCCTTAACGGTCCTCTACAATAAGAAGTATATGTATCACAACCACCTGGGTTCGTTGATCCCGATCACAAAGACTGTGTGTATAAACTTCATAAGGCTCTGTATGGCCTCAAACAAGCACCTCGTGCTTGGTATGATCATATTAAGAAGTTTTTACTCGATGATGGTTTTGTGAGAGGGGTGATCGATCCCACTCTTTTTACTAAGAGGGACAAGGGTGATTTGATCTTATGCCAAATTTATGTAGATGATATCATTTTTGGTTCTTCTAACATTCATTTGTGCAAGAAGTTCACGGCTTCCATGACAAAGAACTTTGAGATGTCACTCAACGCGGATTTGAAGTTCTTTCTCGGATTCCAAATTCAACAATTTCAAGAAGGAATATTATTATCTCAAGCAAAGTATCTTAAGGATATTCTAGAGAAGTTTGGCATGTCTTGTGCCAGTCCATGTAAGACTCCCATTGTCGGTGTCAAAACCGGCGGATCTCGGGTAGGGGGTCCCGAACTGTGCGTCTAAGGCTAATGGTAACAGGAGGCAGGGGACACAATGTTTACCTAGGTTTGGGCCCTCTCTATGGAGGTAATACCCTACTTCCTGCTTGATTGATCTTGATGAATATGAGTATTACAAGAGTTGATCTACCACGAGATCGTAATGGCTAAACCCTAGAAGTCTAGCCTATGAGGTTATGATGGTTGTGGCTAAACCCTAGAAATCTAAACCCTCCGGTTTATATAGACACCGGGGGGACTAGGGTTGTACAAAGTCGGTTACAGAAAAAGGAATCTACATATCCGAATCGCCAAGCTTGCCTTCCACACAAAGGAGAGCCCCACGGGATGAAGTCTTCTATCTTGTATCTTCATAGTCCAACAGTCCGGCCAAAGTATATAGTCCGGTTGTCCGAGGACCCCTTAGTCTAGGACTCCCTCAGTAGCCCTTGAACTAGGCTTCAATGACGATGAGTCCGGCCCGCAGATTGTCTTCGGCATTGCAAGGCGGGTTCCTTCTCCGAATATTCCAACATAGTCTTCCGAACATAGGAACCGTGTCCAGCTCTGCAAAACAAGTACCACACAAAACCGTAGAGAGTATAATATTTCACGAGTCTAATCCACTGACAACTTTTTTGTAGCATGACATTACGCCACTGCCCGGTCATTATTCGAACCGTTTTTTAGCCTGTCGCTCCGTATTTTGAGGTGTGGTTTCACTGGCACGTCTTGTCGACATAGAGATTGTGTCCCCTTATCACGGGATTCTCATCAATACGGGCATGGGTAACCCAACCGTGCCATCTGCACGGCGCTTGGGGAATAGGCAGTTTTTAAGGCGAGCAGGGAGGCGCATGACTTTTACTGCCTTTATAAAGGGATAAGGATTCATCCTCGTTCACCCACACCTTCTCCTTCCTCTGCCCATCCATTCTCGAGATCCAGTGCCCAAGCTCTCATCTTCTCCACCAAAAAAGCACTCCAATCATGTCCGGATCCGGAGCTGGAGGCAAGTGGATGGCCTCCTCCATCAAGAAGAAGGACATCAACAAGCTCCAGGAGGCCGGGTACCTGGCCAAGGACATCGCTTATCGCCTCCCGGCAAAGGGACAGATCGTCCCCACCCAGGAGCCCCAGGAAAGGGTGGTGTTTCTCACACACATCATCCGCAGGCTGGGATTCCCCCTCCACCCGTTCGTCTGCAGACTGATGTTTTACTATGGGCTAGACTTCCATGACCTGGCCCCCAACTCTATCCTCAACATCTCGGCATTTATTGTCGTGTGCGAGGCCTTCCTCCGTATCCCACCTCACTTCGGCCTATGGCTGAAGACCTTCAATGTGAAGCCCAAGGTGGTGAGCGGCCAACAAGTGGAGTGCAGAGGCGCCATGGTGGGCAAGATGCCCAATGTCAGCTGGCCCGAAGGCTCATTTGTGGAGACTGTGAAGGGGTGGCAGTCGGGGTGGTTCTACATCACCGAGCCGCGCGGCGCCAACTGGGCGGCGGCCCCCGAATTCCGATCCGGAGTCCCGATGCGGCTCACCTCCTGGCAATAGAAGGGCCTGGCCTAGGGCTCTTCGGACGAGCTGGCGGGGCTCCAGACGTGTGTCTAGAACATGATAAACAAGAGAATTAAACTTGTCAGCGTGGTCCACGTTATGCTCATTCGCCGGAACCTTCCGTGCCAACGCCGGACTTGCAATTTGTGGGAGTTCGACCCAGCCAAGCACCAGACGCTGCTAGAGCTCTTAGGCACGACGCACGAAGACATCTGGAAGGTGCTCTTCAAGGCCGGCGAGATACTACCGCCCACAATCGAGGATCGTGGGCTTAGCTCAAAACTCTAGGCTAATCCGGTAAGTTCTTTCCTATTTTCAAGGTATACCCTTTACTGGTATATTTGATGGAGGAATCTAAGCCTCCCTACCAATTTTTTCAGGCCTTGATAGAGATAGCGGAGCGGATTAACTGTCCGGTTCCGTTGCCCGAAGATCCAGAAACCCCTCTTCTGACAAAGATGTTGTTTCTGGCGCCTTATGAGGTGCCAGAGAAGAAGGCCAAGGGGACCAGAGATGGTCTCCGTCGCAGGGGCACATCGGACGCAATGTCTGAAGACATCGAGAATCACTCCTCCGTCGCTGAAGACGACGGGGAAGAGGAGGAGGAGGAAGAAGAGATCCATTCCCCCCCTGCAGGGGGAGAAAGAAGAGGACGACGTCTTCACATGGGGAGGCCGAGGCGTCCAAGAAGGGGAAAACTTCCCTTCCAGACAGCTTCGCGGCGGCCACCAACAGCGGCAGGCAGTGGGAGCCCAGGGTCAAGCCTCTGGCCAAATCGTAAGTGTCTAGACACGGTAGTATTTCCGGCCTATTTGCTTCATTGTTTTTTAATGTGCTAGATCATGCACTTGTAGCCCGGCTCAGTCCAACATCGAGCTATCCTCCTCTTCGGAGGGATCGCTAGACCCGTCGGCGATGAACAACACGTCCCTTCCGACAGCCTCCTCCCCCAAGTCCGCGGACAACACCGAGGTGTTGTCTTGAGGGATCCCAGGCCAGGGAGAGGCTCAGGAAGCCGTCCCGATGGTGCCGGAGGGTAAAACCCTAGTTGCCGAACACATGAGGGGACAGACCCCTATGGACACCGACGATGGGGGTCGTATCCAATTCGGTCTCCAGCCGAATACTCCTCCGGACACCCATGTGGCTTCGGATTCTGGCAGGCCACCTCTTTGGAACGAGGGGGGCGAGACAACTCCACCGGTGACTGATACGTCTCCATCGTATCTATAATTTTTGATTGTTCCATGCCAATATTCTTCAACTCTCATTTACTTTTGGCAACTTTTTTATACTATTTTTTGGGACTAACATATTGATCCAGTGCCCAGTGCCAGTTCCTGTTTGTTGCATGTTTTATGTTTTGCAGAAAACCAATATCAAATGGAATCCAAACGGGATAAAAACAGATGGAGAATTATTTTGTAATATTTGGGATTTTCCGGAGGAAGAATCAACGTGAAATGGTGCCCGAGGTGGCCACGAGACAAGGGGCGCGCCCACCCCCCCCCCCCCCCCGGGCGCGCCTGGCACCCTCGTGGGCCACCCGTAAGGCCGTTGACTATCTTCTTTTGCCGCAAGAAAGCTAATTTTAGAAAAAATCTGGCAAAAGATTCAACCCAATCGGAGTTATGGATCTCCGGATATAAAACAAACGGTGAAGGGGAAGGATCTGGGAACGCAGAAACAGAGAGGGGCAGAGAGATACATCCAATCTCGGAGGGGCTCTCGCCCCTCCCACGCCATGGGAGCCAAGGACCAGAGGGGAAACCCTTCTCCCATCTAGGGAGAAGGTCAAGGAAGAAGAAGAAGAAGAAGAAGAAGAAGAAGAAGAAGGGGGCTCTCTCCCCCTTGCTTCCGGTGGCGCCGGAACACCGCCGGGGGCCATCATCATCACCGCGATCTTCACAACCACCTCCGCCATCATCACCAACATCTCCATCACCTTCCCCCCTCTATCTACAGAGGTCCACTCTCCCGCAACCCACCGTACCCTCTACTTGAACATGGTGCTTTATGCTTCATATTATTATCCAATGATGTGTTGCCATCCTATGATGTTTGAGTAGATTTTCGTTGTCCTATTGGTGGTTGATGAATTGCTATGATTGATTTAATTTGCTTGTGGTTATGTTGCTGTCCTTTGGTGCCCATCATATGAGCGCGCGCGTGGATCACACCATAGGGTTAGTTGTATGTTGATAGGACTATGTATGGGAGGGCTAGAGCGACAGAAGCTCCAACCTAGCATAGAAATTGATGCATACATGATTGAAGCGGGGCCAATATATCTTAACGCTATGGTTGGGTTTTACCTTAATGAACGTTAGTAGTTGCGGATGCTTGCTAATAGTTCCAATCATAAGTGCATAGAATTCCAAGTCAGGGATGACATGCTAGCAGTGGCCTCTCCCACATAAAACTTGCTATCGGTCTAGTAAAGTAGTCAATTGCTTAGGGACAATTCCACAACTCCTACCACCACTTTTCCACACTCTCTATATTTACTTTATTGCATCTTTATCTAAACAGACCCTACTTTTTATTTACGTGTTCTTTATTATCTTGCAAACCTATCCAACAACACCTACAAAGTACTTCTAGTTTCATACTTGTTCTAGGTAAAGCGAACACTAAGCGTGCGTAGAGTCGTATCAGTTGCAGATAGGACTTGAGAGGATATTTCTTCTAACTTTAGCTCCTCATTGGGTTCGACACTCTTACTTATCAAACGAGGATACAACTATCCCGTATACTTGCGGGTCATCAAGACCTTTTTCTGGCGCCATTGCCGGGGAATCATAGCGTGGGGTGAATATTCTCGTGTGTGCTTGTTTGCTTTATCACTAAGTAATTTTTATTTGCTGTTCTTAGCTGTTCTTTATCTTTAGTTATGGATATGGAACACGAAATACCAAAAAAATTAGGTGTACTTACTACTCATGGAGATGGGGAACCTCCTAAAACCCTCGATGCTCGTTATGTGACAGAAATTATGTACTACTTTGATAATCCTAAGAAAACCCCATTCAACTTTGTTATGGGAGACACGTTGGATCAACGTGAATACTTTAGGGATTATCGCTTGACACAAAAAGGGAAACTATTATCGGATCAAATTTCTATGTTACGTTGGTATGCTCGTCAACTATGCTTGAGTTATGATTATACTTGTTGCTCTAGGATGAAGGCTCCACACCTTACCTTTTCATGCAAATTCAATGATAATAAAACCTTAGCTTCTTATGCTAATGGTGTATATGATTACTATGATGTGGAACAAATAGAAGAATTTGTTGCTTTTATGGGTGCTTATGAGATTGAATCTATGTTTAAAGAGTTTGATGATTTTGATGATTCAATTTATAGACCTGAAAATCTTGCTATACTTATATATTGCTATAAAACTTATGAATACAATTACAATATTGATGCATTTATTGAGAAAGTCTCCGCTGTCCAAGAAGAGAATAATATTTTGCAGGAAGCCATGGAAGAAGAAATTGATGAAACTGTGAGCTCATTGGATGAAAAAGATGATGAGCAGAGCGAAGAACAAAAGGAGGAAGAGCGGATTGATCACCCGTGCCCACCTTCTAATGAGAGTAACTCTTCAACTCATACATTTTTTAATTCCCGTTCGTGCTTACCGAAGGTAGATTGCTATGATGATTGCTATGATCCTGTTGATTCTCTTGAAATATCCCTTTTTGATGATGCTTTCTATGCTTGTGGCCAAGATGCCAATATGAATTATGCTTATGGAGATGAACTTGCTATAGTTCCTTATGTTAAACATGAAATTATTGCTATTGCACCCACGCATGATAGTCCTATTATCTTTTTGAATTCTCCAAACTACACTATATCGGAGAAGTTTGTGCTTATTAAAGATTATATTGATGGGTTTCCTTTTACCACTGCACATGATAATTTTGATAGATATAATATGCATGTGCTTGCTGATCCTACTTGCAATTATTATGAAAGAGGAACTACATCTCCGCCTCTTTATGTTTCCAACACGATAGAATTGCAAGAATCTGCTTATACTATGCATTGGCCTTTACTATGTGTGCATGAATTGTTCTTTTATGATATGCCAATGCATAGGAAGAGGGTCAGACTTCGTCATTACATGATATATGTTACTTTGTGCTCACTACTAAATCACAAATCATTGTTAATTAAAATTGGCTTTGATATACCTTGGGATCCTGGTGGATTCGTTACTTGAGCACTAAAATGCCTAGCTTAATGGCTTTAAAGAAAGCGCTGCCAGGGAGACAACCCGGAAGTTTTAGAGAGTCATTTATTTCTGTTGAGTGCTTTCATATAGTTTAAAAACAAAAAAAAGAGGGGAACCTAAAACTTTTCAAAAAGGAAAGTGAAAGTGAGAAAGACAAGCATTGTTGAAGTGGGAGAGCTCCTTCAACTTTGTTCATGCTCACGGAAACTTTGTCAATCTTAATTACAGAAAATTTTAATCAAAAATAATTATCCCCTTGTGCAATTCCATTGTATTATAAAAATAATGTGCCAAGGTTTGCCTTTAGGATGTTTACAATGCTTGTTGGTTTGTATGGTGCAGGACAGAAACTTTGGCTGTAGTGCGCGATTTTACATTTTTTTTACAGGAACATCAAATGGTTCTGATTCCTTTTGCACTATTTTTCTGTACAAATTGTTTATTTTTCCTAATTTTGGTAGAATTTTTGGGGTACCAGAAGTATGGTGAATGTTCATATTGCTACAGACTGTTCTGTTTTTGACAGATTCTGTTTTTGATGCATAGTTTGCTTGTTTTGATGAAACTATCAATTTCTATCAGTAGATTAAGCCATGAAAAAGTTATATTACAGTAGCTACATTGCAAAAACAAAATATGAATTGGTTTGCTACAGTACTTAGAGTAGTGATTTGCTTTATTATACTAACGGATCTTACCGAGTTTTCTGTTGAAGTTTTGTGTGGATGAAGTGTCTAGTCGAGGAGATCTCGATATGAGGAAAAGGAAGAGATGCAAGAGCTCAAGCTTGGGGATGCCCAAGGCACCCCAAGTAAATATTAAGGGAGACTCAAGCGTCTAAGCTTGGGGATGCCCCGGAAGGCATCCCCTCTTTCTTCAACAAGTATCGGTATGTTTTCGGATCCGTTTCGTTCATGCGATATGTGCAAGTCTTGGAGCGTCTTTTGCATTTAGTTTTCATTTTTCTTTTTTGCACCATGCTGGTATGAGATAGTCCTTGGTTGATTTGTAGAATGCTCTTTTGCTTCACTTATATTTGTTAGAGCATGGGCATATCTTTTGTAGAAAGAATTAAACTCTCTTGCTTCACTTATATCTATTTAGAGAGATTACGGGAATTGGTCATTCACATGGTTAGTCATAAAATCCTACATAAACTTGTAGATCGCTGAATATGATATGTTTCATTCCTTGCAATAGTTTTGCGATATAAAGGTGGTGATATTAGAGTCATGCTAGTGGGTGGTTGTGGATTGCAGAGACACTTGTGTTGAGGTTTGCAAGTCCCGTAGCATACACGTATGGTAACCGTTGTGTGACAAATTTGAAGCATGGGGTGTTTCTTTGATTGTCTTCCTTATGAGTGGTGGTCGGGGATGAGCGATGGTCTTTTCCTACCAATCTATCCCCCTAGGGGCATGCATAGTAGTACTTCGCTTCGAGGAATAATAAACTTTTGCAATAAGTATATGAGTTCTTTATGACTAAGGTGAGTCCATGGATTATATGCACTTTTACCTTTCCATCATTGCTAGCCTCTTCGGTACCGTGCATTGCCCTTTCTCACCTCGAGAGTTGGTGCAAACTTCGCCGGTGCATCCAAACCCCGTGATATGATACGCTCTATCACACATAAGCCTCCTTATAGCTTCCTCAAAACAGCCACCATACCTACCTATCATGGCATTTCCATAGCCATTCCGAGATATATTGCCATGCAACTTCCATCATCATCATATACATGACTTGAGCATTCATTGTCATATTGCTTTGCATGATCGTAAGATAGATAGCATGATGTTTTCATGGCTTGTCCATTTTTTGATGTCATTGCTACGCTAGATCATTGCACATCTCGATACACCGCCGGAAGCATTCATATAGAGTCATATCCTTGTTCTAGTATCGAGTTGTAATATTGAGTTGTAAGTAAATAAAAGTGTGATGATCATCACTATAGAGCATTGCCCCATGAAAAAAAATAAAAAAAATAAAAAAAAAATAAAAAAGGGAAAGGCCAAAGAAGCCTAAATAGAAAAGGGGGCCAAAGAAGCCCACCGAAAAAAAGAAAAAAAAAGAAAAGGGCCAATGTTACTATCCTTTTGCCACACTTGTGCTTCAAAGTAGCACCATGTTCTTCATATAGTGAGTCTCCTACATTGTCACTTTCATATACTAGTGGGAATTTTCATTATAGAACTTGGCTTGTATATTCCAACGATGGGCTTCCTCAAATGCCCTAGGTCTTCATGAGCAAGCAAGTTGGATGCACACCCACTTAGTTTTCAGTTTGAGCTTTCATACACTTATAGCACTAGTGCATCCGTTGCATGGCAATCCCTACTCCTCGCATTGGCATCAATTGATGGGCATCTCCATAGCCCGTTGATTAGCTGCGTTGATGTGAGACTTTCTCCTTTTTTGTCTTCTCCACATAACCCCCACCATCATATTCTATTCCACCTATAGTGCTATATCCATGGCTTGCGCTCATGTATTGCATGAGGGTTGAAAAAGTTGAAGCGCATTAAAAAGTATGAACCAATTGCTCGGCTTGTCATCGGGGTTGTGCATGATGGGAGCATTTTTTTTGTGACGAAAATGAAGCATGGCCAAACTATATGATTTTGTAGGGATAAGCTCTCTTTGGCCATGTTGTTTTGAAAAGACATGATTGCTTTATTGGTACGCTCGAAGTATTATTGTTTTTACGTCAAATGATAGACTATTGCTTTGAATCACTCATATCTTAATATTCATGCCATGATTAGACATATGATCAAGATTATGCTAGGTAGCATTCCACATCAAAAATTATCTTTTTATCATTTACCTACTCGAGGACGAGCAGGAATTAAGCTTGGGGATGCTGATACGTCTCCATCGTATCTATAATTTTTTTTTCTTCCATGCCAATATTCTTCAACTCTCATATACTTTTGGCAACTTTTTTATACTATTTTTTGGGACTAACATATTGATCCAGTGCCCAGTGCCAGTTCCTGTTTGTTGCATGTTTTATGTTTCACAGAAACCCAACATCAAACAGAATCCAAACGGGATAAAAACGGACGGAGAATTATTTTGGAATATTTGGGATTTTCTGGAGGAAGAATAAACGCGAAACGGTGCCCGAGGTGGCCACAAGACAGGGGGTGCACCCTTCCCCCGGGCGCGCCTGGCACCCTCATGGGACACCCGTAAGGCGGTTGACGCTCTTCTTTTGCTGCAAGAAAGCTAAATTTATGAGAAAAATCTGGGCGAAAGATTCGCCCCAATCGGAGTGATCTCCGGATATAAAAGAAACGGTGAATGGGAAGGATCTAGGAACGCAGAAACAGAGAGGGGCAAAGAGATAGATCCAATCTCGGAGGGGCTCTTGCCCCTCCCATGCCATGGGATCCAAGGACCAGAGGGGAAACCCTTCTCCTATCTAGGGAGAAGGTCAAGGAAGAAGAAGAAGAAGGGGGGCTCTCTCCCCCTTGCTTCCGGTGGCGCCGGAACACCGTCGGGGGCCATCATCATCACCGCGATCTTCACCAACACCTCTGCCATCTTCAGCAACATCTCCATCACCTTCCCCCCTCTATCTATAGTGGTTCACTCTCCCGCAACCCGTTGTACCCTCTACTTGAACATGGTGCTTTATGCTTCATATTATTATCCAATGATGTGTTGCCATCGTATGATGTCTTAGTAGATTTTCATTGTCCTATTGGTGGTTGATGAATTGCTATGATTGATTTAATTTGCTTGTGGTTATGTTGCTGTCTGTCGGGGAAACTGATCCACGAACACCTATGGGACCGGCGGACCGAGCCCCTTTCGGTTCGGCGGGGAGCAGAGATCGCGCGAAGAGTGGATCGAGGCGAAGCACACGAGCAGTTTACCCAGCTTCGGAGCTCTCCGGAGAGATAATACTCCTACTGCTGCATGTCTGAGTGTATTGAGTTCTTGCTCGGGAGCGCTGAGTGCTACAGTACACACTAGCTGCTAACGAGACCGAGCGTGAATGTTTTTCTGCCTTCGAACCCCCCTCTACGTTGCGCATGGGCCTCCTTTTATATGCTCAAGGGGTCACCGACAGGTGGCAACGTAGACAACGGTAAAAATGGAAAGGTGTTGCGGTTGGTACAACTACCTGTACAGTGTATCATACCTAACCCTGACGGCAGGGGACATAGGCATTAAATGCCCGTCTGCGTTGCCCAAACAGTGCAAAAAGGGTCCGTCAGGGACGCCACCGCTTGCCACGATGGCAATCTTGTCAGCGCCGCTTGCCACCGCGCACCGCTGGCTGCACAGCCTCTTGCCACGCTGCTACCGAAAGGTCCTGAGGCGACACGTTGGTGGATGTGCTGGAGCGCGGGTACAGAGCGGTAGCTTGTCGCGGCAAGCGCCTTGCCGCGATCGTTGTCTTGTCGCGTCCGGAAGCTTGTCGCTCACCGGGCCTCACCAGGACGCATGGCGCGTCGCGGCAAGTTCCTTGAGATGCCTTGGTTGGCCTTCCCGGCAAGCTCCTCATGCCGGGGCCTTGTCTCCTTGGCTTGAATACTTTGTTCTTGAATGGCTCCAAAGGAACCACGGAGGACCTTGGCGGTCACCCGGCAAGCCTTGCCACGGGGTGCTGCAACTGCCCGTGCACAAGTTCGGGATACTAGGGTACCCCTACTCTAGTACACCGACACTGTGCTTTGGTACCCATCATATGAGCGCGCGCGTGGATCACACCATAGGGATAGTTGTATGTTGATAGGATCTTAGAGTAGTGATTTGCTTTATTATACTAACGGATCTTACCGAGTTTTTTGTTGAAGTTTTGTGTGGATGAAGTGTCTAATCGAGGAGGTCTCGATATGAGGAAAAGGAAGAGAGGCAAGAGCTCAAGCTTGGGGATGCCCAAGGGACCCAAAGTAAATATTCAAGGAGACTCAAGCGTCTAAGCTTGGGGATGCCCCGGAAGGCATCCTCTCTTTCTTCAACAAGTATCGGTATGTTTTCGGATCCGTTTCGTTCATGCGATATGTGCAAGTCTTGGAGCGTCTTTTGCATTTAGTTTTCATTTTTCTTTTTTGCACCATGCTGGTATGAGATAGTCCTTGGTTGATTTGTAGAATGCTCTTTTGCTTCACTTATATTTGTTAGAGCGTGGGCATATCTTTTGCAGAAAGAATTAAACTCTCTTGCTTCAGTTATATCTATTTAGAGAGATTACGGGAATTGGTCATTCACATGGTTAGTCATAAAATCCTACATAAACTTGTAGATCGTTGAATATGATATGTTTCATTCCTTGCAATAGTTTTGCGATATAAAGGTGGTGATATTAGAGTCATGCTAGTGGGTGGTTGTGGATTGTAGAGACACTTGTGTTGAGGTTTGCAAGTCCCGTAGCATGCACGTATGGTAACCGTTGTGTGACAAATTTGAAGCATGGGGTGTTTCTTTGATTGTCTTCCTTATGAGTGGCGGTCGGGGATGAGCGATGGTCTTTTCCTACCAATCTATCCCCCTAGGGGCATGCATAGTAGTACTTCGCTTCGAGGAATAATAAACTTTTGCAATAAGTATATGAGTTCTTTATGACTAAGGTGAGTCCATGGATTATACGCACTTTTACCTTTCCATCATTGCTAGCCTCTTCGGTACCGTGCATTGCCCTTTCTCACCTCGAGAGCTGGTGCAAACTTCGCGGTGCATCAAACCCGTGATATGATACGCTCTATCACACATAAGCCTCCTTATAGCTTCCTCAAAACAGCCACCATACCTACCTATCATGGCATTTCCATAGCCATTCCGAGATATATTGCCATGCAACTTCCATCATCATCATATACATGACTTGAGCATTCATTTTCATATTGCTTTGCATGATCGTAAGATAGATAGCATGATGTTTTCATGGCTTGTCCGTTTTTTGATGTCATTGCTACGCTAGATCATTGCACATCCCGATACACTGCCGGAAGCATTCATATAGAGTCATATCTTTGTTCTAGTATCGAGTTGTAATATTGAGTTGTAAGTAAATAAAAGTGTGATGATCATCATTATAGAGCATTGCCCCCTGAAAAAAAAAGAAAAAAAGAAAAAAAGAAAAAAGGGAAAGGCCAACGAAGCCTAAATAAAAAAGGGGGCCAAAGAAGCCCACCGAAAAAAAGAAAAAAGAAAAAAAGAAAAGGGCCAATGTTACTATCCTTTTTCCACACTTGTGCTTCAAAGTAGCACCATGTTCTTCATATAGTGAGTCTCCTACATTGTCACTTTCATATACTAGTGGGAATTTTCATTATAAAACTTGGATTGTATATTCCAACGATGGGCTTCCTCAAATGCCCTAGGTCTTCATGAGCAAGCAAGTTGGATGCACACCCACTTAGTTTTCAGTTTGAGCTTTCATACACTTATAGCACTAGTGCATCCGTTGCATGGCAATCCCTACTCCTCGCATTGGCATCAATTGATGGGCATCTCCATAGCCCGTTGATTAGCTGCGTTGATGTGAGACTTTCTCCTTTTTTGTCTTCTCCACATAACCCCCACCATCATATTCTATTCCATCTATAGTGCTATATCCATGGCTTGCGCTCATGTATTGCGTGAGGGTTGAAAAAGCTGAAGCGCGTTAAAAAGTATGAACCAATTGCTCGTCTTGTCATCGGGGTTGCGCATGATGGGAGCATTTTTTGTGACGAAAATGAAGCATGGCCAAACTATATGATTTTGTAGGGATAAGCTCTCTTTGGCCATGTTGTTTTGAAAAGACATGATTGCTTTATTGGTACACTCAAAGTATTATTGTTTTTACGTCAAATGATAGAATATTGCTTTGAATCACTCATATCTTAATATTCATGCCATGATTAGACATATGATCAAGATTATGCTAGGTAGCATTCCACATCAAAAATTATCTTGTTATCATTTACCTACTCGGGGACGAGCAGGAATTAAGCTTGGGGATGCTGATACGTCTCCATCGTATCTATAATTTTTTTATTGTTCCATGCCAATATTCTTCAACTCTCATATACTTTTGGCAACTTTTTTATAGTATTTTTTGGGACTAACATATTGATCCGGTGCCCAGTGCCAGTTCCTGTTTGTTGCATCTTTTATGTTTCGCAGAAACCCAACATCAAACAGAATCCAAACGAGATAAAAACGGACGAAGAATTATTTTGGAATATTTGGGATTTTCTGGAGGAAGAATAAACGCGAAACGGTGCCCGAGGTGGCCACGAGACAGGGGGTGCGCCCTCCCCCCAGGCGCGCCTGGCACCCTCGTGGGACACCCGTAAGGCGGTTGACGCTCTTCTTTTGCTGCAAGAAAGCTAATTTTATGAGAAAAATCTGGGCGAAAGATTCACCCCGATCGGAGTGATCTCTGGATATAAAAGAAACGGTGAAGGTGAAGGATCTGGGAACGCAGAAACAGAGAGGGGCAAAGAGATAGATCCAATCTCGGAGGGGCTCTTGCCCCTCCCACGCCATGGGAGCCAAGGACCAGAGGGGAATCCCTTCTCCCATCTAGGGAGAAGGTCAAGGAAGAAGAAGAAGAAGAAGGGGGGCTCTCTCCCCCTTGCTTCCGGTGGCGCCGGAACACCGTCGGGGGCCATCATCATCACCGCGTTCTTCACCAACACCTCTGCCATCTTCACCAACATCTCTATCACCTTCCCCCCTCTATCTACAGTGGTTCACTCTCCCGCAACCCGTTGTACCCTCTACTTGAACATGGTGATTTATGCTTCATATTATTATCCAATGATGTGTTGCCATCCTATGATGTCTGTGTAGATTTTCATTGTCCTATCGGTGGTTGATGAATTGCTATGATTGATTTAATTTGCTTGTGGTTATGTTGATGTCCTTTGGTGCCCATCATATGAGCGCGCGCGTGGATCACACCATAGGGTTAGTTGTATGTTGATAGGACTATGTATTGGAGGGCTAGAGTGACAGAAGCTTCAACCTAGCATAGAAATTGATGCATACGGGATTGAAGGGGGACCAATATATCTTAATGCTATGGTTAGGTTTTACCTTAATGAACGTTAGTAGTTGTGGATGCTTGCTAATAGTTCCAATCATAAGTGCATAGAATTCCAAGTCGGGGATGACATGCTAGCGATGGCCTCTCCACATAAAACTTGCTATCGGTCTAGTAAAGTAGTCAATTGCTTAGGGACAATTCCACAACTCCTACCACCACTTTTCCACACTCGCTTTATTTACTTTATTGCATCTTTATCTAAACACCCCCTACTTTTTATTTACGTGTTCTTTATTATCTTGCAAATCTATCCAACAACACCTACAAAGTACTTCTAGTTTCATACTTGTTCTAGGTAAAGCGAACACTAAGCGTGTGTAGAGTCGTATCAGTGGCATATAGGACTTGAGAAGATATTTGTTCTACCTTTAGCTCCTCGTTGGGTTCGACACTCTTACTTATCGAAAGAGGCTACAACTATCCCGTATACTTGCGGGTCATCAGTGACCTATGTCCATCCAGAGGAACCGGATAGATTACTGGAGGCATTGCGAGGCGCTTTCATTGTTGAAGAACACCGTACTCTTATGAGTACGGTGATTGAGAAGATCAAGTCCGCCAAAAGCGGACTGACCGAAGCCTGCACTAGCCTTCTAACAGGCTTTGAGGTAAGCAACGTAATTAGAAAAGGAATATCACAGTATAGACTGTAGCCCCTGATACTCTGTCCGGTGTTTGGAAAAAAAAGCCGAACAGAGGATCAAATAATTTTCGCAGGAGTCTAATCTTATATGTCTATGTGAATAAGCAAGGGTCGCTGCTGGCTGTGACCGCTCACACTGCAGAAGTCTCCGGACTGAAGCACAATCTGGAGCGAGCCGAGGAAGAGCTTGGCCATGTGAAGAAGCAGATGGAGGATAGCCAAGGTATGTAGTAACCTGTGCGTATATTTAGGAAGGAGGAATGGTTCATACTGACTTAAGTGTCATGAACTTTATTAGGGGCCACGTCCGAGGTGGCGGCCCTCAAGAAGGCGTTGGCCGAGGCCAAAGACAAAGCGGCCAAGGAACGCGCCGCATGCGAGAAGCAGGAGGCCCGGGTCAGCGAGGTCCAGCAAGAGCTCCAGGACACCGTCAAGAAGTACGAGTCCTTGGAGCGCGATTTTAAGACTCAAGAGTCCGAACTTTCCAAGGCCCGCCAGAGCGCACAAGATGCCCGAGCCGAAGCCCGGGGCGCCCTCCAGGAAATCCAGGCGGACAAGAAGATTACGGCAGGTAAGGATTTCATTATGCAAAGCAGATATGTGATGGAGACGTTCCTTTTACTTACCCGAATTTGGAGCTCTCCAGGGGCGTTTGCGGATCTGCCACGCAGCATATCAGACGCTGCAGAATTTTATCGAGCCGAAGAAGGGAGCTCTACGGAGAAGTTGTTCTGGTCTCAATACCTTGGACCGGAACTTCCAGTGCCCATTAGCGACCAGCTGAAACAGCTGGTCAAGCTGCATAAGGCGGCCGAACTAACCATGAAGGACTTAATTGTCCGGCTATGGCCTGCCGAGCCCATGCCCAGCAGGTACTTCGGACTCGTCAAGCGGTTTGTGAGTGCCTGCCCACAGCTTGAAGCCATCAAGCGGTCGGTCTGTATCGAAGGTGCGCGGAGACGCACTGGCGAAGATGGACGCCACAAAGCTGATGACCGAGGGGGCTCCTGAGGGCAAGGAGCACCGCTGACCCGAACTATATTTTGATAGTGTCCTGGAGGGATCCCGCCTTATGGCGGAGCAATGTGCCAAGGATATCATATTCCCATGAAAACATTCATGTTATCCTGTCCTGTAATATTAAACAGATCCGTTATGTAATATAATGTCTATTAGTTTAAAATTTTCCCTCCTGTGCGGCCGTTTATGAAAATCTGAATTCCGTTTCACAAACCGAAAGCCGATCAGGCATTCAGATCACCGTAGTCTCTATTCAGAAGGAAATTAATTAAAAGTGCACATTCATTCAGAAAGACACATCCACACCATTATCCATTCACTCAATCAGAAAGAAAGAAACAGGGTCTGAAGATGAATGAATCCCTTCTCCATTAATTTTATTCACACGTGATTGACAAATTCAGGTCATGATAACCCATGAATTGAAGACAATTAGACATACAATCACTAGATATATACACAGGGACACGACCAATTAACAGTACGAGGAACAAAGCAGTATACACACAGGGACGCGATCAATTAACTTTCAAGCCTTCTCTGCCCAAGTTAGCACCATCGTCATTTTTAAGTTTCAATTTCAGAAATTATAAGATGGTGATGCAGACTGACAGTATGAGTTGATCATCAAGTGTGAATTCTTCTGTGCAGATGAAAGTATAAGGAACTTATGATCAATGTTTCAAATTGAGCGCAAAGTTCAGAGAGCAAGGAGTTGGGGGAATTTTCAGGTAGAATTTAGAACAAAAACAGCAAAGACAGCAAGGATTCACAGGATCAATTGCATCCACAGATAGAACAAGAGAATTTCCCATTACTACAGAAATCAGAGATACAATGTCAGGGACACTATTCATCTAACTAACCAAAACACAAAACTCCGGCACCTAGCTGCTAACTTGGACGTTGCTCCGTGCTGCTCCATCAGAGGCAGAGGGATGTGGACGCTGCTCCACCTCTACTACAAGTCTGGCAACTCCGACACCGAGCCCTACATCGTCGCCCACAACTTGGTGACGGCTGGCACCTCATGAACACGTCACACAGGGAGGAAGAGGCAGCAGCCATGGCCGATGGCAAACCCTAGACGACGAGGGGAAAGGAGAGGAGGCGAGGGCATACCACCGGAGAGAAGTCCAGTACGCCGGAGGAGGTACGCCGGCGCCGAGGCGTTGGGCGGCGGTGTCTTGGGGAGGCGCTGGATGGCGGAGTCTTGGAGAGGAGTCGGGCGGCGGCGGCAGCGTCTCCAAATCCTCGAGCCCCCCTCTCGAGCCTTCTGAACCGTGTGGAAACAAGTGGATCGAAGGGGAATCGAGGGTGTTGGGCTGTTGAAACCCCGTGTACCAAATGGACCAACGGGGATTTCGGAGGATTCTAGGCCTCGCGAGGTTAATCCTCTAAAAACCCCTTCAACCCACACCAAACAAACGAGGCCTGAAGAGAGTCGGAGGCTCTGGATGAAGTGTGGTTGGAGGGTTCGAACAAGTTGAAAAGTAGGAAATTGGGCAAAGGAAGAATTGAGGCTTTTGAATGTTTTGGAATTTGGTCTGTGAGACAATTTGCAAAAAACACTTCACTTAACAAAACCAATATCCTTTTTGATAGCATCCGCATACCTAAGGACTTGGTGATTTTGGATCACTAAAGGCTATGAAAATGTCCTTAATCCTGCTAACACTTGTCCTTGAAGAAAAGAAGGGTCTAATTTGTATCTTTTGGGGTCTAAGCTGATCAACACTTTATAGAGTAAACATTAGCCCCTTTAATCAAGCTGGCATAGATCATCAAAAAACACCATAGGGCAATAGAGCTAAGCATTGCCCATCAAAGGTGAAGCGACAGTGAGCGGGTGCTCCACAACACAACCTTTGGTTGGTGTGTCCTCAATGTTGCGTGTGCGTGTGTGTGTTGTATGTGTTTTCTTTGGGTGCCTACAGGTTTGCGCCGGTGTTTTTCGGTTATCTTTTCCCCTATAATTCACATTTACTCTAGTTCCTTTGCAGCACCGCCGTCTGCCCCTTGCAGCACCGCCGTCTGCCCCTTGCAGCAAAAATGGAACCCCGACGTTTATCCATAACCTGAACCATAGCCCATCATTGTCTGCATTCTAATTGGCGAATGCTGTCCGAAGAGCATCTCTTGTCCTTCCTTCCAGGACACTTCGGTCTGTAGATACTAACCTTCGGGTAAGGACCAACGAAATGGTCATCAGAAATTCCAAACATCTACTCTGCTTCAAATTTTAACATCTGTTTCCATGGCAAGCCAATATATTCTGCTCCCGAAGTTTCCCACTATGAACTCCATGCAGCAACGGTGAACATAATTGTATGGCAGATAAATCAATGCGACAAACAATATGGGGCTTCCACTTTCCAATGGCGAAGAGAATACGAGATTGCAAAAAACTGTGTGCAGCACTTGTCCTGTACAGGAACTTAATTTGATGTTTCAAAGCCCATCTAAAAAAGATGATAGCACGTCTATCGTTTCATATTGTATACACCAACAATTCCACATCGATGCCAGAGCTTGTGGCTTGGATGGCAAATCTGTTACAAGATCCTCACCATCCAAGCTCTTGCAGGTCCAAAAAGTATTAGCTAACCTAAGGGAGCATTGTTTTGGAAAACAGAAACCAAATGGCGATCCCTACACTCATCTGTGATCTTAAGGTACACAGCTAGAACTATCATCACATTGCAGCAGATTGAGTACAATTCAATCCAGTACATTGCCCCGCAGCTCCCACAATTTTACTATGCCATCATCGCTCGCCGAAGCCAACACCCTCGGGTCCTACGAGTTTATTAGAAAAGAATTAGGCACTTCTAATAACCAAAGTAAAAGATACTTGAACCATTATAGATTGTGATAGTCTCATACTGGATTGAATTGCTAGACAATTGAAATCCTTTACCAGCTTAACACATCAAGACTATTTTGTTGCTAATTTTCTGAGATTACCTGAGGACACCATCTGACACAATTTACATCCATGTCATGCGCTTTCTCTTTCTTCAGTATTAATCTGTACGAGGGCCCCTCAACCTGCACCGTCCAAGGTAGCTGTTAATACTTAAATCAAAGGGCGGTCACTGCATTTAGAAAAATATATGAACAACCCTCAAGCATTTATCCCTAGATAAGTATGTTCACTACTAAAGTATGCACTCCATGTTGAAACATCGCACTCCACTATCTACCGCAAAGGTAACTTGGATAAACTAGTCAGCTAAGCAGATCGTATAAGAGATGATAAATCAAGAGTGGTGAGAATTTGAATGTTCAGCGGAAGGATAAGATACCATAGTCCTCTTCTCCTCGGCATATAAGCAGATAGCATCATCACCTGCCCCACTGGCAATAACATCATCGCTGCATGCACAGAGGAGCATGAAAAATGTCAAAGAATAGTACAAAAGAGTGAAAGACTATTCTATTTTAATCCAGCATGTCAATCCACATCGACTTATGTAAAAAGACTTCGGTAGATAAGAATGGTCAATTATCAACATTTGTTCAACATAAATATACGACAATTGTATTTTGAAAACATATACATAAATGGTCAGTGATATCTTTGGTAAACATGTAGAACTGACAGTTAAGGACTTTGATCGGCTTTTTCTGCAGGATTCTGTCCATTGGTCCAACAGGAATATTCATGCATATAATTAAAATTTTACTTGCATAAATAGAATGAGCCTCCTTTTTGCAGACATATAATGCTCTCAACCAAGTCAGAAAATAGTTTTATAAAATTTATATTGTTGATTGAATTCATAAAAAAGCTTGTGCTCTATCTCATAAAGAGTAAATTTGTTTGCTCCCTCTGAATAAAATTCAGAAGCAGTAAATATGTGTTAGTCATTGGAGTTCAACTAACCTTGACCAATGGGCTGAAAAAATAGTTCGACCATGATGTCCAGATAAAGTAGAAAGATGTCGCCTGAAATTAAACAATAATCATCCTGTTAAAGAGGGGTGGTGTGGAAAGATTCACTGCAGTGATGTGATAACAACAATATCAGCAGAACTAGAACAGTTACACACAAACACTAAAGTCGACTCATAGTCCTTAAGAGAGGGAATGGTCAGAACTACTCCCTCCGTCCGGAAATACTTGTCATCAAAATGGATAAAAGAGGATGCATCTAGACGTATTTTAGTTTTAGATACATCTCTTTTTATCCATTTTGATGACAAGTATTTTCGGACGGAGGTATGTCTCAACTAATCAGAACCTTAGCAATACACTAAAGTCACCGTATGCCTGGAAAGGGCTGGGTTGTACTAGATTTGCACTCCGGTGGAAGCGAACCAAAATTTTACTCAATGTAAGTATTGATATTTGATCTTAATACCAACAACGATGAGTACACCTAACTTATACAAGTTCTGCTACAAAAAAAATGCACACTGGTAATACTATACCAAACAACCACTTCTCCGTGAAGAACAGGCATATCATCAATTATTAGTTTGCAACTATCCCAGGGAGTAAAGTGGCAGATAATATAAAAATATAGAGATATGCCAGACTAATAGCAATAGAAAGCACAAGAACACTAACATGCTTGATTTCATCACCGGCATACTCTAATTTTTGGGTGGGGACTAAACGTAAACTACCACACAGCTTGTCTACTTCTGCAGCCATATCTTTTAGGAACAGCTGTGCTATTTCAGTGTTATCGAGCCTTATATGACAAATATAAGTCAAAAAATGGTATCGATAAGAAAACTCTTACCAAGATTCATGACCTTCTCCAGTTGTTGGCTGCGACAAATCAGCACTCGTATCCCAAATCTTCAAAGTACAGTCATCACTGGATAAGAAACGTATGACATTAGAAACTTTTGCTAGGGTCTGTCTGGAACACAGGAATTCAGCAGTGCTAGAGCATCTGGGAAAATATCGCATTCCAAAAAGAGCCTACAAAATAAAGAGGGATATTAATCCAGCATGGTAGAGCGAACCTGCATGTGACCATCCTATCTCCTTTCTGGTTAAAAGATACTGACCATACTGTTGAGGAATGACCACTGTAAACAAGAAAAAGGAGATCAACTATAGCAGGGCAAGATGCAATAATCAGTTAAGCTGTAACACCAGAAAGAATAATCAATATAGTAGTGTTCTGTTACTAATGAGAGAACATAGTGTCCGTCAACAATTGAAATGAACAACCCAAACCATGGTTTTTGAATCGCTGATTAGCAGCTGTATAGTCGCCGACTATTCGCCAGGTCGTTTTCTAGAAATCAGGGCGACTCGCGACTATACAGCGACTTATGGCGACTATACAGCGACTTGGGTCGACTAATCGCCGAGCCGCAGGGCTGGCGGCGACTTGACTAGTCGCGACTCAAAAACCATGACCAAAACTTCAAAAGGAGATAAATATATGCTCTGTTATTTTTAAAGATGAATAGCAGAAAGTGTATCATATCATCCAAACAAGATGGAACAGTGTCAGGGTAATCTTAATAATTAATAGCAACATAACACAAACACATTACAATGATTGACATGTAACCCCAGATTATGTTTTAGCAAAGTGGGGACTGTGGAAAAAGGTAAAAAATACAAGTGAAATAATTAAGGGATATTTATACCAAAACAAAAAGACACCAATTCGATGTGATACTGTTGATCTTAACTGTTCATAAATCTCTCATCAACACCTCATGGCAAGGTTTACGAGTCGACAAGTCGTTCCGAGGTTGAGACTCATAGACTATGTAACTAGTCGACACTAAAGTTGCGACTCATAGACTAGTCGACATTGAAGTGTAGTCGGCCTTGGAGTTGACTAGTCCTTGGACTCATAATCCATGCCTCATGGTTTAAGTTGGATCCCTAGAATTACCTTTTATTAATTATACACTTGTAGTATGGTTAATTCAGAATCAAGCTCACTAACTACCTGGATCTTGGATCCTTTTTTCCCTCCATAAAGTGGTTTGTTAGGGAAGGTGGGAAGGGAATGTTGGGTACATGCAATATGATTTTCTGAAATATGTTAGTAGTTATATTTTCATCCAATACACATTTGTAGAATCGTGCATGCATGTACATGATTGCTAGTATAGAAAATAAAATATGCAAGATTCAAACATATGAAAAGACGATATGGTCATGGGGCAGAAATTTAGTCCAGATCATAAAATCAACAACCAAACGACTCATAAAATGGGTTTTCATGCATCACATCTTTTTCACAATCATCAGCATCAAATAAGCTGGGATTGATCTTCTAAAGAAACATAAGCTGGACATTCGCACGATATTACAATGTACTCATTACCTGGGAGTAAATGAGTCAAAACATATTATACCACAAGCAGTACAAGTTTTATCAACCATAGAAAGGCAAAAAGGGCTGGACCAAAGAGCCTCATTACCCGTTACCGGCTTCAGCTAACGTCTGTACGCAATGCCAGTCATCATCGCCGTCATCAGCCCAGACCTACATCAAAGCTTCCATCTTAATGAGTAATGCCACTTAAACACTGCAAACCGAACAGAGCAAGAGCAGCCTATCCACAGCCTAAAATCACTAGACATCAAAGTAACGCAGGCCGAACTAGTGCATTACAAATTAAATTGATAAGAGTTCATACCCTGATAGTATTGTCATAGCTGACAGAAACCAGAACACTGAGGACTGGGTGCCACTGGACCATCTTCACGTCCTGAGTGTGCCCCTGCAGGACCGCTACACACTCGTGCTCGTTCCCTGGCTGCACCTCCCATATCCACACTGCCTTGTCCCGGCTGCACGTCGCGAGCAGCGAACCGGACTGGCTCCACGACACGCTCTTCACCTCATTATCATGCCCCTACCCATCCACAGCACAGAGTTAACATCCACGGGTAACCAGCAATCTCCACACCAAAAAGTGGCAACACTGAACCCCAAAACCAAATTCAGCAAGAGTTTCACCTCCAATGTGGCGACGCACTCGAAGTCCCCGCCAGAGTACTCCCATATCGCGGTGGTGCCATCGAAGCTCGCGGTCGCCAGCAGCTTCCCGTCGGGGGACCAGGCGCAGGACCTCACCGTGCGTTCGTGCACGCCGTCGAGCACATCCTGAACAAGAGAGATGGACGGACGCAGATGAGGAAACGAACCACCGCAATGCAACGTGGACCTCTTGGAGCAAACTGAAGTAGTAGATTGGTCTTACCGAGCAGTCCCAGACGCCGTCGGGGGCGCGCTTCCAGATGCGCACGGTCTTGTCGCCGCCGCAGGAGGCGAGGACGGGGCCCGCGCCAGGGCCCGGGTTGGGGTTCCAGGCGAGCGACCACGCGCGGTCGGCGTGGCCCGTCAGGCGGTGGGTCTCGCGCAGCTCCGCCGCGCCGCCGTCCATGGCCTGCTCGCCGGCGATCGCCGTTGCCTAGGGTTCCGGGCGCGAGTCGCCGGTGAGGAGCGCGACGGGAGGGTGGAGTGGGGAGCTGCGGAGGGGGTTCGAGGCGGTGCGAGGAGGGACGGTGGGGATTTAGCGGAGGGAGGCGGCGGCGGCGACCAGCGAGGAGGATGGTGGGGAGTTCGTTTACTGGTGGCCTCTGGGGGTCAACCGCGCGTGGAGGGCACGGGCCGCTGCCCGGGCGATTGAGAAGAATTTCTCTAGCAAACGAGTGCCTTTTTTTTTTCAGGGAGAGCCAATTGGCACTTTTATTACTGGTTCAAAATAGTTACATCCTTCAAGACATGAGGGAGAAGAAAACTATAGTGGGTCATCGTCCCAGTAGTACAGCAGATTTAAAACCACAAACATGTGTAGTAAGAAAGTTTCTCTTCATCGGCGGCGGTTATTGTTCTGGTGCACTGGTCCTATTGAGGCTTAGCACGACGACTTTCTGATTGTCTACTACAACAAGATTTGCTCGGCTTCAGTGAGGGAGGGGCAATGACGGCGACGCACCTTCGGCTCGCTCTAGTGCTTGTAGTCGTCGCTAGGTGGTCTATAAATCTGGATGTAATTTTTTACCTCTAGTGTTCTTTATACCGGCTTGACAGATGATGAATAGATCAGGAGTTTTTCTCGAAAAAAAAGAAAGAAAATGTGCCAAAGTGTTGGCCTCCCGGGAGCAAATGCTCGAATCTTATCGAAGGTATTTCATGACCCAAAAGGAAGCAATCTGCAAGAACTGGAGAGTAAGTAGCCAAAATATTTGTAGTCCCTTTACATGCTTTGATGACCTCCAGACAGTCTGATTCAATGAGAATCCTAGAGCATCCAATCTGAAACACAAGTTGAAGAATACGACGGATAGCCAAAGTTTATGTTTTCGCTACACTAGCACTTAGAACAAAGGGTTCGGCAACTCCCCCTCTGCTTCTCCTCTGCTATTCAGTAGAACTGTAGCCACGACGCCCGACCCATCTTCAAAAAATGATGCTTTTGTATTCAATTTATAAGATCCAACGGTGGGTTTAACCCAACCAGTTTTGACAGGAACAGTGGGTTTCCTAACTTCCGAGTTGGCCTAGCCTGAATGGCGAAGGCTATATTTTTTTTTTGATGATCTTCCCTTTGTGTCCCTCACGGCCTTCCACCCAAATGTACCATGATGCAATCGCCACTATTTCATGCAAGCCCAACTACCCAGAACCGGAGAGGGCCTCTTGGCAGCATGAGAATTTCTTCGAGCACAACCGAGCCAGAGCGATCGACATTCAAAGCTTTTTCTATAATTTCATCCAGTCCAAGAGCACGGCAGACTTGGGCTGCACATGAGCAGGTAAAATAGCAGTTGCTAATATCCTCGAGACCCGACTGACATACTGGACAGACCGACGAGACCTTGATGTGTCTATCAGCCAGAATGGTCATTCCCAGAATTAGGCCATGAAGTGCCCTCCAAATGAAAATTTAGTGGCATGGTGAGTAGGAGAGGAGGAAGGTGGGGAGAATATATAGCCTTGTAGCCTTAGGGTCATTTCTTTTGATGGCTTTTTTGGGCTTCTAGAAGCCCATCCCAAATATATATTTTTTAAAGCCTACTAGTCAAGTTTTAATTAGTAGGTTTCTAGAAAAAAATTGGTTGGCCTTTTAGAATAAGTTAGATAGGGGGTAATTTGTTCCAACTTATTCTAGAAGACAACAAAAAAACTGGCACTTACCGTCACCTGTTTCTGCGTGCTGCTCAACGTGGACAGTAACTCAACATCTAGATCGAATGGCTATTATACATTGAGATATAGCATATAGATGGCTACAACAATTTTGATGATGTGTCTCGTTATGAGAGCAGAAAAATACTCCCTCCATTCCCTTATACAAGGTCACAAACTCATATTACAGGTACCAAGATAAAATTTAATGACTCCTTTGCAAGTCAATCTTTCTTTTTGTTAACCGGGATCATTAATACACCACAAGCATGCAACGAATGAATGGGAAGGAAGTGGCTGAGTGTCATTATGACTACATGCATGTAAGTATTAAAAAGTTGCTAGTACGAGGAAACATCATTATTTTTTGCCTCGATTACTATTGGTTGCCTTATATTGATGCAAAATGTATTTTTGATAGTGGTCTTGTATAAGGGAATGGAGGGAGTAGCAATTAATGATAGCTAGTGGGGCTTGTCTATATAAAATATATACTCCCTCCGTTTCTAAATATAAGCCTTTTTAGATATTTTAACACGGACTACATTCGGATGTATATTAACATATTGAGTGTAAATTCACTCGTTTAGCTCCGGAACGGAGGGAGTAGATACTACTTCCTCCACCCCAAATTAGTTGTCTTAGATTTGTGTAGATACAAATTTATGTATCTAAACACATTTTAGTGGATGTATTTAGACAAATCTAAGACAACTAATTTGGGACAGAGGTAATACATGTTTACAAATTTCATCCGTATATGAATCCAATGGTGTGCTTTTGTGACATATAACAATATTTAGTTTGTCAAATAAATAACCTAGAAAAACGCAGACGCCCTATGCCTTTTTCCAGAGTGAGTATACAGAAGGATATGGAATTTGAAATCTCATCAAGAGGAGGCAACAATGACATCCAATCACCAACCAGTGTGACAAACAATATGGTGTTCACAACGGCGAAACTTAATTTGATGTTTCATAACTCATCTGCAAAAATGATATGTAACAAGTCTTGTTTCACATTGTATACACGAACAATTCCACAACCTGTCAGGATGCCAGAGCTTGTAGCTTGGATGGGATCTGTTAAACAATCATCGCCATTCAAGCTTTTGCGGGTACAAAAAAGTAATAGCTAAACTAGGGAGCATTGTTTTCGAAAAAAAAAAGGTGATCCCTACTCTGTTCTATAGTAGGATCTTAAGATGCACAGCTAGAACTATAATCATATTACAGCAGAAGAGTACTACTCAATCCAGAATATCCCCCCGCAGCTCCCACAATTTGACTGTGCCATCATCGCTCGCGGATGCCAACACCCTTGGATCCTACGAGTTTATTTGACAAGAATTAGGCACTTCTAACTAAAGTAAATGATACTTGAACCATTATAGATATTGATAGTTCTCATACACCAAGGCAGAAACAAATGAAGCCCATTACCAGCTTTAACACGTTGAGACTATTTTGCAGCTAATTTTCTGAGATTACCTGAGGACACCATCTGACACAATTTACATCCATGTCATGTGCCTTCTCTTTCTTCAGTATTAACCTGTAGGAAGGCCCCTCAACCTGCACTGTCCAAAGTAGCTGTTAATACTTAAATCAAAGGGTGGTCACTGCATTTAGCAAAATATGAACAAACACTCAAGCATTTACTTATTCCTAGACAAGTATGGCCACTACTAAAGTATGCACTCCATGTTGGAACATCACACTCCACTATCTACTGCAAATGTAACTTGGACAAAATGGTCAGCTAAGCAGATAGCATAAGCGATAAATCAAGAGTCGTGAGAATTTGAATGTTCAGCGGAAGGATAAGATACCATACTATTCTCCTCGGCAAATAAACAGATAGCATCATCACCTGCCCCACTGGCAATTACATCCTCGCTGCATGCACAGAGGAGCATGAAAAATGTCAAGGAATAGTACACACAAGTGAAAGACTATTCGATTTCAATTCAGCATGGCAATCCATATCGACTATGTAAATATACTTCGGAAGATTAGAATGGCCAATAATATCTTCGCTTATTCAGAATGACAGCAGAATTTGCCAATTCTGGGAGATCAAAATTTGTTCAACATAAATATACGACAATTGTATTCTGAAAACATATACATAAATAGCCGGTCATATCTTTTGTAAATATGTAGAACTGACAGTTAAGGACTTTGATTAGCTTTTTCTGCAGGATTCTGGCCATCAGTTCAACAGGAATATTGATGTGTATAATTAAGTTAACTTGCATAAAATATAATGAGCCTCCTTTTTGCAGACATATAATGCTCTCAACCAGAAGTCAGAAACTATTTTTATAAAATTTATATTGTTGATTGGGTTCATAAAAATGCTTGTGTTCTAGCAGATAAAGAGTAAATTTGTTAGCCCCTGCAGAATGAAATTCAGAAGCAGTAAATATGGAGTTCAGCTAACCTTGACCAATGGACTGAAAAAATAGTTCGACCATGATATCCAGATAGAGTAGAAATATGACGCCTGAAATTAAATGATAATTATCCTATTAAAGGGGTGGTGTGGAAAGGCAACATAATTTTGATAAGCTTCACTGCAGTGATGTGATAACAATATCAGCAGAACTAGAATAGTTACACACCAACACTAAAGTTGACTCATAATCCATATGCGAGGAAAGGGCCAAGTTGTGCTATATTTGCACTCCGGTGAAAGCAAAGCAAAATTTTACTCAATGTAAGCATTGATATTTGATCTAATAGCAACAAAGATGAGTACATCTAACTTAGAAAAGCTCTCCAACAAATAAAAAAGCACAATGGTATACTCTACCAAACAACCACTTCTCTGTGAAGAACAGGAACATCATCAGTTATTAGTTTGCAACTGTCCCAGGGAGTAAAGTGGTGGATAATATAAAATTACAGAGATATGCCAGACTAATGAATAACAATAGACACAGCACAATAACACTAATATGCTTGATTCATCACTGGCGTAGGCTAAATTTTGGGGTGGGGACTAAACATGAACCACCACACAGCTTGTCTTGTTTTGCGACAAACATGAATCAAAAAAAGGTATCAAGAAGAAAACACTTACCAAGAATCATGACCTTCTCCAGTTGTTGGTTGCGACAAATCAATACTCGTATCCCAAATTTTCAAAGTACAGTCATCACTGGATAACAAATTAATGAGATTAGTAACTTTTCTAGGGCCCGTCTGGAACAAAGGAATTCAGCAGTGCTAGAGAATCTAGGAATATACCGCTCCAAAAAGATCCTACAAAACAAATAGGGATATTATAATCCAGCATGGCAGAGCAAACCTGCATGTGACCATCCTATCTCCTTTCTGGTTAAAAGATATTGACCATACTGTTGAGGAATGACCACTGTGAAAAGAAAAAGGAGATCAACTTTACCAGGGCAAGATGCAATAATCAGTTAAGCTCTAACACTAGAAAGATTGATCAATATAGTAGCGTTCTGTTACTAATGATAGAACATAGTCGCCATCAACAATTGAAGTTAACAATCAAAACTTCAGAACGAAATAGATATGTTCAGGTATTTTTAAAGATGAATAGCAAAAAGTTTATCATATCATCCAAACAAGATGGAACAGTATCAAGATAATCTTATAGTTAGTAGCAACATAACACAAAGTGACAAACACATTACTATCATTGACATGTAAATATGTAAACCCGCATTATATTTTAGCAAAATGGGAACTGTGAAAAAAAGTACCAGTAAAACCCAATAATCAAGGGATATTTATACCAGAACAGAAGGACACCATGCGACACTATTGATCATAACTGTCCATAAATCTCACATCAACACCTCATGGTTTAAGTTGGATCCCTACAATTACCTCCAATACACATAGCTAGAATCGTGCATACATGTATATGGCTGCTAGTAGAAAATAAATCTACAAGATCCAAACATATTAAAAGAAGGTATGATCATGGGGAAGAAGTTCAGTCCAGATCATAAAATCAACAGCCATATGACTTCATGCATCACATCTTTTTCACAGTCATCGGAATCACATAAGTTGGGATTGATCTTCTAAAGAAACATAAGCTGGGATTTCGCCGGACTGAATGCATTCGTACGATATTACAATGTAAATAAGTCCAAACATATTATACCACAAGCAGTGCAAGTTTTATCAACCAAATAAAGGCAAAAAAGGGCTTGACCAAAGAGCCTCATTACCTGTTACCGGCTTCAGTTAATGTCTGTACACAGGGCCACTTACCATCGCCGTCATCAGCCCAGACCTACATTAAAGCTTGCATATTAATGATAATGACACTTAAAACTGCATACTGAATAGAGCAAGAGCAAAGAGCACACCCTTGTTGCCTATCCAGTATCCACAGCCTAAAACCACAAGGCATACAGCAACGTAACGCAGGCCGAGCTAGTGCATTACTACAAATTAAATTGACAAAAGTTCATACCCTGATCGTATTGTCATAGCTGACAGAAACCAGAACATCAAAGAACGGGTGCCACTGGACCATCTTCACATCCTCAGTGTGCCCCTCCAGAACATCTACGCACTCGTGCTCGTTCCCTGGCAGAATCTCCCATATCCACGCCGACCTGTCCCGGCTGCACGTCGCGACCATCGAACCGGACTGGCTCCACGACACGCTCTTCACCTCGTTCAAGTGCCCCTACCCATTAACGGCACAGAGTTAACATCCACAGGTAACCAACATTACCCACAACAAACAGTAGTGACACTGAAACTGAACCCAAAAGGCCAAATTCAGAAAAGGCTTCACCTCCAACGTGTCGACCAACTCAAAGTCTTCACCAGAGTACTCCCAAATCGCCGCCGTGCCATCGAAGCTCGCGTCCGCCAACAGCTTTCCGTCGGGGGACCAAGCGCAGGACCTCACCGTGCGCTCGTGCACGCCTTCGAGCACATCCTAATCAAGCAAGATGGGCGCAAATAAGGAAACCAATCACTGCAATTGCAATGCAATGCGGAGCCCTGGAACAAAGGAAAGTAGACTGGCGTTACCGAGCAGTGCCAGGCGCCGTCGGGGGCGCGCTTCCAGATGCGCACTGTCTTGTCGGCGCCGCAGGAGGCGAGGACGGGGCCGGCGCCGGCGCCCGGGTTGGGGCTCCAGGCGAGTGCCCACGCGCGGTCGGCGTGGCCAACCAGGCGGTGCGTCTCGCGCAGCTCCGCCGAGCCGCCGCGATCCATGGCCTGCTCGCCGGCGATCGCTGTGCCTAGGGTTCCGGGCGCGAGTCGCCGGTGAGGACTGAGGAGTGTACCGGGATGGCAAGGTGGAGCTGCGGAGGGAGACCGAGGCGGCGTCGACCAGGGAGGAGTTTTTTTTTAGATGATACCAGGGAGGAGGTTTTTTTTTTTTTTTTTGAGGATCTTACCAGGGAGGAGCTGTGAGGGTTTGTGTACTGGTGGGCCCGTGGGAGTCACCCGCGCGTGAAAGGCACGGAGGGCCGCTGCCCGGGCAAGTGAACAGGTTGGGCCCGCTGGTCGTGTGCCGGGCTTGCATGCCGGGTTTGCTTCCGGAGATGTACGGCGTGCCTTTTGGAAAAGGAAAAAATGTTTTTTTTTAATATCGTGAGAGGCATAGATTTATTTTTCATGAAGGTATGGATTTACTTTCGTGAGAGGCACACGCGTCCTCTTGGAAAGAAAAAAACGTTTGTTTCGCGAGAGGCACACGCACACCTGACGGAGTGGAAACGGTTCGAAATTTGGACGCATGATTTAAGAGATAAAACATTTTGAATAATCGAATCTACGAAAAATGAGAAAACTCTCAGGTTGAGCGTGCCACTCGTCGCAACCTGATAAGATGAGAACGAACTTTGAAGGACTGCTTCTCATTATTGATTTCGGCAGTCCCGTTATTATTTTACTATAGCAAATATGTACCGAAAAAGGCTTTCGCCCCACTTTATAAATAAAGCAACCGCCACAGAGCATACATACCACATAGGTCCACACACACACACACAAATCTCACGGAAAAGTACAAAGGTTCTGCTGAGGGCACAGCTCAACAAGCCCTAAAAAGAAGAAAACATCGACATCACATCGCACCCGACACAAGGAGGCTAATCGGGCTCCGGCGGTGGCGGCGGCGGCGGCGGAGAGAGGCGGACGGCCATCGATCGAATGTCGGCGATGAAGGCGGAGATGGCGTCACGGTCCGTGGGCGACTAAGCGCCGCCAAAGCTGCAAGAAACCCGAGAATTTGTAGAGGCGTCGATAGGGCGACGAAGGGCGTCTTTGGATCACAAGTTTATCGCGAACGGTCCTAGCGTCCAAGCAAGCACCCCAACTTGCAGCCACCTAATGTGGCGAATGGACACGGGGGCAGTTGGAGTTCACAAAAAGGTCCGGAAGTTAGTGTGGCACCAACTCCCACCGACCACCTCGCGAGCGCAGCTCCAAAGGAATTGGCGGAGATGCGGGAGAAGAAGATGTGGTTCGAGTCCTCCGGGCGCCACGAGAGGCGAATGCGGGCCGGGCCATTGCGCTTCGGACCTCCACACCGCGGAAGTCTACCACGGATCCATTGCCACATGAAGATGCGAATCTTGAGGGACCCGAACAGTCCGACCATCGATAAGGGAGGTGCGGAGGAAGGGCGATGGCGAATAGAGCGACCGGGTGGTGAACAAGCCCGACGGCTCAAGTCTCCACCGTACAGTCCGGCCTATCATCCTGGCGCGCTCATGCAGCGCAGCGCAATCAAGCGACTCACGCCCGGTGGCGGATTCCGCCGCCCAAGCGGACGGCGGAAGGCAAGGCGCCCAGATCAAGAAGGGCCCTATTGGCGGAAATCATGTGGTCAATCGCAGAGAGAAGAGGCGGGAAGCGAGCCGCATGAAGTCACCAGCCCAACGGTCATACCAGAATAGAGTCGAGAGGCCAGATCCCATTGAGATGGAGGTCCCAATGCGCAGCACCGGGAGAAGCTGAACAATGGACTGCCAGAACTGGGAGCCGCCCGATCGCTGGCAGAAGGCAAGGGGCTGACCCCGAAGGTATTTAGTCCGGATGATGTCCAGCCAGAGGCCACCATGGCCCTGGGCGATGCGCTAGAGCCAACAGGAGAGGAGAGCGATGTTCATCCGCTTGGAGCACATGATACCCAGGCCACCCTGCTCCCGGGGCTTGCAGATGTCGAGCCGGTGACCATGTGGTACTACCTTATCATGCTCGCCACCCGATGAAAGCGAGACTTGATCTTGGCAATCTCCTTATGAAGGACTCATGGAGGCTATAGAGCTCATAAGGAACAATGAAGCAGCTAGAGAGAAAGAGTTGATAAGAATAGTGCGGGCCGCCTTAGAGAGCCATCTCCCCTGCCAGGGCTCGCATCGGGACTGGAGCTTAGAGATAGCAGGCCTCAAGTCCGCGGCAGAAAGGCGCGAGTCACTGATAGGGGTCCCCAAGTAGGAGGTGGGGAAAGAGCTCAGGCGGCAATTCAACCGATTGGCGATAGCCAGAGACTCCGAGGGGGAATATCCCATTATCATGACGTCACTCTTATCAAAGTTGATCTTGAGGCCCGACATTTGTTGGAAGCAGAGAAGGAGGAACTTGAGGTTGGCGATGTCCGTCTCCGAGCCTTCGACCATGATGATCGTGTCATCATCATACTGCAGGATGGATATCCCGGAGCCCCCCGAGAGATGGGGGGTAATCCCACGAATGTGACCAGCAGCCTTGGCCTTATCAAGAATGGTGGCCAGGGCGTCAACCACCATATTGAAGAGGAACGGGGAGAAGGGATCGCCCTGGCGAACCCCACAGAGGGTAGGGAAGAAGGGGCCAACCTCGCCGTTGATGTTAACCGCCGTGCGACTACAAGAGACCATTTGCATGACTCTGGTGATCTAGCGGTCATCAAAGCCCTTCCGAAGAAGGACCTCTCTGAGGAAGGTCCAGCTAACCGTGTCATAGGCTTTGTGAAAATCGATCTTCAGAAACACCGCCTTAAGGTGTTTGGCCCGGACCTCATGAAGGACCTCATGAAGGACCAAAACCCCGTCCAGGATATATCGCCCTCTAATGAAGGCCGACTGGTTAGGATGAGTAATCCGGTCAGCCAGCATGGTCACCCTATTGGCGTACCCTTTGGCCAAGATCCGAAAGATCACGTTGATGACCGTGATCGGCCGGAATTGGCGGATGTCGACGCCCGGGGACCTTGGGGATGAGAGATAATCCCATAGTTGAGGCGACCGAGGTCGATGGCACCCACAAAGAATTCCTCAAAGATGGCCATGACCTCGGGTTTAATGACGTTCCAAAAGGTCTGGAAGAAAAGAACAGGGAGGCCATCAGGGCCAGGGGCCGAGGAGGAATTCATACCCTTGATAGCCTCCCAGACCTCCTGCTCAGAGAAGGGAGCCGTCAGGGCGGTATTCTCCGCCCTGGAAACTAACTGACTACCGGCCCAACAATCGTGGGCGAGGGACCGCCGCTCGAGGAGCGGCGAAAAAGGACCTATAAAGCTGTCGACATGAGACCGGATGTCGCGAGGTCTGGAGGAGGTGTCCCCATCCCAAAGGAGGGATGGTGTTGCGTCTCTGGCGGCCGTTGGCGATCGCTGGAAGTGGCGGTGTTCGCATCACCCTTCGGGACCCACTTACAGGCGCCCGAATGCGCCAATAGGCCTCCTCGCCGGAGTGAATAGCGGATAGTTGGTCTTGAGGTCATATCGAAGAGCCACTCATCCGGAGATAGACCCACCAAGTCGGCCCGGTCAAGAGCTTGGATCGCGGAGAGAAGCGCTTTCTTGCGCTCTCGAATCACGCCAAGGTTGGCCCCCATCCCTTCATAAACTGTCTACCACGTTTACGCATGAAGTGCCACGTGTCAATGGCGAAGGAGGCACAGGATGTGGGTGGGCACGGGCCTCGATCCACCGGGCGCAGATGATGCGTCCTTGAAACCAGCACAGGAGATCCGAAGGTCTCAAAGCGAGCGAGGAGGGATAAGCGGACGTTAAATCCGCCTGAGAGAAGGAGGGACATGGTCCGAGCCAATCCTAGTGATGGCGCGGAGAGAGGAGAGAGGCGGCGGAGATCCCATTCGGGAGACAAGGACCTGTCCAAGGCGGATTTGGGTCGGGAGGATTGACGATTGGTCCGGTAAACCGCGCACCAATCCTATCAATCTCCCGCAGGCGAGGTCGTGATGAAGTCATTAAACATCTGCATTACAGCAAGCGACATTGCCATTGTTCTTGTCTTCCGCTACTCGAAGCGAGTTAAAGTCGCCCCCACCACCACGGGAGGGAGGCTGCTGAGATCTTCGGATCGACTCCTCGAGGAAGGCCGCCGACCTACTATGGTCGGCAGGCCCGTGAACAATGATGATCTCCCATTTGAAATTGAGATCTCTCGAAAAGCTCCATCTTGTGAAGAATTCCCCGGTCCATCTGCCCACCTCGAAGGTGGCATCCTTCGCCTAAAGGATGCCACCCGAGTGGCCAGCCTCCCACTAGAAGGGAGCGATTGCCCGCAAAGAGGTGGGAGCTCAAACGATCGAGCTCGGGGAGCGAGAATTCGCGACGCATGGTCTCTTGGACAGCCACGATGTCAATGTGCTCATCTCGCATGTAATCCACAAGCTGGCGGCGCCGACCATCATGGCCGAAGCCGCGGATGTTCCAGAAGAGGGCCCGCATTATGGAGCCATCGGGGGGCTGCTTGACCCCAGGACTCGGGAGGCGCTCTGGGCGCGGAGAGCGGCGATCTTGAGGCCAGTGCGGCCGCGGATCTCGGCCGGGGTGGAGGCCTGCTGGCCATGCCCGAAGAAGAGGAGGACCCGTCCGAGTGCGTCCGGGGAAAGGAGAGCAGCCGGACCTCGGCAAGCTTCCCTCAAGGATCTCGCACCCCAATGGCGCGATCTGAACTAAAGGGGCCGACCTCCCTAAAATGATAGCAGTCGGAGGCTACTTTGGCAAGGTTGCCTAGGGGATAGATTCTAGTGCGAGAGAAGGAACAAGACGGCCGAGGGGGACGGGCGCACAGCTCCAGTTCTGGGCAGCATTCGCGGATCTCGGCCCTTCAGCGGATGGGCGGCGCCGGGATCCCGGGTGGGCAGCGTCGATCGCGCCTCCGCGAGAGGCCACCACCGGGGAGGAGGTCGACCTGCCGTGACGGGAGTAGGCAGCCGAGCGGGGAGGGGGAGGTTGGGCCGCCATCGGGGTGAGCACGCGGGTCGCCCCCTCCCTCATGCCCGGCAAGGGCGGCGGCGCCAGCAGAGGCAGCCCGGAGCAGCCGGAGAGGAGAGGCTCCGCCAGCGTCCCCACCAGTGGAGGAGGAGGCGGAGGTGACGGGACGGGAGGGCGGCGGCGCGGGTCGGCGCCCGGGAGGAGGCGGTCAGGCATCCTCCTCCCGTGGCGGCAACACGGGTCGGCGAGCGGGGGGGAGCGGCGGGGCAGCCGCCCTCGGAGGAGGGGACGGTCGGGAGGCGCGCGGCGGTCGGGAGAGGTGGACCTCCGCCGGCGATGCCAGCCCTCGAGGCGCCTCAATGCCACGCGGGAGGAGAGGCGGCAGCGGGCATGACCGCCAAAACCTCCGGAGGCGAGGATGGCGACGGAGAGCGCGGGGAAGAAGCCGGGCAGACCACCATACCGACACTGGAGATGTCGCTTCCCTCGAAGGAGGAGGCCGGCGCGAGAGCAGAGTCGACCAGCCAGGGGAGGAGGGCGGTCTTGCGGCCCTGGCCCCCCCTGTCGGTGGGGGGGGGAGAGGCGGAGGGGGAGCGGGAGTCCTCAGATGCCCCCTCCTCATCCGATCGGCGGGAGCGGTGCCGCCCGTGGTAGTCTCCATCGGCCCCTGGGTTGCCTCTGGGGAGGCCAGCGTCGAAGGAGCGGGGACGCCCAATGTGGTTGGGAGGCTCGGGGGCAATCCTGAGGTCAAAGCCCTGGTCGTTGAAGAAGACGCGGACTGAGGTGCGGAGCTTGGTGGAGTCGAGACACTTGACCTTGACCCGGACCTCCTCCTCCTTGCGGAGAGAGAGCTCGTCCACGGCCACCACCTTGCCCAGGAGACGGGACATCTGGCGAATGACGGGCTCGGACCACGCAATGTCAGGCAGGCCGGAGATGAGGATCCAGCGGTGTCGAGGGCGGCCACACTGACTGGCGTCGAAGCGGCTCGGAGATCTCGACCACCCGGTGGTTGAGGCGAGGTGATCCGGCCACTCTGCGTCAGCGTGGCCGTGGTGACCGAGTCGGGAAGGCAGCGGAGAAGATGTGGGCAGCGGAAGGGGTGACCACCAGTCCCAGGTGTCGGTAGAGGTGGTTGAGCTCCGCCTCGATCATCTCCGGGGACGCCACGCCGTCGACGACCGTGACAATCGCCTGGAGGGATGGAGACGGTGGAGGGGCATCCGGGACCTCGAGGTGGAAGAAACCCAACCCCTCAATCCCATGCCCGTACATCATGAGCTCGGAGACCACCGATCTATCCGGACACAGGATGGCAGGGTGGCCGGGGTCCTGCAGAGTAGCAAGACCTGGGGTTGACGCAGTAACTCGAGAGTGGCCCTCACCCCACAGATTGAAGCGGGGCGAGGAAGGCGGAGGCAGGCCCCGGCGCAGGGTGGAGCCAATGCCCGCCGGCGGAGGCACGGGCGGCGGCGCGCCGCCACGCCGCTTCTTCTTCTTGGCGGGCGGGCCGTCATGGCCGGGCCACCACCGAGCCAAGGCGGAGCCACACTCCCGCAGCGGCGTGGGGTGGCACATATCCCAGCAGCTCGGCCGGGTGGGAGGATCCCATCCCGGGCGGGCGAGCTCGGCCTCATGGAGCGGAAGGAAGGAGAGCGAGCCAGGCGGGATGGCGGCGACGGAGGCGCCGGCGGCCGCGCCAATCGCCCGGAGATGTCCGAGGGGAGCGGGAACGGCCCCGGCCCTCGCGGCGGGGAGGGGACCGGCGACGATCCCGGAGCTCGCGCAGCTCCCTTCTGAGCTCTTCCTCGCGACGGACGCTGTCGGGGGAGGGTCGGGTGGGCTCCCGGTGGAGCTCGCCGGCCTTGCATTTGTCGCGGGGAGCGGGGTCATCCCACTCCCGAGGCATGTCGCACGACGGCGAGGAAGGAGGAGGCGAGGCCGGGAGGGGAGGTGGATTAGGGAGGGTGGAGGCAGGGAGGTTAGTGCCCGGAGCGCCGGCCGGAGGGGAGGGGGCGGCGTGGCCGGAGATGGCGGGAGGTCGGGGTCGGGGTGGGGGTGGCGGGGGGGGTCGGGAGGAGAGGAAGCCGTGGGGGGCGGATCGAGGTTGTTACCACCACCCTGGGCCTAGGTTTAGTGACAGGTGGCCCCAGTGGGGAAGGGGGGGGGCGGGCAGACCAAGGAAGGCCGGGAAGGCCAGGAGCGAGCTAGGAGGGTCCAACGGCCGGGATGGGCCAGGACCCAGCAGCCCAACAGCCCGGGCGGGGCGGCCCAGCCGGCCAGGCGGGGGCGGGGGCGAACCCTACCACCGCCGGCATCGGGCGTCGCCGCCGTCGAAGGAAGGAGAGGGATGGGAGGAGGAGCCACCGCCGCCCGAACCGTCCGCACCCGGAGACTAGAGCTCCCGAAGTGGGCGATAAACGGCCGGAACGGGGCGGCGCGGCGCGACCGGTGCGAGAGAGCCGAGGGGGAGGAGCCCGCCGGCGATGGGGAGTGGGCGGCGCCCTATCGGGCGCCAGCCACGCCCAGAGCGCCAGCTCCGCGACGAGGCTCGGCCAGCCAAGGCCCGGCTTGGGAGGCGGAAGGGGGACTCGGAGGAGCAGCGGGGAGAGGGCGTCGCGGCCAGAGCCGAACCCCTCACGTGGGGGCTGAGCTCCGGGCAGCGAGGAGGAGAAGGCCGTCGGCCGGGCGGAGGCGCCGACCGGGCGGGCAGCGGGCGGAGGAATGGAGGTCCTCCGCGATCGGCCCAGAGAACCGCTCCGTCGGCCGGGAGAAGCGAGGCGGGCGGGCGCGAGGCGGGGGAGGCGAGGGAGGGAGGCGAGGCGGGAGCCGCCCGGCGGGGGCGGCGCCGAGCGAGGGGCGCCAGCCAGTCGCCGACCATCGCTCTGCTTTCAGCGTCGATTTCCTTATTTCGACTGGGCCATTACCTTTCCTCTTGGGTTTTCATAGCAAATATGTCAATATTGTCATTCTTCTAGATGATTGGGTGTCATGTTCTAAGCACCCCAAGAGTAATTGTGCGTGTGCTGATGAACAAGTCTGTGAAAGATTTAAAAGTCTACCTTGAAAATTTACCACGAGTGATTGGTGAGGTCTGTTATGGCCTTAGTTCAAGAGGAACATAATGAAGACTAAGTGTCTTTGAAGTTCAACTCAGCCACCTCAACCAGACGTACAGTTGATCCAGAAGTTCAACATGACACCCAATCATCTAGAAGAACGACAATTTTCAAAGATAACATGGGTCGAGTTACAAAGATCAAACTCTTTAGTGATGCACATTCACTTTGGGTCTGGTTGAGTTTTTCCTCACTTGGTTTCTCTCAACGTAGTCACAGGAAGGGTTGCTCTCAAGTGACAAGTGTCAAGTTCTCTAGAGCAGCCAACCAATAAGTGGTTGTAGGAGGCGGCTATTTATAGCTAGGGGCAAATGCCTCTTCAGACATGATTGTTGTCAGGATAAGGATCCACTCGACAGTTGGCACGCGGCGCAACAACGGTTAGAAAATTAAACTCACAATTTCGTCGGGGCATTAAATTTTCTCACGATAGGCATATCGTACTGGCAAAATCCTAACTCCTCAGTCTGACCAAAATTGTCGGCGACCAGAAGAACTGCGTCTTTGTCGCTAGCGAATTCGTTAGCTCCGTCGGAGATTTTCAATTGCTTCATGGCAAGTATGTATAGATTTGAGCATCACTTTGAAAAATGATATATGTATCACCTAGATCTTCTTTAACAGTACGATTTTTCTATGACTCATAGTAAGAAGAAAAGAAACTATGAAAATAAAGTCTTCAAGCTTCCAAGTCTTCACATCATTTCTTCACAAGTCGCATCAATTTTCTTCACTTGAAGAAATTTAGATATATTATAACCGAGCACTTTTCCAACCCTCTCAAGTAATCAGTGATTTTGGCCGTCAGATCCCATCTCCAAGTCGTTTTTGGCCGTCTGATGCACCTCTTCGCTAACGTGTGGGCCGCTACTCTGAAAACAAATTCAGAGGCCTCGTGTTAATTAATTCAGCGATGGATGGTTGTCATGGACAGTTTTTTTCTCTATAAAAAAATCAACAAAATTGCGTTGGGCGAGGCTCACCACCTCCATCTCCCGCAAGGTACCCCATCCCCTTCCGATCTGGGCCTGGAACGAAGCCTAATACGCCGCCGCCGCTGCCCTCATAGGCGCCGAGAGAGAGCTCCCTTGATTGCGTCCTGGAGATTGGAGATACCGCTTCACGCTCGGCACGAACTCGGCTTGAGGCGACGGAACCTGGGGTCGGCCAATCCACCTGCAAGGTAGGGCTCCCTTTCTGTCCCTCCCTCCCTTTCCTGGCGGCGGGGACGGCGACTACCCCAGTGCTCCGTGGTGCTGTACCTTAAACCTTGCACGCCCCCCCACCGCTCGCAGCAGCAGGCGACACCAGGAGATGGCGATGGCAGCGGCGCCAGCTGCACTCATGCCCCTCTTCACCCATCAGACTGGCTTTCGTCCTTCGTAAGTCAGCGATGTCACTTCATCTTTCGCTCTCACGGGTGACTCATGGTGCGGACTCTATCTTTACAATTTGCTTTTCCACCCGATGATTACATTGTTTCCTCCCAATCTAAATTTTGTACAGTAATTATCTATACTAGGAGGTGGTCAATTGATTTGGCCAGATATTGGAGAATGGTTATCGCATTTTTTTTCGAAATTCTTGAGCTGATAATCTCTAATGGCTTCCTGACAGCTAATTACTTCACGTGGATTGCTATGTCTTATCGTTTCATGTTTTATCATCTACAGTATGTTTTTACAGCATACGATTGCTCGCATAACATGTTTTGGTGTTATTTGCTGCTGTATTTGACAGGTTAATTAGAACAGTATAGTAAAATGCACACAAAAAATGTAGTCGTACTGTTATAGAAGTGGAGTGAAGCCTCAGTATGTTCTGCTTCTATCCATAAATGAGCAAAGCTCAATAATCTTGTGGACATCTCTACATATGTATGTGGATTTTCAAGACAGGTACAGGCTTTGAATCATTCCAAGCATCAGGTGAGTTTCATTCTAGAATAGTATTTCAAACAGAATATGAATTAAGCTGCAAGGAACTTCACTTCAAGAGATCTAAGATCCATGCCAAAAACTGAAACTTATCAGTTCTTGACAAACTATGAAACTAATAGTACTTATCAGATCCAAGGCTCACGTTTTTGCCGCCTTCCATGTAGATGCAGCCTTTTCCTTCTGGGATGTTCATGTGCAGCTTTGTCTAACTTACAGTATTGAATTCTCATCCAGATTATCACCGATATAACCACCAACTAATAAAATGGGGAAGAAATGACTCGTCTATTTGTTCATACCATGCAGGAATGGATAATAAAATAAGTTATTTACTCTTCAGTTACACATAAATCTAAATAGTTCTCTTCTTTTTTCTCCTTACCATGCACGAAAGAGTAGTTACTTACTCTTCAGTTACACATAGCATCTAAATAGTAGTAATTGATATCCTATAAAAACCTTAATTTGGACCCATTAACTGATAATCATGCAATCAGTTAACCTCACTGCTCACATGTCATCTCTTTGTTTATATACATGTTTGTAGCTAAAAAGTAGTAACTGACATCCTATAAATATGATTAATTTCCACCGGCCATTAACAATTCTGCAACCACAGTTAACCTCGCTGTTCACATATCATCTCTCTGTTTATAACTTTATATACATGTTTGTAGCTAAAAGGTAGTAGCTGACATTCTATAAATATGATTAATTCCCACCGGCCATTAACAATTCTGCAACCATTTAAACTGACTGCTACGTGTCATCCTTCTGTTTATATAGAACGTCTGCAGTAGATATTGGAACACTCAACAATTCCTATTCTTAGGTACCACGCCTACACTCTCCTTGTGTACATCTGTCTACTTTGCATTCAAACGTAGATGAATCAATCTGGGGATGAGTCTCATCCAAGGATGTCTTAAAGCATAGAGCATGCATTAGATGATACGTTGAACCACGATGAATCTACTCGCTCCTCCTCAAAGGTACCGGCTATTGAATACTCGCTTATGCTTCGTACCTTTCACCTTTTCCTTCACAGTTTGCTGCTGCACTTGCAGGCTTAGGTTCACTGCAAGTAGTTGGTATCAAACAAAAAAAAATGCAAGTGCACAACATAATACTACTACATAGCTTTTGTGGTCAAGTTTCAAATGATTTCTAACTTCTTAAGTTTGAATTTTTTTGTAGAAACAGGATTGATAGAGGCCTTTTGGATTGCACCCATGATAAAGCTTTCAGCTCAAGGCCTTTGATATTTGTGAAGTTCTAGAGTAAGAAGATTGACTGTAGCATCTTGGAACACACTAATATTGAAATAAATCCTTCTATATTTGTGTCGCCTTAAGGCTACAAGTTCTGTAATTTCCCCAATTATGAAGTACTTGACATTTTCTCTACCTAAACATGAGTGTAATGTTTCAAATCATATAGTCCCAATATCATTAAGCCATCATGTACTTGGAAGTTATTTGTGCCCTTAGAATGCTGCGTTTAGCAAATCTTTGAACATGCCATTCCTTCAGTTATGTACTCATAAGTATTTGGCAGATCTGAACGTGCAATCATCTGAAAGCTTACTCCTTTCATTTTTGTTCTCAATATAACATTCAGGGACCTTGAATCTGATTTGTCCAATGTGATCTTACATTAGAAAAGAACATGCTTCATTGTAGGAAACATTGATAACCAAATCTCTTTAGTCAATCCTCAATAGTAACTTCCTTTTTCTTTCAAATTGACCAAAAAAAGGCTATATCAGTATTGCTTATAATGTGCAAACAGATTTATCCCAGACAATAAGACACTACAACAATTGATGTGCAAAATTATTCCATATGTATTAATGGACTAGCTATTATCAGCTTCATGGGAGACAAGTATCACCTTGTATCAACATATTAAGGTAACATAAACTTTATGTTTGTACATAAATTTCTAACCCTCTCATGCAACATTCAAAATAGACGGGCGCGGCAACGCGCGCCATCGACGATCTAGTATACATTTAGGGGTCGTCTTTCGTTGGTTAAACCAAATCTTCAAGGACTATAACACATGTATGTACTCACAAACACATTAGTCGCTTAACACATTCGTCTTCAATACTCCAAAACCATTAAAGGGCACTTGACGCACTTACAAATACGTTGCGATGAGAGCAAAAATTAGAGCGCTCCTACATGGATGATATATTCTTGATGATTTTGGAACCAACTTGTCACAAAAATGTTAGACCCAGGTAATCCTACGTGTTTCCTTCAGTAACCTAAACCTGGGCATTCGTCGGGCCGGGCTTTGTAAAGCCCGACCTCAAAATCCCAAGATCGAGCCCGGCCCAACCCAAAACACATGAACAATGCATTTTTAATTAAAATAGTTAATTTTAGGATATTTAAATGATATATTAACCTATATTTCTAGTAAAATAGTCATTTATGCACTGTTCGAACTTTCTGACCAGCCTTCGGGCCGAAAAGCTGAGTCAAGCCCAGTCTGAATGTCAAGATTTTGGTCCGGACCTTCCAGATTGGTCTGTGCATGCCTGGGGTCTAACATAACCTTCCTAACAAACATCTCCACCCCCACCCCCAATTCAAGTGGGTGGGCCCCTTCCCCTGATCTTCTGTATCTAAATAAATAGCTAGCCCCCACTAACCTATTTATTTCAATATGCAAGTATGCCAGCTCATCACACAACATGTATGAGAAAAGTTCCACTCTCACTAACCTATTTCTTTCAACATGCAAGCATGCCACAACATCATGCAACATGTATCGGAAAAACCCACCTCAACATGCAAACATGTAGAATTTTCATTTCATTGTGTTGTTTATATTTGATAAATATTTTATAACTATACAATAATCAAACACAATAACTAATATGTATTATCAGTCTTAGATCTTATATTATTGCTCAAAATATTCATGTTTCATGCGATGATCCTCGTTGAAAAATGTTGCAAAATATTCTAGCCACGACGTATGAGGTATCATCTAGTTTCATCCAATAAACATGATCATCTCAAATGTTCGCTCTGGTTCCATCGTCTATTCTTCATATGTAACCTCTCAAAGTGACAACTCTTGCAATTATATACTTTGGTGTGAATATTTAGTATATAATTGCACTAGAATGAAGTGACTAGCATTTCGGTTTGTTACATCTATGGGAAAGAAGAAACCAAGAATCAAAAGGAAACCACGCGACATATGCGGTAAGCAATCTAAACTATTTTAAAAAGAAAAAAACAAAACAGACAAAAAAAAGCTCTCTAGATTTTGGGCATGTACATGTTCGTAGATATCACCGGTTCGGTCTAAGCCGAACGAAGCGACCGACCTGGTTCGACCTTGTCTCGAAAAAAAAAACCTGGTTCGACCGTCCGAGAGAGACCGAAGCCCCTCTCGCGCTCACCCCTAACACGGAGCGGCGGCGCGGCGAGCTCAGCCGCCTCCGCCCAAGCGCGGCGACTTCCAACCCACCGGCGAGTCCCTCCCGTTCCCCAGAGCGCGGAGGATTGTTCTCACCCAGCGGTGGCAGCTGTTTTCGCTCTGCCCTCCCGTGCTGTCACATTCCTCTCGCGCAAGGGCAGCCGAGCTCCGGTTGGCGGCGGCACGGCGGGCACCGTGCGAACAGCCGTACGGACCAACCACGCGGCGGAATCAGCGGCGCCGCTCAAGCGCCTGTCATCTCCTACCGCTCTCCGGGGCCGATAAGCCCAGCGCCCACGCTACCACGATGTTGCGGGCCGCCGCCGCCGCCCGCCGCGCTGCGGTGGCCGCCTTCTCCACCTCCGCGGCGAGGCCGGAGACGGGCCTGTACGGCTTCGACGTGCTGCGCACGGCCAAGGGCTTCCGCCGCTTCGTCGACGAGGCCATCCAGCGGTAAGGGGGAAAAACCCTGAACCCCTTTGATGTTCGATCCCCAATACTCCCCCGCCCCAACCATCGGTCGCTAATTTTTCTGTGACCGTCTGCTCGAATGTGCAGGTCGGACGAGCTCGTTGCTAACATTGCGCAGTTGCCGCCGGCTGCGGAGATTGTTCGCACTATGGATGAGATCTCCAACACTGTAACTTTCTCTTCTTAGGTTAATTTCTATTTAATCTGTGTGGTTTGATGTGGGGTAGCTGACGATTGGTTATTAGGTTTGCTCGGTCATTGATTCCGCGGAGCTGTGCAGGAACACGCACCCAGATAGGTGAGTGGATGACCGGCTGCTTGTTTGTTGTGTAATTTGGATGCTCTGCAGCAAAGTGCTTTCAGTTTTTTACTGAATATATATATGCATGTGAACTAGGGAGTTTGCGGAGGAAGCAGATAAGGCATCAATGAGGATTTATGAGCATCTTCAAGTAATGTCTATAACATAAATGGCATATGTGAAAAGGGAGAGACCAGAGTGAAATGACCAAACCAGAACTGTAACATTTCATTTTCTGTGATTTTCTGCAGTACCTGAACACAAATACTACTTTATATAACGCGATACTAAAAGCTGAGAGTGAAGGTGCCCTGCTCTCAGAGGAATCTCAGAAGGCAGCAAATAACTTGCGTGTTGACTTTGAGAAAGGAGGGATTCATCTCCCCAAAGGTTGCCATACTGACAGTTATATTCCGTTGCTTCTTGTCAGTTTTGAATTTGAATTAGAAACATAATGCTCTACCATTGCAGATAAACTCGAGCGTGTTAATCAGCTGAACCTTGCAATTGCGCATCTGGGTAGAAAGTAGGTACCATTGGACACTGGCCGTTGCTAAGCTCAGTACTATTTCCACTGTTGAACTATCCATATTGACTTTGCATTCCATGTTGTAGTTGCACATCTCCTACTTGACTATCAGCAAGTGATTTCATTGTTTAGTGGCATTACTTGTTGGTAAGCATCTTTAATGTTGAGTTCCCACTAACCAATGTCATGCTTACGTTCTGATTATATATTTCTTGTAGCTTGTTTGTTAAGTTCGTGGACTGATTAAAGCCTGATATTTGGATCTTCTAATTATTTTCTTCAAATGCTTACCTAGATATTGCTAATACAAGCGCTTCAGCGGCATCATACCATTAAAGATGAGGGTTAAATTGCACACTTGGTTTGTTATCATTGGTTTATTTGATGGAACCCCATGATGGTTTCCCTTCCTTTTCCAGCAATTTTGAAAATAAGAAACAGACTGTTGGTTCTAAGTATATTTGCTTCATTGCACAACAATTCTGCTTTCACCTATTCATAATTAATCTTTATGAGCAATACGACTATTCTAAATAGCTACAGAACATGCTAACTTTACATTTTTTGTCAGTTTAACCACATTTCTCCCTTGTGTGCTTGTAGCATTCATGTTGTGGTCCCTCTCCAGTATATTTCTGTTATACCTTTTTTTTACCGAGTTGAATCTTTGCATTCCATTTAGCTTGATGATTCAATTTGGAAAATTACCTGTAACTGTTATGCTCTTTCTTGTTGCTCTGTCAGGTTCAATGAAAATGTTATGAACAAACCAGGTTTTGTGGATATATATCCAGCTTCGCGTATTCCAAGGAATATACAACATAATTTCAAACCTATTAGTCGTTTTAAACGGGGTGTTGAAGAGCAGAGCAATGCAATGAACGCTACAAGGCAAAAGGGTGTAAGGATAGTGACAGACTCAGGATCTGTATCATCAGCACTGAGATGGGCTTCGGATGAGGAGGTATGTTCCTTTTGTTCCACTCATAAGCATTGCAAAACTTCCTTACATCCTTATATTTGCATGACGTAAGCATACATATCAATAGGGGTGTCCAAAACCTGTTTGACCTCAATCCATTCAAACCATCAGTTTAACTTTTTCTACTATCTCTGTTACTCCCGTGGTGAGCAGTGAAGGCAAATGAACTATCTTACTGTTTGTGCGTTTTCATGGGTTGATCTCAACTCGTTTTTGATTACCCATACATGTTCATGATATTTTAGCAATGTTTGGATTTTTTGTGCTCACTTATTTATTCTACGTGGAAATATCTTATCCATTTTTTGGTCTAGCTATTTATCTTTCCTACCCTTTTGATGCAATATTTGTATAGCTATAATGTATGTCATCACACTTATGCTAGTAGCATTCTAACTGTTCCAAAATTTCCAAAGGTCAGGAGACAGGTATATGTTGTAGGAAACTCTGAACCTCGTGAAAACATTGGTGTTCTTGACGAACTTATAGATGCTCGTGATGAGTTTGCAAAGGTAAATGCATTTTTCTATATCATAGAGTATATTTAGAGGCAACCTGATGCTAATGTTTTAACATCTTTGTGCTAAACTTCACTTGATGGTGCGCATGGTAAACTTACGATCTGAATACGGTGATGACGTTTAAGCTTTGGTTAGGTTTTCTAGCAGTCTAGATTAGTGAACTTAGCATGAATTCCTCTGTGCACTAATATGTTAGTAAATCAATTGAAGGATATGAGATCCTTGTTAGTCAGTTTCAACCTTGTAGTTTGGCTGCTTGGTTGAGGTGGCATTGCTATGAGAATTATTCAGGAGTGTCACAGAAGTCGGTTATTTGGACAAGTAATGAACACTTTGTATCTCCATGGGGAAAACATGCTTGATCGTGAGGAAAATTAATGTTCTCTCAAGGGGGTTCTGGAGTCTAGATGACCCATGTTGGATATTTTGTCTTTCTATTGTTAGCAAATGTCTGAGCTAGATGTCACATACTCATATGCATTAGCTCATCTTTGGATCACATGTTATTAGCAGACAAAAATTAATCCAGTATTTGATGTGTGTACTCTGTTGTTTAGTTCTGTAGTTTAATGGAAGTTTGAAGAAACAGAACAAAATTGGACCTGATATACTTTCCTAAGCATGTTCATCAAATATGATGACATCGATTACATTATTAAGTATGAGTATTTCTTTAATTCTACTTTTATTCCAGGAAAATTACAACAATTTTTTTATCCTTTTCGCAGACTATGGGTTGCAGATCATATGCTGAATTTGCTATTCGTCCTAACATGGCTGCATCTGTCGATGTGGTCATGTCATTTCTCAACGATTTGAGTGACACTGTTAGGCATAAAGCTGATGAGGTATTCAAGGGACTGAAGGGAGTGAACTTAATATTGGCATACATAATACACATCGGTGTATCCAACCAGTGGTTTCTCTTCTTATATCAACCTTTGATGCAGGAATTCAATACTATAAAAGATTTTAAGAGAAGAATATGTAATGACAAGAGTGCTGATCTTGAACCATGGGATGAGGATTATTTCATTGGAATGATGAAATCATCTGCGCATACCGTGGATCCCTTGGTATGTGCTATTTATCTCAAAGATGTACAATTGTTGAAAGTGATGCTAAATATACTATTTAGGTTTCTGACCATAGTATAGGTATTTCCTGTTAAATAGTGTATGTTAATACACACTTTGCATAATATAGATTGATAGAAGCCAAATCAAACCTACATTTGGTACTTTATAAGCTAAAGGTGTTATGAGGGGAAGAAAACTGAAGTACAGAATCGCTTACTAGTTTCATATAGTTTGAAAAGCTTCATTTTCTGCAGTTGCTTAAATTCTTGAGGACATAAAGTTTTACTTTATGTGAGCTATTGTTTTATTTCGTTGTTTCCTGCAGGCTACCTTCCCTTCTCTTTTATCCTTTTTGACACTATCTCTTCGTATGTATCAGGTTGTTGCATCATATTTTCCATTGTCCCAATGCATAAAGGGCTTAAACGTGCTGGTGGAATCATTATTTGGTGCCACATTTCATCAAGTTCCTATGGGAGATGGAGAGTCATGGCATCCAAATGTGATAAAGCTGTCTCTCCATCACCCTGATGAGGTAATAATGCTACCTTTAGAAGATAGTTTTACATAAGTGTAAATTTGCAATAGTTGTTTGTACATCGATAATTCAACCTGGAGCACGGGCTCAGATGAGCCCGGTGAACAGTACCTCGATTTGAAATAGAAAAAAATTCCAATTTTTTTTGTGGTGCAAGATGCTCCTGTGCGTGAACTCCGTGCACAATTTTGTGAAATTTGGACATTCAAGGAGCTCGTGGCAAAAAAGACAAAATCAGGCATGAACAGTGCAATTTTCAAAAGTTTCTCAGACATCCAAAATTTGTCTTTTTTGTCACGAGCTCCTCGAATGTCCAAACTTAACAAAAATTTCGCACGGAGTTCGCGCACAGGAGCATCTTTTTTTGAACTTTTTCTTTTTCAAATCGCGGGTACTGTTCATGCCTGGGCTCATCTGAGCCCGGGAGCCAAATTGTTGCTTCTGCTCGAAGTTTTGTAATTACTAAATTCAAAATGACAGCCATTAGAAATAACTTGTGGTTTGGGAAAGGATGGCCAAGTAGGCAAGTACAGATCTGGTATGTGACACTTAATAGACATTAACAATGACCATTGATAGTTTGCCCTATAATGACTTCCTCTAAGAGTTGTACATTCAAAGATGTTGGTTACAAGTCCTATCATGCACCTCATTGCCTGATTACACCCTCCTATTTTTGGTACATTTGCTGACCTGAAATAACTAAAGTCGACATGTCTAATCAACAGGGTGATTTAGGATTTATGTATCTCGATCTCTACTCCAGAAAGGGTAAATATCCAGGATGTGCTCATTTTGCAATCAGAGGGGGCCGGCGATTATCTGACACGAACTACCAACTTCCAGTATGCCCTCTTAATCTCATATTGGTTATTGTTTATTTTTACAGTAAAACTATGAGCATCAAGGCTTTTTCCCATAAGGGAGTGACATCTCAAATTCCACACCACTTAATGGAACTGGATTAATAGATCCTCATCTTGGAAAATTATATAGTTTAAATTCGTACTGCCAGTTCAGTTTATGTCAATCAATTGTGTTATTGCTTTTCAGATCATTGCCTTGGTATGCAACTTCTCGAGTTCTAGGGGATTAACTGCGAGGCTCAACCATTGTGATGTCGAAACTCTTTTCCATGAGTTTGGCCATGCCCTTCATTCTCTGCTATCAAGAACGGTATTTTGCTGGTTCTTCATTCAGGTTATTGAACGATTTCTGCATATCTTATCTGGGAGCACATTGATATTTGCAGGAATATCAGCATTTCTCTGGTACTAGAGTTGCTCTCGATGTCGCTGAAACACCTTCAAACCTTTTTGAGTACGTATGACGTGTTAGTAAAAATAGATTAGCAGTTTGACAGTCTATCTAATTATGGCCTATCCAAAACAAACTTCTTTTGCTATTGGACTCTTTACCGATAGTTGAGTGTAATTTCCATTGCAGGTTCTATGCGTGGGACTACCGTGTCTTGAGGACATTTGCTCTAGATGAAACAACTGGTGATCCAATACCAGAAAAGCTGGTGAAGGCACTAAATGCTTCTCGAAACATGTTTCCGGCTACTGACCTCCAGCGACAGGTTTGCTTATATTTCTACTTAGTTTCTTATCACTTCATCAGAGCTGGCCAGTTATGTTTGTTGACCTTGTCCTTGTATTAATTGTGCCACTTTGCGTTATCGTGCCTGTCCCCCAGGTTTTTTATTCTATAATGGACTTAACTTTGTTTGGGGAGCACACATCGAAGCCGGTGGACACGATTTCTGCTGTTGCGGATTTGAAAAGAAAGCACACGAGTTGGAATCATGTAGAAGGCACTCACTGGCATACTCGGTTTTCTCATCTTATAAACTATGGCGCTGGTAGGGGTTTCTAGCTGTCTTCTAGTTTCATGAACCTTTTTTTCCTTCTGGGAAGTTCCGTATACTGATTTGCATGCGATGCTTCTCATAAGGCCATATAACCTCTTATTTAACATTATTGCAGGGTACTATAGCTATCTCTATGCTAGATGTTTTGCCACAACTATATGGCAAGAAGTATGCCAAGGTGATCCATTGTCCCGCAGCACAGGTAGCGCGATTAGGGACAAGTTCTTAAGACATGGTGGGGCTAAGGATCCATCTGCCTTGTTGAAAGATTTTGCAGGTGATTCCGTCATTAAAAACTCTGGCGGCGGAATAATCCCTGACATTAGCTCATTGTGTAAAGAAGTTGGTTTGTGAAATGCCACCAAGGGCGCATACTGGGATCATTATTTTTTGACACTGAGGTTGATTAAAGCAAAGGGTCAATAACTCGAAACCAAAGGCAGGAGTGCACGTTGGAGTTTCAAGAGCTTGATCTCCTGGCCAGGTGCCACAGGATAGCTGAAGGTGTAGAAGATACAGCTGGGATAGTTATATGAGGTTCTTGACAAGGAACTTAGTTGCGATTTCGAGATCCTAAATATTTCTTGTTCACATATTAGATCAACTGAGTGTATCCTCTCTTACTGATGATCAAACTCTAGAAGTCAACTATATATGCTGATGCATGCTAGAATGATCCGTCAGATGTGTTCTTTGAGATCATCGTAGCTTTCACTTCCAATTCCATGGTAATTGATGACACTTATGGCTAGTTGGTCTCCCAGAAAGGCCTATTTGGTTCGACTTTAGCTCAAAATGTCCAACTTTTTTAACTTGTCAAACCATATCGGTGCTTTTGATAACTTTGGCCAAGTCTAAGCACGTCGAAGCAAACATGCTGTCATGGCATGCTGACGAGGATTGCTCACATGCACAGAGCATGCGAGGGCTTGGCCACGCCGTCTCTCATGCTTGCAACACAATGATGGGGTTCTGAGTAGTCTCTTCTGAGGTGGTGATGGTATGTGAGGGGAGATCGATGATGGGAGTTGTGCATCCTGACCATGGTTATTACTCGTTCATCTTTAGAGGAGAGGCATTATCAAAGACGATTCATTGACATTTGGTCAGATATGTGATTGTACATTGTGAAGATTATGGCTGCCTAGGCTTTATTTTGCTTGTTTGTGATGATCGGATTAATAGGTGGAATGCGCAGGCTCTCTCAAAATGTGGGAATCTAATAAACTACACTGAACTTATCGCTATAATCCAAACATCTACTAGGAAGCTATATACTGACTGTATATTCTGAATGTTGTGTCTGCTTACGCCAACTTTTGCCTGTAAGTGGCGATGCGTCTTAAGACAGCGAATGCGAAGGCTTGAATAGTCGAATTGATATATGATCAAGTTGATTACAGGGATGGAGCCAGGAATAGAGGAGGTAAAAGGTTGGAGGGGGCCAAACATACAAATCTAGAGCATCTTGAACTAACAATATGGGGATGTTTTCCAAAAAATATTACCATGGGGGAGCCATGGCCCCTGCTAGCCCAATTGAGGGAGTGGATGCTGAGAATCATCTAATATAATATGCTCCCTAATTTTAGAGCACTCTCATTCAATTGAGGTGTTACAATTGGATTTGGTTCATGATTTTGACCGGGTCAACGATTTCTCAAGGAGCTCTCTCATTCAGGTAAGGTAATCAAACTTGAATTTAATTTATGATTTTGATTGGGTCAGCGATTTCTCAAAGCTATGCTCCCTAATTTTAGAGCTCTTCCGTTCAATTGAGGTGTTACATTTGGACTTGGTTCACGATTTTGACTGGTTAACGATTTCTCAAGGAGCCGTCTCATTCAGTTAAGATAATCAATTTTGGATTTGATTCGTGATTTTGAATGGGTCAACAATTTCTCAAATTAATTGATAACAGCTAGCCTAAAAAACACAACAATCATGCGCATCCTTTCACCACCTAGAAAAAAAAGCATCAACATGTGACACTACACTAATATAACACATGCAGCCACCAATGCAAGAAACTTTCCCACATAAGTACGAGTTGATTAATAGATAAGACATAATCATTACAAGAAAGCTCACCAAAACACAACATTATGAAAAAAAAACCATCTTTCCCACACTCCAACCAAATAATAAACAAAGATTATGAAATCCTAATAACAACGGCGCACCGAAGCGCACCCAACCCTTCTAGCACGCACGAAGGCCCATGTGCTCCTTATGGCAGATTGATAGTATTGAGCTGCATGAAAGCATCTATTGTATGGTTGTTGTAACACACGACATCAAACCTCAATGTAGTACTAGTGTTCATATTAAAGCGTGGGAAGCAAGTTAGAATAGGGTCATACTTCACAAAGAAGACACCATGCACAACCAAGGTCGAGTAAAGAGTAGAGCTTGATCAACGCTAGGTTTATATAAGCATACACCATGCACGCAATGGACACAAGTTTGGACTTAGTTGGAACTGCTTTTGCAATACTGATAAGTCTCGCAATATCCTAGGATTTGGAAGCATCAGGATTGGTGATTGTACAGGTAGTACGAACACCACAACGGTCAAGTGGAAATTAACCTTGCTAGGAGTCTGACCATTGCGGTAGCGCAAATGATAAAGGTTGTATTGATTACCTTTCAATTACCTCCAACCATGACATCTTCAAGGTTCCAATCTCTCTCTCTCTCTCTCTCTCTCTCTCTCTCTCTCTCTCTCTCTCTCTCCTGTCCCTCTCTCTCTCTCTCGCTGTCCCTCTCTCTCTCTCTCTTAGGTCATTGGTAAGTACATGATTGTGAATTTAATGTTCTATTGGCTCAACCGAATAGGAAAAAAATACATTGTAGAGTGTAGACAAGTGCCGGAATTGGTGGCGGCATTTTATTGTTAATCCTTTACACATCTGACTTGCTGAAGGATTTTGTGGGTGATTCTGTCATTAAAAACTGGTGGCGGAATAATCCGTGATATTAACTCCTTCTGTAAATAAGTTGGTTTGTGAAATACCACTGAGTGTTCAGGCTCGGACCATTATTTTTGACATTGAGGTTGATCAAAGTAAAGGGGCAAGAACTCAAAACCGAACTCATGGAGTGCATGTTGGAGCTTTAGGAGCTTGATCTCCTTAGTCCTGACACGGTGCCATGGGATGGTCTAGGATAGTTATACGAGGTTCTTAACAAAGTGCTTAGTTTGCCTCGGATTTCAGGATCCTAAACGTAAATTTTTCACATGTTAGAGCAACTGAGTGGGTCCTTTTTTACTAACCATTAAACTCCAAAGTAAAACTATATATGCTGATGCATGCAATGAGGATGGCATGTCAGATGTGTTCTTTGCGATCATCATAGCTTTCACTCCTATAGTCCTATTGTGCATGGCCATTCCTTCATGGCTGCCTTCATAATCCATGTCATTGATGCGTAAGTTGGTCTCCTAGAAAGATTACTTGTATGAACTTAGCTCACGGTCACTAACTTGTATATCTTATCCAAACCATGTAGGTGCTGAAGAGTTGGCATTTGTGTTCTCCTTGGTCCAAGTCTAAACTTGCCATCATGGCATGCCGATCTGGATTGGGCAGTGTGGACTGTGGACCTCAATAGGGTTGTGAGGTAGGGAGGTAGCGTTGGGACCAACTAAGGTTACTGGTTTCAACAATTAGTTAGGGCTTTAACTAAGTGATAATTCGATTGTACCACTTACTATTTTCTTTGATAAATATCTGATTTGAGATGCCCTTTGGGTGTCTTTTCTTAAAGATGTGACAATTCCCTTTTTTTTATCAAAACATGATTGCACATTCCAAATACTATGGATGCTTAGGCCCAATGGTAATGATGCGATTTAAGAAATGTGGATACCTAAAGGAACTTACAGAGTGGAATTGAATTGATATGATCGAAATGCCTAACATGTTTGTGGCAGCATTAAATTCTATGAAAGCATCCATAATTGGGTTGTCACAACACATGGCATCAGAAATTAATATTTCAGTGTTACGATTTAAGTGTGAGAAGACTTGAAGTGTGATGATAATTCACAAAGAATTCATCCTATATACTAGTGGTGAAGCAACGAGCAAAGCTCGATCATTGCTTGGTTCATATAAGCATAGACCACGATCAAAATCAACACATGCTTTGCACTTTGATTGCTTGGTTCATATAAGCATAGACCACGATCAAAATCGACACATGCTTTGCACTTCGATTGCAATGTCTTTGATAAAATTCACAAACATCCTAGGATTTGGAAGCATCAGGACCGATGGCAGTACAATGTTGAATTCTCTTCTTGAATTGACGGAGCCGACACATTTGATCAACTTGTACTAATTTATTTGAATCTAGGCACCTTAAAGGTTCCACACTTAGTTTGTGTGTTGGCGATATAAGTGCATTAAGGTGCATAGTGTTCACAAATGTGACAACATCAATGTTATTTTTTTGTTAATGATTGAAAATCACTTTAATATTTTTAACAAATTAAAGGGGAGAATTGCCTTGCTAAAGGTCTTTTAGGTAATTTCTTCACTAGAAACTCTGGTAGCAGAATAATCCCTGTCATTACCTCCTTGTGTAAATATGTTGGGTTGATCATTATTTTTTACACCGAGGTTAATTAAAGGGCCAAGAACTCCAAATTGAAGTCATGTAGTGCATGGTGGAGCCCATGAAATGTTGAAAATATGCCCTAGAGGCAATAATATTGTATTATTATATTTCCATTATTCATAGTTAAGAGTTTATATTCCATGCTATAACTGCTATGATCCTGTAATATGCGATTTAGTGGAAAAATCATATGCACGCGTGGAATAATAAACGATAAACAATAGGTTCCTTGCCTCGCCTCTGAGACCGGCTCAAGTGTTGTTGGTGATCACGCTTTCCTGATCTTAGGATATCGTTAAGTGTAATGATAGTCCTAAAACAACATTGAGGGTATGACGTTAGAAGAACAATCATATTGAATCGACCCAATACTTGTCTGTTATACTATGTGATCATATCGTCTGAAATCATCTGTTATAACACGGAGTGTTAGCATGTGTGTTCAGTTCCTCAGACCATGAGAGTGTCTCGGTCACTTCCTACCGGATGGTGGGCTTTGGGGTTGCTCAAACGCCATCTATAACAAGGTGATCATAATGACAACTTTCAGGCTCACTGGAAAGTTTGACAAGTGACCGGACAACACTAGAGTGGGATTTGCTCCTCCGACGATGGAGATATATTCTGAGGACCCTCTCGGTGTGAAGGCATCCATCATCATCTTGCTAAACACAAGTGACTACGTCACGGGGATGCCAGAACACATCAAGTAGAAAGAAGAACAAAACCAATAACGAGAGCAACGGTATAGTGAGCATGGTGATGACTCAAGAGGATACTGATGCACACTGGGTTTTGTAAAATATCATGAAGCAAAGGGAACATCACCTTATAACCAAAGGTTCACTCGAATATCATTCATGTAATCATAGAGACTGATTTGGATGTCCACGGTTCCACTATCAGTCACTGAACGAGGAGGTTTCATTCATGTCTATGGTTACCGAACCTACGGGGTCACAAGCTTAAAGTAATCACGATCTGCTGAGTGTTAGTAGGATGGGAGTGATGAGAATATATTTGTGGAATTGTTTCATCAATATCCGGAATAGTTCCGAGAGGTTCGTGAAGCGTTTCGGGGTCACTGGAAGGGTTTCGGTGAATATCGGGTAATACCAGGTATTACCGATTAATATATATATATATATATATATATATATATATATATATATATATATATATATATATATATATATATATATATATATATATATATATATATATATATATATATATATATATACTAGTTTAACGCCCGTGCGTTGCTACGGGTGAACAGAAAACATAGTCAAGCACGATTGTTTCAATTCCTATAACAACAAATTCATTATTTCTTCCCCTTCTTTCTTTGTAGGCATGGTCGTGTTTCTTTAACCATGCCCTCCTCACATCATATCTTTGTCCTTACCCTTCCTTCCCTTCACCTTTTTTGTCGCCATTGTGTGTTGAACCCTGTTCGAAACATTGTATTTTTATATATATTATGTTTTTATCAATTCAAAATATTATTTTAATATCTTTTTTGGCAACCAATTAGTTGAAATAAAACTTAAGCAGTGCCACTCACAACTAACTAAAAGGAAACATGAATTACATTGAGTACAGAAACAAAAGAACAGAATCTTATTTTCTGAAAAACAGACCCTCTAAAACAACATATACTACTCCCAACCATAAAGAAAATAAATATAAGAGAAGAGGTACCGTTACTACAAAACAAATCTGACCTTCAGGTTACTTCTCATAAAATCTTATTTCTATATCTGTCAAATGACTCGGGAGGAGCATCTTGCGTTCAAGCACTTCTGTGTGAAGGGGTAGCTTGAGTTCAAGCTTGTCCTCTTGGTTCTCAGGAGGAACCCTTTAACATCCTTGAGAACATAAAAATCTTAACAAAGCAAGCACTATGTTTGCAGTCCTTCTCCTGAATATGAAAATTCTTTCTCAGAATGTAGATTTACTTCAACCACATGCTTCAGAGTCTCCTAGAAAAAAAATAAAACAAACTCCAGAATACATAAGTTTGCATCATAGAAGTATAAAGCTATGAGAAGCATTGTAGTGTATACTCACTTCGAGCAAACTAACAGCCACCGTAATTCTTTCAAGTTTTTCTAATGATATTATCATCCACGTAGTACTGTTACAATATACATAGTACGTCGGCAGTCCGACAATTAGTATTCATGTCCTATATCTCTACTACCTAAAAGAAACGGAGTGTTCCCTCTCCCCTCTTACGTTTCGTCCAACCTCTTCGTCACCCGTGCGCTCCCTCCCCCTCTTCCGATTTTTCACCCCCACCAAATTTAAAACCGGAAGGTCTTCCTCCCGCAACATAGTTTCCTCCAAATCAAAGGTAGATCATGGCAAAACCCACGCACGCACGACTCTCGTGGAATCCCTATACGCTAATATCTCTCGATCCCTTCCATCTATACCTCCTAATCTCTCTCGATCCCTTCCATCTATACCTCCAAAAATCTCTCTCGATCCTTTCCATATATACCTCCAAAAATCTCTGTTAGTACTGGTATATATACATCCAATCAGTCGTGCTTTCCATTGGGGCTTCCAATTGCATAAAACCCCATGCACGATCGCTCCATGTGATCTGACGTGAAAAGCTTTAGAGCTTCAGGATGGCCCCGTGCACAATGGCTCATGTGCTCCATTGTTACCTGGCGGCTGTTGCGCAGGACCTCGCCCTCCGTCATGATCAATGCATCCCGTCCGCCGCGTTGTCCGATCTCGCCCTCAACGTCCATCCGCCGCGCCATCCGATATCCTCAGTGCCCATCCGCCGGTCCGCCCATTCGCCGCGATCTTCCTCCATTGACCGATAGAATTGGCACTAGGCGAGCATCAATCACGGCACGGGCAGCCCGGCCGCTCGAGGCGGACTCGAGCACGGTGAGACCTGACCAATGCCCCGAAGGCCAGGCTGTTGCAGTAGATGGAGAAGGTGCATCGGACTGACGCGATGGTGTGCATCGCCCGCGATGAACACGCCTCTGAGCTGGGCAACGTCGCGCTGACAACTAGCATGGCCAGCACCACGGGTATATGATAGAAGAATAATATGTCCTGAAATATGTCATAGCAGCTCCCTGATGCTGTTGTGTTGGTGCAATCTTCCAGATCTCGCCGGATGAGAAGGCAATTATTTTCACGCCCAGGTGTTAATGGATTTAGGCGCTCCACCCTTGATGATTCCTTTAAAGGTAGGTTGCTTTGTCAATTACGTATTATTTTGGCCATGTATCCATGATGTATCAATTAACTGGTTCACGATGTCTCCCTACATTGTGTGAGATAATAGCAAATATTTGTGCTACTTTGTTTTGTCATGATGTATCGACGAATTTCTTTCTTAACCTACAGGTTGCTAAAAATGACAACAGAAAATAACAGAATTCTACCCAGCTGGCGATCGACAGAACCCGATCATCAATCTTGTGTATGTGTGCGTGCGTGTTCATGATGATATATGAATTTTGGGCGCCCTCTGCTTATCTATCGCCGGTGGGGTGGACACACCATCCTGATACGTGCCCGCCGCCGTTTGTTGGGTCAAAATTGTTTCAGCCGGCAGAGGCGAAGGCAGCGCGGTTGACAAACAAAAACGGGGAATGTTAAACGAGCCACGAGCTTTGAAGGTGTTGCCCTCGGCGACGGCGACAACCACAACGAACAGCGCGGAAGAGGCCTTGGCCATGGTGTGGCGGCGGGAGGAGGACGACCTCGAGGTCCCACACAACGGTGAGTCCGTTGCTGCCAGCGCCGTCTGCATGGCCGGCGTCTGCGACTCTCTTCAGCTGATCAACGTGCTCGCGGCGACCATCGTCTTGCATGGGAGATCATATTGCCCTTTTTGGCCCAATAAATTAGTTCTTCAATTTGTACTGCCACTGATCTGGATTGAGACCTGTGCAACTTTTTAAGGGGTGTACCAACGTGTATCAAAGAATTTCCTATTTTAATTTTTAACTTAATGTGATTGCGATTTAGTTTTGCTTATTTCTTGAAAAAGGTTTCAGAACTGTACAATGAGATGGTGTGTACTATTTCTACCCTCAATAGAGAAGTTAGAGATATAGATTTAGATTTGCATCACATAATCTAATTGTAGAAAAATTGAATTATTTATGCACAAAAATGATTGTTGTGACTATATTTATCTTGGATTTTGTTATAGCCATATATGCAGGTTCATTTTGATATGATAATTTACTTCTCCCTCTGCCAACAAATATGAGATGTTTTTTGCGAAAAAACAAATATAAGATGTTTTATATTACTAAAATAATATCGTTTTGTATATTTAGATATATATGATATTTGAATGAAGGGGCAACGAACATATATGGAACTAGATGAATATGGCCGAGAACTAATACTTTTCTGCCGACCCGTTGACGCTGCTATGGTGGTGGTTTCGTTCAAGATAGTCCAGTTTTATTGCCAGGGAGCGTTTATTCCCGTTGCAACGCACGGGCAGATACCTAGTACCATCTAAGAAAATGCAAGCACGTTTTCTTCCTGCTGGTAGCATGTTCCTTTGACTGTTCAAAGTATATATCCAGTGATGTTTGACTATATTTAGAAAATAATGCATTGTCCCAGATTGAGATTAATCATGCTGTTACATTGGCAAATACAGTGTGTACATTGGGATATTTTTTCTAACAATAGCGACAATAACAGATATTGTCGTGCAACAATAGCAATAAAGGAATCCAGTTGATCTCCTTGGCATCCTCATATGAGTTGTCGCTGTTCATAACATAGCTTTACCCGATGATACCCACCTCATGGGAGTCTAGGTATCTTCAATTCCTAAGCCTGCTCGAGGACGGGATTCGGCGGTCAGCGCTTTTTTGGCCATGTACAGGTTGCATAATATGCCAATTGAGCAGAGCACGGCATGGATGAAAATCTCACAATAGCAAATTCTCAATCCAAATATGAGGGATTCCTCGTGATAACTACTACTCCCTCTGTTCACTTATATAAGACGTATAAGCCTGTTCAGGCAGTGTTCTAAACTGTTCAAAACCAGCTGTCTTAAACGCCTTATAAAAACAAACGGAGGGAGTACCACTAACGGAATGGTCTGAACACGATTAAGCTAGAAGAGACGACCAAACCTAAGAATGTAGCCTGTAGTGCGCGCCTGGAGACTCCTCACACACATTTTTGGGATCTGAAGCTGCCACCGTAAACCATCTAGTAGTCCTCGGAATACTATACTGAAAATTGTTGTCTAAATTTTAAACACCGCATGTTCCAACCCTTTGCCTACGATGCTATTATGAATCAGAATATATGTGTGATTTTTTAAAACAAAGTTAATTGTACTTAGCAGGGCCATAACAAGAGCATATCAACCGACATTTGTTCTTACCAGCACCAAAAGAAAGGAAAAACGCAAGGCAAGCACTCCCTCCATCCCAAAATAAGCATCTTTGATTTAGTACAACTTTGTAAAGTTTATTAAATCAAAGACACTTATTTTGGGATGGAGAGAGTATATCAGTACATGACAAAAATATTAACATGTCAAATGGTGATAATAAAACTAACTTTAAAACTAATTTGTCCTTTGAAAAAAGGCATAGTAACAAGAAAAATCGATGCAAGCCAAATTTTTTTATTGTACTACTTTCCTTAGTAGTTGATACCAGAATGCGGTAAAACAACAAATTATTTGCCTGATTTATTGTACTACAGTTTGCTGCCGGTCTACAACCAAACCACTGCTTAAAGTTAGAAAGATGAACAGATAATAAAATTTGTATTCAAGCAACACGGACAATAAAAGTTATCTGAATGTGCACATCTACATTCATGCTCAAAGAAATCAAAGAGAAGCGATAATCACCTTATATGTCCAGATCTCCTCATCGGTTTCTCTTTATGAGCAGTTGGCTACCTTCTTGTTTACCAGGCCTGAAAAATCACACCAACTACCAAACCAATCTATCAGTAGCACCAGAGACATCCATAATTCATTCGATCAGGAGAGGGGAAACAACTACCAACCAGAATACTTGTGAGAGTGCACACTGTAAAATGTTGTTTGGCTTCCTTGTTGAACTTAATCTTGGCATTGTTGTTGATGAACTGCTTGATTGGGAAGCAGATTTTTTCCTTCTGCACAAGCTTTCAGACCAGGATTATCCAAAAAAATATATCCTAACCTAAGAAATCATATCAACCAATGAATATGAAGCCTGGAAGAAAAAAAGAGACATAGTATAGCTATAAGTGCAAGACCGAGAGCTCCTGCATAATGGCGGCATATCAGGATGTTTCTGGTGGCCGCCCTGAAGTTTACGTCGGATGATGATGGACTGCAGACCTTCTTGGTGACATGAAGGCAAGGTGCCCCGCGCCCGCAGCCAGAAGCAAACAAGGAAGTCGATAGCCGTGAATCAGCAGCGCCGACCCGCTTCGCTTTGGAACCACGACCTCATCTTCCTCTGTCGGCGATTAGGCCAGCGCCGCCGCCGTCCGCTCCTCCCTCTCTCTTATCTCTTTCTTTCTCTCCCCCTCTATCTTCCAAGGCGGGCGCACGGGACGGGAGGCATCCCTCACCTTGATACAGAAGGCGCGCGACAGCAGATGGAGAGGTGGCGGGGAGACGAGCACAGCCGGCGGCGGCGGCGACTTTTCCTGCAGAGAGATGGGGTCGGGATCGGGAGCGAGTTGGGAGTTGGGAGTTGGGGGGAGGCGGAGACGTGAGTGCGTGTTACCGACAATTTTTTTCTCTCTGTGTTCGGTCGGGGATGGGAGGAAGTGTGGGATGGTTTCCGGGCCACGTCCAACGCAGGGTGGGCTGCTTTCTTTATGCGCGAGAGGAAGGCAGTATCGATGGTACGTGGGCTTGCGGGCTGGATTTTGTGCGGGCGTGTGGGACACCGCGCGATGGCTGTTGTACGAGGCGGGGGATGGAACGAGGTGGTCGAACCATCACGACGTTCGATCCCCCTTTAATAGTGTGTGTGTGTGTGTATATATATATATATATATATATATATATATATATATATATATATATATATATACACATGCTAATTACCCCGAACCACCCGACATGCATTCCTCCCTGAAAAATGCACTGTAATGAGTTACGGCCAAATAAATCTGGCAACCCACCTGGTCCATGGGCTAATTCCTGCTGTTAGTAATCAGCCTTTAGGAAGTCAGTAATGAACTTATCATCACTATAATTTCCACTAAAATTATCGTTCCAATACTTTAACATTACCATATGCTCCTTTATTTTACTTGACCATACATTGTTTTACTATTGCATATGGCAGTATTACCATCGTTACTATACTTTTTAGTGTGTTTTACTATACTAGAGGGAGGCACATGTATTGCACTAATTCATCTCAAGTGGTAAAGCACTACCATTTCATCAACTCATCAACCCATTTTACAGTGAACAATTAGCGGCCACTAGCGTACGTGAACCAGTAACGCATTACCACTTCCTCAACCCATTTTACTGCCAACAATTAGTGATGGCTACGTGAGATGTAGGTGAACCAGTAACACATTACCACTTCCTTAACCCATTTTACTGCCAACACTGCCAACAATTAGCAGAGGTTGTGCACGTGACAGTAAGTGAACCGTTTATGATAGTAACAAAATTAAATGCATTACTATTTCTTTCATGGATTTTACCTCCGTTTGTTAACCGACAAGGAGATCCGAGCGACCCGGCTAATTAGGACCAGCGCGTACGATAAGGCATTCTATACACATATATATATATATATATATATATATATATATATATATATATATATATATATATATATATATATATACTCTAAAATATTTAGAACAAATATATATTTAATGTAATACCAACGGACCAAATAAGACCAAGTGGTGGAAGACCACTTGGGCCATAAAGGCCCAATAGGGGTGGCGCCCCCTTCTCCCCATGGAAAGGGGAGAGGGAGGCCGAATTGGAGGGGGGTTGCTCCTCCCCTTGGCCGGCCACAAGGGGGAAACTTCCCCCTCTTGTGTGGCGGCCCCTCCTCCCCTCCCAACCTATATATACTAGAGGATTTCCACCCTTTTGCAACACAAGTTTGGGTGCCTCTTCTAGTTAGTCCTAGACTAATTAGAGCTAGCCCTAGCCACCTCTAATCCTCATAATTAGAAGTCCAGTGTGGTTATAATCTCCTCCCTCTAATTCTTCAGTGACGATTAGCTCTGGCCGGCGAAGCGCTGCCGGATCGTGAAGACCGTACGCTTGCAACCAAGTAGAGAGGCCACGCTTTCGATCTTCGGTTCGAGGGATCGTTCAAGGGCGGTTCACGGGATCGCCATCAATGTTCGAGGGACTTCGAACATGATCTACACTGACTCTTCTTCTTCCACTGCAATCCAGAGTTGGTAGCGATCGTAGATCACAACCCGTTATGCATCTTCATATTGATCTTGGTGATCGTAGGTGCGAATTTTTTTGTTTTCTACTACGTTTCCCAACATGAAATTGTTCTTGTGGCATAGTGCGGAAAGATGGAAGAAGCCATCAAAGGTCAAGCTAGGATAACTATATGATACACCCAAAAGAATTTAATTGGTTTGTCACCAACTTGCATAACTTATCAAAATCATGTCAACACCAACTTGTATAACTTATCAAAACCATGTCAGTGCTTGTTTTGAACACAACAACAACAACAATTGTACCACATGTTTATCATGGAGTGAAATTTGCATGTGTCCTTTAACTTGTCAAGTACGTTCACTTTAATCATCAAAATCTCGGCGGGGAAATTGGCAACCTGGCATTTTGTTCGCTTCGGACACATCCAAGCCAATTTTCCCTCATGGTACACTGGCATGAATTGAGCAATATGCAAAGCATGCAAGGAAGTTAGGGCATCTCTACAGGCCTGACCATGCCATGTCTCTCGGACGGACTGGAGATCACCTACGAGCACCATTGGAGGACCCAGAAACTTCCCAAAATCTTGGTGAAAAAAAACACAAATCAAGTATCTAATATGCCACTGTATCAAATAAAACACTATAGGAAATCATCCAATATAGAGCATGTCGTGCCACTAACAAGTCCGATCGGCTGCCTCGGTAGGAGGGATAGTAGATCCGCTCCTGGTGAGCACACCATCAGCACATTGCAATGCGTAAAAGTGATGGAATCACGACTCCCTGCTAACTATGACTACACTCGTTTTCACGTTTATATGCAGAGTATTAAGCAAGGCTTTTAACAACATATGTTTCAATGACTTTCTGTTGATACAACACTACTAGGAAAAGGGCTATAAATAGGATTGATTCTAATGGCGCACCGTGGAAGAAGTGCGCCACTACTATATACTAATGGCGCACCAGTTTGTGATACGCCATTAGTGTGGAAGACACTAATGGTGCACCGTAAACAGGGTGCGCCACTAGTATGAATTAATTTTTTTCCATTTTCCCATACATACTAATGGCGCATCAGGTCCATAATGCGCCATTACTATCTATAACTACTAATGGCGCACCAAGCCGGCAGTGCGCCATTACTGTAAATTTTGTTTTATTCTTTTTTTTGCAAAACTACTAATGGCGCATCGTCGCACAGTGCGCCATTACTAGTTTAAACTAGTAATGGCGCACTCAGAGGAGATGCGCCATTAGTATATATACTTATTATTTTTACTTTTTTTAAATTTCATGGGCACTTTTTGAATTCATGGGCACTTTTTGAATTCACGAGGACACTTGATCTCGATTCCTCCTCCATCTCGATCTCGATCCCCCTCCATCTCGATCGCACCCGCACCCTCCCCCGCTAGCTCCACCCATCGCAACCCTCCCCCGCTCCACCGCCGGAGCACCCGGCCCCCGACCAAGACTTTTGAACATATTTTTAAATTTTTTTTACTATTTTTATAAAAAATATTACTTGTTATAATTTAAACAAGTTTGAACATATTTAAACACAAATAAATATAAAAAACAGCATTTAAAATGCATAAAAATATTACTGTTATGATTTAAACAAGTTTGAACATATTTAAACACAAATAAATATAAAAAACACCATTTAAAATGCATAAAAAAATATTGGGGATCCTGGGAATCGAACCCAGGACCTCCTGGTGTGTGTGCTGCGTGCTGACCAGTCAGGCTAATGGGTGGGTTCTGTTGTAGATAGGGTTGGGCTGTAGATATGGCTACAGTCGTACTTATGGCGCACCGGCGTGTGGTGCGCCATTAGAAAGCTTCCCTCCACCTATTCCCCTCTGGCCTCTCTCCCTCCCTCGCCAGATCCCCCCCACTCGACCTAACTTTGCCCCCGTGCCGTCGCCCCCGCGCCGTCGCCCCCCGAGCCAGAGGAGACGCCGAGCCGAGCGCCGCCTACCTCGCCGTCCCCCCTCCGCCCGCGCCCGCGCCCTCGACGTCCTCCGCCCAAGCCGAGACGCAGAGACAGGCGAGTGGAGGAGCCCACCGCGTGTCACCGGAGCTTCAACGCCCAGCCGCTGCCGGAGCTTCAACGCCGGCGTCTTCCTCCATTCCTCCATCCCCTCCCCCAGGTGATTCCTCCCTTCTCCTCCATCCCCTCACCTGCAAACCCTAGGGTAGGCCTGGCTTTCCGGTGACACGCGGCCTTGCCTGCCCCTTCCCCGGCGTCTTTGTGTTATTCGACGCCACCGCCCGACCCTCTGCCGCGGCAGGCAGCCGATGCCTTTCCCCCAAGCGTCGCCTCGGTGCCCCTCTCCTGACCATAGTAGGATTCTTGACTGTGCCTCCATCATCACTGTGAACGGCCGTCGCGATTGTGCGTTCCTCTCGTGGCTAAAATAATTGTACATCTTCTCTGCCTATTTGATATGTAAGTAGTGTGTTTTCCACTTCTGGTTGATATGCAAGTAATGTGTGCCCATTGGAGGTTAATGTCATATAGGAAAGAGGGAAGCACCACAATGAACTGCAGTCGAGTTCGAGGAATAATTGTTCTTATAATGCAATTTGGGCTCTGTTAATTGGTGATTTCTATTCTAAAAGTCCACTTTTATAGGGAAAAAGTAGGTGCCACAATCTTGAACCCCCTGTTAGTGTTAGATATTCAAGGACCTGATTTAGATTGACCTTGTATGTTTGATATGTTGAATCAAAAGCTAGCAATAATCTGTTGTATGCTTGCACCAAATCCTTTAAAAATATATGCTTTTCAACAACTGTTTATATGTCAACTCCTCCAAATTAGGAACACATCTAATGACCACATGTGAGTTTGGTACTGCATTTATGATCAGTTCCGCTGAATAAGTACTGAGCAAATGACACGATATTTATTAAAAATAAGGAACTGCTTTTGCCTACTGACAACCATCACAAATAAGTAATTTAGTTTTTGGTGAAAAATGAAATGACTTGATTCTTATACAGTTAGAAGAATTTCCTTTTCTTTTTAATGTGCATTATGAATTAAGTTAAAAGTGTGCATTTAACTTTCAGCAGTGCATGTCCAAGTCATCTGTAATGCAAATCACAAACTAAAAGGCTCACATCTAGAGAAATGACAACACCTAGGGCTCAGCATACGTAGCACTGGAGTCTGACTATAGTTGCATATATAAGATATAACTTAGAACTTGGTGTTTTCATCTAAAATTATCGAAACTATCGGGAAAAATGCAGATAGGTGGCAATAAAGTGATATATCCAAAAGCTCAATTTGTAATATTAGGTATGAAGACCTCTATGTGGATGCTAACAAACAACGACTGAAATAGCAAAACTGTAATGCCATGCAAGTTCTGGGCAGGACAGTATACAGGTTTGTAAAATGCAAGTGGATTTTGGTGCCAGTGTTCGTGTAGTACTCTGCATTAATAAATCTAACTATATGAGCTCTCAATACTTGTGTAATATGATTGCTTTTGGGCTGTTTGAAGACATGTTGAATCGGGTTTATGTGTTATTTAGGATGAACTCCTTGCACTGCTGTTAAAGCCTAACTATATTGCTGTTGTTACTTTTATGTATACATATTGTTTTTGTTAATACTTGTGTAATATCATTTCTTTATTTTTGTTAAGTGGAGCGAACAAAATCATTTATCTGGTTTTATTATTTCGCATACCCACTTGGAACTGCAATTTCATTTATGTTGTTATAAGTTTGTTGCTGTCAGCATGAGTTAACTTGCTGTCATTTATCGAAATTCAGAATGTGCTGGACTATATGTTCATTGGTACTACTTGTGATGCTGCTGCTGTACTAGGAAATTTTGTCAACTTGTGATGCTGCTGCTGTACCCCGAGAGGCCCTTGAGTTTGCCGGAATGTCGATTAACTTCCGTTCCGGCAAATTCGGGCACTCCATATGTCCTATTTTCAGCAAAGGTCATGCTGAAATTTTCCGTGAATTTTAGCATGACTTTGCTAAAAATAGGACATATGGGGTACTTGCGACTAATGCCTGTTATCATGCATGGGTACTAATTGGTCTCTTCTGCTGCTTATCAGAGATGGCGGGAAGCAGCCACCGCCGATCTGCGACACCGCAGTATGAGTTGGATGCTTCCGAGTTCTTCACTATCATACTTGAGGCTTCAGTATCATCCATGACGCAGGTATATAAAATGAGAGATCTCCCCTTCACCCATCTTATTATGATATCTGTTGTTTGCTACATCACTCATTTTCCCAAACTGCAGAGGCTGCCTGACAGTTTTATGAACATGCTGATGGGTGAAGATCCGCCAAATAATGTGAAGCTGCGACAGTGGCAGCGGGTTTCACAGCGATGGGATGTGCAGTTGGCGATCAAGAAGGGCCACATGTACTTGTCTCGTGGGTGGGAGAAGTTCTACCGTGCCTATGACCTGCAGCTGGGGTACTTCCTTGTCTTGAATGCACACGACGCCAACATGCTCATCGTGAAGGTGTACAACAAGACTATATGTATGATGCGCTCGCTGCCGATGATGATGCCGACGTTCGCCTCTTCTTATTCCTCTACATTTGGCTTTGTCTCACATCGATTGTTAACGGTCATTGTTGCATTTTGGACAGGTAGGAGCAGCGGCGACATCAGCTACTGACCAAAGTAGCAGCGACTATGGTACATGTAGCGAAGCAGCAATGATTCGCTATAGCTATAGCAAAGCGATTCTGCACCAAAGATAGACAACAAGAAGGATGATCCGGACTGGAGTGCGGGAGAAGAGGAGCAGTGAGGATGAGGAGCTGCATGATGACGATGGGCATCGGTGAGGATGACCTAGCTGGTGGTGGTGACCAAGGGCAAGAGATGGTGGTGGCTGACCATGGGCAAGAGATGGAGGTGGTGAGGATGACCTAGCGATGGTCGTGCTCAAGGTGGCCTCGCGATGGTGGTGGTGCTGACAATGACCACGCACCGGTGGTGGCGCCGGCGATCCCACAGTGGGCGACATGACCACGCCAATTGTGGTAGAAGACTACATCCCACTACCTCCACTGCCGCCACCGCCTCGCCGTTCTAGGCGCATCAGGGAGATGAAGGAGAAGAAGGAGAAGAACTGCCTACTTTGTCGTGTATGTCGATCTCCTATAGGTTAGCTATCCAAAATGATATATATATATATATATATATATATATATATATATATATATATATATATATATATATATACTTAGTTACCTATGTTATCTCTAATATGCTTAGTTTCCTATAGGTTAGCTTCATTTTACCTAAGTTGGCTCTAATATACTAACTTAGAGCTTATATGCTTAGTTTCCTATAGGTTAGCTCCAAAATAACTTATGTTAGCACAAAATGATCAAGTTTACATAATAAGCTTATAGTCTTTTTCTTAATCTTCTTCTTTTCCAAAATGACATAGGTTAGCTTCATTTTACCTAAGTTGGCTCTAATATACTAACTTAGACCTTATATGCTTAGTTTCCTATAGGTTAGCTCCAAAATAACTTATGTTAGCACAAAATGATCAAGTTTACATAATAAGCTTATAGTCTTCTTCTTCTTCTTCTTCTTCTTCTTTTCCAAAACTCTTCTTATTCTTCTTCTAGTATTCTTCTAGTCTTCTTCTTTTTCTTCTTCTAACTTCTTGTTTATCATTTTGCAGATTTGATTTAATTAACGGAAGCTTGCGTGGATGGAGTGCTTCTTTTCCATTTGTGTTTTTATTTTGTATCAATGTGAAACTTTTGTGAATTGATGGATAACGGTGTTGGATGAACAATGTGAAACTTTTGTAACGACGGAACTATGTGTTGGCTATGTATGTATATATGATGAAACTTGTGTGTTGGTTATGATTGCTATATGGATGCTTGTTGTATATATATATATGTTGAATATCTCATATGTGAAATAGTGACCTGAGATTAAGAAGAAAAGAATTAAAAAGTTGTTACTAATGGCACACTACCATGTGCTGCGCTATAAGTATAGCAGATAATAGTGGCGCACTGTGGGCAGTACTAATGGCGCACTGTGGGCAGTACTAATGGCGCACTGCCTGGTGCGCCATTAGAATACCAGATTCTAATGGCGCACATGTGGTGCGCCATTAGAAAAAAATTCTAATGGCGTGAGTCTAGTGGCGCACCAGCCATGCGCCATTAGAAGGCAAAACTGGTGCGCCACTAGCATGCCTTTGCCTAGTAGTGCAAGGTTGTATATTGTGAAGATTATGGCTTCTTAGATCCATTTCCAATCGATAGCAATGATGCAACTTACGGTGAATTATGCAAAGGATTTCTAAAAAATGTGGGAACTTCAAGAAACTACAATATAAACTTCAACTGATACCATGATACGATCAAAACGTCTTCCAGAGAGCTGCTTCACCGAAGGAGAGGATACGATAATAGTATATGAATGCCCATGTGCTCCTTGTGTTAGTATTGAACTGCATGAAAGCACAATTGCATGGTTGTTGCAACACATATAATATCAAACATTAATACTCCTACAATAGTGTTCCTATTTAAGTGTGAGAAGTGAGATGTAATATGAACATCTCAAAGGAGTTGTCCTGCGTACATGAGGTCGAACTGGAGTAGAGTTTCTAGGTTCACATTATATACACGAGATATAGAATATACATCTTCATGGGCTTTTGCAATGGCGATGAAACCCACTCAATCTAGAACTTGTAAGCATAAAGATTTGCGCCCCAAGAAGTATTCTACACAAAGTAGCAACAACTAGTAGGCTTCACATGTCAGCATGGTAAATAACACATCTGACATTACATGTGGTGGTGTTGCTTTAATCAGTTGTTGCTGCGTTATGAAACCAAGCTAGCTAGTTCTCTGTTATCTTAATGCGTAGTTTGTTTGATTGGGTTAATTCTTTATTAAATGCACAACTTACTCAATTCTAATACACATTAGGGAACTTTAACAGATTGGGTTTTAAGCAAAATTAGGTGGTGAAGATGATATTTATTTATTTACTACAATAGCTATTAGGGAAATATGCAGGTGACACTTACATGGATGAAGCACATGCACAAAGCATATGCGGGCCTAGCCATGCACGCTCTTTTGATTTCCGACACAGTCGATGGGATTGTGAGACCATGATGTGGTGATCACATGCATGTACAAAATTGACATGTTGCAAGGCGGGGGCCCACACGAGACCCGGTGATGGAACTGTGCATTCCTGACTACCCGTTACTACTTGCTACATCTTCAATAGATAGAATAAGGCAACGCTTTTACGAGATGATGATTTGATGATTTATGTGATTGTATATTGTGAAGCTTATGGCTGCCCAGGCATGGTTTTGCTTGCTAGTGAAAATTATACATAAGACGGTGAATGCAAAAGCTTGCTCAAAAAGCAAAGATTCAAAGAAACTTTAGAATGTTGAATAGTATGATCCAAATATCTAACAGGGAGCTATACATGATGCATATTTCAAACATTAGGGCTACTTGGGATGTTTTTTTGCATGTTAGCAATGATGCAACCTAGGACGACAAATTGCAAAGGCTTTCTGAAAATGCGGACATCTAAGGAAGCTACACTATGAATTTCAATTGCAATGAACAAACACGTAACATGGGCCTGCTTTATTAAGGGAGTGGATGCTCATAGGAGCACATGATTTCCCGTGTGCTCCTTATGGAATAGTTGAACTTCATAAAAGCATCCATCGTATGGTTGTTGACACGAGATCAAACCTCAATGTAGTAGTGTCCCTATTTAAGCATGAGAAGAGAGATGATATAGGATCATACTCCACAAAAAATCCATTCCACATACCCATGGTTGATCAAGGATTAGACCTCCGTCATTGCTAGGTTCATATAAACAAAAACCATGCACACCAACTTCCACTTTGTTGGAATTGCTTTTGCAATGCCGATGAAACCCACAAATATTCTAGGATTTGGAAGCTTCGGGACTTGTGACCCCATTGATCTAATTTCTACATGAAGTAACAACACCATGACGGCTAGGATGAGAATGACACCTTTTCGAGGTATGGTTGGACTAGTACAAGGTGTCCTTCAAGAGGCATAACATCAAGGTTCCAATCTCTATTTTTATTCCACCAAGACATTGATAAGTAGAAGATGGTCACTTTCGTATTGTATTTTGACCAGATCAACCCAACAAGATGGTGTGATGTCGCGCCAAATGTGAGAACCGGCAGCGGTGCTTTATTGTTAATCCTGTAGATAAAAACTAACACGAGCATATGAGACAACTAAGACAACATAAGAAACTGAAAAGCTGCACCAAACAAGGATACACCTGAGCAAGAGACGATACCCAAAGCCGGAACTTCCTTTTTTGACCGGAACTTACTCCAACACTAAAATTAAGCCCCAAAATGCCGTGACCTATCGAAACCAAGAAGCATAGGTTGCCGAATTTATGCTGATAGTTCATCGCTGTTTAAAAGTCCTATCTAATTCTCTCCGCCGGAGGATGAAACACGCATAATCATACTAGGCATGACACACGTTTCCACGCGCGCACACACACACACACAATCCCATCAGTTTTGTCGGAGATGTTTAAGATATTTTCAATAGCATGATGAGCTTTGCAAAAATAAACATAGCATGTTTTTTTTCTTGCGAGGAAACATATCATGTTTGTTAAGAAAAGGCGCCTTGTCTCCCTCACGTGCTCCATGTGTGTACACAGTTCAGGAAATCATTTCACATTGACAAGTTTACTCCAATATACTCCCTCCACTAGTAGAAAAGGGGGCAATGGTCCAGGCCGGTCCAGCCTATTAGTCCCGGTTCAAACCGAAACGGGACCAATGAAACATCGGACCGGTTCGTGAGCCCCGGGCCGGCCGGGCCACGTGGGCCATTGGTCCCGGTTAAATCTGGACCTATTGGTCCCGGTTATGAGACGAACAGGACCATTGGTCCTTGCTCGAGCCCAAACCTATTGGTCCCGGTTGGTGCTTGAACCGGGACCAATGGGCTCCCATTAGTCCCGGTTCGTGCCATCAACCGGGACTAAAAGTTGGTGCCCGTTATGACGTAGTTTAGTCCCACCTCGCCAACCGAAGGGGAACGGGACTGGTTTATAAGCCCTTCCCTCTCTACTTTATCGAGCTCCTCCGATAATGAAAATAGATGCGCTTATATAGGTAATTTAGCATAAATTCATACGGATTTCTCTTGAAATTCGTTATGAATTTAAGTTAATTCCTCTATAAGCGCATCTGCATCTCATTTCTGAGTAGTTTTTTTCTTTTTCTGCTATATTCTTTTTTTATTTCTGAGTTGTAATAAGCCATTAAAAATAAGCATATATGCTCCTTTTTTACTATAGTTAATCATAACTATTTTTTGCTTCTATTCATTTATGAGTAGTTTTTATATAGTTTTTCTTTTTCTGCTATATTTATTTTTTCTTTTTATTTCTGAGTTGTAATAAGCCATAAAAAATAAGCATATATGCTCCTTTTTACTATAGTTAATCACAACTATTTTTGCTTCTATTCATTTATGAGTAGTTTTTATATAGTTTTTCTTTTTCTGCTATATTTATTTTTCTTTTTATTTCTGAGTTGTAATAAGCCATAAAAATAAGCATATATGCTCCTTTTTACTATAGTTAATCACAACTATTTTTGCTTCTATTCATTTATGAGTAGTTTTTATATAGTTTTTCTTTTTCTGCTATATTTATTTTTTCTTTTTATTTCTGAGTTGTAATAAGCCATAAAAAATAAGCATATATGCTCCTTTTTACTATAGTTAATCACAACTATTTTTTGCTTCTATTCATTTATGAGTAGTTTTTATATAGTTTTTCTTTTTCTGCTATATTTATTTTTTCTTTTTATTTCTGAGTTGTAATAAGCCATTAAAAATAAGCATATATGCTCCTTTTTACTATAGTTAATCACAACTATTTTTTGCTTCTATTCATTTATGAGTAGTTTTTATATAGTTTTTCTTTATCTGCTATATTTATTTTTTCTGAGTTATAATAAGTCATTACAAATAAAAAGAGACGCAATGCTCGTTAATCTGCTTCAACCCTTTCGGGATAGTGTCAACCTTTGCACATAGCTCATGCAGTCTACCGTATCCCGCAAGGGTTGAAGCCGACCAACGTCTTGAGAGCATTGAGCATCTTCGTCATTGTATCTGCACTCGGGGCTTATAAACAGTGCGAGTGCCTCTCGCTTGGCGAGTGGGACTAAAACGAAGCTGCTGGAAGAATTAAAAAAAAAAACAGCTGCGAGACCATTGGTCCCGTTGGTGGCACCAATCGGGACCAATGCCCGGCTTTTGTCCCGTTCGTGGCGGCAACCGGGACCAATGCCCTCTTTAGTCGGTTTGTGCCACCAACCGACCAATGGTCTTCGTTTCCGCCCTTTGGGCTCTTTGAAAAAAGGTCTTTGGTCGGTTGGTGGCACAAACCGACTAAAGAGGGCATTGGTCCCGATTCTTCCACGAACCGACAAAAGCCTTTGCTATATAAGTAGCACTTAGGATTTCGAACCGCATCCCCACTTCGATCTCCTGCTCCTGCTGCCCCGCTCCCTGCCACCGACACCGCCGCCCGCCCCCCGCGCCGTCGCCTCGCCCTCACGCTGCCGTGCCGTCGCCGCCTGCCTCACTCATTGTCGCCGTCCAGCACACACCCGCCTGACGCAGACGTCATCGCCGCCCGATTCGACCGATCGACCCTGCCCACGCCGTCGCCCCTTCCCGCTTGCCCGCCCGTCGCGCCTTGCCAGACGCCTCCCCGCCGCACACAAGACCTCGCCGTCGCCGTGCCGTCGTGCAGGTCTTTTTTTATTTTTCTTAGATTTGTTTTAGATTTTTTTTAGTTCATAGATATTTTGTTATATTAGATTGTGTAATTTAGATATGTAGTTAATGTAGATTGTGTAATTAATTTGTTAGTTTTTATGTTAGATTTTTTTTCCTGTAAAAAGATTTGTGCATATTATGTAAGATTTTTATGTTAGATTTTTTATGTTAGTTTCTTTATGTTAGTTTCTTTATGTTAGTTTTTTTCTGTAAAATTTGTTCATATTATGTTAGATTTTTATGTAAGGTTTTTATGTTAGTTTTTTTCTGTAAAAAGAATTGTTCATATTATGTAATATTTTTTATGTTAGTTTCTTTATGTTAGTTTTTTTCTGTAAAATTTGTTCATATTATGTTAGATTTTTTATGTAAGGTTTTATGTTAGTTTTTTTCTGTAAAAAGAATTGTTCATATTATGTAATATTTTTATGTTAGTTTCTTTATGTTAGTTTCTTTATGTTAGTTTTTTTCTGTAAAATTTGTTCATATTATGTTAGATTTTTATGTAAGGTTTTTATGTTAGTTTTTTTCTGTAAAAGAATTGTTCATATTATGTAAGATTTTTATGTTAGTTTCTTTATGTTAGTTTCTTTATGTTAGTTTTTTTCTGTAAAATTTGTTCATATTATGTTAGATTTTTTATGTAAGGTTTTTATGTTAGTTTTTATGTTAGATTTTTTCTGTAAAATTTGTTCATATTATGTTAGTTTTTATGTCATGTTCGGACCTGGGCTCCGCTGGTTTGGTATTGGGAGGTGTTACCTTTCGGGGGCGTAGTAGGTTGGTGAGGAGGCAACCCGTTGTTGACCCGATCCTTGTTTGGTGGCGGTCGCGTGGGCGATGTGGTGGTGAGGCATCCGGACACCGCCAGCGTCGATACCGTCGGGCGCTACGGTTCTAGTTTTATTAGTGATAATATTCGATGATGTACGGACACCAAGAGATGATGTAGTATTCAACCCGTATGTACATCGATCATCTATAGTCAACCCGTGATTTATAATAATGATCTAGTTTAATATTTGAATTATGAGCGTGGGCGGAAATGTCGTCCTCATCGGACGCACGAAAATCGCTGAAGTCGATGGTGCCACGATGACCGAGGTATGTCGACAATTCATTGAGCTGGAGGAAGATCGGCGATTCAGCATTAAGCTCGAGGAGACTTGCGATGTTCATACGATGCATAGCGGCGACAATAGTTTTTTTCGTAATTAAGCACGACTTCAACTATTTTAACGTGTAATTTTCATCTTTTCAATTTGACTAGCTTATCCCATGCTTTGCAAGACGCTATGTCTTGGAGAGGATGGATTTTGAAGACCATGAAAATTTGAAACAAAAAAATTGTCCTAAGTACCGAACATGATGTGGATTTTCAAGTAAAGCTGTACAATGCTCAGAGTGTAACCCATTTTGGTTGCAAAATTGGGATGCATTTTGCAAGATGTATGGTCTTGATGAGGGTATGATTATCACCATGGATCTTGGTGATCCTACAATCGAGCAAGAGACACCTACGATTTGGGTCTTTGTGCATACACCTCCAGTTCTTCCCTCATGTGAGCTAAGCATAGTTATTAAGTAATTTATATTGTTTATTTCAAAATATATAGTTGACAACTTATCTCCATTGACAGCTTATTTTCATTCTTCAAAGAATGTGCGGAAGATGGTAGACAGAACATACTACAACGAAGGCTGCGAATTAACTTATCGGGAGAAAGCGACATCTAGTCGGATTTTGTAGAGATCTTGAGAATTACAATATCTACAATCAAACTCCTCAACATTATGGTCAATACGTGCCACTAGTGCACGTGTTGAACTCTGATAACTACCATGGAGATACCTTGATACGATTATTTTTACTATTACAACATCCGTGCATCTTTTGCACACTTCTAATTAAACTAGTACATCATTGCTAACTCTGAAGTTATTACTATGTTTTCAACAGATAATCCCGAATGAGTGTGTCCCTCATCGATGTATACGCGTGGTAGCCTTCATGTTTTGAACATACTACCAGGTCGTCCTCTGAATCTCAACTGTCCATATCGGGTTTCTAAAAGAAGTGGAGACATAACAATCAAAGAATGGAAAAAATGTATGGACAGTCGTAAGGAGCTTCTTGGAAGCAATAAGCGTGAAAGGCAAGAATTGGAGACAGGATGATCGCCATTCTTCATAATGGAGAGTCGGGGTCTATATTGTTTTATGCTATTTTACCTTAAGGGTGTTTTAGGTCCTATACCTAGTAATTGATGATCATGTGCTAAGAACAATTATATATGTAGGGTTGGGTTCGATGACTATATACGAGGATGATGATCGTATGACTTATTATTAATAACGAGCTAGTAGAAGTAGTATGATGATGCATGATTAGTAGGACTTTATTATATACATATATATGATGATGATGCAAAGCATGCATGAGCCATGTCATATATATATCTGCAGGGTGCAATGAACATATAAGCGTTGATAAACCAAGGACGAAGATAAGAGAGGACACTTCTCTCTATTAGCTAGCTATAAATAACAACCTAAAATAAACCACAAAACCCTAAAGCAGCCACTTTCTTAAAAAAAAAAAAAGACTTTTGGTCCCGGTTGGTGCCACCAACCGGACCAAAGACCTCTCGACTGGGCTCGGTGCACGCCGCCACGTGGAGTTACATTGGTCCCGGTTCGTCTCTGAACCGGGACTAATGTCTGGTGGCATTAGTAACGACCCATTAGTCCCGGTTCATGAACCGGGACTAAAGGCCCTTACGAACCGGGACTAATGGGTTGTTTTCTACTAGTGCTCCGTTCCTAAATGTAAGTCTTTGTAGAGATTCCGTGGACTATGTACGAAGTAAAATGAATGAATCCACACTTAAAATGCATCTATATACATCCGTATCTACTCCCTCCGTTCCTAAATATTTGTCTTTCTAGACATTTCAAATGACTACTACATACGGATGTATGTAGACATATTTTAGAGTGTAGATTCACTCATTTTGCTCCGTATGTAGTCATTTGTTAAAATGCCTAGAAAGACAAATATTTAGGAACGGAGGGAGTAGTTCATAGTGAAATCTCTACAAAGACTTATATTTAGGAACGGAGGGAGTATATTCATTGACTTTGACCATTATAAACACAAGTGTTTAATTTCCCCCTTCTCATGATTAGAGATGGCCTGTTGCGGCACCTCGACTACACTATTCTTTTTGAGGGATTTTGCTGCCTTTAACAGGTGGCATTGTATGCTGCCGTCTTTGTGTGTTGTGAGTTGTGACCTTGTCACTGACTTTGAACACACGCCATGGATGGCCAACCTGGTCTCTGTTTGGACGACTGCTTGCATGTACAGACACAGGCCACGAGGCTGGGGCTACGTCGTTGCTAAATCGGTAATTCTAATCAATCCGGTTGTTACTCCTTTGTTCAAAACTCTAGATTGTGCTTACTGTCAGTAGCCCACGTCCCAGGCAAACCCATATAGTGCTACAGTCAACAAAGGCTTTCTCCGCCACGCTCCAGGCCGAGGCCCGGGCTTCCTTGCGCCGCGCCTGCTTACTGTTGCGGGTATTTTCGAAGATCATCAGACACAACCCTTGCTTCATGTTTGTTGATTTTCTACATAAATCTAAAAGCGCATTTTTATGGAGAATCAAAAGGGGAGAACTTTATATGCTGTGAATTTGGAAGAAACCACACGAATTGGAATTACGTAGAAGGCCCTCATTGGCATACTCGGTTTTCTCATCTTATAAATTATGGAAGTAGTAGGGCTTTTTAGCTCCTTGTGTTAATAAGTTGAATACCACTAAGTGTGTATATTGGGTCGATCAAAGTAAAAGGCCAAGAACTCAAAATTGAAGGCATGGAGTGCAAGTTTGAGCTTCAGGACCTTGATCTCCAGGCCAGGTGCCACAGGTTGATTGAAGGCGTTTTTTCCGAGTGAAATGGGAGTTTTATTTTAAAAGTGTAGAGTTACATGAAGGAAATATGCCCTAGAGGCAATAATAAAGTTATTATTTATTTCCTTATTTCATGATAAATGTTTATCATTCATGCTAGAATTGTATTAACCGGAAACATGATACATGTGTGAATGCATAGACAAAACAAGATGTCACTAGTATGCCTCTACTAGACTAGCTTGTTAATCAAAGATGGTTATGTTTCCTGACCATGAACAAAGGAGTTGTTATTTGATTAACGAGGTCACATCATTAGTAGAATGATCTGATTGACATGACCCATTCCCTTAGCTTAGCACACGATCGTTTAGTATGTTGCTACTGCTTTTATCCATGACTTATACATGTTCCTGTAACTATGAGATTATGCAACTCCCGTTTACCGGAGGAACACTTTGGTGCTACCAAACGTCACAACGAATCGGGTGATTATAAAGGAGTACTACAGTGTCTCCAAAGGCGATGTTGGGTTGGCGTATTTGAGATTAGGTTTTGTCACTCCGATAGTCGGAGAGGTATCTCTGGGCCCTCTCGGTAATGCACATCATCAAGCCTTGCAAGCACTACAACTAATGAGTTAGTTGTGAGATGATGTATTACGGAACGAGTAAAGAGACTTGCGATAACGAGATTGAACTAGGTATTGGATACCGACGATCGAATCTCGGGCAAGTAACATACCGATGACAAAGGAACAACGTATGTTGTTATGCGGTCTGACCGACAAAGATCTTCGTAGAATATGTAGGAACCAATATGGGCATCCAGGTCCCGCTGTTGGTTATTGACCGTGAATGGTTCTAGGTCATGTCTACATTGTTCTCGAACCGTAGGGTCCGCACGCTTAAGGTTTCGATGATGCTTAATTATGAGTTTATGTATTTTGATGTACCGAAGGAGTTCGAGTCCCGGATGTGATCACGGACATGACGAGGAGTCTCGGAATGGTCGAGACATAAAGATTGATATATTGGAAGCCTATGTTTGGAGTTCGAATGGTTCCAGTAAAACGGAATTCTACCGAGTACCGGAGGTTACGGAACCCCGGGAGGTAAATGGGCCTCGGTGGGCCTTAGTGGAAAGGAGAAGGGCAGCCCTAGGAGGGCGCGCCCCCCCTTCCCTAGTCCTACTAGGACTAGGAGAAGGGGCCGCCCCCTCTCTCTTTCCCCCCGGAATCCTAGTCCAACTAGGATTGGGGAATCCTACTCCCAGAGGGAGTAGGACTCCCGTATGCGCCTCCCTTGGCCGCCGCCCCCTCCCTTGCTCCTTTATATCTGGGGCAGGGGGCACCTTGGAACACACAAGTTGATCGTGAGATCGTTCCTTAGCCGTGTGCGGTGCCCCCTCCACCATATTCCACCTCGGTTATACTGTCGCGAAGCTTAGGCGAAGCCTGCGCCGTGAAACATCAAGATCGTCCCACGCCGTCGTCTTGACGGAACTCTCCTCGACACTCGGCTGGATCGGAGTACGAGGGACGCCATCGAGCTGTACGTGTGTCAAGAACTCGGGCGCCGAGTAACGGCGCCGGATCGGTCGGATCGCGAGGAGAACGTCGACTACTTCCTCTACGTTGTGATCGCTTCGCCGGGTCTACAAGGGTATGTGGACAACACTCTCCCCTCTCGTTGCTATACATCACCATGATCTTGCGTGTGCGTAGGAAAATTTTTGAAATTACTACGTTCCCCAACAGTGGCATCCGAGCCTAGGTTTTTTCTATGGTTTGATGTTTTGCACGAGTAGAACACAAGTGAGTTGTGGGCGATACAAGTCATACTACCTACCAGCATGTCATACTTTGGTTCAGCGGTATTGTGAGATGAAGCGGCCCAGACCGACATTACGCGTACGCTTACGCGAGACTGGTTTCACCGCCATGAGCACTCGTTGCTTAAAGGTGACTGGTGGGTGTCTGTCTCTCTCACTTTAGTTGAACCGAGTGTGGCTACGCCCGGTCCTTGAGAAGGTTAAAACGGAGTCTATTTGACGAAGTATCGTTGTGGTTTTGATGCGTAGGTGAGACTGGTTCTTGCTTAAGCCCGTAGCAGCCACGTAAAATTTGCAACAACAAAGTAGAGGACGTCTAACTTGTTTTTGCAGGGCATGTTGTGATGTGATATGGTCAAGACGTGATGCTATATTTTATTGTATGAGATGATCATGTTTTGTAACCAAAGTTATCGGCAACCGGCAGGAGCCATATGGTTGTCGCTTTATTGTATGCAATGCAATCGCATCTGTAATGCTTTACTTTATCACTAAGCGGTAGCGATAGTCGTAGTAGCATAAGTTTGGCGAGGCGACAACGATGCTGCGATGGAGATCAAGGTGTCGCGCCGGTGACGATGGTGATCATGATGGTGCAACAAGATGGAGATCGTGAAGCACAAGATGATGATGACCATATCATATCACTTATATTGATTTGCATGTGATGTTTATCCTTTTATGCATCTTATCTTGCTTTGATTGACGGTAGCATTATAAGATGATCTCTCACTAAATAATCAAGAAGTGTTCTCCCCGAGTATGCACCGTTGCCAAAGTTCGTCGTGCCCGCACACCACGTGATGATCGGTGTGATAAGCTCTCGTCCATCTACAACGGGTGCAAGCCAGTTTTGCACCGCAGAATACTCGGGTTATACTTGACGAGCCTAGCATATGCAGATATGGCCTCGAACACGGAGACCGAAAGGTCGGCGTGAATCATATAGTAGATATGATCAACATAAGATGTTCACCATTGAAAACTACTCCATTTCACGTGATGATCGGTTATGGTTTAGTTGATTTGGATCACGTGATCACTTAGATGACTAGAGAGATGTTTTTCTAAGTGGGAGTTCTTAAGTAATATGATTAATTGAACTTAAATTTATCATGAACTTAGTACCGATAGTATCTTGCTTGTTTATGTTTGATTGTAGATAGATGGCTCGTCTTTGTTGTTCCGTTGAATTTTAATGCGTTCCTTGAGAAAGCAAAGTTGAAAGATGATGGTAGCAATTACGGACTGGGTCCGTAACGAGGATCATCCTCATTGCTGCACGAAAGAGCTACGTCTGGATGCACCGCTAGGTGCCAGAACTCTTGCTAATGCAACTGCAGATGTTATGAGCGTCTGGCGAGCAAAGCTGATGACTACTCTATAGTTCGAGTGTGCCATGCTTTACGGCTTAGAACCGGGACTTCAACGACGTTTTGAGCGTCATGGAGCATATGAGATGTTCCAGAGTTGAAGTTAATATTCCAACAGAATGCCCGGATTGAGAGATATGAAGTCTCCAATAAGTTCTATAGCTGCAAGATGGAGGAGAACAGTTACATTAGTGAGCATATACTCGAAATGTCCGGGTACTACAATCACTTGACACAATTGGGAGTTAATCTTCCGGATGATTGTGTCATTGATGAATTCTCAATCACGCCACCAAGCTACAAAGGCTTCGTGATGAACTATAATATGCAAGGGTTAGTAAAGACTATGCACGAGCTCTTACAATGCTAAAGGCTGCGGAGGTAGAAATCAAGAAGGAGCATCAAGTGTTGATGGTCAATAAGACCACTAGTTTCAAGAAGAAAGGCAAAGGGAAGAAGAAGGGAATCTCAAGAAGAACAAGAAGCAAGTTGCTGCTCGGAGAAGAAACCCAAGTCGGCCCTAAACCTGAAACCGAGTGCTTCTCTGCCGCAAGCGCACTAGTCACCGGAAGCGGAACTGCCCCAAGTATTTGGCGGATAAGAAGGATGGCAAGGTGAACAAAGGTATATGTGATATACATGTTATTGATGTGTACCTTACTAGAGCTCGCAGATAGCACTGGTATTTGATACTGGTTCATTGCTAATATTTGCAACTCGAAACAGGGACTACAGATTAAGCGAACTCTGGCAAAGGACGAGGTGACGATGCGCGTGGGAAATGGTTCCAAAGTCGATGTGATCGCGGTCGGCACGCTACCTCTACATCTACCTTCGGGATTAGTTTTAGACCTAAATAATTGTTATTTGGTGCTGCGTTGAGCATGAACATTATATCTGGATCTTGTTTAATGCGAGACGGTTATTCATTTAAATCGAGAGAATAATGGTTGTTCTATTTATATGAGTAATATCTTTTATGGTCATGCACCCTTGAGGAGTGGTCTATTTCTTATGAATCTCGATAGTAGTGATACACATATTCATAATGTTGAAACCAAAAGATGCAGAGTTGATAACGAAAGTGCAACTTATTTGTGGCAATCGCCGTTTAGGTCATATCGGTGTAAAGCGCATGAAGAAACTCCATCTTGATGGACTTTTGGAGTCACTTGATTATGAATCACTTGGCACTTATGAACCGTGCCTCATGGGCAAGATGACTAGAACACCGTTCTCGGTACTATGGAGAGAGCAACAGATTTGTTGGAAATCATACATACTGAGATGTATGTGGTCCGATGAATGTTGAGGCTCGTGGCGGATATCGTTATTTTCTCACCTTCACAGATGACTTAAGCAGATATGGGTATATCTACTTAATGAAACATAAGTCTGAAACGTTTGAAAAGTTCAAAGAATTTCAGAGTGAAGTTGAAAATCATCGTAACAAGAAAATTAAGTTTCTACGATCGATCGTGGAGGTGAATATTTGAGTTCTGAGTTTGGTCTACATTTGAAACAATGCGGAATAGTTTACGCAACTCACGCCACCGGAACACCACAGCAGTAATGGTGTGTCGAGCGTCGTGTCGTACTTTACTAGATATGGTACGATCTATGATGTCTCTTACAGATTTACCGCTATCGTTTTGGGGTTATGCTCTAGAGACAGCCGCATTCACACTGAATAGAACACCGTCGAAATCCGTTGAGGCGACACCTTATGAACTGTGGTTTAGCAAGAAACCAAAGTTGTCGTTTCTTAAAGTTTGGGGATGCGATGCTTATGTGAAAAAGCTTCAACCTGATAAGCTCGAACCCAAATCGAGAAATGTGTCTTCATAGGATACCCAAAGGAGACAGTTGGGTACACCTTCTATCACAGATCCGAAGGCAAGACATTCGTTGCTAAGAATGGATCCTTTCTAGAGAAGGAGTTTCTCTCGAAAGAAGTGAGTGGGAGGAAAGTGGAACTTGATGAGGTAATAGTACCTTCTCCCTTACTTGAAAGTAGTTCGTCGCGAAACCAGTTTACGAGACACCTACACCAAGTAGTGAGGAAGTTGATGATGTTGATCATGAAACTTCAGATCAAGTTACTTCAGAACCTCGTAGATCAACGAGTAAGATCCGCACCAGAGTGGTACGGCAATCCTGTTCTGGAAGTCATGCTACTAGATCATGATGAACCTACGAACTATGAAGAAGCGATGGTGAGCCCAGATTCCGCAAAATGGCTTGAGGCCATGAAATCTGAGATGGGATCCATGTATGAAAACAAAGTGTGGACTTTGGTTGACTTGCCGAGGGTAGGCAAGCAATAGAAAACAAGTGGATCTTCAAGAAGAAGACCGACGCGACGGTAATGTTCTTGTCTATAAAGCTCGACTTGTCGCAAAGGTTTTCGACAAGTTCAAGGGATTGACTACGATGAGACCTTCTCACCCGTGGCGATGCTTAAGTCCGTCCGAATCATGTTAGCAATTGCCGCATTTTATGATTATAAAATTTGGCAAATGGATGTAAAGACTGCATTCTGAATGGATTTCTAGTTGTATATGATGCAACGGAAGGTTTTATCGATCCAAAGGAGCTAACAAAGTGTGCAAGCTCCAGCGATCCATATATGGACTGGTGCAAGCATCTCGGAGTTGGAATAAACGTTTTGATAGTGTGATCAAAGCATTTGGGTTTGTCTGACTTTTGGAGAAGCTGTATTTACAAGAAAGTGAGTGGGAGCTCAGAGCATTTACGATCTTATATGTGGATGACATATTGCTGATCGGAAATGATATAGAATTTCTGGATAGCATAAAGGGATACTTGAATAAGAGTTTTTCAATGAAAGACCTCGGTGAAGCTGCTTACATATTGGGCATCAAGATCTATAGAGATAGATCAAGGCGCTTAATTGGACTTTCACAAAGCACATACCTTGACAAAGTTTTGAAGAAGTTCAAAATGGATCAAGCAAAGAAAGGGTTCTTGCACGTGTTACAAGGTGTGAAGTTGAGTCGGACTCAATGCCCGACCACTGCGGAAGATAGAGAGAAGATGAAAGATGTTCCTATGCTTCAGCCATAGGCTCTATCATGTATGCAATCTTGTGTACCAGACTGATGTGTGCCTTGCTATAAGCCTAGCAGGAGGTACCAAAGTAATCCAGAGTGGATCATCGGACAGCGGTCAAGAACATCTGAAATACGAAAAGGACGAAGGATATGTTTCTCGTATATGGAGGTGACAAAGAGCTCATCGTAAAGGTTACGTTGATGCAAGCTTTGACACGATCCGGACGATTCTAAATCGCAGACCGGATCGTATTTACACTAAGCGGAGGAGCTGTCGGTTGGTGCAGTTCTAAACAAAGCGTCGTGGCGGGATCTACATGTGAAGCGGAATACATAGCAGCTTCGAAGCAGCTAATGAAGGAGTGCGGATGAAGGAGTTCATATCCGATCTAGGTGTCATACCTAGTGCATCGGGTCCAATGAAAATCTTCGTGACAATCTTGGAGCAATAGCCTTAGCAAAGGAATCCAGATTTCACAAGAGGACCAAACACATCAAAGACGCTTCAATTCCATCCGGACTTAGTCGGACGGAGACATAGAGATTTGCAAGATACATACGGATCTGAATGTTGCGAACCCGTTGACTAAGCCTCTTCCACGAGCAAAACATGATCGGCACCAAGACTCCATGGGTGTTAGAATCATTACTGATGTAATCTAGATTATTGACTCTAGTGCAAGTGGGAGATCAAGGAAATATGCCCTAGAGGCAATAATAAAGTTATTATTTATTTCCTTATTTCATGATAAATGTTTATCATTCATGCTAGAATTGTATTAACCGGAAACATGATACATGTGTGAATGCATAGACAAAACAAGATGTCACTAGTATGCCTCTACTAGACTAGCTTGTTAATCAAAGATGGTTATGTTTCCGACCATGAACAAAGGAGTTGTTATTTGATTAACGAGGTCACATCATTAGTAGAATGATCGATTGACATGACCCATTCCCTTAGCTTAGCACACGATCGTTTAGTATGTTGCTCTGCTTTTATCCATGACTTATACATGTTCCTGTAACTATGAGATTATGCAACTCCGTTTACGGAGGAACACTTTGGGTGCTACCAAACGTCACAACGTAATCGGGTGATTATAAAGGAGTACTACAGTGTCTCCAAAGGCGATGTTGGGTTGGCGTATTTGAGATTAGGTTTTGTCACTCCGATAGTCGGAGAGGTATCTCTGGGCCCTCTCGGTAATGCACATCACTGAAGCCTTGCAAGCACTACAACTAATGAGTTAGTTGTGAGATGATGTATTACGGAACGAGTAAAGAGACTTGCGTAACGAGATTGAACTAGGTATTGGATACCGACGATCGAATCTCGGGCAAGTAACATACCGATGACAAAGGGAACAACGTATGTTGTTATGCGGTCTGACCGACAAAGATCTTCGTAGAATATGTAGGAACCAATATGGGCATCCAGGTCCGCTGTTGGTTATTGACCGTGAATGGTTCTAGGTCATGTCTACATTGTTCTCGAACCGTAGGGTCCGCACGCTTAAGGTTTCGATGATGATTAATTATGAGTTTATGTATTTTGATGTACCAAGGAGTTCGAGTCCCGGATGTGATCACGGACATGACGAGGAGTCTCGGAATGGTCGAGACATAAAGATTGATATATTGGAAGCCTATGTTTGGAGTTCGGAATGGTTCCGGCGGCAAAACGGAATTCTGAGTACTTAGGAGGTTACCGGAACCCCGGGAGGTAAATGGGCCTCGGTGGGCCTTAGTGGAAAGGAGAAGGGCAGCCCTAGGAGGCGCGCCTCCCCCTTCCCTAGTCCTACTAGGACTAGGAGAAGGGGCCGCCCCTCTCTCTCTTTCCTCCGGAATCCTAGTCCAACTAGGATTGGGGAATCCTACTCCCAGAGGAGTAGGACTCCCGGCAGCGCCTCCCTGGCCGCCGCCCCCTCCCCTGCTCCTTTATATCACGGGCAGGGGGGGGCACCTTGAACACACAAGTTGATCGTGAGATCGTTCCTTAGCCGTGTGCGGTGCCCCCCTCCACCATATTCCACCTCGGTTATACTGTCATGAAGCTTAAGCGAAGCCTCGCGCCGTGAAACATCAAGATCGTCACCACGCCGTCGTCTTGACGGAACTCTCCCTCGACACTCGGCTGGATCGAGTACGAGGGCGTCATCGAGCTGTACGTGTGTCAAGAACTCGGGCGCCGGAGTAACGGCGCCGGATCGGTCGGATCGCGAGGAGAACGTCGACTACTTCCTCTACGTTGTGATCGCTTCGCCGGGTCTACAAGGGTATGTGGACAACACTCTCCCCTCTCGTTGCTATACATCACCATGATCTTGCGTGTGCGTAGGAAAATTTTTGAAATTACTACGTTCCCCAACATTACAATCAACCGACAGAAGTTCAGCTATACATGGATGGCCTCTGCGAAGCCAACAAGCCATACTATGATCAGTTCTACCATGATTGAAGGCATTGAAGATTACATCAACTGAAAGGTTATACGAGGGTCTTGACAAGAAAATCGGTTGCAGTTTTAGGATCGTAAAGGTATATTTTCACATATCTCACATCAACTGAGTGGATCCTCTTTTACCAATGGTCAAACTATAAACCGTTTATATCCAAATGCATGCTGCAAGGATGTCAAATGTGTTCTTTGAGATCATCATAGGTTTCACTCCTATTGTGCATGTCTCTTGCTTCACTGCCGCCTTCATAAACCATGCCACTCGGTCTCTCCGAAAGATTTACTTGTATGAGTATAGCTCAGAGTCACTAACTTGTATATCTTGTCCAAACCATGTCGGTGCAGGTTCATGCATTATATAACATCTTCATGTATTTATTATGGAGTTAAATGTACCCAAGGTTCTTTAGGTGGGTTCTTTTTAGTCTGTAAACTAGTAACTTGCCATTGTGGCATGCCGACCTGGATTCGGCACACACTTGAGCGAGTCCAATAATAAATGGGCCCTTAGAATGCCAAAAGATAACACATTCTGAAATGATCCAATGGAATAATGGGTCGTTAATGGGTATACATCGATATACTGTTCATCATGGGCTAGTTTCACAACGGGCCGTTTATGGGACAAGATTTACAAAGGGCCTCATATGGGCCGAAAGATGTCATGGGCCATACATGGGCCGGAAGTTACAACAGGCTGGAATCATATTGGACATCCCATATGGCGCTACTGGGCCTAACTCGGATAGGCTATAATGGGCTGTGAGTTAGCGGGCTATAAATGGGCTACATGCGAACAAGCCGTTAACATGCCTTCCGTGGGCCGGGCCGCTACCTTTTGACTAGGTCAAATGGGCCGGCCTTTTGGCCTGAATGGGTCACTGTTGGGCCATGCCACGTGTCGAAGTATCATAGGCGTCCTGTCCATTCGCTGGATGACATCTGCCAGCACTGAGCTGACACGTGGATACTCCGGCGAATGAGAATTTTACACGTGGAAAATCCCCACTGGTCAGGGCTGTTAACGGGTTATCGGATCCAAACCGGAACCCGATAGCTTAACGGAGAACCGTTACGCTGGATGTCATGTGTCGGTTACCCTTGACGAAAACACTTCCATGAAGCGCGATTTATCGTCATGGAAGTGGACACTTTCGTGATGATAATTTTGGTACTCATGGAACACTTCTACGATAACACATGTATGACTATCTTGATTCTGTCATAAAATCGTCATGGATGTACATGCATGACAGAAAACGTGACCTACAGTGACAAACACGTATCATCACGGAAGTGTTTTTTGTGGTGTAGCAACGATGCAACTTACGGTGAATAATGCAAATGCTTTCTGAAAAAATGTGGGAACTTTAAGAAACTACAATATAAACTCCAACTGGTACCATGATACGATCGAAACGTCTTCCAGGGAGTTGCTTCGGTGAAGGAGAGGATACAATAATAGTATCTGAATGCCCATGTGCTCCTTGTGGGATACAATAATAGTATCTGAATGCCCATGTGCTCCTTGTGTCAGTATTGAACTGCATGAAAGCACAATTGCATGGTTATTGCAACACATAGTATCAAACATTAATACTCCTACAACATTGTTCCTATTTAAGTGTGAGAAGTGAGATGTAATATGACCATAATTCTCAAAGGAGTTGTCCTGCGTACATGAGGTCAAACTGGAGTAGAGTTGCTAGGTTCACATTATATACACGAGATACACAATATACATCTTCATGGGCTTTTGCAATGGCGATGAACTCACTCAATCATAGAACTTGTAAGCATCAGGATTTGTGCACCAAGAAGTATTCTACAGAAAGTAGCAACAACTAGCAGGCTTCAAGTGTCAGCATTGTAAACAACACATCTGACATTACATGTGGTGGTGTTGCTTTGATTAGTTGTTGCGTTATCAAACCAAGCTAGCTAGTTCTGTCTTATCTTAATGCGTAGTTTGTTTGATTGGGTTAATTCTTTAATAAATGCATAATTTACTCAATCCTAATACACATTAGGGAACTTTAACAAATTGGGTTTAAGCAAAATTAGGTGATGAAGATGATATTTATTTAAGTATTCAACTGAATACATATAAGATTTCCTTCCGTGTGAATTGGTTTTGACTACGAGGACAATTTTCTCTGGTTCTGCAAATTTTCATTGGAAAACTCATTCATCCCGACAAGGGACAAGTGCATGTTGGACCTCGTGAGCTTGACCTCCTCACAAAGTGCACATGATTGCAGAAGGCAACAATGATCAAGTTGGGATAATTGTATGAGATTCATAGTAAGGAATTTAATAGGTTGCGATTTTATGATCCTAAATGGAATATCTTTACATATTAGGTCAACTGTGTGGATCCTCATTTGCTGATGGTCAAACTCTCGAAGCCAAATATTTATGCTGATGCATGCTAGGGGGATGATCTGCCAGAAGTATTCTATGTTGATCATAGCTTTCACTCTCATAGTGGAGATCCGTTGCTTCACTACTACAATACATGAATTAATGTGTTGGCCTCCCAGAAAAAATATATTTGAATCAATTTCAGCTCATAGTCACTAACTTGTATAAATTTACTCAAACCATGTCACTGCTTGTCATTGTGTTCTGTTTGGTCCAAGTCTTTACACATTGGAGCAGACTAGCCATCGTGGCGGATGACACTTACATGGATGGAGCACATGCACAAAGCATATGCGGGACTTGCCATGCCTGATCTTTTGATTTCTGACACATTCGATGGGGTTGTGAGGTCAGGATGTGGTGACCACATGCATGTACAAACTTGACATGTTGCAAGGCGGGGGTCCACATGAGACCTGGTGATGAAACCGTGCATCCCTGACTATCCGTTACTACTCCTTACATCTTCAATAGACATAATGTGAGGCAACACTTTTATGAGATGATGAATTGATGATTTATGTGATTGTATGTTGTGAAGCTTATGGATGCTCAGACATGGTTTTGCTTGCTAGTGATAATTTTACATAAGACGGAATGCAAAAGCTTGCTCAAAAAGCGAACATTCAAAGAAACTTCAGAGTGTTAAATAGATATGATCCAAACATCTAACAGGGAGCTATACATGCATGATGCATATTTAAAAAATTATGGCTACTCGGGGATGTTTTTTTTTTGCATGTGAGCAATGATGCAACCCAGGACGACAAATTGCAAAGGATTCTGAAAATGTGGACATCTAAGGAAGCTACACTATGAACTTCAATTGCAATGATCAAACACTTTACATGGGCCTGCTTTATTAAGGGAGTGGATGCTCACACGAGCACATAATTCGCCATGTGCTCCTTATGGAACAATTGAACTTCATAAAAGCATCCATCGTATGGTTGTTGACACAAGATCAAACCTCAATGTAGTAGTGTCCCTATTTAAGCATGAGAAGAGAGATAATATAGGATCATGCTCTGCAAAAAATCCATTCCACGTATCCAAGGTCGATCAAGGATTAGACCTCGGTCATTGCTAGGTTCATATAAACAAAAACCATGCACACAATGCACACTTACTTTCACTTTGTTGGAATTTGTTTTGCAATGCCGACGAAACCCATAAATATTCTAGGATTTGGAAGCTTCGGGACTTGTGACCCCATTGATCTACATGAAGTAACAACACCATGACGGCTATGATGAGAATGACAACTTTTCAAGGTATGCTTGGACTAGTACAACGTGTCCTTCAAGTGGCATAACATCAGGGTTTCAATCTCTATTTTTATTACACCAAGACGTTGATAAGGAGAAGATGGTCACTTCAGTATTGTATTTTGACCAGATCAACCGAAGAACACGGTGCGATGTCGCGCCAAATGTGAGAACTAGTAGTGGTGCTTTATTGTTAATCCTGTAGGCAAAAAACTAACACGAGCATATTGTTCTAGAATACGCACAAGCATGCGTATCCCATAAGATATATAGAGGAACCCAGCCTCCTCAGAGTTTAGTTGTTCCTGGCCGTCGGATCAATTTCTTGATTCGTTTTGCGTCGTTGGATCAAGCCTTTGGAGGATCCGAGCCGTTGGATCGAAGCGAGCCACTGTAGATCGAAACAGTGTCAAACTGGGATGACACCGCGTGTAAAACTGGGTGGCCTCCAAGGGCACTTTCGTCATTTCACAAATATGTAAATAAAAGGCAGCCGCCCCCGTTGTCAAACCTAGCCGTTGCCTCCTCCCGCACTCCCACACTCGCGCGTCCCAGCTCCTCCTCTACGTCGCTTCCTCCCATTCCCTAAGGCCAACTCCACTGCGTGACCCCATCCTGTCCACGCACGTCCGTTTGGGGTAAAACGGACAAACCAGACGGCCCAGCGCGCGGGAGCACACAGACTTTTGTCCGTTTTATGTCCGCTTTCGACCCATCCCCGGCCAAGTTTGCGCCGCTTTTTGGGTGAAACGGACACCACGTGGACGCACGGGCTATCTGCGCATGTCCTCCCCTCGCCCGCCCGTCGGTGGCACAGGGGCGCCTTTTTCTATCCGCCCCCTCCCTTTCTCCGGCCGCACCCCCTCCACTCTTCTCCACTCTTCCCCACTCTTCCCCTCGCCGCCGCTGCTGCCATTGCAGCCGTGCAGCTTGGATGCGCGCTCGCCCAGCCCCTTCCCCTCGGTGCTGCCGAGCTACCCAACCACGACCACCTGGTTTGCGCACCCGCCGGCCGGATTTGGGGTGGATCCGGTCGGTCTTGAGCTCTCCCGGCTGTGGGAGGCCGCGCCGCGCCATGGACTGGCCGGGCACCTCGCCGGAAGGCCCTGGCAGGGCCACAAGGCCACATGCAGGCAGTGGCTCCTCCTCTAGCCGCTCAGATCTGCACCGTCGGTGGTCCGCCGGTAGATACACGAATGGCGATCGGCCGGGCTCGGTGCTTGCCCAAAAGCTCGTCGGCGCACCGTTGCCACTCATTAAGTGCAACCACTGCCCAAAGAAGGTCGTGCGCCGCGTGTCTACAATGTCGGAACATCCCGGATGGGTGTTCATCAAGTGCCTAAACGATGGGGTATGCGCTCTTTTTAGCTTCGGTTTGTGCTCTAGATTTGACTAGTTGTGCTAACTTCAAATTTTATTGTGTAGCATGGATGCAAGTTTTGGTATTGGAAAGAAGAATACATCGATATATTGATAGAGCGTAATTTAGTAGATGTTCGTGCACTTTTAGCTAGCATAGAGACTGTAGATGAGACAAGTGCACTTGTTGCTAGATTAGAGGCTAGACACGAGACTAGGTGTGAGGAAGCAACATCGACTTCTTTAGACTCGAAGAAGAAAGAAGCACGCAAGATCGAGCCTCCTCCACAGATCAACAATGAGTGCATCGAGAAGGCACCAATCCAACTTACATGAGCAGTTATGGAAGTTGGATATCTTTTAAAATGTATTCTTGTGGTTCTTGTTTTATTTAGTCTTGCTTTTCTAGTCAAAATTTGGTGATGTATTCCCATGTACCAAAAATGAATGATGAAAAAAGTTAAGGGCTTGCAAAGAAAAATGTACACGGACAGGATGCGGCCAGGATGCGTCCGTGTGCTGGGCAAAACGGACGTCATCGCGCGGTGGAGTTGGCCTAACCCTAGCTGCTGCCCATGCCGCCGCCGTCTCCTTCGCCTAGCCGGCTGCCGCGCACGCTCGCTGCCACGCCACCGCCTATGCTCGCCTTTACATCGCTGCAGCATCTCCTCCTCCCCACCCCCTCTGCACTCAGCAGGAGGAGTGTGGCGCGGCTCGCCGACGGCCCTCACGAGAGAGGTCTCTGCTCTCGGTCAACTCTGGCCGCCTCCATCACCACCCATCGGCAGGAGGCCCCCCGCCACTCCTCCTTCTGCTCTATCGCGTGGCCATCACCGAGGCCACGCCGCGTTTTCGAGGCTGCGATCCAGTAAGGTGAGTGAATTTGTCAGAACCCCCGGGGTTGCATTGGGTGGGATGCGCCTTCTAAGCGTTTTCTAGTGCTGAGATTGTTTGTCGCTCATGTTTCCAGGGGCAGGATGACACCACGCTTGGTGGTGTGAGATGGCTGCAGATGCAGAGCGCTTCCGATCTCATAAGACAACAATCTTCCTGTTCTGTTCTATGCTTGAGTTTGTATAGGATACTGTGATTGGAAACTGCTGGTAACTGTTTGATGGCTGGATTTTTTAGGAGGGGCATTTTTATTTGTTCTGAACATGACGCTGACTTTGTTTCTGAAAATGCAGGATCTTAGGTCCCAACTGCAGGAAATGATTCCGGAGCAACATGTTTGTGGTTCACTCGTGCATTCTCTTCTAAAGTAAAGTTGGAAAGTATTCGTGGCATCTGATTCCTTATCCTCTCTTTTTATCAACCCCTATTATTTACTCAACCAGTGTTAACCCTGTCAGTTCACGTGATTCTGCGTGACAGCATGCTTAGTTTCTGCTTCCAAATAGTGTAGAACACCTTTTATTTGCAAGTGTAACATGCTAGCAAGTGATAATTGTTGCAAACTAGCATTTAATACCTTAACGCCTTTAAGGAACAAATTTAACGTGTGATCGAGCTGCACATGTATTTAGATCGTATCACTATATACACATTTCTAGGATTTGCTGCTGTTAGATCTCTTTCTTAAATATTTCACTACTTCCACTTGCTAATGTTATATAGTTTGTACTACCTTTTTGACTTGCTAAGGCTGATACATGTTCACCCGGTATAATATATGTATTAAAATGTTGGCCAAAGAAATTTTACACCTCTTCTTATTTATTATATATATTGGCTTATTGATGCTCTTATGATACTGAACAACACATTCTCATTTAGAGCACTGCAGATTTCTTAGGTGCTAGCAATCTAATCACAGGTTAACATTTTAGACGGTGTGCTATTGGATCCAAAAACAAGAAGAGTAGTCCTCTTCCAAGGTTAAGTCATCTTCCAAAATTTCTTTGGAAAGGATCAATCCTTCATTTTTCTGAATCTGATGGTGTTTTTTTTTTCTTTGGCAGACAGAGCAGGCATGGGGAGAAAGTAGAGAGGGAGATGGGGGAGGGAGAGGAGATCTTGGCCTGCACGTTGCGTCTCCCACAAGCTATTGCAACGGGAGAATCGTATACCCAACATCCTTTTCAAAGCCTGCAGCTACTGCCTCCCCAAGCAATGCCAACCTGCGACAACAATGTGATTTACTCTGTTTAGGTAACACATATTTCATTCTACCATGTCCCTCTCCTTAATCCTCCCATTGTGAATAGGTTTGATGATAGAAATAGCTGATTTGATGATAGAAATAGCTGATTTGATGGTCTCTTGAAAGAAAGATTTCCTAATGCAGTACTGAGGTGAAGTAAATAGTGGGTTTCCGGGACAAAGCAAAGAGTATCATAAATGGAAAAAGCTAAAAATTCTGTCTAATGATCACACTATTCTATTATCATCTAACTGATGCTCTTTTCATTATCTGATGAATGAAAGCGATAATAAACAACACTTGCTATTGAACTTTGAACTATATGCCCCTTCCACTTAAGTTCCCTTATATCCGTTCTTATATTCTATTAGGTGGATGAAAAATACAATTTCGATGTTGCAAGAGAATATGCTATATAACTTTATTGATTGTAATCAGAGTATCACTACTAGGGAAAACCTTATACACAGAATGTTACCAGTAGCGCTTGTTAAAATGAGGCGCTCTCTGCTACTTTTGCATAGCGCGTTCGCGAATCGCTTCTGCTTAACGCTTAGCAGAGTTAGCGATGGCGCTGTCCTTGCGTAAAGCGCTACTACTATAATTGCCACACCGCTTCGGCGTGCTAGGTATAGTAGTAGCGCCCTTCTACGGACATCGCTACTACTATGGATTTTAGCAGCAGCGCGTTTTTCCTTCCCACGCTACAGTTAAAGCTATTTTCACCTAACCCCACGCGCGGCCTGATTCCCTCTCCTCTGCTTCCTCCCCCAATTCCCGACCCCGCCTCGCCACCGCCGTGTCCCCGACCCGCCTGCCGCCATCTCCCCGACCCGCCTCACCGCCGTCTCCCCGACCCGCCTCTTGCCGTCTCCCCGACCCGCCTCTTGCCGCCGTCTCCCGACCCGCCTCGCCGCCGTCTCCCCGACCCGCCTCCCGCCGTCTCCCCGACCAGCCGCCTCGCCCGCGCCTCGGTGCCGCCGTCTCCCCGACCCCATCTCTCTCCCGCCTCTATAAGCACTCTTCCTTCGATCCCTCTCTCCCCTTCTGATCCCTCTTCTCTGCTTAGTATGAACCCTAGGTATTTAGTGCTAGTTAGTATGAACCCTAGGCTATTTTTAGTGCTAGTTAGTTAATTACTTAGATGGTAATTAGGGCAGTAGTTCCTAGGTAGTAATTAGTTAGTAAGAATTAGGTACTAATTAGGTACTAGAATATTTTTATTTATAGTATTATTTTTAGTAAGAACTTGTTTCTATTTTTTAGTTAAAGCAATTTTTCCCGCCTCGACGTGGACGATGCCTATCCCGCATCCTCGTCGTCGAGTCGGCGGAGGACGACACCTGCTTGACCAGATCGGCCATGTCCGGGACTGGGCTCCGCCGGGGTGGTACTGGGAGGCGCTACCTACCGGGGGGCGCAGGTTGGTGAGGAGCCAGCCTGTCGTTGACCCGAACCTTGTTTGGTGGCGGTCGCATGGGCGATGGCGATCCGAGGCTCGAGGACTCATGGAGGTGGTGCGTCACCGTGTCGATGAGGAGGACGCGCGCGTCCGTCGCTACTTGTTTGCGTTGGAGCACATGCCGTTCTCCAATACCGGCAGTTCTCCGGGATCTCACTGAGCTATGATCCCGTGATGGTGCCTTCTCTGTGGGTGTCCACCGCCGCCCGATACCCGTCGTGTGCTAGAGTTTTAGTTGTATTAGTGATGTTATATGTATGACACTATTCGTGATGTATTAGTGACAATATTTTGAAATGCATGAGATGATCTACTTTTGCTTATTTAATGCATGCTAATTTGAGTCCTATAAGATATTTTGAATGTATATCTTGTGTTGCTCAATATCCAAGTGGCCGGTCATGTTTGCAGGTTATACCTTCGAGTGGCCTATGTTTTGCGGAGTGTTGATTCATTTCCGTTTGGGCAAATTTCAGGCGCCGATATGTCCTATTTAGCAAAGGTCATGCCGGATTTTTCGTGAATTTTGGCATGACTTGTGCTAGAATATGTAGGAAATATCGAGTGCCCCGGATTTGTGTGTTGAGTATCTTGGTAGTTGTCTTGATCGATTTTCAATTAATGTTTTAACTATGAACATAGGAAATGTCTGACGACGAGAAGGATTTTGGTATTTGCAAATACTGCGAAGACGAGCGCGCCTGTCTCGACGGAATCTTCCTAGATGATGATAGGCGCTTCAGCATCAAGCTGGACGAGAACTTCAAGTGGATCTGATGAAGTCACAACGACAAGTCTTTTTTCGTAATTAAGCATGACATCTGCTTCATTTGCTTCAACTTATTTTTTTTTTACTATTCTACTAGCGTATCCCCTGCCATGCAAGAGTTTTTGTATTGGATAAGATAGGTTTCAGTCATAGTATGAAGGAAAAGAAAGTTTACTTGAAGACGAGCATGGTTATATTTTCCATGCTTGTTATACAATTCAGACGACTACACCTATTTTGGATGCAAAACATGGCGAGCACTATGCAAGACTTATGCATTTGAGCCTGATATGGTCATCACCTTTGATATTCGTCCGGAAGATGATATTTAAGGTAATCTGAGACATCTGGGTCAATGTGCAAATGCCTCGATTATACCATTATGTAAGTTTCTCAACCATATTTATGTCTTTGATATTGTTTATTCAAAATAGTTGACAACTAATTTGTATTGTCAGCTTATTTCTGTGCAAGCAAATATGTCCAGCGCTTGGTAGACAGGACCGATATCTGTCACGGGCTGAACTCAACTGCGAGGAGCTCGAGTCATTATGTTTCATGGCTTGAGGATCTTGATACTGTCAAGACAAATTTTCTTACTGCATTTAGAAATCTTAGTACTGAAAATGTGCGACCAATAGTGTTCGTAATGAACTACGGTCACATCCATTTAGGAAGGATGGTAAGATTTTTACTTTTTATCCTCATTGCATCTTTTCCATACATTATTTTTGAAGCTAAACTTCATTGCTAAGTATGTTACCATACGATGTTCTTCAACAGGGACTCCCGATGAATGTTGTGCCTTATGGGATCGAGACTAAAGGTATCATGATTATTATCAACTTACGGCCAAGATATCCTACAGCTTACCTTAGTGCATTCAAGATTAGCGACGGATGCTTAATAGTGCAAGACTGGACCAAATATGTGTTGGGGGAGCGCAGAGAAGTACTAGGGAGCAGCAACCAGAGACGCCTTCCATGATTAGGAGACAGGTTCATCTGCATGCTCCAACTTGATCAACGAGGAGAGCTACACATGTTTTATGTTCTTTTACCTAAGAGAGAGCAATATGAGTGAGTAGCTGGCTAGAAATGAGTTTCAGGATGATGATGTGCTACACTATTACTATGATGATAAAATAGCTAGTGTTGGTGGTAATGACTATGATGATTATTATTAGCTAGTGTTAGTGGTGATTAAATAAATAATGTTGGTGGTAATGACCATGATGACGATTAAATATCTTATGCTGGCGGATTAGATTCAAGTGGAGGCAACATGTGGTGCACATCGAAAGTACTACTAATCCAAAGTAGATCAAGTTTGGATTAGTAGTATACTTTTGACATGCACCACATATTGCCTCCACTTGAACCTAATCCACTTCCATTTAATACACTGTTATGGACATAATGATGTAAACCTCATAACAGCTGGTATTATACCAATATTTGTATGATGGCGCATAAATACATTAAAAATAAAAAAATTATAAAAAAATACTAGTAGCGATGGAAAGGAAACACGCTGCAAGTAGATAACTTAGCAGTAGCGCTGTACTGAACAAGCGCTGCAGCTATTTGTACTAGCAGTAGCGCGTGATGGCACGCGTTACTGCTAAGCAATAGCTGTAGCGCCTTATTAGTAGCGTGGCTTCCCGCGCTACTAGTAGGCACAAAACACGCGCTACTGCTAGGGTTTTCCCTAGTAGTGTATGCTATATAACTTTGATGTTGCCTTATAATCTCATGAGATCTGCCTTTGGACCTATAGTTGGAGCACTTTTGGTTGCCCTGATTAAGCTTGTGTGCTTGCTTCCTTGGTTGCCTTTCTGTTTGCATGATTCTGTTTGTGATGTCATGCTGCTCATCATGGTCGACCGTGAAGCCGCGTTCTAAAGTTGGATCGTGCCCTTTCGTTGGTGCCATCGTTCTCTCCTCCACGACCGTCATTGTCACGAGCCCAAGTATCTTTGCTGGGTATCGACGGCGTTGGTGGACCTAATAGGCCCGTCGTACAACTCCTCTGCTTTTTTTGATATGGTCAGCTAGGGTTTGTACATCTACATTTTTACTATCATATATGTTACCTGTGGCTGTTGTATTGCCGTTCACCTGACAATCATTGACATCATGTGGTTGTTCTGTGCTTCGTGGTGTTACTAAAATCTTTAGGATGCCCTCACTGGTCGGCATGGTTAGCTTCAGATACATGTGATAGAAAGTCTAAGTACCTTGATAACTTTGCCCTTTTATGCTATTTTTGTTAAGCGTGGTGGTAAAGGACTGGGATTATCTTTGCCATGTGCGACCAACTAAAGGCAGCAAGTTCAGAAATCATTGCTCTGTAATGCTAATATTATTAGATTATTTCAGTCTTATTGATTTGGAGTGTGCCACTTCTGTGTTTTTTTAATTTGATGCCACTTCATAAACTAAACAATGACATCTCCAATGCATATGCTACTTCTTTACTTCAAACTATAGCATGTGTTTTTAGTTTCACCGATTTTGCATTATGAGAGAGACTCACTCACCAACTCTGCTCGATCCCTTCCTCCTTGGCGCTCGGCAGGAGGAGCTCAGCCTACCACCACACAAATGGATACGTGGTGTTTCAAGTTGTGGCCAATTAGTCTTGGCTTGAAATAATAAGTACTGATTATGATTAATGATGCATGATAAAGTTTGTTACAAGTGTGTCCCTTTCTTCCTGTGTATATTTCAAAGTAGTACAATGCAGCATGCTAGAATTTAGTTTTTTTATCATCCTTTAGGAAGGAAGAATTGCCTGCATTCAGTTTTTTTTGTCATTCTTTAGGTGGGAAGAATTGTCTGGTTTCAAGGTTCCCTATATGCACGACAAGAAAATGTTTATGGAGCTAATTAACTTTTATGTTGTCAAATGCAGAGTGACAGTTACAAAATCATAGCTATACGTACATCGACCAACCTTTTGGGGAGCTAACTTATATTTTCTCATGCAAGTCATCCTATCTTTGCAAGCCTACTGATATGATACACTCAAGATAGGGCACCACATGTTTAAGTTGTCACTCCTATGTTTACAAGCTTATTGGAAGCAAGCATTTTCATTATCTTCGGCACTTATATTGTCATTATATTAATTTATGCAGCGGAATAACTAAATTAGAATGGGGCAATACATGTGTCTACTATGACAAAGTGAAGAGAAAATGTATGCATCGAATTACTAATGGAGTGGTTTCGATGGGACCTGAAACCTTTCACTTTCGAAGTTAGACATTGATATGAACTATAAGTATTTTATAAAGAAATTCAATTCACATGAAGCAAAAGAAAGTCATGCAGTACCTTACATTGATAGTGATTATTTAGCCCATTGTGGTGCTCCAAATCTGATAAAGAATATATTTCATGACCGAGAGATGGAATTTGGAGAATCTTAGTTCTGATATGTACATGAATCTTCTTTTATTTTGTCACCCAACTGAATGTTCTGATATGGGACTATTTGTTCTGTGTATCTCTTATAAATAATGAAATGGACTATAGGTAAAAAATAATAATCATATTTTAATTATATTATGTTGTAGATGATGCATTGTTCCTGAATCTTTTTGCTTTGTACTGAACTTGATGCAAATCAGTTGTCTTATCTGGCACTGCCAATCTGGATTTTTGGAACAAATTTTGTCATGTGCTTACAAAATTAATTATCCTATTGACTTAGTATCCTCAGCTTGCCATGTTTTTAGTATATCTCTACTGTTTGTGATCTATACTAAACTCATTGATTAATCTTGAAAGAGTGTTATAATTTTCTTTGGATGTACAAGATTTATATACGAGTGTTGTAATTTTCTTTAGATGTACAAGATTTACACACACCGGGTCACGACGCTTGGATGGGCACGCGCGCCAAGGCGCGCTTCCGATCTAGTCATATATTCATATATAGAAGAAGAGCCAAGACGGTTGATACAAGCCTTTCGGCAAAGTGCTACATTGAAAGATGAGTATCCACATCCACCGCGACAACACCGACGCATAACTCACCTTGCCCAAACTCAAGCCAAACAATGGCGAAGAGGACGGACACAGAGCACAAAGGCCGCGCCCCCCATACCGAGCACCTTAGAGCACGGCAAAAACACCTAACCAAAATAGATCAAAGCACTCTCCACCCATGATGCCTAGGAGATCGGCAAGTGGACATCAGGAGCTAGCTTGACTCGAAGAAGACGTCGCAGATGAGGCGTCGATGATGGAGTACATAGCGCCCCGGATACTCATGTCCACAGCAACAACCCTCATATTACAACCCGACATCCCAAGCCTCACCGCCGAGGCGAGCGAGGCAACCCACACCAGATGCTTCTCCGGAAGACACCCCGGGCACCTAAGCAGCGCCTCCAAGAAGGTGACGATGCCAAGACCCCGCCGTTGCCTGGCCCGGCGAACCGAGCCTAGGGTTTCCCCTGGTGCCAGAAAAGGGGATGGACGTGGAGGAGACGGCGCCCACAGGCGTCACCGTTGCCTGCAGCCATAGCCGTGCATGGATTTCTCGTCGGCCCTGTCCGTCACGTCTTCGGAGCATAGCAAACTGAAGGGGGGCGGGGCAAAGTTGTCACCTTGGGCCATCGCCGTGAATAGGGGAGCCAGATGCCACCGAGCCGCTGCCCACCACCACGCCGGGTAACGGGCGAGTCCACCTCAACCCCTGGTCGTCGCATGAGCAGCCACCATGAAACCTCCATAGGGAGACCAGGGGATCTCGTCACCGCCACCATCCCACACCACGAGCAACAGACCGTGGTCGCTCGAAGTCACAGCACCGCTCCTCCGCCTCCCGAAACCAGCCTCGCTAGGTAAGCCACCACCACCCACCACGGCTGCCAGCAACAAGACACCACCACACGTCATCGAGCCGCTGCCAGCAAACCCAGCGCACGCCAGCAAACCTAGCGCACGCCGGGTCCTCCCTGAGTGCCGCCGCCGCGCCGCCGTCCTCTATCCATGGCACGCCGCCACCACCACGGATCAGCGAGCACCAGCCAAAGTAGCCACGCCACAGCTCGCTCGCCACACGCGGAGGCCCGCCGTGGATGCCGTTGACCCCGTCGGATATGAGCCGGGGACCCAGTTCCGAGACCATCCTGCAGCCACCTCGCCGGGAGACGTCGGCCGCCGCACTCCCATGCCTCCGCGTCCCCGGGGCCGCCGCCCCGGCTTGCCCGCGCCGTCCAAACGCCATCCTCGGCCCAGCCGAGTCCGGCGGCCACCAGTGCACCATGAGAAGGAACCGCCCTTGGCGCCATTTGGCAGTGGGGGTCCGCCGCCACCGCGGCGCAGGTGCCGGCGACAACGGCGGAGAGGGAGCATCGGAGGGGAGGGGTGTAGGTGGCGCGTGGTTGCGCCCCCGCAGTCGCCTGGGGAGCGACTCGGGGGAAGGGGAAGGGGAAGTTTGCAGTTTTTTTTATCTGTCCTGTTTTATATTTTTTAACACGAGCATATGAGACAACTAAGACAACATAAGAAACTGAAAAGCTGCACCAAACAAGGATACACATGAACAAGAGACGATAGCCAAAGCCGGAACTTTCTTTTTTGACCGGAGCTTACCCCAAAACTGAAATTAAGCCCCAAAATGCCGTGACCTATCAAAACCATCGTTTTTTAAATGTCCTATCTAATTCTCTCCGCCGGAGGATGAAACAAGCATAATCATACTCGGCATGACACACGTTTCCACACGCGCACACACAATTTGTGGGAGATATTTAAGAGATTTTCAATAGCATGATGAGCATTTTGCAAAAATAAACATATCATGTGTTTTCCCGTGGCGAGGAAACATAGCATGTTTGTCAAAAAAATGGCGCCCTGTCTCCCTCACGTGCTCCGTGTGTGCACGCCATTCAGGAAAGCATGTCTCATTTACAAGTTTACTCCAATATATTCATTGACTTTGACCAATATAAACATAAATGTTTAATTAAGGGTCCCGATAAATGCCACACGTGTGGTGTATCGGGTAGTTGTGCCACACGCCTCGTGTGGCATGGACAGCAACCAGCCCACACACCTACGTGTGGGCAAAACAACTAATGCTCACACACCTTTTTTCCCCTTCCGAACCCTCTCACACGCGTGCGTGTGGGCGAAGTTGATAACACCCACACGCCCGTATGTCAGGCCTCGTATCCTTCTGGTCCCGCACGTCACGCGTGACGCCCACCGCGCGCCCGCAGTTGCCATGGTCCAGACCCTCGTCCATGTTCGTTTAACTGTAGTTGCCATGTCGATGAACTAAGGTTGCCATGTCGGACAACTGCAGTTGCCATGGTTGCTCAACTGCAGTTGTCATGTATGGTCTGATCTAATGTAGTTGCCATGATTTCATAACTTTAGGAGTTGCCACATACTAATACTAGGCAGTTGAGAGAGTTGCCATGTGCTCACAAGCATGCTAGGGCAGTTGCCATGTAAAAAGGAAGAGTTGCCATCTGCTTACGTGCACGTTAGGGCAGTTGTCATGTACGTGCACGTTGGGGCAGCTGCCATGTGCCATGCAAAAACACATGGCAACTCGGTAAAAGAGAGTTGCCATCTGCTTACGTGCACACTAGGCAGTTGCCGTGTACCCTGCAAAAACACATGGCAACTCGGGTAAAAAAAGAGAGTTGCCACCTGCTTATAAAGCACACTAGGGGCAGTTGCCATGTGCGCTGCGAAAACACATGACAACTAGCAGCTTGGGTGTGGGAGAGGAGACGGGCGTGTGGGCGAGATGACAAATGCCCACACACTAGCCCTTGTGTGTGCGTGCAAAGTGACGTGTGGCGCGAACTGCTGAATGCCCACACACCGACCCCTCCGTGTGGTAAAACGGATGTGTGGGCGACCTCTCTCACACACCACACACGCGAGTTGTCCTACGTGGCATACAAAATCAGCTAATTCATGCCAAGATTCGTGCAGAAGTTACCGGACGGTGATGGAGACGTGTGGGTGAGTTGGCTAATGCCCACACGTGTGGGCGTTAACATTTCCGTTAATTAAAGGTGTCAATTTTCTGAGAGTTTCCTCCTCCTCTTGCTTAGAGATGGCCTGTTGCGGCACCTCGGCAACGCTATTCTTTTTTAGGGAATTTGCTGCCTTTAACGGATGGTGCTGTACGCTGCCGTCTTTGTGTGTTGTGAGCTGTGACCTTGTCTGGCTTCCAACACGCCATGGATGGCCAACCTGGTCTATGTTTGGACGACTTCTTGCATGCACACATACACCCAGGCCCTGGGGCTGGGGCTATGTCGTTGCTAAACCGGCAATTCTAATCAACCAGGTTGTTACTCCTTTGTTCAAAACTCTAGATTATGCTTACTGTTACTAGCCCACGTCCCATCCCCTGCAAAAAAAAAAAGTAGCCCACGTCCCAGACAAGTACTCCCTCCGTCCGGAAATTCTAAGTATCTGCTGCGGATTTGGAAGAAGCACACGAATTGGAATTACGTAGAGGGCTTTCATTGGCATACTCGGTTTTCTCATCTTATAAATTATGGAAGTGGTAGGGCTTTTTAGCTCCTTGTGTAAAGAAGTTGGTTTTTGGAATACCACAACTGTGTACATTGGGTTAAGTATATTTGGCATTCAGGTCGATCAAAGTAAAAGGCCAAGAACTCAAAATTGGAGGCATGGAGTGCAAGTTTGAGCTTCAGGAGCTTGATCTCCAGACCAGGTGCCACAGGTTGATTGAAGGCGTTGAAGATTACATCAACTGAAAGGTTATACGAGGGTCTTGACAGGGAAATCGGTTGCAGTTTCAGGATCATAAATGTATATTTTCACATATCACATCAACTGAGTGGATCTGGATCCTGTTTTACCAATGGTCAAACTATAAACCGTGTATATCCAAATGCATGCTCCAAGGATGATTTGTCAAATGTGTTCTTTGAGATCATCATAGATTTCACTCCTATTGTGCATGTCTCTTGCTTCACTGCCGCCTTCATAAACCATGTCACTCGGTCTCTCCGAAAGATTTACTTGTATGAGTTTAGCTCGCAGTCACTAACTTGAATATCTTGTCCAAACCATGTCGGTGCAGGTTCGTGCATTATATAACGTCTTCATGTAGTTATTATGGAGTTAAATGTACCCGAGGTTCTTTAGGCGGGTTCTTTTTGTCCGTAAACTCGGAACTTGCCATTGTGGCATGCCGACGTGTATTCGGCACACACTTGAGCAAGTCTTGAAGCATATTTACAGTCCTGGTCACACATCGTCTTCTGTTTGTTGACACAGTCAATGTGATTGTGAGGTGTGTATGTAGCGATGAAACCAACTATGACTACTAGTTTCATAAATTGGTTAGGTTGTCAACCTATTTGGTGATTTTATTTTTCAAAGCATGGTTGCATATTGTAAAGATTGTGGCTTCTTAGACCCCTTTTATTGTTACTGAGTGGGACGTCGCGATTTAAGAAATGTGGACGCATAAAGAAACTATGAGTGAACTTGACTCGATATATGATCAAATCATTCATCATTGTCCATGTGTTCCTCATGGTAGGATTAAACTGTATGAAAATGCCCTCTGACGCGAGACACACCGCTGAAACGGGGGCTAGACGAAGAGAACCTTATTCCATCTTTAGGAAGTTGCCGTCATCCCGCCTTTCTGAACAATACACAAACCCTAAACAGATTTAAAAAAAACACACTTAAAAACGAAGCATGAGCCCCTCCCGCCGGTATGAGTCGGGATCCATGCTTCCATGCCTCTAAGGCCACAGAAGACGAGGCACTTCGACAAGCGGGAAACTTTACGCATCTCAGAGACTTTCTTTCTTTTGGGGGAAGAAGGTTATTCATGGGTACATCTACAAGTGATACTTCAATGATCCAGATGACACAACATATAGATATTCTTCACCTATGCGTAAACAAATACATTAAAAAAACAAATTTCTTACACTCAATAAAAAAGAAATTCTTACAAGAGGCCAACATCTAGGCGACACGGCCAATCCACGGCGATCTATCTGCCAGGGACCAGTGCACTAAGAAAAGCTAATCTAGTTAGCTAGTTTTCTTTTTGCCGGGAATCTAGTTATATACTCCACTAGCTAATACTACCCGCAAAAAAACTAGCTAATACTACTACTCCCTCCGTCCGAAAATACTTTTCATCAAAATGGATAAAAAGAGATGTAACTAGAACTAAAATACATCTAGATACATCCCACTTTTGGTGCAAGATTCCGAGATCCCATGAGGTAGTCAAGGAGGCTTGGGAGGAGGAGGTTTCCAGTATGAACCCGATGCACATTTTAAGTACGAAGCTTCATCGCACTGCTAAGGCGCTTCGGAGGTGGGGACAGAGGAAGCATAGTGCCATGAATCTATAGTTTCAGATAGCTAACGAGATCATCCTTCGTCTGGACACTGCTCAAGAGACAAGAGCCCTATCTCCCGATGAGAGAAAACTCAAGGGTTTTTTAAAAGGTAAATGCCTGGCGCTGGCATCCTTGGAGAGAATTAGACTGAGGCAAAGAGCAAAAATCAGAGATCTGAGGGAAGGGGATGCTAACTCGAAATACTTCCATCTCAAAGCTAACGGGCGCAGAAGCAAACATCTAATTCCTTGCCTGCAGTCTAGGGAGCGCATGGCTACCTCCATGGATGAGAAACTTAATCTGGCTAACGACTTCTTTAAGGAATCGATTGGGGTCCCAACGGCTAGACACAAGGTTATTAATCTGGAGAGGTTGGGCCTTGGCAAGATTTTTGCGGCCTCTTCCCGGGAGCTGGAGGCCCCCTTCTCTTGAGAGGAGATTAAAAAGGTACTGGACGATATGCCTTCTGACTGGGCCCCCGGCCCCGATGGTTTCTCTAGACTGTTCTACAAGATATGTTGGGTGATCATCGCGGATGACTTTATGGCAGTTATGGACACCCTCCACAAGGGCCAATTCTCCTCCTTCAGTGGGTTGAACACTTCCATTCTCACGCTTTTGCCAAAAAAGGAGGGATCGATGCAGCTAGCTGATTTTAGGCCTATCAATCTAATTCATGGCCTGGCCAAGATCTTTTCTAAGGTTTTGGCATTGTCTCCAGAGCCCAGAGTGCTTTTGTCACGCGGAGATCGATACATGAGAATTTCAAATTTGTTCGGAATGCGGCCAGAGCCCTGCATCACAGGAAACACCCTTGTGTGCTGATGAAAATTGATATTTCAAAGGCTTTTGATTCTTTGTCCTGGGAATTTTTGCTAGAGATATTACAGATTAGAGTTTTTGGGAATAAATGGTGCTCCTGGATATGTGGTCTTCTGCGCTCTGCCTCCTCCTCAGTTCTCATCAATGGGGAAACCAGCACGCCATTCGCACTCGGGAAGGGAGTTAGGCAGGGCGACCCCATATCTCCGGCTCTCTCTATTTTGGCCATCGATGCGCTGCAAGCAATGCTAAGTTGGGTGTGAGTCAAAACCTGTTGGTGAATCTTGGTGTGGATGGCAGAACTCCAAGGGCCTCTATCTTTGCGGATGATGTGATTATCTTTTTCGCTCCTGTTGCGTGTGACCTACAGGTAATCTCGGCAATTCTTGAGCTGTCTGGTGAGGCCTCTGGGCTACGAATCAATTTTGAGAAAAGTTCAGTTACGGGCATCCGGTGTGGGCAAGATCAGGCCATGGAAGTGGCAACTTTTTTCAATTGCTGGCACATTCAGTTCCCTCTAAAATACTTGGGGGTTACCGCTCTCGATCTTCAAGTTGAGGAGACAAGACATTTTGCCTCTGATTGACAAGTTCACTAGTAAGATGAAAGGGTGGAAACCCAAGCTATTGGTGCCAGCCGACAGAGTCACCCTGACGAGCTCTGTTTTGTTGGCGATGCCGATCCACTTCCTGTCTGTTTTCCCTTTACCGGTTTGGGCCTTGAAGATCATCAACAGAAGATGTAAAGCCTTTGTGTGGAAAGGTGAAGAGGAAATCAATGGAGGTCATTGCATGATATCCTGGGCCCGGGTTTGCAGAACAAAAGAATGGGGGGGGGGGTCTCGGTCATTTGAATCTGAAAGACTTTGGGATGGTGCTTCGTTGTCGGTGGCAATGGCTGAGATGGGATCCCGAGATACGTCCTTGGCAAGTCATTCCTGATCAGCAAGACAAGCAGGTCTTCGCTTTACTTGCGGCAGCAGGACGGGTGGTTTTGGGGAGAGGAGACACGACCAGGTTCTGGACGGATAACTGGACACCGGAAGGCCGGAGTATTGCCTCATTGGCACCATCTTTGTTCTCCTTTGTGAAAGATTCCAAGCTGTCAGTTCGGGAGGCGCTACATAATAGAAGATGTATCAAAGACATCAAAGGTGGCTTGAATGTTTAGGCTTTGGCACAATACTTATTGGTCTAGGACATTGCTCAGGCTACTACGCTCGATTCAGAGGCTCGGGATCGACTCGAATGGAGGAGGACAGATCACCATTAGTTCACAGTCAGTAGCGCTTATGGGATGTTTTTCATGGCTAGAACTAGGTTCGCTTGTTCCAAACCCATATGGAAATCCAAAGCCCCCCCCCACGCTGCAAGTTCTTCATGTGGCTAGTCATTCATAAGTAGTGCCTCACGGCTGACAATCTTCAGAAACGTGGCTGGCTATCGAATCGGAACTGCCCACTCTGTTTAACCAAACCAGAGAGCTGCACGCATCTGTTTGTGCACTGCAGATTTACACAACAGCTCTGGAGTGTCTTCCAACAATGGTCTGGTGTGGTTTTCTCCATCCCGGGCAGCAATTTTGACAGCACTGAAGACTGGTGGCTAGCGGCGAGAAGAACATTCCCAAAGCAAACGCGCCGGAACTTTGACACCATCACCATTCTTATCCATTGGAGGATCTCGAAAGAGCGGAATGCGAGAATCTTTCAACAGACTGCCTGTAGTATTAATAGGGTCTTAGACCTAATCAGGGAGGATATTGGAGAGTGGAGGTCCGCCGGATGTGGGGCTGACTTAGGGAGCTAGCTTGCCTGCACACTTTCTTGCGGTTTGTACACTCTGATCACCGGCTAGCAGGCCCAGATCTCCTGGACTGCTTGCGGTGTTTGTACCGATCTCCTTTTCTTCTAATAAAGATCGGCCAATGGCCCTTCGACGATTCCTTTCTGTTACACAGGGTCCATGTTGGGCATTGAAGGAAATATGCCCTAGAGGCAATAATAAAGTTATTATTTATTTCCTTATATAATGATAAATGTTTATTATTCATGCTAGAATTGTATTAACCGGGAACATAATACATGTGTGAATACATAGACAAACATAGTGTCACTAGTATGCCTCTACTTGACTAGCTCGTTAATCAAACATGGTTAAGTTTCCTAACCATAGACATGAGTTGTCATTTCATTAACGGGATCACATCATTAGAGAATGATGTGATTGACTTGACCCATTCCGTTAGCTTAGCACTTGATCGTTTAGTATGTTGCTATTGCTTTCTTCATGACTTATACATGTTCCTATGACTATGAGATTATGCAACTCCCGTTTACCGGAGGAACACTTTGTGTGCTACCAAACGTCACAACGTAACTGGGTGATTATAAAGGAGCTCTACAGGTGTCTCCGAAGGTACATGTTGAGTTGGCATATTTCAAGATTAGGATTTGTCACTCCGATTGTCGGAGAGGTATCTCTGGGCCCTCTCGGTAATGCACATCACTATAAGCCTTGCAAGCAATATAGCTAATGAGTTAGTTACGGGATGATGCATTACGTAACGACTAAAGAGACTTGCCGGTAACGAGATTGAACTAGGTATTGAGATATCGACGATCGAATCTCGAGCAAGTAACATACCGATGACAAAGGGAACAACGTATGTTGTTATGCGGTTTGACCGATAAAAATCTTTGTAGAATATGTGGGAGCCAATATGAGCATCTAGGTTCCGCTATTGGTTATTGACCGGAGACGTGTCTCGGTCATGTCTACATAGTTCTCGAACCCGTAGGGTCCGCACGCTTAAAGTTCGATGACGGTTATATTATGAGTTTATGTGATTTGATGTACTGAAGGAGTTCGGAGTCCCGGATGAGATCGGGCACATGACAAGGAGTCTCGAAATGGTCGAGACATAAATATCGATATATTGGACGACTATATTCGGACATCGGAAAGGTTCCGAGTGATTCAGGTATTTTTCGGAGTACCGGAGAGTTACGAGAATTCGTATTGGGCTTTAATGGGCCATACGGGAAAGGAGAGAAAGGCCTCAAAGGGTGGCCACACCCCTCCCCATGGACTGGTCCGAATTGGACTAGGGAGGGGGGCGGCCCTTCCTTCCTTCTCCTTTTTCCTTCCCTTCTACTACTCCTACAAGGAAAGGAGGAGTCCTACTCCCGGTGGGAGTAGGACTCCCCCCTTGGCGCGCCCTCCTCCTAGGCCGGCCGCCTCCCCCTTGCTCCTTTATATACAGGGGTAGGAGGGCACCCCATAGAGACAACAATTGATCCCTTGGATTGAAGGAAATATGCCCTAGAGGCAATAATAAAGTTATTATTTATTTCCTCATATCATGATAAAAAAATGTTTATTATTCATGCTAGAATTGTATTAACCGGAAACATAATACATGTGTGAATATATAGACAAACAGAGTGTCACTAGTATGCCTCTACTTGACTAGCTTGTTAATCAAAGATGGTTATGTTTCCTAACCATGAACAAGGAGTTGTTATTTGATTAACAAGGTCACATCATTAGTTGAATGATCTGATTGACATGACCCATTCCGTTAGCTTAGCACCCGATCATTTAGTATGTTGCTATTGCTTCCTTCATGAATTATACATGTTCCTATGACTATGAGATTATGCAACTCCGTTTACGGAGGAACACTTTGTGTGCTACCAAACATCACAACGTGAATCGGGTGATTATAAAGGTGCTCTCTGGTGTCTCGAAGGTACTTGTTGAGTTGGCGTATTTCGAGATTAGGATTTGTCACTCCGAATGTCGGAGAGGTATCTCTGGGCCCTCTCGGTAATGCACATCACTTAAGCCTTGCAAGCAATGTGACTAATGAGCTAGTTGCGGGATGATGCATTACGTAAAGAGTAAAGAGACTTGCCGGTAACGAGATTGAACTAGGTATTGGATACCGACGATCGAATCTCGGACAAGTAACATACCGATGACAAAGGGAACAACGTATGTTGTTATGCGGTTTGACCGATAAAGATCTTCGTAGAATATGTAGGAACCAATATGGGCATCCAGGTCCCGCTATTGGTTATTGACCGGAGACGTGTCTCGGTCATGTCTACATTGTTCTCGAACCGTAGGGTCTGCACGCTTAAGGTTTCGATGACAGTTATATTATGAGTTTATGTATTTTGATGTACCAAGGTTGTTGAGTCCGGATGTGATCACGGACATGACGAGGAGTCTCGAAATGGTCGAGACATAAAGATTGATATATTGGACGGATATATTTGGACACCGGAAATGTTCCGGGTGAGATTGGGAATATACCGGAATACCGGGAGGTTACCGGAACCCCCCGATAAGTATATGGGCCTTATTGGGCCTTAGTGGAAGGGAGGGAGAATGAGCAAGGGAGGGGGCGCCCCCCCCAAGCCCAATCCGAATTGGGAGGAGGGCCGGCCCCCCTTTCCTTCTCTCCTCCCCCTCTTCCTTCCTTCTCCTACTCCGAATAGGAAAGGGGGGGCCAAACCTACTTGGAGTAGGTTTGCCCCCCTAGGGCGCGCCTCCCCCTTGGGCCGGCCTCCTCCTCCCTCCCTTCTTTATATACGAGGGCAAGGGGGCACCCTAGACACACAAGTTGATCATTGAGATCGTTCCTTAGCCGTGTGCGGTGCCCCCCTCCACGATATTACACCTCGGTCATATTGTAGCGGTGCTTAGGCGAAGCCCTGCGACAGGAGAACATCAAGATCATCACCACGCCGTCATGCTGACGGAACTCCTCCCCGCGCCTCTGCTGGATCGGAGATTGGGGTGCGTCATCGAGCTGTACGCGTGTCAAGAACTCGGAGGTGCCGGAGTAACGGTGCTTGGATCGGTTGGACCGGGAGGACGTACGACTACTTCCTCTATGTTGCGTCAACGCTTCCGCTTCGGTCTATGAGGGTACGTAGACAACACTCTCCCCTCTCGTTGCTATGCATCACCATGATCTTGCGTGTGCGTAGGAATTTTTTTGAAATTACTACGTTCCCCAACAGTGGCATCCGAGCCTAGGTTTTTATGGTTTGATGTTATATGCACGAGTAGAACACAAGTGAGTTGTGGGCGATATAAGTCATCTGCTTACCAGCATGTCATACTTTGGTTGGCGGTATTGTTGGATGAAGCGGCCGGACCGACATTACGCCAGTACGCTTACGCGAGACTGGTTTTACCGCCGTGCTTTGCACACAGGTGACTAGCGGGTGTCAGTTTCTCCAACTTTAGTTGAACTGAGTGTGGCTACGCCCGGTCCTTGCGAAGGTTAAAACAACATCAACTTGACAAACTATCGTTGTGGTTTTGATGCGTAGGTAAGATTGGTTCTTGCTTAAGCTCGTAGCAGCCACGTAAAACTTGCAACAACAAAGTAGAGGACGTCTAACTTGTTTTTGCAGGGCATCTTGTGATGTGATATGGCCAAGACGTGATGCTATATTTTATTGTATGAGATGATCATGTTTTGTAACCAAAGTTATCGGCAACTGGCAGGAGCCATATGGTTGTTGCTTTATTGTATGAAATACAAACGCCCTATAATTGCTTTACTTTATCACTAAGCGGTAGCGATAGTCGTAGAAGCAATAGATGGCGTAAACGACAACGATGCTACGATGGAGAACAAGGTGTCGCGCCGGTGACGATGGTGATCATGATGGTGCTTCGGAGATGGAGATCACAAGCACAAGATGATGATGGCCATATCATATCACTTATATTTGATTGCATGTGATGTTTATCCTTTATGCATCTTATCTTGCTTTGATTGACGGTAGCATTTTAAGATGATCTCTCACTAAAAATTATCAAGAAGTGTTCTCCCTGAGTATGCAGCGTTGCCAAAGTTCGTCGTGCCCAGACACCACATGATGATTGGGTGTGATAAGCTCTACGTCCATCTACAACGGGTGCAAGCCAGTTTTGCACACGCAGAATACTCAGGTTAAACTTGACGAGCCTAGCATATGCAGATATGGCCTCGGAACACGGAGACCGAAAGGTCGAGCGTTAATCATATAGTAGATATGATCAACATAAGATGTTCACCATTGAAAACTACTCCATCTCACATGATGATCGGTTATGGTTTAGTTGATTTGGATCACGTGATCACTTAGATGACTAGAGAGATGTCTGTCTAAGTGGGAGTTCTTTAGTAATATGATTAATTGAACTTAAATTTATCATGAACTTAGTTCCTGATAGTATCTTGCTTGTCTTTGTTGATTGTAGATAGATGGCCCATGCTGTTGTTCCGTTGAATTTTAATGCGTTCCTTGAGAAAGCTAAGTTGAAAGATGATGGTAGCAACTACGCGGACTGGGTCCGTAACTTGAGGATTATCCTCATTGCTGCACAGAAAAATTACGTCCTGGAAGCACCGCTGGGTGCCAGGCCTGCTGCTGATGCAACTAACGACGTTAAGAACGTCTGGCAGAGCAAAGCTGATGGCTACTCAATAGTTCAATGTGCCATGCTTTACGGCTTAGAACCGGGACTTCAACGATGTTTTGAACGTCATGGAGCATATGAGATGTTCCCGGAGTTGAAGTTAATATTCCAGAAGAATGCCCGGATTGAGAGATATGAAGTCTCCAATAAGTTCTATAGCTGCAAGATGGAGGAGAATAGTTCTGTCAGTGAGCACATACTCAAGATGTCTGGGTATTGTAATCACTTGATTCAACCGGGAGTTACTCTTCCGGATGATAGCGTCATTGATGAAATTCTCCAATCACTTCCACCAAGCTACAAGAGCTTCGTGATGAACTATAATATGCAAGGGATGGATAAGACAATTCCCGAGCTCTTCGCAATGCTAAAGGCTGCGGAGGTAGAAATCAAGAAGGAGCATCAAGTGTTGATGGTTAACAAGACCACTAGTTTCAAGAAAAAGGGCAAAGGGAAGAAGAAGGGGAACTTCAAGAAGAACAGCAAACAAGTTGCTGCTCAAGAGAAGAAACCCAAGTCTGGACCTAAGCCTGAAACTGAGTGCTTCTACTGCAAGCGATAGTCCTTTGAAGCGGAACTGCTCCAAGTATTTGGCGGATAAGAAGGATGGCAAGGTGAACAAAGGTATATGTGATATACATGTTATTGATGTGTACCTTACTAGAGCTCGCAGAGCACTGGTATTTGATACTGGTTCATTGCTAATATTTGCAACTCAAACAGGACTACGGATTGCTTAACACCGGCAAAGGACGAGGTGACGATGCGCGTGGGAAATGGTTCCAAAGTCGATGTGATCGCGGTCGCACGCTACCTCTACATCTACCTTCGGATTAGTATTAGACCTAAATAATTGTTATTTGGTGCCGCGTTGAGCATGAACATTATCTGGATCTTGTTTGATGCGAGACGGTTATTCATTTAAATCGAGAATAATGGTTGTTCTATTTATATGAGTAATATCTTTTATGGTCATGCACCCTTGAAGAGTGGTCTATTTTGATGAATCTTGATAGTAGTGATACACATATTCATAGTGTTGAAACCAAAAGATGCAGAGTTGATAATGATAGTGCAACTTATTTGTGGCACTTGCCGCTTAGGTCATATCGGTGTAAAGTGCATGAAGAAACTCCATCTTGATGGACTTTTGGAACCTCTTGATTATGAATCACTTGGTACTTATGAACCGTGCCTCATGGGCAAGATGACCAAAACGCCGTTCTCCGGTACTATGGAGATAGCAACAGATTTGTTGGAAATCATACATACAGATGTATGTGGTCCGATGAATGTTGAGGCTCGTGGCGGATATCGTTATTTTCTCACCTTCACAGATGATTTAAGTAGATATGGGTATATCTACTTAATGAAGCATAAGTCTGAAACATTTGAAAAGTTCAAAGAATTTTAGAGTGAAGTTGAAAATCATCGTAACAAGAAAATAAAGTTTCTACGATCTGATCGTGGAGGAGAATATTTGAGTTACGAGTTTGGTCTACACTTAAAACAATGTGGAATAGTTTCGCAACTCACGCCACCCGGAACACCACAACGTAATGGTGTGTCCGAACGTCGTAATCGTACTTTACTTGATATGGTGCGATTTATGATGTCTCTTACAGATTTACCGCGCTATCGTTTTGGGGTTATGCTTTAGAGACCGCCACATTCACGTTTGGGCACCGTCGAAATCCGTTGAGACGACACCTTATGAACTATGGTTTGGCAAGAAACCAAAGTTGTCGTTTCTTAAAGTTTGGGGCTGCGATGCTTATGTGAAAAAGCTTCAACCTGATAAGCTCGAACCCAAATCGGAGAAATGTGTCTTCATAGGATACCCAAAGGAGACAGTTGGGTACACCTTCTATCACAGATCCAAAGGCAAGACATTCGTTGCTAAGAATGGATCCTTTCTAGAGAAGGAGTTTCTCTCGAAAGAAGTGAGTGGGAGGAAAGTAGAACTTGATGAGGTAATTGTACCTACTCCCTTGTTGGAAAATAATACATCACAGGAACCGGTTTCTGTGACGTCAAAACCAACTAGTGAGGAAGTTGATGATGATGATCATAGAACTTCAGATCAAGTTAATACAGAACCTCGTAGGGCGAACAGAGTAAGATCCGCACCAGAGTGGTATGGTAATCCTATTCTGGAAGTCATGCTACTAGAACATGATGAGCCTACGAACTATGAAGAAGTGATGGTGAGCCCAGATTCCGCAAAATGGCTTGAAGCCATGAAATCTATGATGGGATCCATGTATGAGAACAAAGTATGGACTTTGGTTGACTTGCCCAATGGTCGGCAAGCAATTGAGAATAAATGGATCTTCAAGAAGAAGACTGACGCTGACGGTAATGTTACTGTCTACAAAGCTCGACTTGTTGCAAAAGGTTTTCGACAAGTTCAAGGGGTTGACTACGATGAGACCTTCTCACCCGTAGCGATGCTTAAGTCTGTCCGAATCATGTTAGCAATTACCGCATTTTATGATTATGAAATTTGGCAAATGGATGTAAAACTGCATTCTGAATGGATTTACGGAAGAAGAGTTGTATATGATGCAACCAGAAGGTTTTATCGATCCAAAGGGAACTAACAAAGTGTGCAAGCTCCAGCGATCCATTTGTGGACTGGTGCAAGCCTCTCGGAGTTGGAATAAACGTTTTGATAGTGTGATCAAAGCATTTGGTTTTATACGCACTTTTGGAGAAGCCTTGTATTTACAAGAAAGTGAGTGGGAGTTCAGAGCATTTCTAATATTATATGTGGATGACATATTATTGATTGGAAATGATATAGAATTTCTGGATAGCATAAAGGGATACTTGAATAAAAGTTTTTCAATGAAAGACCTCGGTGAAGCTGCTTACATATTGGGCATTAAGATCTATAGAGATAGATCAAGACGCTTAATTGGACTTTCACAAAGCACATACCTTAACAAAGTTTTGAAGAAGTTCAAAATGGATCAAGCAAAGAAAGGGTTCTTGCCTGTATTGCAAGGTGTGAAGTTTAGTAAGACTCAAAGCCCGACCACTGCAGAAGATAGAGAGAAAATGAAAAATGTTCCCTATGCTTCAGCCATAGGCTCTATCATGTATGCAATGCTGTGTACCAGACCTGATGTGTGCCTTGCTATTAGTCTAGCAGGGAGGTACCAAAGTAATCCAGGAGTGGATCACTGGATAGCGGTCAAGAACATCCTGAAATACCTGAAAAGGACTAAGGATATGTTTCTCGTATATGGAGGTGACAAAGAGCTCATCGTAAATGGTTACGTTGATGCATGCTTTGACACTGATCCGGACGATTCTAAATCACAAACCGGATACGTGTTTACATTAAACGGTGGAGCTGTCAGTTGGTGCAGTTCAAAGCAAAGCGTCGTGGCGGGATCTACGTGTGAAGCGGAATACATAGCTGCTTCGGAAGCAGCCAATGAAGGAGTCTGGATGAAGGAGTTCATATCCGATCTAGGTGTCATACCTAGTGCATCGGGTCCAATGAAAATCTTTTGTGACAATACTGGAGCGATTGCCTTAGCGAAGGAATCCAGATTTCACAAGAGAACCAAGCACATCAAGAGACGCTTCAACTCCATCCGGGATCTAGTCCAGGTGGGAGACATAGAGATTTGCAAGATACATACGGATCTGAATGTTGCGACCGTTGACTAAGCCTCTTCCACGAGCAAAACATGATCAACACCAAGACTCCATGGGTGTTAGAATCATTATTGTGTAATCTAGATTATTGACTCTAGTGCAAGTGGGAGATCAAGGAAATATGCCCTAGAGGCAATAATAAAGTTATTATTTATTTCCTCATATCATGATAAATGTTTATTATTCATGCTAGAATTGTATTAACCGGAAACATAATACATGTGTGAATATATAGACAAACAGAGTGTCACTAGTATGCCTCTACTTGACTAGCTTGTTATTTAAAGATGGTTATGTTTCCTAACCATGAACAAGGAGTTGTTATTTGATTAACAAGGTCACATCATTAGTTGAATGATCTGATTGACATGACCCATTCCGTTAGCTTAGCACCCGATCGTTTAGTATGTTGCTATTGCTTCCTTCATGACTTATACATGTTCCTATGACTATGAGATTATGCAACTCCGCTTACGGAGGAACACTTTGTGTGCTACCAAACGTCACAACGTAACTGGGTGATTATAAAGGTGCTCTACAGGTGTCTCCGAAGGTACTTGTTGAGTTGGCATATTTCGAGATTAGGATTTGTCACTCCGATTGTCGGAGAGGTATCTCTGGGTCGTAACAAGAAAATAAAGTTTCTACGATCTGATCATAGAGATGAATATTTGAGTTAAGAGTTTGGCCTTCACTTAAAATAATGTGGAATAGTTTCACAAACTCATGCCACCTGGAACACCACAATGTAACGGTGTGTCCGAACATCATAACCGCACTTTATTTGATATGGTTCAATCAATGATGTCTCTTACCGATTTACCAATATTGTTTTAGGGTTATGCATTAGAGATAGCTGCATTCACGATAAAATAGGGCACCATCTAAATCCGTTGAGACGACACCGTATTAACTATGGTTTAGCAATAAACCTAAGCTGTCGTTTTTTAAAGTTTGGAGTTGCGATGCTTATGTGAAAAAAAAGTTTCAACCTGATAAGCTCGAACTCAAATCGGAGAAGTGCGTCTTCATAGAATACCCAAAGGAAACTATTGGGTACACCTTCTATTACAGATCCGAAGGCAAAATATTCGTTGCTAAGAATGGATCCTTTCTAGAGAAGGAGTTTCTCTCGAAAGAAGTGAGTGGGAGAAAAATAGAACTTGATGAGGTAATAGTACCTTCTCCCGAATTGGAAAATAGTTCATCACTGAAATCAGTTTTAGTGATTCCTACACCAATTAGTGAGGAAGTTAATGATGATGATCATGAAACTTCAGATCAAGTTATTACACAAACTCATAGGTCTTCCAGAGTACGGTCCGCACCAGAGTGGTACGGTAATCCTATTCTAGAAGTCATGTGACTAGACCATGATGAACCTATGAACTATGAGGAAGTGATGATGAGCCTAGATTCCGCGAAATGGCTTGAGGCCATGAAATCTGAGATGGGATCCATGTATGAGAACAAAGTGTGGACTTTAATTGACTTGCCCGATGATCAGCAAGCCATAAAATAAATGGATCTTCAAGAGGAAGACGGACGCCGATAGTAGTGTTACTATCTACAAAGCTAGACTTGTCGAAAAATGTTTTTGACAAAGTTCAAGATGTTGACTATGATGAGTTTTTTCTCACTCGTATCGATACTTAAAAGTCTGTCCGAATCATGTTAGCAAATTGCCATGTTTTATAAAATCTGGCAAACTACATTCCTTAATGGATTTCTTAAAGAAGAGTTGTATATGATGCAACCAGAAGGTTTTGTCGATTCTAAAAGTGCTAACAAAATATGCAAGCTCCAGCGATCCATCTATGGACTGGTGCAAGCATCTCAGAGTTGGAATATACGCTTTGATAAGTTGATCAAAGCATATAGTTTTATACAGACTTGCGGTGAAGCCTATATTTACAATAAAGTGAGTGGAGCACTACCGCCTTTCTGATAAATATATGTGACTAACATATTGTTGATCAGAAATGATTTAGAATTTTTCTGGAAAGCATAAAGGAGTATTTAAAAGGAGTTCTTTAAAAGAAAGACCTTAGTAAAGCTACTTACATATTGAGCATCAAGATCTATTGAGATAGATCAAGACGCTTGATAAGTTTTTCAATAAGTACATACCTTGTCAAGATTTTGAAGTAGTTCAAAATGGAATAGTCAAAGAAAGAGTTCTTTCCTATGTTGCAAAGGTGTGAAATTGAGTAAGACTCACATCCCGACCACGGCAGAAAATAGAAAAGAGAATGAAAGTCATTCCCTATGCCTCAGTCATAGGTTCTATAAAGTATGCTATGCTATGTACTAGATCTATTGTATACCTTGCTCTGAATTTGGCAAGGGAGTACAATAGTGATCTAGGAGTAGATCACTGGACATTGGTCAAGAATATCGTTAGTGAGGACTAAGAAAATATTTCTCGATTATGGAGGTGATAAAAGAGCCCGTCGTAAAGGGTTACATCGGTGCAAGCTTTTACACCAATCCAGATGACTCTAAGTCTCAATCTGGATACATATTGAAAGTGGGAGCAATTAGCTAGAGTAGCTCCGTGCAGAGCATTGTAGACATAGAATATTTGCAAAATACATACGGCTCTGAATATGACAGACACGTTGACTAAGCTTCTCTCACAAGCAAAACATGATCATACCTTAGTACTCTTTAGGTGTTAATCACATAGCGTTGTGAACTAGATTATTGACTCTAGTAAAACCCTTTGGGTGTTGATCACATGACGATGTGAACTATGGGTATTAATCACATACAAATGTGAATATAGGTGTTAAATCACATGGTGATGTGAACTAGATTATTGACTCTAGTGCAAGTGGGAGACTGAAGGAAATATGCCCTAGACGCAATAAGAAAGTTATTATTTATTTCCTTATATCATGATAAATGTTTATTATTCATGCTAGAATTGTATTAACCGGAAACATAATACATGTGTGAATACATAGACAAACATAGTTTCACTAGTATGCCTCTACTTGTCTAGCTCGTTAATCAAAGATGGTTAAGTTTCCCAACCATAGACATGAGTTGTCATTTCATTAACGGGACCACATCATTAGAGAATGATGTGATTGACTTGACCCATTCCGTTAGCTTAGCACTTGATCGTTTAGTATGTTGCTATTGCTTTCTTCATGACTTATACATGTTCCTATGACTATGAGATTATGCAACTCCCGTTTACCGGAGGAACACTTTGTGTGCTACCAAACGTCACAGCATAACTGGGTGATTATAAAGGAGCTCTACAGGTGTCTCCGAAGGTACATGTTGAGTTGGCATATTTCGAGATTAGGATTTGTCACTCCGATTGTCGCAGAGATATCTCTGGGCCCTCTCGGTAATGCACATCACTATAAGCCTTGCAAGCAATGTAGCTAATGAGTTAGTTATGGCATGATGCATTATGTAACGAGTAAAGAGACTTGCCGGTAACGAGATTCAACTAGGTATTGAGATACCGATGATCGAATCTCGGGCAAGTAACATACCGATGACAAAGGGAACAACGTATGTTGTTATGCGATTTGACCGATAAAGATCTTCGTAGAATATGTGGGAGTCAATATGAGCATCCAGGTTCCACTATTGGTTATTGACCAGAGACTTGTCTCGGTCATGTCTACATAGTTCTCGAACCCGTAGGGTCCGCACGCTTAAAGTTCGATGACGGTTATATTATGAGTTTATGTGATTTGATGTACCGAAGGAGTTCGGAGTCCCGGATGAGATCGGGGACATGACGAGGAGTCTCGAAATGGTCGAGATGTAAAGATCGATATATTGGACGACTATATTCGGACATCGGAAAGGTTCCGAGTGATTCGGGTATTTTTCGGAGTACCGAAGAGTTACGGGAATTCGTATTGGGCCTTAATGGGCCATACGGGAAAGGAGAGAAAGGCCTCAAGGGGTGGCCGCACCCCTCCCCATGGACTGGTCCGAATTGGACTAGGGAGGAGGGCGCCCCCTTCCTTCCTTCTCCTTTTTCCTTCCCTTCTACTACTCCTACAAGGAAAGGAGGAGTCCTACTCCCCCTTGGCGCGCCCTCCTCCTAGGCCGCCCGCCTCCCCCTTGCTCCTTTATATACGGGGGCAGGGGGCACCCCATAGAGACAACAATTGATCCCTTGAATCTCTTAGCCGTGTGCGGTGCCCCCCTCCACCATAAGTCACCTTGATAATATCGTAGCGGTGCTTAGGCGAAGCCCTGCGTCGGTTGAACATCATCATCGTCACCACACCGTCGTGCTGACGGAACTCTCCCTCAAAGCTCAGCTGGATCGGAGTTCGAGGGACTTCATCGAGCTGAACGTGTGCTGAACTCGGAGGTGCCGTACGTTCGGTACTTGATCAGTCGGATCGTGAAGACGTACGACTACATCAACCGCGTTGTGCTAACGCTTCCGCTTTCGGTCTATGAGGGTACGTGGACAACACTCTCCCCTCTCGTTGATATGCATCACCATGATCTCGCGTATGCGTAGGATTTCTTTTGAAATTACTACGTTCCCCAACAGGCATGCACCTCATGAATGTCCACTCTGTGCTGGTAGAATAAGTGTCGTGAAGAAAACATTGAGAGGTTATGCAGAGAAGAAGCAGGGCCGACCCTGAGGGGGGGCAGAGGGCGGCCGCCCCGGGCCCCCGATTAGGAAGGGCCCCCGATTGCTGATGACTTCGTTCCCTTGCATTGTGATATTTAGGAAACACTTGTGATTTTTAGGAAAGAATTCTTTCCCATGTTAACAGATTGACTGATTCTTAAAAAGGTAATGGATTATTTCCTTTGTTACATATCGACTGATTTTTTGCATGCGTGATGTTTAGGAAATAATTATTTTCCATGTACAAGATTGACTGATTCTCAAAAAGGGAAAGAACTATAACAGATCGATTAATTCCGGCCTTACCGCACGCGCGTGGTCTTCTCGTCTTTCTACTTCATCTCTGGAACGAAGCAGCCATGCTATTGCCAAGGTCGTTGTGTCGTCTACTTGTGATTTTCGGAGATTCCATTAACCTCCTCTTCAACGCAAATCTCCTCTTTTTAGTCATGTCAGATTGTTCGGTTCGTGAAGTTAATCCTCGTACATATCTCTCACACACTCTAATTTCTTGTATTGTTTGGAATAGAAAATGGAAACTAGGGCTTCTGTTCGTGACTCGCAAGCAGAGCAAAAGCTTTGCAATTTTTAATTTTCTAGCCATCCAGGTACATCGCTCCATGCCTCTTTCTTACTATTTATATACTATTCAATTAGCAGTGTTCTTAATTTCTTGTATTGTATGTTTGTGTGCTAGCAAGAATGCTACTCCCTCCGTCCCAAAATAAGTGTCTTGAGCTTAATACAAATTTATACTAGAGCTAGTACAAAGTTGAGACACTTATTTTGGGACGGAGGGAGTATTAATTTAGCAAGATTTTATCTGGAAAAGATCATCTAACAATGAGAAGAAAAAAGAGAATATGCAAATGAGTTTATTGAGTGCCAGAAAAGTACATCTACTAATTCCCCGCAAACAAAGAAAGTACTTCTGCTAGGGATTTTGAAGAATTAGCTTTAGTTAGTTACTGTTGAATAACAACCTAGCGAAAATTTATAGGATGACAAAAATATTAGTTGGCACCGAAGGTTAATTCACCTAATGGAAAAAATATATAAGTATTGATTAACAAGAGCGACCAAATTTTATGTGAATGGTTATGACCCCTGTTTTTCTAAATAGACGACATGACAAGGCAGCATAAATTTTAGTGTCATGAGTACTCACTTGCATTTGAAATAGAAAAAAAAGTATATGGGTTTAGGGCCCCTTTTTGTTATCTTGCCCCGGGCCCCCGAAATCTCAGGTCCGGGCCTGAGAAGAAGACTGATACTGTTGTAGTTCCTGCAGTCGGAAACAACTCTATTCGCTTGGAGAAGCATATGACTATTACAATATGTACATGGGAACCTTGGGGTTGAAATTAGGTACGGAAAAGCAAGCTGAACGTTGAGAGAACAAAATATATGCATGAGATAGGGTGCGCCTGCTCGGTTAGTATTATTATTGATCCACAGTTGGCATAACAAACTGAGTGGATGTATCAGACTTATGCTTGTGCCAAGAAAAAAGAATCTGACACATTGTTATTTGTTACAAACATTTTGCAGGGGTCCCATATAGAAGTAACACACGGTCTTGTCAATGTAGGTGCCCAGTGGTGATACGGTTGCTCCGGTCAAAAGACAACGACTGATACATAAGCGAGCACATGACATCCCTCCGTGTGGCGAGAAAGTATACTGGCCTTTACATAGACATATCGATATATATACACGTGACCTTGTTAAGCAGCTCTGTGAAAATAGTATTAGCTTCGCCAAGGTGTACAATATAATTTATACACTCGGATTGCCATAACAAAACATTCTCTTGGATATAGCTTTGGTGCAACCTAAAATTGCCTGTATTGGTGTCGATGACCACTCTTAAAATGAAAAGAACTGGCATATAGGAGATAGTTTTGAGGTGTATTAAAATTGTGAGACAGCCCGGTAGGACGAGGTGTTCTATTGTACTTGAGTAAGGTTCTGGAGTATTAGTTGTGTTCTTGCATGAAGCACTTTTTTTTGGCGATTATGAAGCACTTATTTTTAGCCTAGACTATTTACAGACTGAGAGTGACATTCACATATAAATTACTTAATTCAATACGTTATACCTTAAGAACGTACTGATTTCAGTACTATTACTGACTTTGGCTTATTGACTGACCTTGCATTAGTACCGTATTTAGCATCTCAAGAACACGTGTGTAGTTTCTTGGTTTTAAACTTTTAATCAGCTTCCATGCACTTCAAATGTAGTTAATTGACCTTAGTTTTATCAGCAGTCCATGGTTATTTGATAATTATTAAGACTTAGAATTGAAGTAGCTTTTGCACAACATGGCAGCTCCTGTCACACATGTTCGCTTGAAAAAAGCCTTTTTTTTCCTTTGCCTAACATTAGCAAAACCTATTCATTGGAAACAAAATATTAGGTAGGGATTTTTTCAAATGAAATATTGGGTGTTGTCAATGATTTATTTTATACATGATTGTTATCTAGTGAAGATTATGGCTTCTTAGGACCGTTCTTGCTCAGTAGTGACAACACACTTAAGATGACAAATGGAAAGGTTTATAAAAAAATAGGGGCATTCAAGAAACTACATTCAACACTTGAAGACTAATATTATTATGACAATCAAAATGAGCTACTTCACTAAGGGAGGTGATGCCTACACAGTACATGAATGCCAATGTGCTCTCTAGGGCAGTATTGAACTGCAGAAAGCATTAATGTCATGGCTGTTAACAAATGACACCAAACATTAACACAACAATAGCGCTCCTATTTAAGCATGAGAAGAGAGATGGAATGCGACTATAATTCACAAAGGTTTTTGCATAAGTACACGAGGTCGAACTAGAGAAGGGTTGCTAGGTCCACACCAGCATAAACAACATACACAATGTATAGGAAATTTGGTGGAAGAGATCAAAGAGGGCAACATCTGATCGAACAAAAATCTGTATGCTCATGGCGTAAAGAAAGTTGGTTTGTGAAATACCGCAGATGATGCAGACTGGGATCATTATATTTGACAATATAAATGCCTAAGATCCCCAAACCGATGCCATGGAATGCACGCTGGAGCTTAGGAGCTTGATCTCCTGACACAATGCACATTGTTTGACAAATGGCAACTACTAATATGAGTATGATGCCAAATACACACGGACTCTACATGGAATGTATGTTGGACCTTCAGGAGCTTGATATTCGAAGATAAAGTTGGGGTAATTATACGAGGTTCTTGACAAGAAGCGTAGTTGCGATTTCAGTATCCTAATTGTATTTTTTCCACATATTCGTGGGAGATAGAGCACCTTTGCGGGCCTACCCATGCTGTATCTCAAGTTTAGGGACGAAATTGATGGGGTTGTGGCACAATGAAGTGATGATCTCATGCAAGGACCATTGACGTACCCAGAACCTCTAAAAGCATGGGTAAAACACATAAAACGTTCAAATATAACACTGTGGAAAACCATCTAATATAGAGCATCACGTTGCGGACAAGCCTGGGGGGGTTGCACTGGCAAGCCCCTGGTGAGCAGAGCATCGGCGCATTGCAAGGCGGAAATGGGATGGAATTGTACCTCCCTTCTAACCATGATCATACCCATTTCGTCATTAGACACGCAATAGTAGGTAGTGCTTTTACCAACTGATGTTGGATGACTTTTCTATTAATACAATATTGTATATTGTGAAGATTGTGGCTTCTTAGCCAGGTCCTGCTTAGTAGAAACATTGCAATTTAAGAGGACGGATGCAAATGCTTTCTGAGAAATGTGGGGATTTAAACAAAGTACACTACACACTTGAATTGATACCATTGATACAATCAAAATGAGCCATTTCATGTAATGCCCACAACAATATATGAATGCCAATATGTTCTTTATGGCAGTATTGAACTGCAATAAAGCATCAATCACATGGTTGTTGCAAGTTACAACACATGGTACCGAACTTTAACATCACAATAGTGTTCCTATTTAAGTATGCGAAGAGAGATGGAGTGTGACCTTAATTCGCAAAGCGAGTTTGCATGCATACACGAAGTCAAGCTAGAGAAGAGTTGTTAGGTTCACATCCGTATAAACCACATACAAAAATGAACACAAGTTCTGCATAGTTGAAACAACTTTTGCTGCAATGGCTATCGAACCCACCATGCTTTAGGATTTGGAAGCATCAGGATTCGAACCCCAACTTAGTAGATTACGTGATGGAACAATGACTAGCAAGGCACACACTGCGAAACTCTATGCGTCTTTGCGGAAGGGAGAGTCAGCTTCCAAAGCGAGGCAATGGCGTCTATGTGTCCACATGAAGCCAGAGTTACGACGACTTGTCGTGGAGAACAAGCGTTTGTCGCTCCAGCGCTGAAAATCAGGCCGTGACATCTTCGAATTATTCCCTCATCAACTCCATGTCTCACGATACCTCCTCAATCAGGGTCCTGACATTTGCTACTTGGGGTCTCAGTACTGCATAAAGCATGTCCACCTTGGCGTCTAGACCACCCAAAGCTGCATTCATGCTCCCCTGGCTACATGTGTCACAGTACCTCCTCGATCACAGGGTCCCGAGTTTCATTTTAACAGCCTGTGGAGAGTTGTCGTTTAACCATGGTTAGTGAGTTGGCGATGATTTTGGGCCGCTAGATGGGTAGATGAGGCGCACCACGCTGCTTGTCCACGTATATACAGTGTAGTCAGTGACTCAAGGACATGATGTATGTACGTGCCATCGATTTAGCACTACACCATACCTATCTTGACCTAGGCTCTGACCACGAGTAGTAGTAGTCAAAGTCACAACGATATGCATATGGGAGCTGAGGTCGAGTCCGCTTCTCGCCAAATTGCCTATGTGCACGACACCCCAAAAAAATCATAAAGGGCTATGGTATGATTTTGCTTATTTAACTTCTCTTTATTCCTTATGGAATTTCTCTTTTTGCTACCGAAAGGAATAGGAGCTCGTTTTTAACCTTAATGTTATAGAATTGATGTAAGATTTTTAGCAATTCGGAGCAAACATCATCAGGCACGTTGGATCGCCGCGTACAAATCCTAAAGTGTTCGCTCCGCCACACCCCTTCGCGCGAACTACGACCTGATGGTAGTACACAGGTCTTTCCAGATGGTAATCTAAGCAAACACATTTCACAAGAAGCAATACAGAGAGAAGAACAGTAAATGACGGCTAGGGTTGTGCAAGAAGCAGTGAATGAACTAAGTTAGGTCACTCCACTGGCCAACACCTTCTTATATGTGATAGTGGCACTACTATAGCGACTCCTCAATTAATCTAAGATTAATTAATCATTCTTGACCAACAAAGCTTCAGCTCGGCTCATTCCCGCAACCCGCACCCCCCGGCTCATCGTGACGTGACGTGACGAGACGAGACGAGGCGAGGCGGGCGGTGATGGAGGAGGAGCGCGCGTGTACAACTCCTTTTCCAAGATCCCAATAGCATGTGGTAGAGCAGCCCTTATAAAGGGTCTCACTCTGACTCCACTAGCAGTATGGTACTAAACTTGCCACCACTTGTCATGCACCTAAATGGGCCTTAGAGATTAACCAGGGATTATGGTCTTATATGGGCCTAAGATCATCTATAATCCAACACTAATACCATTGATACAATCAAAATGTGCTATTTCACTATGGGAGGTAATGCCTACATAGTACATGAATGCCATGTAGAGTCCAGGTGTATTTGGTACTATTCTGATATTAATATGTTGCCATTTGTCAAAAAATGTGCACTATGTCAGGCGATCAAGCTCCTAAGCTCCAACATGCATTCTATGACGGATCTTAGCCATTTAGAATGCCGAATATAATGATCCCAATCTACATCGTCTGCAGTATTTCACAAACCAACTTTCTTAGATTTGACATTCCTTAGTGTTCATCTACTGTGTAGGCATCACCTCCCTTAGTGAAATTGCTCGTTTATAATGTCAAATATAATGATCTCAATCTGCATCTTAGCCATTTAGAATGCCAAATCTCTAAATGTGGCTAAGATCCCCAAACCGATGTCATGGAATGCACACTGGAGCTTAGAACCTTGATCTCCTGACACAGTGCACATTTCGTGACAAATGGCAATATATTAATATCAGGATGGTACCAAATACACCTGGACTCTACATGGAATGTATGTTGGAGCTTCCGGAGCTTGATATTCGAAGATAAAGTTGGGATAATTATACAACATTCTTGACAAGAAGCTTAATTTGTTGCGTTTTTAGGATCCTAATTGTATTTTTTTTCCACATAAGCGAGGGAGATAGAGCACCTTTGCAGGCCCGGCCATGCCATTTCTCTTGTTCGGGGATGAAATTGATGGGGTTGTGGCGCAATGAAGTGATGATCTCATGCAAGGACAATCGACGTACCTAGAAACTTCTCAAAGCATGGGTAAATCACATAATACTTTCAAATAAAACATTGCAAAAAACTGTCTAATATGGGGCATCATAGTGCCGACAAGCCACGGAGGTTGCACTGGCAAGCCCATGGCGAGCACACAATCGGTGCATTGCAAGGCGAAAATGGGATGGAATTACACCTCCCTGCTAACCATGGCCATATCCATTTTGTCATTAGACACACAATATTAGGTAGTGCTTTTAACCAATTGATGTTTGGATGACTTTTTTTAGTAATACAAGATTGTATATTGTGAAGATTATGGCTTCTTAGCCTAGTCCTGCTCAGTAGAAACAACGCAAATGCTTTCTGAAAAATGCGGGCATTTAAATAAAGTACACCATACACTTGAATTGATATCATTGATACAATCAAATTGAGCTATTTCACTTAATTCCCACAACAATACGTGAATGCCAATGTGCTACTTATGGCGGTATTGAACTGTAGTAAAGCACCAATCACATGGTTGTTGCAAGTTGCAAGATATGGTACCAAACATTAACATCACAATAATGCTCCTATTTAAGCATGCAAAGAGAGATGGAGTGTGATCATAATTAGCAAAGGAGTTTGCATGCATAAACAAGGTCGAACTAGAGAAGAGTTGTTAGGTTCACATCCGTATAAACCACATACGAAATGTACATAAGTTCTGCGTAGTTGAAACAACTTTTCTTGCAATGGCTATCGAACCCACCATGCTTTAGGACTTGGAAGCATCAGGATTTGGAACCCCAACCTAGTATTCTACATGGAGGAACAACGATTAGCAAGAGTACCGCTGCGGAACGCTATGCGTATTAGCGGACGGGAGAGTCAGCTTCCAAAGGGCGGCAACGACGTCTATGTATGCACGTGAGGCCAGAGCTACGACTACTTGTCGTGCAGAACAAGCGTCTGACGCTCGAGGGTTGAAAATGATGCTGCGACATGCGTCTTCAAATTATTCCCTCACCAACTCCATGATCCACATTACCTCCTCGATCAGGGTCCTGATATTAACTTGGATCTCATCACTGGATAAAGCATGTCCACCTTGGCGTGAATTCCACCCAAAGCTGCATTCAGGCTCTCCCCTGGTTCCATGTCTCGCAGTACCTCCTTTGATAAGGGTCCTGAGATTTGTTTTAATGCCCCACGGAGAGTTGTCAGTGACTTGCGATGAGCTTGGGCAGCTAGATGGGTAGATGAGACGCAACACGCCGCTTGTCGTGTAGGGTACAGTCAATGAGTCAAGTACTCAAGGACATGAGGTATGTGTCGGAGGCATAGGCGACAGGCCGGTGCAGCGCACGCCTTAGGGTGTGTTTGTTTGGGCTCCAGCTTCTTAATTGGCTGCAGCTGCAAGCAGCTGCAAGGACTCCGCCTGGAAGGAGCAGCTGTAATTGAAAGGTTGGAGCTGAAGTGCAGTCGTTTGGTGATTGTGCTGTAGCAGCTGCAGCTGTTGCTGAAACATGCTGAAATGACCAGAATGCCCTCTGTTCTTCTGTAGAATGGGTTAAAGTGCTGATTATACTGTTTTAACAGTAAATGGCCCGATGAAGACTTGTTTTTGTCGCAGATGGCCAATTTTCACAGATTGAACTGAAATCATACTCGTTTGATGGCATAGATAGTTTATATCAATAAATTTGACATTCTACGCGCATGACAATACATTTGAACTCATCATAACATATGTTATTAATTATATATTACATGAGACCGTCCTTGGGTTGCAAAATACATGGTTATCGTGAAATACAATCATACTCTCTTGCTACCATCACAGAATGAACAATCGTGAAATACAATCATACTCTCTTGCTGCCATCATAGAATGAACAATCATGTTACGAGTTCTCGGCTAAGCAAACAAATTCAAGTTTTAGGATGTGCGAAGCTAAGCAAGAAAATGTAAAAAGATACATGACAGTACACATGAGGAGAAGGCGGTCTGGTGATGGGGAGCGGCCGTTGGAAGAGGCAGTTGACGCGGCGGCTGCGTCCCTGCGCCTCGGGGAAGAGGGATTCCGGCGGCAGCGTTTCCAATTCATCAGCCGTCGATGGGCCGAGCCGCCATTGGCCGACGTTAAGGTGGGTGGCGGCGGAGATGGGGAACGACAAACCCTAGGACATGGGGGTTCTGCGTTCGTGGGAAAGGAGAGGGAGAAGAAACAGATACATATCATGCAGTGGCAATTCGTGCGTATTATGATCTTTGGTGAGGGTGGGGGGAAGGGGGGCGTAAATCTGTCTTTCGCCAATTTGGAGCCAGCTGCGACCGGAAGAAGCCCAAATTGTGAGCTGCAACTTTTAGACCTTTTTTTTGAAGCGCTCCGAGTTTGGGCTGGGTGGAGCCAGCACAAAAAAATGCCCTTTGTTTGGGCTCCAGCTTCTAGGCAACAGAAGCCAAAGAAACCACTGAAAAGAGCCCAAACAAACACATTCCTAATACTGTGATTAGGGCCGGATTCCGTCTAAACATGGTAGTACTAATCCACATGCCTTACCGGATTTGCAATAATTTTTTCTTTACATGAAAACTTGAATAACAACCATCATATATACGGCCGGCCGATCGCTCGATCTGTGACATGCATGATCCTGATTGTAGCCCCAATGGCGTCACGTACGAAAACGCAACAACAATCCACCTACAAAAATCTACCAAAAGTAATGTACAACTGACAAGACCATTCATTTTTGCGGGATAAACTTTCGATCTTCATCTTCAATCATGATTGTAGCCCCAGTGGCGCCACGCACGAAAACGCCAACAACAATCCACCTACAAAAATCTAGCAAAAGTAATGTACGACTGACAAGACCATTCGTTTTTGCGAAATAAACTTCCGATCTATTCATCTTCCACGCGTGTCCTCATCAACGGCAGCCCGGGACCGCCGATCACCCACGCCCAAGGTCTTCGCCAAGGCGACCCGGTCTCTCCCATGCTCTTCACCCTAGTGATTGACAAGCTCAACTCGCTCCTCGAATTCTCCACTCAGCAGGGAGTCTTACAGCGGCTCACCCCTTGCCACGCTGCTTCTAGCATCTCCATGTTTGCCAAAGACGTGGTCATCTTCTACCACCCCGACGCCCAGGAGCTCAACACCGTCAAGCTACTCCTTGGGGTTTTTGGCAGCGCCTCCGGTCTTCGAACCAACTTCCTCAAGTGCTCGACATCACCCATCAGATGCTCTGATGACCAGCTTGCCACCATAGAGGCTTCCATCTCCTGCCCGATCGCGAAGTTCCCGATCAATTATCTTGGGCTTCCCCTCTCAACCCGTAGAGTGCCGGCCTCTACACTACTACCACTGGTCGACAAGCTCTCCAAGAAGCTGGCCACTTGGAAGGCCTCCTTGCTGTCTCGTGGTCAGCGACTTGCTCTCGCCCGCCACGTGCTCTCGGCCATGCCGGTCCACATCTTACTTGCATTGGCAATCAACCCGTCCATCCTCAAGAAGATCAACCGGCTCATCCACGACTTCCTTTGGCACGGCAACAAAGATGCGCATACCGGCTCTTGCATTGTGTCCTGGCAAAAGGTTTGCCGTTCACTGGCGCTAAGCGGCCTGGCGATCCGCGACCTGCACCGCACCGGCATCGCCCTTCGCATGCGCTGGCTTTGGCTGCAGCATACCGACCCCTTGCGTGCTTGGAAACATCTCCACCTGCCTTCTGATCCTGAGGCCTCCCAGCTCTTTCGCGCCTCGACGACCTAGTCCCTCGGCGATGGCAACACATGCAAGTTTTGGCAGAACCATTGGCTGCATGGCAAGTCCATCCCTGAGATCGCTCCCACCTTATCTTCTTGCGTCCCGAGGCGATAAAGGGGACGCCGGCTCGTGCGCGAAGCCCTCACTGACCGCGTCCGGATCGCGGACATCCATGGCAATCTAAACCCTGCAGCAGTCGCCGAATATGTCCAACTATGGACTATGCTCCAGGGAATCGAGCTTTCTGAGGAGCCGGACAAGCTGTCCTGGCGGTGGACTGTCGACAACAGCTACTCGGCACGCTCCGCTTACCATGCACTGTTCCTTGGGGCTACCAACGCACCATTTTGGCAACTCATCTGGAAAACCTGGCCCCCCTCCAACACGAAGATATTCCTCTGGCTCGCCTCCCTCAACCGCTGTTGGACCACCGACCGGCGCGCGCGGCACAACTTACCGCACGACCCCATCTGCAAACTCTGTGCACAGGAGGACGAAACCCTACACCACCTCCTCGTTGGATGCGTCTTCTTTCGCACTATATGGCATGACATCTTAGCTTGGCGCCGCATGCCCACACGCCCGCCTGATGGCAACACCGACTTCTTCGAATGGTGGACGACGTCCAAAACTAACGCGCCGGCGGGCCTTCGCAAGGGTCTCAACTCCCTTACCATTCTCACCTCATGGGCCATAAGGAAGCACCACACCGCCATCCTCTTTGACAATGCCACACCCTCCGTAGGCAACCTTCTTGAAGACATCAAGCAAGAAGCGAAATTATGGGCAAGAGCCGGCGCCAAAGGGCTCGACAGGTTCATTCTTGTAACATAAAATGTAAACTTGGAGGCTGAGCATCCTCCCTCCTCTCTCTGCTCTATAATGCACCTGGACACCACCATCATTGTGTACGCTGACCCGGACGCTAACCCTGTACTCTTTCCCACCCTATCAATGGAATGATACGCAATCTCGCGTATTCGAAAAAAAAGAAATAATAAAAATTACATCTAGATTTGTAGACCACCTAGCGACGGCTACAATCAATGAAGCAAGCCGAAGACGCGCTGCTGTCATCGCCCCTCCCTCGCCGGAGCCGGGCAAACCTTGTTGTAGTAGACAGTCGGGAAGTCATCGTGCTAAGGCCCCATAGAACCAAAGCACCAGAACAGCAACCGCCGCCAATGAAGAGTGTAGATAAAAAGGATCCAACCTGAAGACACACGAACAAAGACGAAAGACGAACAGATCCGAGCAAATCCACCAAAAACAGATCCACCGGAGACACACCTCCACACGTCCACCGACGATGTTAGATGCATCACCGGAACGGGGGCAAGGCGGAGAGTCCTTTATTACATCTTCAGGGAGCCGCCGTCGTCTCGTCTTTCTGAGTAGGACACAAAACCTAATAAAATTCGAAAAAGATCTAAAAACGGAGCCCTCCACTGGCAAGGGCAGGGATCCACTCTGCTCCCATGGCCCTAAGGCCACAGGAGATGGGGCAGACCGGCGCCGGCACCAGCGGGAGGCAGAGGAACCCTAGGTTCCTGGGTAGGCGGCAACTGGCTAAGGCTTACGCACTTTTAATTTTGGTACATTTTGTGGTAAGCTGACATGAATTTTTACTAGACCTCAATGTGCGTCTTCGTGCTGTCGTTGGATGGCACGATGTGTTGGGTCATGCTGGTATTTTTTGAACACATTAATTATCTCTTTCATTGCAAGGCACGTGTATGTGACAGTGAAGAATAATGTGTACCTACTTCGTTTAAACATGGTAATGGTACTACTCCACATGTCTTAACGGATTTTTTGAGAGAAAGTCTTCACGGATTAGCGAATAATAGGCTCCGGCGCGCTGGCGCAAAGTTTTGGCCGGTAGCAGCCCGATCCCACTAGGATAAAGCAAAAAAAAAAACAAGGTTCGTCCTAGAGATCTTCTTCTTCCTCACACATCTCGCGCTCGCGCAATTTTCCCTCATCTCGCCCTCTCGCACGGCTTCCCCCCGGCGCCGCGCTCGTCTTTACTCGCGCAGCCCGCTCGTCCTGGGCCTTGTGCTCGCCGGCAACCTGCGCTGGCTGCCGCATCCTTGGCCGCGCGCGATTATTGGCCATGGCAACTCCGGTGGAGATGGTCGCATCACCTCGTTGTCGAGCTCGCGCTGTACCTCATCCTCAATTTGTCGATCACAACAACAAAATTAACATGTCATAGCAAAAATATATGCCAATTCCAGTAAAAAATTCACTCCACCCCTCACCGGTGCTGGCCATCCCCCTCCCTCGCCTTCCTGTAGAAACAATGGCGACGACTCTGTGGTCTGCAGCAAACGGCGGTGGTACCAAAAATTGGCGCTGGTTCCAGCAAACCAAATAGTAGCAAAAAATTTGGAAATTGAATGCCGTTCCAACAAACCAAAACCTGATGCTAGCAAAAAATGAAGCTTGTTCTAGCAAACCAAAATGCTGGTGGTAGCAAAGATGCCGAGTTGAGGGTTGGTTCCATCAAATCAAAAAGATGGTGGTAACAAAAATTGATGATGGTTCCAGCAAAATACAAAACGATGGTAGCAAAATATATAAAAAGGCGCTAGTTTCAGCAAAAAACGAAAACATCGACGGGAGCAGAAATTTGTGCGGGTTCCAGCATTTGACTGCCATGGTTGTAGCACTCGTGAGCATCCACCGCGGTTCCAGCTTTTCTGGGCCACGGTTGCAGCTCCGCCTGGCCGCGGTTCCAGCATCCCTCCAGGTCAGTTGCAACATCCCGACGTCGCTACCCTCGCATTGGTCTCTGTGTGCAGGTAGCAGCTTCCGGTGAGGCCCGTTCCAGCTCCGGCCCCAGCTGGTTGCAACATCACATATGCCGGTTGCAGACCGCCGCGAGCGCGTCAAGAAGATGCAGCCCCAGCTCCCCGTCTACAAAGCATCCACCGCCGCCATGAAAAGCACAAACTCTCATGTCTCTGCAGCCCTTGCAGCTCGCCATGTCTCCCAGTGTGGAAAACGACGCGGTAGCGGAGAGAGCGTCAATGCTGGTGTGGTTGAATGTAGTCTGTCCTGGGTGGTTTGACGGGATTAGTGGGCGCGGTGCCCGCCGACGATAGCAAGGGAGTCGAGGAGAAAAAGGAGATAGCGAGGCAAGGGGATGGGGATTTCTCCGGCTGGCTTTGGCCTTGTCTCGAGAAGATAAGGCTGCCTAGTGAGATAAGGATGGGAAGTACTACCTCCATCCGGGTTTATTAAGCCCCTTTATATTTTAGATCCAACTTTAACCATGTATTTGACTAAAAATATGCTCCTTCTGTTCTAAAATATAGTGTTTTCTCTATTCCCGTGCTTCAATTTTGACCATAAATTTAACCAACGAGACTGACTGCGGAGGAAGCAAAAGTTATACCAGTAAATTCGTATTCAAAAGAAGTTTTCAATTATATAATTTTTTTCTCCCGTCATAGTCGGTCTCGTTGGTTAAATTTATGATCAAAGTTGGACCTTGAAAAGCGCGGACACACTATATTTTAGAATGGAGGGAGTATAAAGTATATGCTACACAAAGTATATTATTCAACTTGTATTTTAAAAAGTTTCCTACGGTATGCTTTTTGTGACCTATAATTTATATTTTATTAGTTAAATTCACAGTCAAACTTTGACAAAAATGAAAGCGGTATAATAAACCCGAATGGAAGGAGTACGGGACAACGACTAGTGGGACCACATGAAAAGCTGACACGAATGGAACGCTCCAACAGCTAGATTCTTCTTATCAACTGTAGGTGCAGCAGCGTCAGCAACTGTTCGCTTAAAGATTCATCCAGTGAAATCCCAACTCCCTTTCTTTTGGATTTCCATTCTATTTAGATAGCGCGCACGAGTGACAGACCATGTGAACAGCTATCGTACGTGCCGCGCATGACCGGTCCAAGCTGCTTCGGCCGGTCCACTGGCCACAAACGTTTCCTTAAGGCCTTGTTCGGTTGCTTGCCAAACCGAGTGGATTGAAGGGTTTGAGGGGGATTTAAACCTCTTGTAAGTCAAAATATAAACCAATCCTTGCCAATCCCCTCCAATCCTCTTGGGGAGAGGATTAACCGAACAAGCCCTAACGGATTTGTAATCTTTCCTTCGCATCAAAACCGGAACAATAACGTTTCAAAAAAAAAAAAACCCGGAACAATAACTAACGTCATATATACGGCCGGCCCTGTGCGACATGCATGATCCAGATCGAAGCCCCAATGGCGCCACGGAAACGCCGACGAAACAACAACCCACGCGCATCGCCGGCGTTACCGACGCTACCGGCGGACCTCTTGCTGCTGATCGCGGCGCGCTCGGACCCCAGAACCATCGTCCGCTGCGGCGCCACCTGCAAGGCCCTCCGCCGCGACCTCGCCGACGCTTTCTTCATCCGACAAGCTGCCGCGGCCGTCGTGCCCACGCGCGTCCTCCTCGCCTACACCCGCCGCCGCCGGCGGCGCAACCACCGCCGCAAGCCCATCATCTCTATGGTTCACCCGGCTACGCCGGCCGCCTCGTCCTTCGCCGACAAGCACCTCGCGCCCTTCGTGTCTCGCAGCGCCGCCGACGACCTCCTCGGCCGGTACGCCCCCGTGACGTCGCGTCACGACCTCATCGTGCTCCGTCGCGTGCACCACGTCCGCGATCCCAGGAACTCCGACCTGTGCGTGTACAACCCCATGACCGGTGACCGCAACTTCCCCTGTCTCCGGACCACCGGGCCTCTCCTTTGACCTGTCTACGATCGGAAGGGGTTTCCGCCCGTGCGTCGTGCTCACCGCCGCAGATGGCATCAGCTGCTCCTCCTTCCTGCTGTTCTTCGCCAACCATGGCTGGTTCAAGGGCAGCAAACGCTGTATGAGGGCATCTCCAGCCGTTCGCCCCCCCAGGGCGTTTAAATTCGGCATCCTGGGGGCGTGCCGGCGCTAGCTCGGCCCGGGGCGAAACTAGCTCGAACACGCACCCACGCCGCGCCCCGTGACGCGGTTAATTCAAACTTGGCCCTTCCCGCTCTCAAAACGCCGCAAGTCCGGCGATCATAGTCTGTCGTTACAAAAAAAAGAGCGCCGCCGCCTCGGCAGGGTCATTCATCACTCGGCGGGGTTGGTTCCAGGTGTTGGCGGAGTCGGCGTGCGCGAGCTCGGCGGTGTCGGAGCCGCTTCGGTGTTGGGCTGCGTCGGCGCGGCTTCGACACTGCTGGGCGGCGACGTAGAGGCTTCGCTCGGGCTTGGCGTCCGTGCGGCCGTGGGCGTCGTCGGCGTCGTGGGCGTTGCCATCGGCAGCTCGTTCAGGATGAGGCCGCGCTGAACCAGGTACCACGCCTTGAGCTTCGTCGTTGCTCGATGCAAGTCCGCCGCACCCATCGGAAAAGCCATGTCGGTGTTCCTCTTCTTCGCGCGGCGTTAAATCCGGAGTAGGTCGAGCTTGATGGCGTTGTTCTTCATTAGCGCCACCACCGCGCCTCGGTCTTCTCTTCGCGTAGGGCGGCCCGGCCTCGACGTCGGCGAGGCAATGCTCGATGGACTCCTGCACTTTCGCGGTTGCCGCGTCGGCGTTCATCGGTGGAAAAAGGCCTTTGGTCGCGGTTCGCAATGCCATTAGTCGCGGCTGCGCAACGCGCGACCAAATAAGCGACTAAAGCCCCACCTTTAGTCGCGGCTGCTTAAGAACCGCGACTAACGGCCCGTCCACGTGGCGCCAGCGGTTGTCGGGCGGAGGACCTTTAGTCGCGGTTCTTCGCCAACCGCGATTAAAGAGCCGCCCTGCAGTTTAGGGTTTTAGCCCCCTAAACCTGTTTTCTGTTTAATTTATATTGTTTTATTTCTTTTGTGCTTTATTTTAATTTTGAAGGAGTTTCATATATTCTACGGTACTACATACATGCATATGAATGTACAATTTCAAATAAATTTGAAATTAGAACCAAAAAAAATTCAAGAGGAATATACAATATATATTCAATATCATCGGATGACCATATACAATTTTGAACAAGTTTCCATACATGATTTAATCCATATAAAGTTCTACGTCCTCGTGATAGTGTTCTCCTTTAGGATGGAGGACTTCCTGCTGAACCATCCAGCTAGTTCCTCTTGAAGTGGTCGGAAGCGAGCTTACGGACTAAGCATCCACGGAGGTTATTCCTCTTAGCATTGGTATCACTCGGAACCCGCTCAGAGGTGTATCTCCGGATCATCTCACAGACATAGTATCCACATAGATTGGTCAACGATGGCTGAATATCCCCAGCATTCTTAGGCTTTAACATTTTGAATTCTAGCTCTTTTTTGAATTCACCGACCTTTGTATCTACGAACCGTCTCCAAACCCTACGAGGCAAAGAAAATTAAATGAACAAGAGAGTTATTAGTTACTTGATATTAGGAAATGAACGAAATAGGCCCATCGATATAGAGCGCAAATGAATGAAAATAATTACTTCGCAGCATTTTTCTCATGTCGCCCCAAAGCTTTGGATCCTTATTCGAGAGTCGTGGGCGAGACATTACGAGGTGTTAACTTTAATTACTAGCAGAATCCAAAGGAACTGCGGACACGATACATGCACAAGACGTCATGCATAACTCATCGATTAGCCGTCCACATACCATGCATGGAGTAAACAAAAGAGAATGTGCTCAAGATGAAACACTCACCCAAAATGGTAAGGAAATAGAATATCACTTTTGAGTTCCTGCTTTGTAAGAAATGCCACAGTGTCTGCCTCCACGTCGGCGGGGTAATGATTCAACACAATTCCATTAACGATGTGTGGGTCAATGAACCCAACATCATGGATGTTCCTTACTCGCATTCCTTAATCTTCATTCTGCATGTATAATAGCGGACACAACAATATAGTTAGGACATATATATAGTGCAGGCAATATGAACGAGATGGGGTAGAAATTAATAAATCACTTACGTAGCGTAGCAACCGATGATAGATTTGTCGAGCTCGCAGAGATTGAAAAGCTGGAACAATTCACTCAATTCAATTTGTACATAGTAATGTTTGAAGTGATGCTCATGTCTAACTTCCGCATAAATATATTCTTTGGCGTTTTTATTTTTATGTAACCCTTGTACCAATTCAGCGGACATTTCATTTGGGCAGGTAGATCCTTTTCTCGCAGAGCTCGACGAGAGGCCCATTCTTGACATATGTAATTACTACCTCCTTCACGGGCGCCTCATCAAGGCCTAATAGTACACGAAGAGTAATACCTAAGTTGGCCGCTTGTTCTCGCACTTTCGTTCTACTCAATCCTGTGCTGCCGCAGCTTGTATGATCTCGGGGCATCCGGACGAAGGCTTCCACTATAAGCGGGCAATCGATTGTTTACTTTGTTCCCGAGCTGGGCAACTTGTTTCCGCTTTTTTACTTTCGCCTTCTCCGCTCTTTGTTCTCCTTGAACATGAGTGCCTGCCTGCAAGTTCACGTTCATAGTCGTTAAGCGATTCTTGTGGCTTGGGACGGTGTGCTCAAAAATGACTTAGCCCACTTCTTTTGCTCATCGAAAATCTTGGCTTGGGCTCGGGCTCTCTTTTCTTCTTGCAGTCCGCCTTCCATTTCTCCAAATCAGCAGCAGCGTCGCGTCGACTTGCTCGGCACTACGTTCCCAAGGCCTTGTGGGGAGAGGCTTCAGTGATGGCTCCGGTACCTTTGTGGTCTTAGGTACATAAGGGTCCGGGTTAATAATCCAGGACTGCTTCTGCTTCTTTGCCGTAGGTGGATTGGGGCGGCGTCGATCACCCGCGGACGAGGATCGGGGCGGCGGATGATCACCACGGACGTTGTGGATCGGGGCGGCGTCGGTGATGTGACGGAGGTGTAGGTGAACCGCCACCACCACCACCACCACCACCACCGCCACCGCCACCACCACCACCGTAGGGGGGTGGACTTGTTGTCCTTGGCGCCTCGCCTGGAAACTTGATAAACTTCTTTTGCCATAGAATGTAATGGCGCTTGACATCTCCAAGTCTTTTCTCCCTTGGTGTAGCAATGTCAATCTCCGTGTCCTCAAACCCTTGGACTATGTCCTCCACCGTGACACGAGCATAGCCATCTTGAATGGGGTTGTTGTGGTGGAGTGCTCCGTAAACATGGTAAAGCACTGCCGATGGCTACCTTCATGGACATGTTCCCGATAGGATAATCTGAGATGACATTCTTTCATCTCCTTTATATCGCCCACGGGTAGCGAGGAGGCTCCGGTGCAGTAATTTCGACCACCGAGGCTCCGGTGCAGTAATTTCGATCACCGAGGCTCCGGTGCAGTAATTTCGATCGTCGGTGCATCCGCACCAGCCGGTGGGGCCTCCGTGGAAGCCACGCTGCTTCTCCGCCGCTGGCTTCCGAGATCCGCCGGATGATCTTCATGCTGCACCCGAGCTGCATCTCTTTCGCTACTAGTACACTCATGGTTTTCTTCATCACATCCATTTCCGATGCCAACCGCGCCACAACATCCGCTTCCCGATCCATCTTTCTCTTACGGCTTCAGAACCGTGACGGGTCATCGCTCGGGGAACCCTATTTTCCACGGAATGTGCCCCATGCCTCGTACACGCCCTCCGTGTTCAGGATTCCCGAGGGCTTTGTCGCTAGCGTCGTTCTCTCTGTTGAACTTGATCTTCCCTGTTGAGCATCCTTCATTGCGTCAATAAGGGCTTGGGTGGGTTTAAGTAATTTGCCCCGTAAACACACTCCCCTGTCTCCGGGTTCAGCGTTCCCCATGCCCGTACCACCAGCTTTTGGCCCTTGGGTCCCATCCTCCGTACTGGGCCGGATTCCTCGCGCCTCAGCTCGTTCTCCATCTTCTCCAACCTAGGCACCCAAATGCGATACCCTCCCGCCCCATAACATGATTGTACTCCTTCTTAGCCGATTTTCCTTATTTTTTTCGATATTTGAATGAACTGCTCCGATTTCTTTTGCTTCACAAATTCTGGCCAATCATCTTTCGGTTTCTCATATTGTCCTTTGAAATCCGGAGTCTTGTTCGCTTGACAAAGTCACGGGCTAGATTTTGCTTGAATTTCCGAATGCGTCGGCCATCTTATGAAGAGCGAACTGTTTGACTAGCCTCCTCCTCTCCTTGTTTTCCTCAATCTTGTTACCCTCCTCATCGAATTTGTTGTATTCGGAGGTAGAACGAAATGTTCCATAAGCTTCTTGAAGCAATCTTTTTTGTTCTCTTATCGACAAAAGTGAAACCATCAATTCGTGCCTTCTTTGGCTCATTCCACTCTGACGGTGATCGAGACGTTGTCTCTAACAATGGCTCCGCATTGGTGACAAACTTGGTGGCGTTCTTGCGGGCTCCAGCTGTGCGCGGTTGCCTTCGTCGACAACCTCGATGGTGCATGTTTCTCCTTGTTTCATCGTCTTGGTTGCGCCACGCTTTGACGACGTACTCGATTGTTTCGACGATCCGCCGAGGGCTAAAATAAGAAAGAGAGTCGCGCGTTAGTACACACATATTTATTCAAATCGCTTAGTTTGTATCACCGAGGCTCAATGTATATATATACCTCGGCGCGGAGGTGGTTGCTACTTCCATTTGAAGATCGCCGCTTATCGACGCTTTCTTGACATCATCTTCTTGACGGCGCCCTTCATCTTCACCGTCAAGGTTCGGATAAGAAGAGATATCATCTTCTTCTTCTCCGGTCGGCACATATTGAATATCGCCGTTTATGATGCCGAACATATGTGCTTCACCGTCCGGATCATAGTTGTCCATAATCGGGTCAGCTCTATCGTCCGCCATTATGTCAGTCCTGAAAACATGTAGTAAAAACAAATTAATTAAGTGAAGAAGGGGGGCGGTGGCGGTGGCGATGGCGAAAGGGCGGTGGCAAAAGGACTAATTACCTAATTAACTAATTACCTAATTAACTAATTAATTAACATACTAAATATTTTAATTAACACTTATTTCTGTTCATTTGTTTTTCATTCTTATCCAGAGGCTGGGCCCCGGTGGTCATGGGCACAATCGGCCACACACACGCACACGCACCCATGACTATGGGCGAGGCCGTGGCCGGAGCCTGGTCGGCGGGTGGCCGGCGGGGCCCGGGCGGGCGGACACGGGCATGGAGCGAAGGGGAAGGCGCGGCGGCGCCGGGCGGAGTGCACAGAGGGCGTCTGGCGACGCAAGCATCGTCCAGTGCAAGCAGCAGCAGCCACAATGGCGAAGCAAGCAGCAGCATGAGGCGCGAACCGACGGGCGAGACAGGGAAAGGGCGGCGGCAAGGCTGGCGTGGCGATGGGCGTCGCGGGACGATGGGGAGAGGGAGCGAGGATGGAGTTCTCACCCCGTTGTAGGGGAGTTCGGCGGTGGGCGCGATGGCGCCAGCGGAACGGAGGCGGCGGTTGCTTTCGGGAGAGGGCGGAGGGGTTCTGGGCGAAGCGAGGCGGCAGACGAGGCCGGCGGCGGCGCGCGCTGTGTGGCGAGGGCGACGGCGGCGGCGCGCGCGAGGGCGACGGCGGGCGGTGTCGAGGGCGAGGGCGACGGCGGCGGCGCCGAGGGCGCGGGCAGAGATTTAACAAAGCGAAACGGCGGCGCGCCGAGGGCTTGTATTTATAGTTTCTTTAGTCGCGGTTGGCGGCGAGACCCGCGACTAAAGGTACCCTTTGGTCGCGTCCGCCTCCCAACCGCGACTAAAGGGTTTTGCCGCCGCTTTCGTTCCAGCGCAGAAAGACCCTTTAGTCGCGGTTGGGGACAACAACCGCGACTAAAGGGTACCCTGTTTTTTGTTTTTTGCCTGTTTTTTGTTTTCATTTTTGCTTTATTTTTTGCCTGTTTTTGTTTTCATTTTTGCTTTATTTATTTTGTTTTGTTTCTACTTACAACAAAAAACTTATTTATTTTATTTTATTTTGTTTCTAATTACTTATTTATTTTACTTTATGATAATTATTTTTGCTATTAAAGTTTCTAATTACTTATTTATTTATGTTATTAAAATCTTAAAAATACAATTATATATCAAAAAATCAGAAAATAAAACTAATTCATTTTAAATTCTTGTTTTTCTTCTGTTTTTTCTTCCTTTTTCTTCTTTTTTTTCTTCTTCGCTTGTTTCTTCCTTTTCTTGTTTTTCTTCTTTTTTTCTTTCTTTCTTCCTTTTCCTTTTTTCTTCGTTTTTTCTTCTGCTTGTTTTTTTTCTTATGTTTTTCTTCATTTGTTTTTTCTTCTGCTTTTCCTTTTTCTTCTGTTTTTGTTTTTTCTTCTGCTTTTCCTTTTTCTTCTGTTTTTTCTTCTGTTTTTTCCTTTTCCCTTCTTTCTTCTTCTTTCTTTTTCCTTTTAAAATCAGAAAAATAAAACTAATTCATTTTAAAATCTTAAAAATACAATTATATATCAAAAAATCAGAAAAATAAAACTAATCCTTGAAGGTTTTACAAAAGGTTTGATACATCATTCAGTTCATCGACCAAATACAAAGTTTGGTACAATAAATTATTACACATCAATTCTTCCTTGTGTCCCTCGCTTGCTTACGATTGTGCCGTATCCATGGAGCATCCTCATCATTTAACTTAATGCTTGGGTCGGTGTTCACTTTGAAGGCGGAATTTCAGCAAACATATTATAATCTTCCGACATGTCTGTCTTGTCCTCCACTCCCACGATGTTTCTTTTCCCGAAAGAACAATGTGGCGCTTTGGATCATCGCATGATGTCTTGATCGTTTTCTTATCTTTCCGTTTCCTCGGTTTGCTACTCATGTCCTTCACATAGAAAACCTGAGCGACATCTTTCGCTAGGACGAATGGTTCGTCAAGGTAACCAAGATTGTTGAAATCCACCATTGTCATTCCGTATTGCTGGTCCACCTTTACCCCACCTCCTGTTAGCTTGAACCATTTGCACCGGAACAAAGGGACCTTAAAGGAGGGTCCATAGTCAAGTTCCCATATCTCCTCTATGTAACCATAATATGTGACCTTTTGCCCATTCTCGGTTGCTGCATCAAAGTGGACACCACTGTTTTGGTTGGTGCTCTTTTTATCTTGGGCGATCGTGTAAAATGTATTTCCATTTATCTCGTACCCTTGGAAAGTCGTTATAGTCGAAGATGGTGTCTTGGCCAACATGTACAAACTGATCTACAACATCATTGTCATTCATTAAATGTTTTCTCAACCAACCGCCGAAAGTCTCCATGTGGGACTTCCTAATCCAGATTCAGGCTTCCCGGGTTGTCCGAAGCGTAAAATATTCTTGTGTTTCTCAAAGCACGGAGCCACCAAGCTGGAATTGGTCGAAGACAAAGGTGGTGTGCTTCATCGAGAATGGCCATCCATACATATCGTTGATTTCCTTCCGATCGTGCCTTTTCCACTTAGTCTCCCCTCGTGCGCGATCGAGGAAGACCAATCGGCTTAAGGTCGAAACAAAGTCAACACAAAACTCAATTACCTCCTCATTTCCATAGCCCTTGGCGATGCTTCCTTCTCGCCTAGCACGGTTACTGAACATATTTCTTTAATACTCCCATGAACCTCTCGAAGGGAACATATTGTGTAGAAATACAGGGACCGAGAATGGAAATCTCTTCGACTAGGTGAACCAGGAGGTGCGTCATAATATTGAAGAAGGATGGCGGGAACACCAACTCAAACCGACAAGACATTGGATCACATCGCTCAGAACCGTGGTAGAACTTCGGATTGATTACCTTCGAGAGATTGCATTGAGGAATGCACATAGCTTCACAATGGCTACTCGAACATTTTCCGCAGAGCCCCTCAAAGCAATCGGAAGCAATTGCGTCATAATCACGTGGCGATCGTGAGACTTCGTGTTTTGGAACTTTTTCTCCGCCATGTTTATTATTCCCTTTATATTGGGCGAGAATCCAGACGGGACCTTCATACTGCTCGGGCATTCAAAAAGATGACCTTCTCTTCTTTGGTCGAGCGTAGCTGGCACGACCTTGAAACCATTCCGGATGCCGGTCATCGTGGTCTTTCAAACGTTCTTGGTCTGCCGTGCTTCCTTTGTATCATTTGTCTTCCCATACACGCCCAAGAAGCTTAGGAGGTTCACGCAAATATTCTTCGTAACGTGCATCACGCCGATTGCAGAGAGGACATCTAGGACTTTCCAATATTCTAGCTCCCGAATATAGATTTCTTCTTCCACATGGCTGCGTGCCCGTCGGCTCCCTTCGAACTGATTGTCCGCCAGACCCTTTCCAAAGATGACTTTCAAATCCTTGACCATATCAAATACCTCGGCACCGGTCGTTCCGCGAGCCGGCCGGTGATCTGCCTTGCCGTTGTAATGCTTGCCTTTCTTTCTTCTTGGATGAATTTTCGGAAGAAATCGACGATGCCCAAGGTACACGTTCTTCTTACAATTTGGCAAATGTACACTTTCGGTCTCATGTAAGCGGTGCGTGCATGCATTGTATCCCTTATTTGACAGTCCGAAAGGTTACTAAGAGCAGGCCAATCGTTGATGGTTACTGAAAAGCAACGCGTGAGGTCAAATTCCTCTTGTTTGTGCTCATCCCACACACGGACACCACCCCACAGCTGTAAAAGTTCATCAACTAATGGCCTTAGGTACACATCGATGTCGTTGCGGGTTGCTTTGGACCTTGGATGAGCACGGCATCATAATGAACTTCCGCTTCATGCACAACCAAGGAGGAAGGTTGTAGATGCATAGAGTCACGGGCAGTGCTATGGCTGGAGCTCGCTTTCGCCAAAAGGATTCATGCCATCCGTGCTTAGAGCAAATCTTATGTTCCTTGCGTCACCGCAAAATCTTTGAACCATCCGTCGATCTTTCTCCATTGCGCTCCATCTGCGGTGTGTCTCAACTCCCGTCCGACTTACGGTCCTCTTTGTGCCATCGCAACAACTTGGCATGCTCTTTGTTCATGAACAGACGTTTCAACCGTGGTATTATAGGAGCATACCACATCACCTTGGCGGAACCCTCTTCCCGGTTTCGCCCTCAACATCGCCACCGTGGTCATCGCCTCGATCTTATAACGCAATGCAGTGCATACCGGGCATTCATTCAAATTCTCGTATTCACATGGTAGAGGATGCGATCGTTGATGCATGCATGTATCTTCGTAACCTCTAAACCTAGAGGGCGACAACCTTCTTTGCTTCAGACGTCTCAAGGGCAACTCGTTATCCTTTGGAAACATATTCTTCAACATTTTCAGCAAGTTTTCAAATGCCGAGTCAGCTACACCTGCCTCGCCTTCCATTTCAGCAAATCCAGCAGTGCAGCCCAGCTTTTTCAGACCATCATCGCATCCGGGTACAGCGCCTTTACGTGATCCTCTAACATGCGATCCAAATTCTCCCTCTCCTTTTCGGTTTAGCGGCGTCTCCGTGCATCAAGAATGGTCCGACCAAGATCATCAACGGGATCATCACGTGCCTCTTCTTCACCTTCCCTTCACCTTCAAATCCTCCATGAAAGTATCACCGAAATGAGCAAGATAGCTTTCATCGATGAAATCATCCTTCTTCATCTTCTTCCATTATAACCCTCTTTCTCCATGCTTGGTCCAACAATTATAGCTTGGCATGAAACCCTTCAAGCGGATGCATGTGAACAACTCTTGAGGAAGAGTAACCCTTCTCATTCTTCAGATAACACATGGACAGATAACAAACCCCCGCTTGTTCGCATTAGCCACTACGAGGAAATCTTTCAAACCCGTAGTGAACTCGCGGAGAGTCGGTTACCGTACATCCATTGCCGATTCATCTGCATTATTATAATATAAAATATATAATTAACCATCATGCATTTGTTATGAACTACACACATGCATATTGACACATCAAAGGTTCATCAAGTTGCTAACCGCGATCAAGAGTGTGGCTCCAACACTTCATGTCATGTTTGTTTCATGCTCTTGGGGCATTTCATCAAACACCTTATGTGCATAAGAGGAACCAAAAGCAAACCTACACCCACTTGTGAAGAGAATGGCTCCAAATGGCTAAGTGTTGGCTGCTGGATGGGTATATATAGGGAGGGCTTTAGTCGCGGTTGGCACGGCAAACCGTGACTAAAGGTGCCGAAGGTTTAGTCGCGGTTGTCTGGCCAACCGCGACTAAAGCCCCTCACGCACACCAGCTGGCCACCGAGCGCCACAGGCCCAGCCTTTGGTCGCGGTTCACCTCCAGAACCGCGACTAAAGGTCCCATTGGTCGCGGTTCCTACAGCTTCGCGACTTATGGGGCTGGACGGAAAGCCTGTTTTTCCACCAGTGGTTCTTCCCCTTCTTGGCCAATTTGTGGCTGTCCGGCCGCCCTTCCGACGCGCCCGGAGTCGGCGCGTCCGGCTTGTACGTCTCCTTGGCCTTGTCATGGGCACGTCGGACTTCCGCCCACTTCTCGCACTTGTCAATGCGCTTGTAGACGTGGAGGTGCTTGAAGTCGGCGTCTTGATTGTCACCCCGGAACATGGCGAACATGCGCAGCAGCTGCGCGGATGGACGAACAGTTGGCGAACCGCGGGCGCAGGGGACGAAGATGTGCGGGCGAACGGCGTGCGTACCTGATCTTCAACGCTGGCGCCGCTCTCCAGGCGAGCCGCGACCTCCTCGACGATTCCGTGCCATTTGTTGCACGCCAACTGGATACGCCCCCAATGGTTCACCATCGCCTTGGCCCCGCGCTGCATGTACACGCCTTTGAAGTAGGGGTCGACGAGCTTCCGCTCGTCGAACTCGGCATTGAAGCGGCCCCAGTACGTCTCCAAGCTCTGGTTCGCGCCGATGGTCAGGTCGAGGCAGACGACTTTCCACGCTTCAACGAGGCATTCCTCCTCCTTGGACGTCCATTTGATGCGCGGCTCTCCCGACCTCGCCGCCCGCTTCTTTTTCTGGCGCCCCTTTGTCGGAACAGGAGCCGGCTCCTCCTCCTCCTCCTCCTCATCCTCGTCCTCCTCCTCGGGTTCCTGCGCGTCGTCGCCGTAGACGTAGCCGAGCTCGGCCTCCATGTCGCCGCTGAGGTCGACTACCTCGTCCTGGGTGGCGAAACCGGGAGACGAGGCGGCCGCGGCCGATCCTGTCGCGATGATGTCGTCCATGTCGGCTCCCGTGTCGTCGGCGTCGCCGAGGTGCGAGAAGGGCAGCGGCCCGCGGTAGAGATGTGGCGTCGGCGTGGTCGCGTAGGCGGGTGGCGGCGAGTAGTTGTATGGTGGGTACTGCACACCGGCGAAGGCGGGCGATGGCGTGCGCGTAGCGGGGTGACCATGAGGGAAGGTCACGTTTGGGTTGAACCCGCCGTGCGCGTCGCCGTCGGCGTAGCCGGGTGACGATGAACCCCATGGAGATCCGGCGCCTTGCTGTCCCTGTATGCGTCTTGGTGGCGTGGTGGCGACGACGGAGCCTCGGCAGAAGAGGAGGACGCCGCCTACCGCATTGTCGCGGGCCTTCTTGGCTATCCTCGGTTCCTTTGTCGGCGATGGCTTTCTCGGCCAGATTTCCACCCTCCACTCGGCGTTCGACAGGCCCGGCGGCTTCGTTGGAGGCGCCCTCGGCTTCCTCTGTTTCGGTTGGGTAGCGGCGCCCGTCGCGGTCGCCACGGCCCGCGGCATGGTGTATTTCTTCGGCGGCATGGAGGCGGGATGCGAGCGGGGTTGGCGGGAGAAAGGGGGGGGGAGAATGGCGGGAGCAAGGCGAGCGAGCGGGAGAGAAGTGAGAAAAGAGGCAGCAAACGGCGGAAAAAGGCCCTCGGTCGCCTCGGTCTGGGCCCACGCGCTTTTTCGCTGGCGCGGCTCCCCAGCGCCTCGTGCGCTGGTTTGATCTGGTCCGCCGGCACCAGTTTTGGCCCGAGCCGGCGAAAAACGGGCTTCTGGGGACGCGACTGGGGCTTTTTTTCGGCGCCGGCGCGGCAAAATCGCCTGGGGAGGGCCTGTTGGGGGCGCGGCTGGAGATGCCCTGAGAATCCAGACCGCCACACCGTCCGAAGCCGGTGATAGAGTTTACCTTGTTGTCTAGGTATCCATCATGTTTATTTCGTTGCATTAGTTCGTTCATGCACGTAGTCATGTCCAACCAACTTAGCTGCGGCCATGTAGTCACGTGAAGATGAGATCATGTGTACATGCAAGCTAGTACTGGGTTAGACAATTAGAAAATAAATGCATATAGATTAGGGAAGATGCACTTGAGCACGACAGGTCAGTCATGTCAAGTTGTGAGCGTCACATGGCGTCGTGTGTGGGGCACAAATGTGTGTATGTGCCGTTGCATTAGGAAGTAGTCTATCTGCATGGATGTGTTAACTAGGTAGCTGCGTTAAGCTGCGGAGCCGAGCGGCTGAGTCGCGTGGCAGATCGACGAGGAGAAAGAATCGGGAGCAATCAGTGGTGGCTTGGTCCTGTGCGTGCATATCCAACGCTCGCAGACTTGGTTGCTACTCAAAGTGAAGCTAGCCGGTTGAGTAAGAGTCGGAAGTAGTTGTGGGGTTTGTACGCGCGTCTGTGCGTGGAGTTAGTGGATGAGTGGCTGCGTGTTGGCCGTGTAACACTGGCTACTTAAGCCCATGTATTTGCATTGTGTCGTGTGAGAAGAAACAGGAAAAAGGCACAAGTGTGTGCGGTGCATAAACCTCCCTGTGTGCTCTTCTTCTACCTTCAATCCTGTGTGTGTTCTTCTTCCTCCTCGGGCTGCGCCAACATTTGGTATACAGAGCCACGGTTTGATCCGTTCTTGTGATGGCCGGCACCGAGGGAGATGATGCGTCCAAGGCAGCGGAGCTGGCCAAGGGGAAGCCGGTGGAGCCGGCGACGGCACCGAAGGCCCGGCTCACCGACGGCAGCGGCAGCGGCGAAGCCAGCGTCGCCGGCGCGTGGTACGGCAGACCTCGTCGATGGTGCAGCTCCCCGCTGACCCGCACGAACTACACCGAGTGGGCGCCGTCATGCGAAAAGGGCTGCAGCGCAAGGCCCGTGGGAGGTGGTCGAGCATGGCGCCGTCATCGACTACCGCGACGATCGTGAAGCTTTGGGCATCATCCTCCAGGCTGTGCCGCCGGAGATGTTGCGCTCCTTGGCTGCGAAGGACTCGGCGAAGGAGGCTTGGGACGCCCTCAAGACCTTGAGGATGGGGTCCGAGCGCGTCCGCGAAGCCCGGGCGCAGACGCGTCGATTGGAGTTCGAGAATCTCCGGTTCAAGGATGGCGAGAGGATGGAGGAGTTCGCTGTCCGCCTCACCGGCATCGTCAACGACCTCGAGGCCCTCGGCGACGGCGTCACCGAGCACAAGGCGGTGCTCAAGTTCCTCCGCTGCGTGCCGCAGCGCTACCGGCAGCTCGCCCACCCATCCGATCGCTACTCGACCTCAAGACCTTGACGCTTGAAGAGCTCACGGGTCGTTTCTTGGCCGTGGAGGAGAGCTTCGACATGGACGAGGCAGGCAGCAGCAACGGTGGCACTCAGCTGCTCCTCACGGAGGAGGAGTGGTTTGCTCGCTCCAAGAAACGCGGCGGTGCTGGCAAGAGGAGGAGCAACTTCGACATCCGCAAGGTACGCTGCTACAATTGCCAAGACTATGGGCACTTCTCGAGGGATTGCACTGCGCCAAGGAAGGAGCAAGCCCATCTCGCCGCCACGACCGCCGACGACGAGCCGGGGCTGCTTTGAAGATCGACATGGAGGTGTTCGAATAAACGACAACAAGGTTAAGGGGGTGATTGATAGAGTTTACCTTGTTGTCTAGGTATCCATCATGTTTATTTCGTTGCATTAGTTCGTTCATGCACGTAGTCATGTCCAACCAACTTAGCTGCGGCCATGTAGTCACGTGAAGATGAGATCATGTGTACATGCAAGCTAGTACTGGGTTAGACAATTAGAAAATAAATGCATATAGATTAGGGAAGATGCACTTGAGCACGACAGGTCAGTCATGTCAAGTTGTGAGCGTCACATGGCGTCGTGTGTGGGGCACAAATGTGTGTATGTGCCGTTGCATTAGGAAGTAGTCTATCTGCATGGATGTGTTAACTAGGTAGCTGCGTTCGCTGCGGAGCCGGAGCGGCTGAGTCGCGTGGCAGATCGACGAGGAGAAAGAATCGGGAGCAATCAGTTGTGGCTTGGTCCTGTGCGTGCATATCCAACGTTCTGCAGACTTGGTTGCTACTCAAAGTGAAGCTAGCCGGTTGAGTAAGAGTCGGAAGTAGTTGTGGGGTTTGTACGTGCGTCCGTGTGCGTGGAGTTAGTGGATGAGTGGCTGCGTGTTGGCCGTGTAACACTGGCTACTTAAGCCCATGTATTTGCATTGTGTCAGGTGTGAGAAGAAACAGGAAAAAGGCACAAGTGTGTGCGGTGCCGCAAACCTCCCTGTGTGCTCTTCTTCTACCTTCAATCCTGTGTGTGTTCTTCTTCCTCCTCGGGCTGCGCCAACAGCCGGCGACACCAGGTGGGGGCCAGTCACTCAACACATTGGCCCCCCGTTGGAGCAGCTCGAAGACCACCATGACGCTGTTGTGCTTCCCGGCGGCGTCATCCACTGGCTCCAGCATGGACGTCATATTCTCACGTACAACGTTCGCAGAGGGAAGCTGTGCAGGGTGGAGCTCCCAGTCATGCCCACTGACAACAATGATGTGCACCTCGGGATGTTGCCGGAAGGGAGGCTGCGGTTTCTCATCGCCGACAGGTACACCATGACGGTCACGGTGTGGAAGCAACTCCCTCGTGGCCGTGGTTGGGAGCGAGGGGCCGTGATCGACGTGGAGGAGAAGCTGCTGTTGTTGGATCCCAAAATCTTTCTCGACGATCTGTGGATTAAGTTCGGGCGCTCAGGGGAGAGGACCAGCGCGGTGCTGCTGTCGTTATATCATCGTGGTCCATTCATCCTCCTTGACTTGGAGACAAAGAAGATGCGCAAGCATTGCGTGCATCCCTCATTTTTATTCGAGATTGACTTGTCCGAGAGGTTGCAGGCCATGAAAATATTTTCTTAGGCGGAGTAATAATTAGGGCATGACGAAAACGAGAAGGATCGATCGACTCTTCCCCGATAATAAACCAATCAGCGTTGTGCTTCCAAGTTCCGTCCAGTATTCGAGATGTTTTCTTTTATATTGGTGCGTGTAAGTGATGGACTTTCTTCTATTAATTATTTGGGCGATGCTAGGCGCCGGCGCACCGGTCGAACAGTTTCGGCCGGTTCGATGCGAGCCGAGCGCGGTTGGGTCCGGAGCAAAAAAAAAAAGGGTCGCGCTAACTGCCATACGTGTGGCAGGAAGGGAGACGCACCACACTTCTCTAATATAAACAGATTGCCACATCATCGCATGCATGCATGCAAAAATCTTTTTAGATTTTTAGTTTTAAAATGTTTTATCTCTTAAACGAAAAATGCGATTAAAAATTCGTTTTCACCATTAAATCCCTCGCGATGAGATCTTCGAAATTAGATCCCATGTTGATATGTTTTGATGAAAAAAAATTTGGATTAAAAATTGCCATGTCTATTGCATATGAATTGCCATGGTGTTTACACTGAAGTTGCCATGATATGTTTCAGCTATTTTCTTCTACATTTAAAAGTAAATTTTGACATTTATAAAACGGGAAATTAAAAAACTAGACTTGCAATGAACCATAAACTAAAATTGCCATGATACATGCACGTAAAATTGCCATGGTTCATACAAAAAATAATTTTCATGGTCAAAGTACTGGAGTTGCCATCATCAAAATACTAAAATTGCCATGATCTACAAACTAAAATTGCCACATGGCAACTTTAGTTTAAGCCCTATGGCAACTGCAGTGTAAACATCGTGGCAACTTCTGGCAAAAAAAATAATTCGTCGAAACATATCAACATGGGGTCTAGTTTTGAAGATCTCGTCGAGACAGATTTAATGGTGAAAACGGATTTTTAGTTCGCTTTTTTATTTATGAGATACAACATTTTTAAGCCAAAAACCAAAAAAAATAATTCTGCTGATGTCATCTATTCATACGTGGCAAAATGAGTGGTGATGGAGGCGTGTGGGCGATGTGCAAACGCCCACACGTGTGGGCGTTAACATTTCCGAAAAAAAAACTTGCCCCCAGCTTCTTCTTCCTCGGCTCGATCCCCTCGCTCGGGCTGCGCCGCGCCGCGCCTCCTATCCCTCGCCGCCCGTCCACACCCTCGCCGCCCGTCCACGTCGCCGCTTCCAACCCTCGCCGCCCGTCCTCGTCGCCGCTTCCAACCCTCGCCGGCCGTCCTCATCGTCGCCGCGACACATGAAACAACTACATCTGCGGGTGCAGCTTGCAGCTGCGACGCTTGTAGCTCTCCCCGGTTGTAGCTCCGCCGCCGCCGCTCGCCGTTGATGCTCATCGCTGCACGAAATTGCGTTGACGACGGCCGCCATCCATCCACTGTGATTGCGGCTTGATGGCGGCACGCGCAGGTTGAAGCATTTCGCACATAGGATTGAAGCTTTCTCTACAACGGATGCAACTTTTCTGGTTACTAGTAAGTGTGCACGTGCGACGCACGTCTACATAAATATTACGACCAGATGTGTGAGCCTATTTGTGGAGGTCTGTGCTCAAGAAAGATAATGCATATGTGTCAGTCATGGAAGTTCGTTCTTGAGAAAGAAAAGGCCCCCATGTCGCTTGCTCGAGTGACACGAATGGTGACCCCAGCGCCTCCCTTCCTTCCCTCCTATCTTGCTGTCATTGATGAAAACTGTTGGGCAAATTGGTATATGTTGTGAATTTGATATGTCGTAAAATATAGTAAGGGAGAACATGTAATGTGGCTCAACATTATACAACATGTGGTACAATCTCTCTGTTTCATATAGCAACACCTGATAAGTTGCAGCATCTGTTCGGTTGTAAACATGGAGATCTTTTCAAGATACTCTCCATTGGCACCATTTTTTCAAATGTTTGGCGATAACCAGCAAGGTTTCCAACTGTAACCCCACATCCTGCAAGTAAAGGACCACTTTATCAAGACAACAAAGAGTACTTTGAATTATAAGCAACAATCTAGAGCTTGCACTATTATAATTCTCTTACTTGAAAATGATCAATGCTTATCTAAGTGAAGAAAGGATATGTTTGATTAAAAATTGCAGAGCACAATTGTTTTTTGTTGTTGCAATTCCATAGTGTTATTTCTTGCAATCTTGAAAATGCTTGTATTGCAAATTAACAACATCGAGCAATTTGTCATAAAAGCTGCAATATTCAAAAGAAAATCATTCATTTTCATACAATCCTATATTGAAAAAATGCACTCTTTCGACTCGTTTCCAAACCATACAGGGTAACATGAACATTCCAATTAAAGAGTTACCACACCTTTCTCATTTGAAAATTTATCTCTTGATGCAGTATCACCACCGAGGCACCCACACTTCATACCGAATATTTTTTTAGTACCTAATAATGTAAACATAATATTGCTAGAGCGTTGGAGGGCTTAATGCAATATCTCAAATGCCCTGAACCTAGTAAAGAGGGGACAAAGTAGGCATTTCAATTAAACAGTGACCACACCTTTCTCATTTGAAAATGTATCTCTCGATTCAGTATCACCACCGAGGCACCCATCATTTGTACCAAAAAATTTGTAGTACCTACGAATAATGTACACATAATGTTGATAGAGAGTTGGAGGCTTAATGCGATATCTCAAATGCCAAAATACCTAGCCCCGAACCTAGTAAAGAGGGGACAAAGTAGGCATGGCACACACAGAACCTCCTCCCTTACACCACGTGTACATTTTTAAAGAAACTCATGCATATGAAATATAGAAGGAGTGTGTAAGTTTCAAACTTGGGAAACAAACAATTTCCAGAAAGGACAGTTAGAATTGTTTTTCATCTTCACTATTTATGGGAACAATGATTCTGAACTAAGGAGGTGGAGGGAGAGAGATTTGCATTACCATAATCTAAAGCCTAGGGTGGTGTGGCAGAGGAATAATTGAAAGTCATGGATCGAGGATAATCCTAATCCACTTTCAGTAGAATGTAGTCTACTGTAGAAAGCCCAAACTTACTGAGGCAAATCGCCAAAAGGCAAATGAAACTCACCATGGGATGGACTTTCCTCACCATCTGCCGACCTAATGCGAGGGAGGAGTGAGCAGATGGCGGCGTGTTCATACTTGTGGCGCATCCTATTCTGTGGTGAGCAGTTCCGTTTGGCACAGTGATGAATGACACTGACTGTGGTAGTGATCATCTGGCTAGGTCCGCGGACGTCGATCAGGCCAAGACATTGAAGCCCTCGTCCACTTGATCAGTTTAGTTGAAGCTATAACAACAAACAAATAAAGATTTTCAGTTGAGTTTGATCTCGACAGGTGAGTATGACAATTGTATTAACACTTGAACAGTAGCTATTTGTTTAATGTATGGATAAACACACTTTGCTTCTCCAACCATATACAGTGTACTAAAAGAATAGAAAAAAGCAAAAAAATATAGTACAGTTAGTAGAAAGTAGTGAAAAAAAGCTGGTAGAAAACTATGTAAATTACAGTAACTTCACAGCCATAGCCATAAGAGAACGGAGGGAGTACACAGCCACACGGATGAAAAAAAACACCAGAAGCAGTACATCCCAAATCTGAGCCTGACCAGGCCCCCTGAGGGCCATTTGGCAAGATATCACATATGAGATAAACACAAGGCTTGACAAATATGCATGTTGGTAATGAAAATCACGACATGGCATCAGGCAAGTCAACACATATACATTGGGCATCTTGCTTCCGTAATGATGTTTGATTCTACCTATAAATGGAGAACTACCATTCATTGAGGTGTACATATGAAGCTATAACATGATTTTAGTTAAATCGAAGACGACAGAATTTTTCCTCACCTGGACAAGCATCCCTAGTAATGATACTCATAATAGATGCCGCCACATAGCCCAGCTGACAAAGTACGGCAAGATGGGAAAATAATGGATTAGTTATGGTACTCAACGGTCCTCAACTCAAATAAAATATATAGTTCACGCCTTGTTTTCCATTGCTCCATAAATCAGGTTAAGCACAATTTCAGTTTACACAAACCCATATACATCAAGGGATTAATCAAAATTCACTTACCAACATTTGCTAAATAAATCATGATATGCACAATATCTAAATAGCAATGTATTGTGTCTGAACCACATCACACATCCTGTAGGATCTAACTACAGAAAATAATACTCCCTCCGTTCATAAATATAAGAGCATTTTTAGATTACTAAAATAGTGATCTAAACGATCTTATATATATATATATATATATATATATATATATATATATATATATATATATATATATATATATATATATAGAGAGAGAGAGAGAGAGAGAGAGAGAGAGAGAGAGAGAGAGAGGGAGTACCATGCAATTCTATCTTTAAAGATGCACCGAATCAGTCTAAAATTTTAAGTAGACAGCCTTTTAAAATTTCAGTTCTAATATCATTTACATTTGTTCATGAGGAGAACACATCAAAAGCAGTTTATAAGTACCTATCAGATCTACACCAAGTGGTTAAGTGGATATAACAAAATTCCGAATACTATAAGTTGTCACCTCCCACTTGCATTGCAAACTTTTTGCTACATCCAAAACGTACAAGCATCAGCTAGAGCAAGAACTTACAAGAAGCAGGTACAGCAAGCAGCGCCTGTAGAAACAGAGCAAGCAGCGCTGCCTAGCCACCTCGCCGCCTCCAGGCTAGACTCGAAGCTAGTGCACACACGCGCACTGCATGCGCCGGCCGCCGTCGGCAGAGGCAAAACGACGCACGGCCCAGAATCGCACTGACCACCACCACTGAAATGCGAACCTGACGTAGTAGGCGGCGGGACGCCAGTGAAAAGGGCGGATAAGCAGTGCCCGGGATGTCACAGCCAGCATGGAGGGAGGCATGGGGGAGGGGCGGGCATTGATGTGTAGAGGAACAGGGAGCCCGCGGCAGTGTGTCGGGAAACAGAACTTCGGCGATGGATTCCTCGTGTTTGTTTATGGCTTCTGCGGCTCCGTCAGGTTCTATGCCTACGGGTTCAGCTGCAGGTGGTCACGGCGAGATGACGCGGCGTCCGACAATGGCGGGGAAGATGGGGCGTTTGGGTTGGAGGGCGGGCACGATCTGGGCGATGACGATGTGTGTGGGGCGAAGGCCAAGAGGAGGAGCGGCGGCGAAGGAGGGTCACGCGGCAGCGCGAACTGGGATTGGGGTGTGAGAAATTTTATCCGCTAAACCTCGTCGAGATCCTTGTTCCTGAGCTGCACGCCGGACTTCGTCCTGGCCGTCGTCATCCCGGCGGACGCAACATGGTGGGTTGCCTTCAGGTGTAGTCGGAGAAGAGAGTTGTGGCCTCCATCCGGCGACCATAGGCTGGCGGCGGCGATCTAACCCTAGGAGGGTGCGATGAACATGGAAGGAAGGCCAGGGAGGAGAGGGCTCTGGGATTTGATTAATGTGAGAAGATGGATTACGTTTTGCAGAAGGCGTATTTGGCAGAGTAATCGTGTGCCAAGGTTCAAGTTTTCTTGTTTAATAGTGTAGATGCGGTGTATGGTTGTATCTTTCTTTTTCAATGGTTGTAGCTTTTTTCATCTACGGTCGAGGCTTTTCTATCAGCGGTTGTAGCTTTTTTTCTTTGTTGCAGCCTTGGTTAATGCTTTCTCTATCGTTTCGGGTTGAAGCTTTTTCATCAAGGGTTGTAGCATTTTATGTCGATGGTTGTAGCACTCCGCCATGGCAATGACTGCTTGCAGCTTTTGATGTATCTGGTTGAAGCTTTTTTCATCTTGGTTTGAAGCATTTTGGTTAACGGTTGTAGCATGAGGGCGTGCGGCAGGTTCTGCAATGCCTCCGCCATGTCTGCAGCGTAAGCGCCGCCGTCCTCGTAGCTCGCCGTCACCATGCTCGCCATCCATGATGGTAGCTCTCTGGGCACCGGTTGCAGCAGGCCGCAACGCGGTTCCTGCTTCCACCGGGGCCGGTAAGCGAGGACGGCGAACGGCGACGGGGACGGCCGGCGTGGGTGGCTACCGGTGATGAGGACGGCCGGCGGTGCGGCGAACGTCGACGGCCAACTGAGGTAGGGACCGGCGGGATGAAATAGAGAGAGAGAGAGGAAGCAGCGCAGCCGTGTGGGGCGTTAATGATGAGCGATTTATGGGCCGATGGAAGGGGATCGCACAGGTCGCGCGCGACCGGCAGAGTGGTTCGGCCGGTGCCCCGGCCCCAAGCGTTTCCCTAATTATTTTTGGATATGAACTGCTCTTTCTTCAACATGTACATCTTGATGCAGAATATGCTAACGGTAATAAATTTGCAAGAAGATAAAACAAAGCTTTACCCATGCTATATAACGAATATAGTTGTATTACAGGCACAACTTGATTCGGTTCAGATTCTTGTAAATAATTTTCGGAAATGTTAACGCCCACACGTGTGGGCGTTTGCATCTCGTCCACACGCGTGGATCCGCGTCCGTTCGTGAGCGCACGAATCTTGGCATGTTTCTAGTGCCACGTAAGACTGGCCTGGTGTGTGGGCGTTCATCCGGTCGCGACGGCCGTTTCACCACACGGGAGGGGCTGGTGTGTGGGCGTTCAGCAGTTCGTCCGCACGCCACTTTCCATGCTCGCACAAGGGCTAGTGTGTGGGCATTTGCCATCTCGCCCACACGCCCATCTCCTCTCCCACACCCAAGCTGCTAGTTGTCATATGTTTTGCAGCGCACATGGCAACTGCCCTAGTGTGCTTTATAAGCAGGTGGCAACTCTCTTTTTATCCGAGTTGCCATGTGTTTTGCAGGGTAGACGGCAACTGCCTAGTGTGCACGTAAGCAGATGGCAACTCTCTCTTTATCGAGTTGCCATGTGTTTTTGCATGGTACATGGCAACTGCCCTAACATGCACGTAAGAAGATGGCAACTCTTCCTTTTTATATGGCAACGCCCTAGCATGCTTGTGAGCACATGGCAACTCTCTCAACTGCCTAGTGTTAGTATGCGGCAACTCCTAAAGTTTTGAAATCATGACAACTTACAGTAGACCAGACCATACATGGCAACTGCAGTTGAGCAATCATGGCAACTGCAGTTGTCCGACATGGCAACCGTAGTTCAGCGACATGGCAACTGCAGTTAAACGAACATGGACGAGGGTCTGGACCATGGCAACTGCGGGCGCGCGGTGACTGTCACGTGTGGCGTGCGGGACCACGAGGTACTAGGCCTGACATACGGGGCGTGTGGGCATTATCTACTTCGCCCACACGCACGCGTGTGAGAGGGATCGGGAGGAAAAAAAGAGGTGTGTGGGCATTACTTGTTTTTCCCACACGTAGGTGTGTGGGCTGTTCCGCTTATACACCACACAAAATGTGTGGGCAGTCTCTCTAATGCCCACACGTGTGGCACTTGTCGACGTCCATAATTTTTCATCTGGAATATTTTTGACAAAGGCTATTTGATCTAAAGATAGGTTTCCATTTACACCATGATGATGATGAGAAATTGAGAGCCATCCACCTCCACCATTATTTTCTGTCCACCTGGCCCACCCATTGTCTTCCGTTGGTTTCGCGAGAGAACATGAAAACGTCATTAAAGAGATGTGCAAGAACTTGAGGATCATTCTGGAAGGAAAACATAGAATGTCAGTGCAATATAGACAAGTCCAGGTCTGATGTCAAACTCGCCGCCGTTTAGAACTATGCACCGATGCCCTCTTCTCTGATGATCCAGCCAGGCAGGTCCACCGATGAAGACGGCCACGCTGATTGATATGGTCCAAACATCTAACACGGAGCTATATGTGATGGTATATTGCCAAGAGTACGGCTGATTAGGCATGTTTTTGCTTGTTAGTGACGATGTTACTCAATACAAAGAATGTAAGGGCTTTCTCAAAATGTGAACATCAAAAGAAACTACATTGTAAAAAAAATTGCGAGCAACTACATTGTAAACTTGATTGATACGATCGAAACATTTAACATGGCCCGACTCCATTGATGGGGTGGATGCATGCTCAGAAGAGCACATGAATGGCCATGTACTCCTGATGGGAGTATTGAATGTAGCATAATATTTTGTCGCGTAGCACGTTCCCCTACAATAAATATATTTGAAATGTATCACCAGGCTTCAAAGAACAAAATGGAACGAGGTGGAAAGTCTAAGCGAATCACTTCATTTCGGATGGGTTCATTTATTGGAAGTCTTTCTTTGAAAGGTTACTATAGTAAAAGCCCTTGGAACTAAAAACCTTATAGTAAAAAAAATCTTTTGTTTATTATTAATAGCTAGAATAATTAATTCATAAACTTTGGCTAAGATAAATGTAAAAATATCCTACGAAATATACACAATGATGTGTGAGGACATTGTTATTAGCTAGGGAATCCTTCATTGATGGATGATGTGAGCATATCTAACATGATTACAATTTCCTTCTTAGAGGGAAAGAACACAAATTTGAGATGATAATTCAAATATTTAGGAGCAAGAGAACAATAATCATTGCAAACTGCATATTCAATAATTCTCTAGTGCCGAAATAATCCCTAACATTAGCTCCTTGTGCCAAGAAATTGGTTTGTGGAATACTGCTAAAGGTGTAGATAATGACCACTGCTTTTGAAATTTTGGTTGATTAAACGACAAATAACTAAAAATCGAAGGCATGGAGTGCATGTTGGAGACTTAGGAGTTTGATTCCGTGAAAAATCAAGCTGGGATGATTATAGGAGATTCTTGTTGAAATTTAACCACTTGCCATTCCAAGATCCTAAATGCCAACTTTTTTTCACAAATTACATCAACTGGTTGGATTTTCCTGTTCTGATATTCAAACTCAAGAAGACAACTATGGTTCGAGAGGTTGAGTGAGCCAACCAATTTGATGTTTTGAAGGACCAAAGAAGAGGTGTTTGCTGCTCTTACCAATTGAGATTTTGCACACCTTCTTGACTAGACACTCTAATGCATGTCATGATAATTAATGGTATGTCGTGTGTGGTGTTTGAGATTATGGTAGGTTTCACTACCATTACGAAGGTGTATTACCTTTAATCCATGATACTCATGCCTAGTCGGTTTCTCACTAAGACTTATCTAAATCGAGTTCACCTCACATGTACATTCAAGTGCTTATCGTGCTTTCATATAAGATCTACACATGTTTAGTATGGAGTAAAATGTGCATGGGATTGTTCAGGTGGGTTCACTTCAACCACTAACTCTTGAAAGGGTAAACCGGAACATGGCATTTCTGTTCACTTCGGTTCAATCCTAAACACATCGAAGCAAACTTTGCGTCATGGCATGTTTACTTGTATTAGGAACATGTGTAGATCACATAGGAAGACAAAGCTCCTGTGTGGGCATTATCATTCCTTGTCTTGTGTTTTTGACACAATGGATGGGGTTGTGAGGTGAGGATGTCATGATGACATGCAAAGTAGGGAAGGGCTTCCTGTGTCTCCGCATGATTCTGTAGGTAATATTGCCATTGGAACTCTCATTTTAGAATGGACGCTAACATTAGATCCTTCTGTATAAGAAGTTTGTTTGTGAAATACCAGCAAGTTTTTAGGCTGGGATCATTATATTTGACACAACAGCTAATTAAAGGGCCAAGATATCCAAACCATGTCATGGAGTCCATGTGTAATCTTAGGAGCTTGATCTCCTAACACATTGCATAAGATAGCGGAAGGCACTGAAGTTCAAGTTGAAATAATTATACAAGATTTTTGACAAGGAATTTAAATGGGTACGATTTCATATCATAATTGGGAAGGTTTTCACAAATTAGATCAACTGAGTATTCCTCTTTTATTGATGTTTTTTAATCTAGAATTCAACTATACATGTTAATGCATGTCGCGGGGTGTTCTACCATATGTGCCTTAAAGATTAGCGTAGATTTCACTCACATTTTGTGCATGTCTGTCACTTCATTGCCGCATTCATAATGAATTGATCAGTGGTTGGTCTCCCTAAAAAGTCATTTGAAATTGAGTTTAGGTCATAGTGACCAACTTGCATAACTTATCTAAACCATGTCGATGCTTGGCATTTGTGTTCACTATGGTCCAAGTTTATACAAAACATGCCATGGTGGTATGTTGACATGGAATTCTCCCACGCACAATGCATGTGAGGTCCTGGCCACACCTTCTCTCATGCTTGATAACTGATACGTCTCTGTCGTATCTATAATTTTTTATTGTTCCATGCCAATATTATTCAACTTTTATATACTTTTGGCAACTTTTTATAGTATTTTTGGTACAAACTTATTAATCCAGTGTCCAGTGTCAGTTCCTGTTTGTTGCATGTTTTATGTTTCACAGAAACCCAATATCAAACAGAGTCCAAACTGGATAAAAACAGACGGAGAATTATTTTGAAATATTTGTGATTTTTGGGAAGTAAAATCAACGCGAGGCGGTGCCCGAGGGGGGCAGGAGATAGGGAGGCGCGCCCTGGACTCTTCTGGGGGCCTCGTAAGGCGGTTGACGCTCTACTTTTGCCGCAAGAAAGCTAATTTTATGAGAAAGATCTGGGCGAAAGATTCACCCCAATCGGTGAAGGAAATATGCCCTAGAGGCAATAATAAAATTATTATTTATTTCCTCATATCATGATAAATGTTCATCATTCATGCTAGAATTGTATTATCCGGAAACATGATACATGTGTGAATACATAGACAAACATAATGTCACTAGTATGCCTCTACTTGACTAGCTCATTAATCAAAGATGGTTATGTTTCCTAACCATAGACATGTGTTGTCATTTGATTAACTAGATCACATCATTAGGAGAATGATGTGATTGACTTGACCCATTCATTAGCCTAGCACTTGATCGTTTAGTATGTTGCTATTGCTTTCTTCATGACTTATACAAAGTTCCTACAACTATGAGATTATGCAACTCCCATTTACCGGAGGAACACTTTGTGTGCTACCAAACGTCACAACGTAACTGGGTGATTATAAAGGTGCTCTACAGGTGTCTCCAAAGGTACATGTTGAGTTGGCATAATTCGAGATTAGGTTTTGTCACTCCGATTGTCGGAGAGGTATCTCTGGGCCCTCTCGGTAATACACATCACTTAAGCCTTGCAAGCATTATAACTAATGAGTTAGTTACGAAATGATATATTACGGAACGAGTAAAGAGACTTGCCGGTAACGAGATTGAACTAGGTATTGGATACCGACGATCGAACCTCGGGCAAGTAACATACCGATGACAAAGGGAACAACGTATGTTGTTATGCGGTTTGACCGATAAAGATCTTCGTAGAATATGTAGGAACAAATATGAACATCTAGGTTCCACTATTGGTTATTGATCGGAAACAGTTCTAGGTCAAGTCTACATAGTTCTCGAACCCGCAGGGTCCGCACGCTTAACGTTACGATGACAGTTTTATTATGAGTTTATAAGTTTTGATGTACCAAAGTTTGTTCGGAGTCCCGGATGTGATCACGGACATGACGAGGAGTCTCGAAATGGTCAAGAGATAAAGATTGATATATTGGACGGATATATTTGGATACCGAAAAGGTTCCGGATCAGATTGGGACTATACCGGAGCTCCGGGAGTTTACCGGAACCCCCCGGTAAGTATATGGGCCTTATTGGGCCTTAGTGGAAAGGAGGGAGAAGGAGCAAAGGAGGGGGCGCGCCCCCCCAAGCCCATTCCGGAGCCGCCCCCCCTTTCCTTCTTCCCTCCCCTCTCTTCCTTCCCTCTCCTACTCCTAATAGGAAAGGGGGGCCAAACCTACTTGGAGTAGGATTGCCCCCCCTAGGGTGCGCCTCTCCCCTTGTCTGGCCCCCTCCTCCTCTCCCCCTTTATATACGGGGGAGGGGGGCACCCCTAAGACACACAAGTTGATCTACGGATCGTTCCTTAGCCGTGTGCGGTGCCCCCCTCCACCATATTCCACCTCAGTCATATTGTTGCGGAGTTTAGGCGAAGCCCTGCGCCGGTAGAACATCATCATTGTCACCACGCGGTCGTGCTGACGGAACTCATCCCCGACGCTTTCCTGGATCGGAGCCCGGGGAATGTCATCGAGCTGAACGTGTGCTGAACACAGAGGTGCCGTACGTTCGGTGCTTGGATCGGTCGGATCGTGAAGACGTACGACTACATCAACCGCGTTGTCATAACGCTTCCACTTACGGTCTACGAGGGTACGTGGACAATACTCTTCCCTCTCGTTGCTATGCCATCACCATGATCTTGCGTGTGCATAGGAATTTTTTTGAAATTACTATGTTCCCCATCAGTGGCATCCGAGCCTAGGTTTTATGCGTTGATGTTATATGCACGAGTAGAACACAAGTGAGTTGTGGGCGATACAAGTCATACTGCTTACCAGCATGTCATACTTTGGTTCGGCGGTATTGTTGGATGAAGCGGCCCGGACCGACATTACGCGTACGCTTACGCGAGACTGGTTCTACCGACGTGCTTTGCACACAGGTGGCTAGCGGGTGTCAGTTTCTCCAACTTTAGTTGAACCGAGTGTGGCTACGCCCGGTCCTTGCGAAGGTTAAAACAGCACTAACTTGACGAACTATCGTCGTGGTTTTGATGCGTAGGTAAGAACGGTTCATGCTAAGCCCGTAGCAGCCACGTAAAACTTGCAACAACAAAGTGGAGGACGTCTAACTTGTTTTTGCAGGGCATGTTGTGATGTGATATGGTCAAGACGTGATGCTATATTTTATTGTATGAGATGATCATGTTTTGTAACCGGTTATCGGCAATGGCGGAGCCATATGGTTGTCGCTTTATTGTATGAAATGCAAGCGCCCTGTAATTGCTTTACTTTATCACTAAGCGGTAGCGATAGTCGTAGAAGCAATAGATGGCGTAAACGACAACGATGCTACGATGGAGATCAAGGTGTCGCGCCGGTGACGATGGTGATCACGACGGTGCTTCGGAGATAGAGCTCACAAGCACAAGATGATGATGGCCATATCATATCACTTATATTGATTGCATGTGATGTTTATCCTTTATGCATCTTATTTTTGCTTTGATTGACGGTAGCATTTTAAGATGATCTCTCACTAAAAATTATCAAGAAGTGTTCTCCCTGAGTATGCACCGTTGCCAAAGTTCGTCGTGCCTAGACACCACGTGATGATCGGGTGTGATAAGCTCTACGTCCATCTACAACGGGTTCAAGCCAGTTTTGCACACGCAGAATACTCAGGTTAAACTTGACGAGCCTAGCATATGCAGATATGGCCTCGGAACACGGAGACCGAAAGGTCGAGCGTGAATCATATAGTAGATATGATCAACATAGTGATGTTCACCATTGAAAACTACTCCATCTCACGTGATGATCGGTTATGGTTTAGTTGATTTGGATCACGTGATCACTTAGATGACTAGAGAGATGTCTGTCTAAGTGGGAGTTCTTTAGTAATATGATTAATTGAACTAAAATTTATCATGAACTTAGTACCTGATAGTATTTTGCTTGTCTATATTTGTTGTAGATAGATGGCTCGTGTTGTTGTTCCATTGAATTTTAATGCGTTCCTTGAGAAAGCAAAGTTGAAAGATGATGGTAGCAATTACACGGATCGGGTCCGTAACGAGGATTATCCTCATTGCTGCATGAAGAATTACGCCCCGGAAGCACCGCTGGGTGCCAGTGCTCTTTGCGAGAAGCAACGCCAGATGTTGTGAACGTCTGGCGAGCAAAGCTGATGACTACTCTATAGTTCAAGTGTGCCATGCTTTACGGCTTAGAACCGGTCTTCAACGATGTTTTGAACGTCATGGAGCATATGAGATGTTCCAGAGTTGAAGTTAATATTTCAAGCAAATGCCCGGATTGAGAGATATGAAGTCTCCAATAAGTTCTACAACTGCAAGATGGAGGAGAATAGTTCTCGGTGGAGCATATACTCAAAATGTCTGGGTATAATAATCACTTGATTCAACCAGGAGTTAATCTTCCGGATGATAGCGTCATTGACAGAATTCACTGCCACCAAGCTACAAGAGCTTCGTGATGAACTATAATATGCAAGGGATGGACAAGACAATTCCCGGGCTCTTCGCAATGCTAAAGGCCGCGGAGGTAGAAATCAAGAAGGAGCATCAAGTGTTGATGGTCAACAAGACCACTAGTTTCAAGAAAAAGGGCAAAGGGAAGAAGAAGGGGAACTTCAAGAAGAACAGCAAGCAAGTTGTTGCTCAAGAGAAGAAACCCAAGTCTGGACCTAAGCCTGAAACTGAGTGCTCCTACTGCAAGCAAACTGGTCACTGGAAGCGGAACTGCCCCAAGTATTTGGCGGATAAGAAGGATGGCAAGGTGAACAAAGGTATATGTGATATACATGTTATTGATGTGTACCTTACTAGAGCTCGTAGTAGCACATGGGTATTTGATACTTGGTTACATTGCTAATATTTGCAACTCAAAGCAGGACTACGGAATAAGCGAGCAATCGCCAAGGACGAGGTGACGATACGCGTGGGAAACGGTTCCAAAGTCGATGTGATCGCAGTCGGCACACTACCTCTACATCTACCTTCGGGATTATTTTTAGACCTGAATAATTGTTATTTGGTGCCAGCGTTGAGCATGAACATTATATCTGGATCTTGTTTGATGAGAGACGGTTATTCATTTAAATCAGAGAATAATGGTTGTTTTATTTATATGAGTAATATCTTTTATGGCCATGCACCCTTGAAGAATGGTCTATTTTTATTGAATCTCGATAGTACTGATACACATATTCATAATGTCGAAGCCAAAAGATGCAGAGTTGATAATGATAGTGCAACTTATTTGTGGCACTGCCGTTTAGGTCATATCGGTGTAAAACGCATGAAGAAGCTCCATATTGATGGACTTTTGGAATCACTTGATTATGAATCACTTGGTACTTGCGACCCGTGCCTCATGGGCAAGATGACTAAAACACCGTTCTCCGGTATTATGGAGAGAGCAACAGATTTGTTGGAAATCATACATACAGATGTATGTGGTCCGATCAATATTGAAGCTCGTGGCGGATATCGTTATTTTCTCACCTTCACAGATGATTTGAGCAGATATGGGTAGATCTACTTAATGAAACACAAGTCTGAAACATTTGAAAAGTTCAAAGAATTTCAGAGTGAAGTGGAAAATCATCGTAACAAGAAAATAAAGTTTCTACGATCTGATCGTGGAGGAGAATATTTGAGTTACGAGTTTGGTTTACATTTGAAACAATGTGGAATAGTTTAGCAACTCACGCCACCCGAACACCACAACGAAATGGTGTGTCCGAACGTCGTGTCGTATTTTACTAGATATGGTGCGATCTATGATGTCTCTTCTTGATTTACCGCTATCATTCTGGGGTTATGCTTTAGAGACGGCCGCATTCACGTTAAATAGGGCACCATCAAAATCCGTTGAGACGATGCCTTATGAACTGTGGTTTGGCAAGAAACCAAAGTTGTTGTTTCTTAAAGTTTGGGGCTGCGATGCTTATGTGAAGAAACTTCAGCCAGATAAGCTCGAACCTAAATCGGAGAAATGTGTCTTCATAGGATACCCAAAAGAGACTATTGGGTACACCTTCTATCACAGATCCGAAGGCAAAACATTCGTTGCTAAGAATGGATCCTTTCTAGAGAAGGAGTTTCTCTCGAAAGAAGTGAGTGGGAGGAAAGTAGAACTTGATGAGGTAACTATACCAGCTCCCTTATTGGAAAGTAGTTCATCACAGAAATTGGTTCCTGTGACACCTACACCAAGTAGTGAGGAAGTTAATGATATTGATCATGAAAATTCAGATCAAGTTTCTACTGAACCTCGTAGGTCTACCAGAGTAAGATCCGCACTAGAGTGGTACGGTAATCCTATTCTGGAAGTCATGTTACTTGACCATGATGAACCTACGAACTATGAGGAAGCGATGATGAGCCCAGATTCCGCTAAATGGCTAGAAGCCATGAAATCTGAGATGGGATCCAGCTATGAGAACAAAGTATGGACTTTGGTTGACTTGCCCGATGATCGGCAAGCCATTGAGAATAAATGGATCTTTAAGAAGAAGACTGACGCTGACGGTAATATAACTGTCTATAAACTCGACTTGTTGCGAAAGGTTTTCGACAAGTTCAAGGGGTTGACTACAATGAGACATTCTCACCCGTAGCGATGCTTAAGTCTGTCCGAATCATGTTAGCGATTGCGATTTTATGATTATGAAATTTGGCGATGGATGTCAAAACTGCATTCCTGAATGGATTTCTGGAAGAAGAGTTGTATATGATGCAACCGGAAGGTTTTGTCGATCCTAAGGGAGCTAACAAAGTGTGTAAGCTCCAGCGATAAATCTATGGTCTGGTGCAAGCCTCTCGGAGTTGGAATAAACGCTTTGATAGTGTGATCAAAGCATATGGTTTTATACAGACTTTTGGAGAAGCCTGTATTTACAAGAAAGTGAGTGGGAGCTCTTTAGCATTTCTAATATTATATGTGGACGACATATTATTGATTGGAAATGATATAGAATTTCGGATAGCATAAAAGTATACTTGAATAAAAGTTTTTCAATGAAATACCTCGGTGAAGCTGCTTACATATTGGGCATTAAGATCTATAGAGATAGATCAAGATGCTTGATTGGACTTTCACAATGCACGTACCTTGATAAAGTGTTGAAAAGGTTCAATATGGATTAGGCGAATAAAGGGTTCTTGCCTGTATTACAAGGTATAAAGTTGAGTCAGACTCAATGCCCGACCACTGCAGAAGATAGAGAGAAAATGAAAGGAGTTCCCTATGCTTCAGCCATAGGCTCTATCATGTATGCAATGCTGTGTACCAGACACTGATGTGTGTCTTGCTATTAGTTTAGCAGGAAGGTACCAAAGTAATCCAGGAGTGGATCACTGGACAGCGGTCAAGAACATCCTGAAATACCTGAAAAGGACTAAGGATATGTTTCTCGTATATGGAGGTGACAAAGAGCTAGTCGTAAATGGTTACGTTGATGCAAGCTTTGACACTGATCCGGACGGTTCTAAATCGCAAACCGGATACGTATTTTTATTAAACGGTTGAGCTGTAAGTTGGTGCAGTTCTAAACAAAGCATCGTGGCGGGATCTACATGTGAAGCGGAGTACATAGCTGCTTCGGAAGCAGCAAATGAAGGAGTCTGGATGAAGGAGTTCATTTCCGATCTAGGTGTTATACCTAGTGCATCGGGACCAATGAAGATCTTCTGTGACAATACTGGTGCAATTGCCTTGGCAAAGGAATCCGGATTTCACAAGAGGACCAAGCACATCAAGAGACGCTTCAATTCCATCCAGGACCAAGTCCAAGTGGGAGACATAGAAATTTGCAAGATACATACGGATCTGAATGTTGCAGACCCGTTGACTAAGCCTCTCTTACGAGCAAAACATGATCAGCACCAAGACTCCATGGGTGTTAGAATCATTACTATGTAATCCAGATTATTGACTCTAGTGCAAGTGGGAGACTGAAGGAAATATGCCCTAGAGGCAATAATAAAGTTATTATTTATTTCCTCATATCATGATAAATGTTTATCATTCATGCTAGAATTGTATTATCCGGAAACATGCTACATGTGTGAATACATAGACAAACATAATGTCACTAGTATGCCTCTACTTGACTAGCTCCTTAATCAAAGAAGGTTGTGTTTCCTAACCATAGACATGTGTTTTCATTTGATTAACGAGATCACATCATTAGGAGAATGATGTGATTGACTTGACCCATTCTGTTAGCCTAGCACTTGATCGTTTAGTATGTTGCTATTGCTTTCTTCATGACTTATACAAAGGTCCTACAACTATGAGATTATGCAAATCCCGTTTACCGGAGGAACACTTTGTGTGCTACCAAACGTCACAACGTAACTGGGTGATTATAAAGGTGCTCTACAGGTGTCTCCAAAGGTACATGTTGAGTTGGCATAATTCGAGATTAGGTTTTGTCACTCCGGTTGTCGGAGAGGTATCTCTGGGCCCTCTCGGTAATACACATCACTTAAGCCTTGCAAGCATTATAACTAATGAGTTAGTTACGAAATGATATATCACGGAACGAGTAAAGAGACTTGCCGGTAACGGGATTGAACTAGGTATTGGATACCGACGATCGAATCTCGGGCAAGTAACATACCGATGACAAAGGGAACAACGTATGTTGTTATGCGCTTTGACTGATAAAGATCTTCGTAGAATATGTAGGAACCAATATGAACATCCAGGTTCTACTATTGGTTATTGATCGGAAACAGTTCTAGGGCATGTCTACATAGTTCTCGAACCCGTAGGGTCTGCACGCTTAACGTTACGATGACAGTTTTATTATGAGTTTATAAGTTTTGATGTACCGAAGTTTGTTCGGAGTCCCGGATGTGATCACGGACATGACGAGGAGTCTCGAAATGGTCGAGACATAAAGATTGATATATTGGACGGATATATTTGGATACCGGAAAGGTTCTGGATGAGATTGGGACTATACCGGAGCTCCGGGAGGTTACCGGAAGCCCCCGGTAAGTATATGGGCCTTATTGGGCCGAAAGGAGGGAGAAGGAGCAAAGGAGGGGGCGGCCCCCCTTTCCTTCTTCCCTCCCCTCTCTTCCTTCCCTCTCCTACTCCTAATAGGAAAGGGGGGCCAAACCTACTTGGAGTAGGATTGCCCCCCCCCTAGGGCACGCCTCTCCCCTTGGCCGCCCCCCTCCTCCTCTCCCCCTTTATATACGGGGGAGGGGGCACCCCTAAGACACACAAGTTGATCTACGAATCATTCCTTAGCCGTGTGCGGTGCCCCCCTCCACAATATTCCACCTCGGTCATATCGTCGTGGAGTTTAGGCGAAGCCCTGCGCCGGTAGAACATCATCATTGTCACCACGCGGTCGTGCTGACGGAACTCATCCCCGACGCTTTGCTGGATCGGAGCCCGGGGAATGTCATCGAGCTGAACGTGTGCTGAACACGGAGGTGCCGTACGTTCGGTGCTTGGATCGGTCGGATCGTGAAGACGTACGACTACATCAACCGCGTTGTCATAACGCTTCCGCTTACGGTCTACGAGGGTACGTGGACAATACTCTTCCCTCTCATTGCTATGCCATCACCATGATCTTGCGTGTGCATAGGAAGTTTTTTGAAATTACTACGTTCCCCAACAATCGGAGTTACGGATCTCCGGATATAAAAGAAACGGTGAAGGGGTAGAATGTGGGAACATAGAAACAGAGAGATAGATCCAATCTCGGAGGGGCTCTCGCCCCTCCCATGCCATGGGAGCCAAGGACCAGAGGGGAAACCATTCTCCCATCTAGGGATAAGGTCAAGGAAGAAGAAGAAGGGGGCGCTCTCTCCCCCTTGCTTCCGGTGGCGCCGGAATGCCGTCGGTGGCCATCATCATCACCGCGATCTTCACCAAAACCTCCACCATCTTCACCAACATCTCCATCACCTTCCCCCTTCTATCTATAGAGGTTCACTCTCCGGCAACCCACTGTACCCTCTACTTGAACATGGTGCTTTATGCTTCATATTATTTTCCAATGATGTGTTCCATCCTATGATGTCTGAGTAGATTTTCGTTGTCTTATTGGTGATTGATGAATTGCTATGATTGGTTTGAGTTGCATGTTTTATTATTGGTGCTGTCCTATTGTGCCCTCCGTGTCACGCAAGCATGTGGGATTCCTGCTGTAGGGTTTGCAATATGTTTATGATTTGCTTATGGTGGGTGGCGTGAGTGACAGAAGCACAAACCCGAGTAAATAGGTTGTTTGCGTATGGGATAAAGGGGACTTGATGCTTTAATGCTATGGTTGGGTTTTACCTTAATTAATCTTTAGTAGTTGCGGATGCTTGCTAGAGTTCCAATCATAAGTGCATATGATCCAAGTAGATAAAGTATGTTAGCTTATGCCTCTCCCTCAAATAGAATTGCAATAGTGATTATCGGTCTAGTAACGTAGTCAATTGCTTAGGGACAATTTCAGAACTCCTACCACCACTTTTCCACACTCGCTATATTTACTTTATTGCATCTTTATCTAAACAGCCCCTAGCTTTTGTTTACGTGTTCTTTATTATCTTGCAAACCTATCCTATCACACCTACAAAGTACTTCTAGTTTCATACTTGTTCTAGGTAAAGCAAACGTCAAGCGTGCGTAGAGTCGTATCAGTGGCCAATAGGACTTGAGAGAGTATTTGTTCTACCTTTAGCTCCTCGTTGGGTTCAACACTCTTACTTATCGAAAGAGGCTACAACTATCCCGTATACTTGCGGGTTATCAAGACCTTTTTCTGGCACCGTTGCCGGGGAGTCATAGCGTGGGGTGAATATTCTCATGTGTGCTTGTTTGCTTTATCATTAAGTAATTTTCATTTGCTGTTCTTAGTTATTCTCTATCTTTAGTTATGGATATGGAACACTAAATATCAAAAAAAATTAGGTGTACTTGCTACTCATGGAGATGGGGTAACTCCTAAAACCCTCGATTCTCATTATGTGAAAGATATTATGTACTACTTTGATAATCCTGAGAAAACCCCATTCAACTTTATAATGGGAGACACGTTGGATCAACGTGAATACTTTAGGTATTATCGCTCGACACAAAAAGGGAAACTATTATGGGATCAATTTATTATGTTGCATTGGTATGCCCGGAATCTATGCTTGAGATATGATATTACTTGTTGCTCTAGGATGAAGGCTCCACACCTTCCCTTTTCATGCAAATTTAATGATAATGAAACCTTAGCTTCTTATGCTAATGGTATATATGATTACTATGATGTGGAACAAACAGAGGAATTTGTTGCTTCTAAGGCTGCTTATGAAATTGAATCTTTGTTTGAAAAGTATAAAGCTTTAGATGATGATGTTTATAGGCCTGAAAATCTTGCTATACCTAGATATTGCTATGAAAATTATGAATACAATTACTATATTAATGCATTTATTGAGGAAGTCTCCACTGTCCAAGAAGAGACTAATATTTTGCAGGAAGCTATGGAAGAAGAAATTGATGAAACTGTGAGCTCATTGGATGAAAAAGATGATGAGGAGAGCGAAGAACAAAAGGAGGAAGAGCGGATTGATCACCCGTGCCCACCTTCTAATGAGAGTAACTCTTCAACTCATACATTGTTTAATTCCCTTCGTGCTTACCGAAGGATGATTGCTATGATGATTGCTATGATCCCGTTAATTCTCTTGAAATATCCCTTTTTGATGATGCTTGCTATGCTTGTGGCCAAGATGCCAATATGAATTATGCTTATGGAGATGAACTTGCTATAGTTCCTTATGTTAAACATGAAATTGTTGCTATTGCACCCACGCATGATAGTCCTATTATCTTTTTGAATTCTCCCTACTATACTTTATCGGAGAAGTTTGTGCTTATTAAGGATTATATTGATGGGTTGCCTTTTACCATTGCACATGATGATTTTGATAGATATAATATGCATGTGCTTGCTGCTCCTACTTGCATTTATTATGAGAGAGGAACTACATCTCCGCCTCTTTATGTTTCCAACACGATAGAACTGCAAGAAACTGCTTATACTATGCATTGGCCTTTACTTGGTGTGCATAAATTGTTCTTTTATTACATGCCGATACATAGGAAGAGAGTTAGACTTCGTTGTTGCATGATATATGTTACTTTGTGCTCACTACTAAATTACAAATCATTGTTAATTAAAATTGGCTTTGATATACCTTGGGATCCGGGTGGATCCATTACTTGAGCACTATATGCCTAGCTTAATGGCTTTAAAGAAAGCGCTGCCAGGGAGACAACCCGGAAGTTTTAGAGAGTCATTTATTTCTGTTGAGTGCTTTCATATAGTTTAAAAACAAACAAAATAAAGAGGGGAACTCATAACTTTTCAAAAAGGAAAGTGAAAGTGAGAAAGACAAGCATTGTTGAAGTGGGAGAGCTCCTTGAACTTTGTTCATGCTCACTGAAACTTTGTGAATCTTAATTACAGAAACTTTTCAACAAAAATAATTATCCCCTTGTACAATTCCATTGTATTATAAAAATAATGTGCCAAGGTTTGCCTTTAGGATGTTTACAATGCTTGTTGGTTTGTACGGTGCAGGACAGAAACTTTGGCTGTAGTGCGCGATTTTACATTTTTAACTGGAACGTCAATTGGTTCTGATTCCTTTTGCACTGTCTTGATATACAATGTTTTTATTTTTCTAATTTTGGTAGAATTTTGGGGGTAGCAGAAGTATGGTGAATGTTCAGATTGCTACAAACTGTTCTGTTTTTGACAGATTCTGTTTTTGATGCATAGTTTGCTTGTTTTGATGAATCTATCAATTTGTATCAGTGGATTAAGCCATGGAAAATCTATATTACAGTAGACACAATGCAAAAACAAAATATGAATTGGTTTGCAACAGTACTTAGAGTGGTGATTCGCTTTATTATACTAACGGATCTTACCGAGTTTTCTGTTGAAGTTTTGTGTGGATGTAGTGTCTAATCGAGAATGTCTCGATATGAGGAAAAAGGAAGAGATGCAAGAGCTCAAGCTTGGGGATGCCCGAGGCACCCCAAGTAAATATTCAAGGAGACTCAAGCGTCTAAGCTTGGGGATGCCCCGGAAGGCATCCCCTCTTTCTTCAACAAGTATCGGTATGTTTTCGAATTCGTTTCGTTCATGCATTATGTGCAAGTCTTGGAGCATTTTTTGCATTTAGTTTTCACTTTTCTTTTATGCACCATGCTGGTATGAGATAGTCCTTGGTTGATTTATAGAATGCTCATTGCACTTCACTTAAATATTTTGAGTATGGCTTTATAGAATGCTTCATGTGCTTCACTTATATCTTTCGAAGTTTGGATTGCCTGTTTCTCTTCACATAGAAAACCACCATTTGTAGAATGCTCTTTTGCTTCACTTATATTTGTTAGAGCATGGGCATATCTTTTGTAGAAAGAATTAAACTCTCTTGCTTCACTTATATCTATTTAGAGAGATGACAGGAATTGGTCAATCACATGGTTAGTCATAAAATCCTACATAAAGTTGTAGATCGCTGAATATGATATGTTTGATTCCTTGCAATAGTTTTGCGATATAAAGATGGTGATATTAGAGTCATGCTAGTGGGTGGTTGTGGATTGTAGAGACACTTGTGTTGAGGATTGCAAGTCCCGTAGCATGCACGTATGGTAACCGTTGTGTGACAAATTTGAAGCATGGGGTGCTTATTTGATTGTCTTCCTTATGAGTGGCGGTCGGGGACGAGCGATGGTCTTTTCCTACAAATCTATCCCACTAGGGGCATGCGTAGTAGTACTTTGCTTTGAGGGCTAATAAACTTTTGCAATAAGTATATGAGTTCTTTATGACTAATGTGAGTCCATGGATTATACGCACTTTTGAAGGAAATATGCCCTAGAGGCAATAATAAAGTTATTATTTATTTCCTTATTTCATGATAAATGTCTATCATTCATGCTAGAATTGTATTAACCGGAAACATGATACATGTGTGAATGCATAGACAAAACAATATGTCACTAGTATGCCTCTACTAGACTAGCTTGTTAATCAAAGATGGTTATGTTTCCTAAACCATGAACAAAGAGTTGTTATTTGATTAACAAGGTCACATCATTAGTAGAATGATCTGATTGACATGACCCATTCCATTAGCTTAGCACACGATCGTTTAAGTATGTTGCTACTGCTTTTATCCATGACATATACATGTTCCTGTAACTATGAGATTATGCAACTCCGCTTACGGAGGAACACTTTGGGTGCTACCAAACGTCACAACGTAATCGGGTGATTATAAAGGAGTACTACAGGTGTCTCCAAAGGCGATGTTGGGTTGGCGATTTCGAGATTAGGTTTTGTCACTCCGATTGTCGGAGAGGTATCTCTGGCCCTCTCGGTAATGCACATCATCAAGCCTTGCAAGCACTACAACTAATGAGTTAGCTGTGAGATGATGTATTACGGAACGAGTAAAGAGACTTGCTTGTAACGAGATTGAACTAGGTATTGGATACCGACGATCGAATCTCGGGCAAGTAACATACCGATGACAAAGGAACAACGTATGTTGTTATGCGGTCTGACCGACAAAGATCTTCGTAGAATATGTAGGAACCAATATGGGCATCCAGGTCCCGCTATTGGTTATTGACCTTGAATAGTTCTAGGTCATGTCTACATTGTTCTCGAACCGTAGGGTCCGCACGCTTAAGGTTTCGATGATGCTTGTTATGAGTTTATGTATTTTGATGTACCAAGAAGTTCGAGTCCCGGATGTGATCACGGACATGACGAGGAGTCTCGAAATGGTCGAGACATAAAGACTGATATATTGGAAGCCTATGTTTGGAGTTCGGAATGGTTCCGGGCGAAAACAGGAATTTACCGGAGTACCGGGAGGTTACCGGAACCCCCCGGGAGGTAAATGGGCCATAGTGGGCCTTAGTGGAAAGGAGAAGGGGCCAGCCCTAGGTGGCCGCGCGCCTCCCCCCCTTCCCCTAGTCCTACTAGGACTAGGAAAGGGGGCCGGCCCCCCCTCTCTCTCTTTCCCCCTCCGGAATCCTAGTCCAACTAGGATTGGGGGGGGAATCCTACTCCCAGAGGGAGTAGGACTCCCTGGCGCGCCTCCCTTGGCCGGCCGGCCCCCCCCCTTGCTCCTTTATATCTGGGGCAGGGGGCACCCTAGGACACACAAGTTAGATCTACGGATCGTTCCTTAGCCGTGTCGGTGCCCCCTCCACCATATTCCACCTCGGTTATACCGTCATGAAGCTTAGCGAAGCCTGTGCAGTGAAACATCAAGATCGTCACCACGCCGTCGTCTTGACGAACTCTCCCTCGACACTCGGCTGGATCGAGTACGAGGGACGCCATCGAGCTGTCGTGTGTCAAGAACTCGGGGTGCCGGAGTAACGGCGCGGATCGGTCGGATTGCGAGGAGAACGTCGACTACTTCCTCTACGCTGTGATCGCTTCCGCCGGTCTACAAGGGTATGTGGACAACACTCTCCCTCTCGTTGCTATTCATCACCATGATCTTGCGTGTGCATAGGAAATTTTTGAAATTACTACGTTCCCCAACAAAGGCATCCGAGCCTAGGTTTTTATGGTTTGATGTTTTGCACGAGTAGAACACAAGTGAGTTGTGGGCGATACAAGTCATACTACCTACCAAAGCATGTCATACTTTGGTTCAGCGGTATTGTGAGATGAAGCGCCCGCACCGACATTACGCGTGACGCTTACGCGAGACTGGTTTCACCGCTGTGAGCACTCATTGCTTAAAGGTGACTGGTGGGTGCTGTCTCTCTCACTTTAGTTGAACCGTGTGTATACGCCCGGTCCTTGAGAAGGTTAAAACGGAGTCTATTTGACGAAGTATCGTTGTGGTTTTTGATGCGTAGGTGAGACTGGTTCTTGCTTAAAGCCCGTAGCAGCCACGTAAAATTTGCAACAACAAAGTAGAGGACGTCTAACTTGTTTTTGCAGGGCATGTTGTGATGTGATATGGTCAAGACGTGATGCTATATTTTATTGTATGAGATGATCATGTTTTGTAACCGGTTATCGGCAATCGGCAGGAGCCATATGGTTGTCGCTTTATTGTATGCAATGCAATGCTACTGTAATGCTTTACTTTATCACTAAGCGGTAGCGATAGTCGAGAAGCATAAGTTTGGCGAGACGACAACGATGCTACGATGAAGATCAAGGTGTCGCGCCGATGACGATGGTGATCATGGTGGTGCTGCAAGATGGAGATCATGAAGCACAAGATGATGATGACCATATCATATCACTTATATTGATTTGCATGTGATGTTTATCCTTTTATGCATCTTATCTTGCTTTGATTGACGGTAGCATTATAAGATGATCTCTCACTAAATTATCAAGAAGTGTTCTCCCCGAGTATGCACCGTTGCCAAAGTTAAATCGTGCCCGCACACCACGTGATGATCGGGTGTGATAAGCTCTCGTCCATCTACAACGGGTGCAAGCCAGTTTTGCACACGCAGAATACTCGGGTTATACTTGACGAGCCTAGCATATGCAGATATAGCCTCGGAACACGGAGACCGAAAGGTCGAGCGTGAATCATATAGTAGATATGATCAACATAAGATGTTCACCATTGAAGACTACTCCATTTCACGTGATGATCGGTTATGGTTTAGTTGATTTGGATCACGTGATCACTTGGATGACTAGAGAGATGTTTTTCTAAGTGGGAGTTCTTAAGTAATATGATTAATTGAACTTAAATTTATCATGAACTTAGTACCTGATAGTATCTTGCTTATTTATGTTTGATTGTAGAGATGGCTCGTCTTTGTTGTTCCGTTGAATTTTAATGCGTTCCTTGAGAAAGCAAAGTTGAAAGATGATGGTAGCAATTACACGGATCGGGTCCGTAACGAGAGGATTATCCTCATTGCTGCATGTAAGAGTTACGTCCCGGATGCACCGCTGGGTGCGAACTCTTCTTGATGCAACCGACGACGTTAAGAACGTCTGCGAGCAAAGCGATGACTACTCTATAGTTCAGTGTGCCATGCTTTACGGCTTAGAACCGGGACTTCAACGACGTTTTGAACGTCATGGAGCATATGAGATGTTCCAGGAGTTTTAGTTAATATTCCAAAGAATGCCCGGATTGAGAGATATGAAGTCTCCAATAAGTTCTATAGCTGCAAGATGGAGGAGAATAGTTACATTAGTGAGCACATACTCGTAATGTCCGGGTATTACAATCACTTGACACAATTGGGAGTTAATCTTCCGGATGATTGTGTCATTGATGAATTCTTCAATCACGCCACCAAGCTACAAAGGCTTCGTGATGAACTATAATATGCAAGGGTTAGTAAAGACTATACCGAGCTCTTCGCAATGCTAAAGGTTGCGGAGGTAGAAATCAAGAAGGAGCATCAAGTGTTGATGGTCAATAAGACCACTAGTTTCAAGAAGAAAGGCAAAGGGAAGAAGAAGGAACTTCAAGAAGAACAGCAAGCAAGTTGTGCTCAAGAGAAGAAACCCAAGTCTGGACCTAAGCCTGAAACTGAGTGCTTCTCCGCAAGCGACTGGTCACTTTGAAGCGGAACTGCCCCAAGTATTTGGCGGATAAGAAGGATGGCAAGGTGAACAAAGGTATATGTGATATACATGTTATTGATGTGTACCTTACTAGAGCTCGCAGAGCACTGGTATTTGATACTGGTTACATTGCTAATATTTGCAACTCAAACAGGACTACTGATTGCGAACACCGGCAAAGGACGAGGTGACGATGCGCGTGGGAAATGGTTCCAAAGTCGATGTGATCGCGGTCGGCACGCTACCTCTACATCTACCTTCGGGATTAGTTTTAGACCTAAATAATTGTTATTTGGTGCTGCGTTGAGCATGAACATTATATCTGGATCTTGTTTGATGCGAGACGGTTATTCATTTAAATCGAGAATAATGGTTGTTCTATTTATATGAGTAATATCTTTTATGGTCATGCACCCTTGAGGAATGGTCTATTTTGATGAATCTCGATAGTAGTGATACACATATTCATAATGTTGAAACCAAAAGATGCAGAGTTGATAATGATAGTGCAACTTATTTGTGGCACCGCCGTTTAGGTCATATCGGTATAAAGCGCATGAAGAAACTCCATCTTGATGGACTTTTGGAGTCACTTGATTATGAATCACTTGGCACTTGCGAACCGTGCCTCATGGGCAAGATGGCTAGAACACCGTTCTCGGTACTATGGAGAGAGCAACAGATTTGTTGGAAATCATACATACTGATGTATGTGGTCCGATGAATGTCGAGGCTCGTGGCGGATATCGTTATTTTCTCACCTTCACAGATGACTTAAGCGAGATATGGGTATATCTACTTAATGAAACATAAGTCCAAACGTTTGAAAAGTTCAAAGAATTTCAGAGTGAAGTTGAAAATCATCGTAACAAGAAAATTAAGTTTCTACGATCTGATCGTGGAGGTGAATATTTGAGTTATGAGTTTGGTCTACATTTGAAACAATGCGGAATAGTTTCGCAACTTACGCCACCCGGAACACCACAGCGTAATGGTGTGTCCGAACGTCATAATCGTACTTTACTAGATATGGTGCGATCTATGATGTCTCTTACAGATTTACCGCTATCGTTTTGGGGTTATGCTCTAGAGACGGCCGCATTCACACTGAATAGAACACCGTCGAAATCCGTTGAGACGACACCTTATGAACTGTGGTTTGGCAAGAAACCAAAGTTGTCGTTTCTTAAAGTTTGGGGATGCGATGCTTATGTGAAAAAGCTTCAACCTGATAAGCTCGAACCCAAATCGGAGAAATGTGTCTTCATAGGATACCCAAAGGAGACAGTTGGGTACACCTTCTATCACAGATCCGAAGGCAAGACATTCGTTGCTAAGAATGGATCCTTTCTAGAGAAGGAGTTTCTCTCGAAAGAAGTGAGTGGGAGGAAAGTAGAACTTGATGAGGTAATAGTACCTTCTCCCTTACTTGAAAGTAGTTAAATCGCAGAAACCGGTTTCGAGACATCTACACCAAGTAGTGAGGAAGTTGATGATGTTGATCATGAAACTTCAGATCAAGTTATCGCAGAACCTCGTAGATCAACGAGTAAGATCCGCACTGAGTGAATGCGGTAATCCTGTTCGGAAATCATGCTACTAGATCATGATGAACCTACGAACTATGAAGAAGCGATGGTGAGCCCAGATTCCGCAAAATGGCTTGAGGCCATGAAATCGAGATGGGATCCATGTATGAAAACAAAGTATGGACTTTGGTTGACTTGCCCGAGGGTAGGCAAGCAATAGAAAACAAGTGGATCTTCAAGAAGAAGACCGACGCCGACGGTAATGTTATCGTTTATAAAGCTCGACTTGTCGCAAAAGGTTTTCGCAAGTTCAAGGGATTGACTACGATGAGACCTTCTCACCAGTGCGATGCTTAAGTCTGTCCGAATCATGTTAGCAATTGCCGCATTTTATGATTATGAAATTTGGCAAATGGATGTAAAGACGCATTCTGAATGGATTTACGGAAGAAGAGTTGTATATGATGCAACCGAAGGTTTTATCGATCCAAAGGGAGCTAACAAAGTGTGCAAGCTCCAGCGATCCATCTATGGACTGGTGCAAGCATCTCGAGTTGGAATAAATGCTTTGATAGTGTGATCAAAGCATTTGGGTTTATCTGAGACTTTTGGAGAAGCCTGTATTTACAAGAAAGTGAGTGGGAGCTCAGTAGCATTTCGATATTATATGTGGATGACATATTGCTGATCGGAAATGATATAGAATTCTGGATAGCATAAAGGGATACTTGAATAAGAGTTTTTCAATGAAAGACCTCGGTGAAGCTGCTTACATATTGGGCATTAAGATCTATAGAGATAGATCAAGGCGCTTGATTGGACTTTCACAAAGCACATACCTTGACAAAATTTTGAAGAAGTTCAAAATGGATCAAGCAAAGAAAGGGTTCTTGCACGTGTTACAAGGTGTGAGGTTGAGTAAGACTCAATGCCCGACCACTGCAGAAGATAGAGAAAATGAAAGATGTTCCTATGCTTCAGCCATAGGCTCTATCATGTATGCAATGCTGTGTACTGGACCGATGTGTGCCTTGCTATAAGCCTAGCAGGAGGTACCAAAGTAATCCCGAGTGGATCATCGGACAGCGGTCAAGAACATCCCAAATACCCGAAAAGGACTAAGGATATGTTTCTCGATATGGGGGTGACAAAGAGCTCATCGTAAACAGTTACGTTGATGCAAGCTTTGACACCGATCCGACGATTCTAAATCGCAGACCGGATACGTATTTACACTAAACGGAGGAGCTGTCGGTTGGTGCAGTTCTAAACAAAGCGTCGTGGCGGGATCTACATGTGAAGCGGAGTACATAGCAGCCGGAAGCAGCTAATGAAGGAGTGCGGATGAAGGAGTTCATATCCGATCTAGGTGTCATACCTAGTGCATCGGGTCCAATGAAAATCTTCGTGACAATCTCGGAGCAATTGCCTTAGCGAAGGAATCCAGATTTCACAAGAGGACCAAGCACATCAAGAGACGCTTCAATTCCATCCGGGACTTAGTCCGGTGGGAGACATAGAGATTTGCAAGATACATACGGATCTGAATGTTGCGCACCCGTTGACTAAGCCTCTTCCACGAGCAAAACATGATCAGCACCAAGACTCCATGGGTGTTAGAATCATTACTATGTAATCTAGATTATTGACTCTAGTGCAAGTGGGAGACTGAAGGAAATATGCCCTAGAGGCAATAATAAAGTTATTATTTATTTCCTTATTTCATGATAAATGTCTATCATTCATGCTAGAATTGTATTAACCGGAAACATGATACATGTGTGAATGCATAGACAAAACAATATGTCACTAGTATGCCTCTACTAGACTAGCTTGTTAATCAAAGATGGTTATGTTTCCTAAACCATGAACAAAGAGTTGTTATTTGATTAACAAGGTCACATCATTAGTAGAATGATCTGATTGACATGACCCATTCCATTAGCTTAGCACACGATTGTTTAAGTATGTTGCTACTGCTTTTATCCATGACATATACATGTTCCTGTAACTATGAGATTATGCAACTCCCGTTTACCGGAGGAACACTTTGGGTGCTACCAAACGTCACAACGTAACTGGGTGATTATAAAGGAGTACTACAGGTGTCTCCAAAGGCAGATGTTGGGTTGGCGTATTTCGAGATTAGGTTTTGTCACTCCGATTGTCGGAGAGGTATCTCTGGGCCCTCTCGGTAATGCACATCATCAAGCCTTGCAAGCACTACAACTAATGAGTTAGCTGTGAGATGATGTATTACGGAACGAGTAAAGAGACTTGCCGGTAACGAGATTGAACTAGGTATTGGATACCGACGATCGAATCTCGGGCAAGTAACATACCGATGACAAAGGGAACAACGTATGTTGTTATGCGGTCTGACCGACAAAGATCTTCGTAGAATATGTAGGAACCAATATGGGCATCCAGGTCCCGCTATTGGTTATTGACCTTGAATAGTTCTAGGTCATGTCTACATTGTTCTCGAACCGTAGGGTCCGCACGCTTAAGGTTTCGATGACAGTTGTTATGAGTTTATGTATTTTGATGTACCGAAGAAGTTCGGAGTCCCGGATGTGATCACGGACATGACGAGGAGTCTCGAAATGGTCGAGACATAAATATTGATATATTGGAAGCCTATGTTTGGAGTTCGAATGGTTCCGGCGAAAACAGAATTTATCGAGTACCGGGGAGGTTACCGAACCCCGGGAGGTAAATGGGCCATAGTGGGCCTTAGTGGAAAGGAGAAGGGCCAGCCCTAGGTGGCAAGCGCCCCCCTTTCCCTAGTCCTACTAGGACTAGGAAAGGGGCCGCCCCTCTCTCTCTTTCCCTCCGGAATCCTAGTCCAACTAGGATTGGGGGAATCCTACTCCCTGAGGGAGTAGGACTCCTGGCGCGCCTCCCTTGGCCGGCCGCCCCTCCCCTGCTCCTTTATATACGGGGCAGCGGGCACCCTAGGACACACAAGTTAGATCTACGGATCGTTCCTTAGCCGTGTGCGGTGCCCCCCTCCACCATATTCCACCTCGGTTATACCGTCACGAAGCTTAGGCGAAGCCCTGCGCCGGTGAAACATCAAGATCGTCACCACGCCGTCGTCTTGTGGAACTCTCCTCGACACTCGGCTGGATCGGCACGAGGGACGTCATCGAGCTGTACGTGTGTCAAGAACTCGGGGGTGCCGGAGTAACGGCGCCGGGATCGGGCGGATCGCGAGGAGAACGTACGACTACTTCCTCTACGTTGTGATCGCTTCCGCTTCGGGTCTACAAGGGTATGTGGACAACACTCTCCCCTCTCGTTGCTATTCATCACCATGATCTTGCGTGTGCGTAGGAATTTTTTTGAAATTACTACGTTCCCCAACAACTTTTACCTTTCCATCATTGCTAGCCTCTTCGGTACCGTGCATTGCCCTTTCTCACCTCGAGAGTTGGTGCAAACTTCGCCGGTGCATCCAAACCCCGTGATACGATACGCTCTATCACACATAAACCTCCTTATATCTTCCTCAAAACAGCCACCATACCTACCTATTATGGCATTTCCATAGTCATTCCGAGATATATTGCCATGCAACTTTCCACCGTTCTGTTCATCATCATTATGACATACTTTACTTTTGTCATATTGCCATCGCATGATCATGTAGTTGACATCGTATTTGTGGCAAAGCCACCATGCATAATTTTTCATATATGTCACTCTTGATTCATTGCACCATCCCGGTACACCGCCGGAGGCATTCATATAGAGTCATATCTTTGTTCTAGTATCAAGTTGTAATATTGAGTTGTAAGTAAATAAAAGTGTGATGATCATTATTATAGAGCATTGCCCCATGAAAAAAAGAAAAAAAAGGAAAGGCCAAAGAAGCCTAAATAAAAAAGGGGCCAAAGAAGCCCACCCAAAAAGAAAAAAAAAGAAAAAAGAAAAAAGAAAAAGAAAAGGGGCAATGTTACTATCCTTTTTCCACACTTGTGCTTTAAAGTAGCACCATGTTCTTCATATAGTGAGTCTCCTATATTGTCACTTTCATATACTAGTGGGAATTTTTCATTATAGAACTTGGCTTGTGTATTCCAACGATGGGCTTCCTCAAATGCCCTAGGTCTTCATGAGCAAGCAAGTTGGATGCACACCCACTTAGTTTTCAGTTTGAGCTTTCATATACTTATAGCTCTTAGTGCATCCGTCGCACGGCAATCCCTACTCCTCGCATTGACATCAATTGATGGGCATCTCCATAGCCCGTTGATTAGCCGCGTCGATGTGAGACTTTCTCATTTTTTGTCTTCTCCATATAAACCTCCACCATCATATTCTATTCCACCTATAGTGCAATATCCATGGCTTGCGCTCATATATTGCGCGAGGGTTGAAAAAGCTGAAGCCCGTTAAAAAGTATGAACCAATTGCTCGGCTTGTCATCGGGGTTGTGCATGATGGGAGCACTTTGTGTGACGAAGATGAAGCATGGCCAAACTATATGATTTTGTAGGGATAAGCTTGTTTTGGCCTTGTTGTTTTGAAAAGACATGATTGCTTCATTGATACGCTCGAAGTACTATTGTTTTTATGTCAAATGATAGACTATTGCTTTGAATCACTCGTGTCTCAATATTCATGCCATGATTAGACATATGATCAAGATTATGCTAGGTAGCATTCCACATCAAAAATTATCTTTTTTATCATTTACCTACTCGAGGACGAGCAGGAATTAAGCTTGGGGATGCTGATACGTCTCCGTCGTATCTATAATTTTTGATTGTTCCATGCCAATATTATTCAACTTTTATATACTTTTGGAAACTTTTTATACTATTTTAGGACTAACATATTGATCCGAAGGCTCAAAGCGGTTCTGTTTGTTGCATGTTTTATGTTTCACGGAAACCCAATATCAAACAGAGTCCACACGGGATAAAAACGGACGGAGAATTATTTTGGAATATTTGTGATTTTTGGGAAGTAAAATCAATGCGAGGTGGTGCCCGAGGGGGCCAGGAGATAGGGGGCGCGTCCTAGGGAGGCATGCGCCCTGGACTCTCCTGGGCCCCCCGTAAGGCAGTTGACGCTCTTCTTTTGCCGCAAAAAAGCTAATTTTATGAAAAAGATCTGGGCGAAAGATTCACCCCAATCGGAGTTACGGATCTCCGGATATAAAAGAAACGGTGAAGGGACAGAATCTGGGAACGCAGAAACAGAGAGATAGATCCAATCTCGGAGGGGCTCTCGCCCCTCCCACGCCATGGGAGCCAAGGACCAGAGGGGAAACCCTTCTCCCATCTAGGGAGAAGGTGATGTGGAGCATCCTACGGATATCACCATGTCAAGAGCCCATTTGGCAACTGACACGTGCGACATCTACTTCACACACACTAAGGTGAATCATCTCCTTTACACGTGCTCACTTGACCCCTTCGAGGATGGCATACTACTTGACACTTCTCCCGTGTGCATGCATAGGTATTGTCGGAACTTCACGGACGACGAGGAGGAGTGCAAGCGCCAAGGAACGACTACACCATCCGCGAGGGAAGCGTGGAAGAGAAGACGGAAGAAAGGAGAAGAAGACGGAGCGGCTGCAGGAGCCAGGCCGGACATCCGGACCACCGTCCAGATCATTCGGGATCGGCCGGATCATCCGGGTCCCCCTCCGGATCATCCGGACAATTCGGCCCGAAGACAACAGAAGCTGCCCGACGAAGCCGGATCATCCGGACGGTCGCCCGGATCATCCGGACCCCCGACCCCCGGATCATCCGGGCCACCATCCGGATCATCCGGACCCGCACAGTCGTGACTTGGGCCGAAGCCCGTGTACCCTTTCGCCCCTCACATACCCCTTCGGCCCTTGGGCTATAAATAGACCTCCTCCACCTCCTTTCTAGGGTTAGCAAAGTGATAGCTCATTCTTAGGTGAGCTTTGCTCCTACCTATCTCTACTCTTGAGAGAGAGAGAGACCACTACTCCATTGGAGGCCAAGACCTCCATCTAGGAGAAGATCCCGCGGGATATCATCAAGACCCCCTTGTGGGAAGATCCATCTAGGATATCATCAAGACCTCCTCTTGGAGATGAACCTTACCTTGTATCTTTCTCTTTGTTGTTCATGTACCTTGTGGATCTTGTGTGTTTGATTGTCTAGTGGATGTGTGATTTGGACTTGTTCTTGAGTGCTTCCCCTTGTGATTTCTTCCCGTTCTTCCCCGTGTCCATCGTGTTCTTCGAGGGATCCCACTCCAAACGTGAAAGATCATCGCTATAGGGTTCCACCCTACATCATATGGTATCATGAGCCACATTGATCACGTTTTTGGAGCCCCTACCCCCCTTTTTCTAGCTTGATTTTGTTGATTTTGTCCTAAATACGAAAATCCCCACCAAAAAATAGCCCCAATTTTTTTTTGTGATTTGTTGGTTTGAAGATGTTTTGTTGATTTTGATCCATGGATTTGCTTGGTTTCAAGTGGATCTAGCATCTCCCCAAGTTTCCCCACCTTCCATCCACGAAATCCCTCAAATTTTGCCCCAAAAATCATCTATTTCCGCCCAAAAATTCGTCCCCGAGAGCAAATCCCGAGCGGATTGACTTGCCCGGATCATCCGGACCTTCTCCCGGATCATCCGGACATCCCCCGGATCAGCTGGTCGCCCCCCTAGACGTCCGGATAACCCACGCACCCAGAAAACAGAACCGGCGCTGATGAACCCGGATCATCCGGATTTCCTCCCGGATCATCCGGACCTAGCCCGGATCATCCGGACCTCCTCCCGGATGTCCGGTTAACCCTGAAACTGACACAGACAGATTTTTGTTTTGGTCATAACTAATTCATCTGGAGTCCGGTTTTGATGTTCTTTAGCTCGTTTTGAAGCTCTTGACATCCCCCATCCCACAAAATTACCACCAACACCATTTGACACCATCATATTTTCTGAAATTTGGCAAGTTTGCCTAGGCCCTCCACCATATCATCCGCATTACCACCACCGACTTCCGCAACCTAACCCATTTCGTTCCCCATAGCATTTGAGGTTGTTTGAGTAGTGACTTGAGTCTCCTAAGGTGTTTCGGCTACTTAGGGACGGTTTCTTCTTCATCAACCACCACCACCACCACTTCCACATAACCTTCCCACCATACACTTCCGACAACCAAACTTAACCCAATTTTGTTTGAGCTTGTTTGAGTTGTAGCTTGTGTCTCCTAAGGTGTTTCGGCTACTTAGGGACGGCAACTTCAACTCCGACACGTGTATATCCATCATTCCCCTTCCGCATTTGCCAAGTGCATACCACCACCGCTTTCCGCTACCACCATTTGACATTTGTCATTTGAGATTTTGAGTTCGCGGTTTTTTTCCGTTTCCTAAGGTGTTTCGGCTACTTAGGGACGAGTCTCCATCATCTTGGTATCTACACCAAGAACACCGCCACTCATCATCGCAAAGGACGGTAACCTCGACGACACCTTTGTATATTCCCTTGCAATTGCATTTTTAACCTCTAGCCCATTTTGCGTTACTGGCCTATCGAGACTAGCCATTTGAGTATTGCCGGCAACGTTACTTGTGCACATTAGTGATCCACCATCCATTGCATACATACCATATCATCTTGGTATCATATCATCCATTGTGCCTCAAGTTTGTTCCCGCATATACAAAATTGCTATCTTGGTTTGTGCATTGTGCAAAAGTGGCCATAGAAAAAAAAAAGCTTTTAAGCAAAAAGAGAGCAAAGAGCTCATGAGCAAGTGCCATAGCATCATACCCCATTTAACATAAGAGCCACACCAAAATCTACATCATATGATATCATGCTTGAGAGAAACACCGGGAACCATACATACATAGCATACTTGGGATAGAAGAATATCCATTTTGCATATTATAGGTTGTGCACAAGTGTCGTATCCGCCTATTGAGCAATCGTGCTAGCGTCTCTCTTGAGTTGTGCAAAACGAGCGTTTTTTGTGGATTCCCCATTTTGTGCTCATTCCTTGGTTGCACGACCCCATTTATCTATCCGTGTGTGTGTTTCCGTGTACCTTTCTTTGCTATTGGTCCATTTGTTTCACTTGCGAATTTGTGAATCTCTTTCAACATTATTGACTCTTGCTAACATTTTGCATCAAATTTTTGTGCCACTATCCTCACTGAGCTCTACCATAAGCCTTTACTTGTAGGTGTGAGTGAACAAGTCCGGTACCAATTCCACTATTCTTTCATCTCACATTGAGTGACACGGGATACATCCTCAACTTTAGGAAAAGGTAACTTGGTATTGTTTATCTCATTTCCTACTCACCTCTACTCGAGTCTTGTGATGGATAGGCAAGGCATTTCATCTTCGGTCTACAACAACAACGACGACTTCGATGCCATGAACAACAACTCCGACGCCAAGATGCAAGCTAAAATGGATGAGATCAAAGCCCTCATCAAGTCCTACAAGCGATCTTACTCATCTTCGAGAAGACGCTCAAGAGCACATGCTTCCGAGCTACCATCTCCGGCAAGGTCACATCGGCATCGACACCATCACCAACAAGAACGTGAAGGTCAAGAGCTGAACACCAACAACTGCTCAACGACTTCACCATCTCCCTTGGCATCTTCGCCAAGCGACTTCAAGGCATCTTTGCCTACGGACATACGGCATCTTCGCCAACAAGCACCTCAAGACTACACTCAAGAGAAGCTACCCAAGCTAAAGTCCGCGACTTGCACGAGCTTCTACGACCTCGATAACGACCACAAGATTCCTTTCCATGGGACTCAAGAACCCGAGGAGTACCTCGAGTGGGAGCGTTTGATGGACGACTACCTCAAGCTACATCAAGTTCGTCCCGAAGATCAAGTGAAGTGCGCCACAAGAAACTTCCACGACTATGCCTCGTCATGGTGGCTTCACACACCTTCGGAGAGCTACGAGATGAGTTGGCCCAAGACGAAGAGAGCTTTACGGCGAGAGTTTGTGCCTCCAACCTACACGGAACAACTTCGACGCCAATTGGAGAACACCACCCAAGGATCCAAGTCCATCGACAAGTACTTCAAGGAGATGATGATTGCCTTGCGACGAGCCGGCGTGGACGACCCCATGTCAATGAAGTTCCACTTCATGATGGGATTGCACAACGACATCTCCAAGACCATCTTCCTCGAGAACTACAAGTCCATCGACGACTACTACATTGGTGCTCTCAAGGCAGAACAAGAACTCATGAAGGCCAAGGCGTCTCCACCCCAAGCAAACTTCGCGGCGACCAAGCTCTACGACAATCATGAGGCTAGTACCACCAAGATGTCCAAGCCCGACGAGCTCCAAGACGATGCTCCCAAGGACCAAGCTTTGGAGGCGAGCGACAAGGTGGTGAGCAAGGATGATGCTTCCATCTTTGGAGGCGAGAGTGATGATGTGCCATCTTCGGCCTTCATCTACGGCGACGGTGACGAGATGATCGAGCACGGGATTTTCCCTTCGGTCATGGAGGAGAGTGATGATGTGCCATCTTCGGCCTTCATCCACGGCGACGACGACGAGATGGTTGAGCATGGGATCTTCCCTTCGACCACGGCGACGTATGATGACTTGAGTGACTAGTGCCACCATATTGAGAGTGAGAGTGACTTCACCACTAGCCCCATATATGATGAGTTGCCACAATTCCCATGTGAGGAGAGCCACAACCCCCACCACTTGAGTGAGATGAGTGACTCCACCATATGTGAGTTTGAGTGCACCTATTTTGAGGGAGTGAGTGAACCACCACATAGAGAGAGTGAGATAGTTGATAGGTCTCGTGAGGCCATTTGCATTTCTAACAACTTGACCTCTACCTCTATTGTGTCTTCTCGTTTGGTGCTAGGTCCCATTTATGTTGACGCGCCGATCCTCGACGACTTCGTCCTCCCTTTGGACAAGACGATGGCCATGGTGGATTATGAGGCACCGCCCACATGGTTCCATCAAGATGATGCTGATGACCACCATTTGGTCTTTCCCACCTCACCTACACCACTTGAGTGGAATGACAAAGGTAACATAGGTGAAGGTGATGCTCTAGTCCCACTAGTGGACATTCTTGACATTGATTGCTTGCATGATGTTGATCCACCTATTGCCATGCTTCATGCTAGTATGATTTCCCCATGCGATGATTTGCCCATTTATGATGAGTATGATGATTCTATTGTGGAGTCTATTAGTTGTGATGCCATGTTACATAGGATTTCTTGTGACAATTCTTTAGGTCACATCATGTTTGAAAATCCGCTTGACTTGTCATATGCTATGCATGAGATCAACCATATGTCTTATTTGCAATCTCTTCATAGTGACTATGCATATGCCATTAAAATAAACCCAATTTGCACATATGGCATAGATGACAAGCCCATGGTTATTGGCATTTGTTTCTCTTGTGATGATATTGGTATGCTCCCTTTGCATCATTTATCTCATATGCCATGCCATGACCACCTAGCTTCCGATATGCATTGTTTTGGATGTTGTCCATTTTCTCCATATGATGTTTCCGATATTGCTCATGAGGAGACCCCCATAGTTTCCTCATACATTTTAGGAGATTTTGACCCATCCCATCCACTGCATGATCCCAATACTTGTGTGCACCATATGCTTCCCATGAATAAACATGCTTTTGATGTGCCTTATACTTGTTTGCTCAATTTGTGTCCCCATCGTGTCATACATAACAACTATTCTTTCATGATGGATGACATGTTCCTATACCATGCATCAAATTTCTTTGAGCGATGCCTATCTTGTGCTAACTCACACGTGCACATACACATCATGATGGATGATGTGTACATTTACCACACACACAATTTCTTTCGTTTGTGTCTCTTTTGTGTAGGTACCCAGGAATACTTGTCAACCTCTCAATCCCACGAGTTGACAAAACGAGCTCTTGAGAGCAATGACGATTTGGGATCCCGTGGACTATCCTTACCACCGTTCCCTTCGCACAAAGACTACGCGCAACTCCTCTACTTAGCTCTCACACGGCTATGGGCCATTTACCACTTCTCACATTATGCTCATCTTATCGTGTTCACTTTGCATGCTATGCTTGCTTCTATGCCTTTGCCATGCAATTGTGACCCTTGTTTGCATCTACTCATGGTTCTCCATTATGATATTCCTATGTGTATTTGCATGCTTGGTGGAGATCCTTGTTGCTTTTGCCATGTTTATCATGTGACCCATTCTATTGATGCTTGTTGTGTTGGGAGAGTCATGATGACCCATTGCTATTCACATATGGCCTCTCGCCAATACATTCATGATATTGTACTCACATCTTGCTTTCATGCTTGTACTATGACTTGTGAATTATTCATGCCCACTATTTGCACCAATGACATGTTTGCCATGATTCCTCCTAGTATGTTGCATCTTCGCACTACTAGCTTGCTTGATTTGATAGCTATGAATGCTCGCTATATTGCATCACCCATGTTCCACTACTTGCTTTCTTGGGTTGATGACATATATGCTCATGCCTCTCACATGATATATCTTGATCATTGTCTCTTGTGTTATAAGTGCTCATCTCATGCGGTTGATGACAACCATCTATATGCTTTGCACATGATTCATATTGCTTCGTGTCATATATCTCCATGTGTTGCCTCTCTCATGCTAGATTTGCCATGTATTGAGTGCAACAATGCTTATAGTCTTGCTCATGAGATCGCCCCCATAGCATTCTCACACATGTTTGGAGATTTTGACATATTCCTTGTGAAGCATGCTTGTAGTATCTCTTTGCACCATATACCTAGTGCCGTGAATATCGCCATTGTTGCATCATATTACTCAAGCAGTTGTGCTTCTAATGGTTATGTGCAAGAGAAGAGAACCATCATGATGGATGATGTGTTTGTCTACCATGTGCATACGTTCTTTGTTTTGTTGTGTGCATATGTAGGATACTTGGACTTCGTGTCGACTTCCACTTCACGTGAGTTGACCATTCGAGCTCTTGAGAGCGAGCCTCATACATTCTCCCACGACTCGCTTCTACACCGTATTTGCTTCCACTTCGGCATTGTGAAGAATGCACAAAGACACACTTTCAAGGTGACATCCTTCTTGAGCTTGGATATTGTGGATCATACTTCATGTGTTGCTTGCACCATTTGCACGCATGCTCGAGATATTGCTTTCTACCATGATTGCCACATTTCCATGCTTCATGACATATATACCTTGTGTGTTGCATCCAATTCTTGGACTACTTGCTACTATCATATGGTTGGTTGCACCAATATCATTTCTTCACATATGCCATGTCCATTTGCTTGTCACATACTTGACTTGATTGCCTCACACATGATGAACAATTGCTCTTTCTATTGTGTTGAGTGCCACACTATATTCACTACACCCTATGCACATTATGCTTGGATTGTCTTGCACTTGACCCATGTGTTTAGACATCTCATCTTATTTGGTGTTGTGAATGATTCCTATGCCTACCATCGACCATTTGTCGAGCGCTTTATGCATGCTTGCTATGCCTTGAGGTGGATGCTTATGCTCTTGTCACATATATTTGCATCTCTACCTCACATTTGCATACTTGTCCCCATGATATCCTTGATTGTGCTCAATTTATATGTCCAAATGTCATGACACACTTCTTTGTCAAACCATATACTATGCTTGATGACAACACTTGTTGGGTGAATCACCTCTTGAATGCTTGGTTTTGCTCTTACGACAACCACATTTGTTTTTCCAAGTGCTTGTTATCTTTGCTACTTTTGAAGGAATTACAAGACGGTGCGACATTGGAGAGTGCCCATTTGGAACTTCAAGATGACAAGAACTTGGTGATCGACCACTTCTACACGGTAACGCCATCTCTTTCCCATGGTGATTTGGTTTTCGATCCGAGGTCGGATCTTTCCCAAGGGGGAGGGGATGATCCGGAGCATCCTACGGACATCACCATGTCAAGAGCCCATTTGGCAAGTGACACGTGCGACATCTACTTCACACACACTAAGGTGAATCATCTCCTTTACACGTGCTCACTTGACCCCTTCGAGGATGGCATACTAATTGACACTTCTCCCGTGTGCATGCATAGGTATTGTCGGAACTTCACGGACGACGAGGAGGAGTGCAAGCGCCAAGGAACGACTACACCATCCGCGAGGGAAGCGTGGAAGAGAAGACGGAAGAAAGGAGAAGAAGACGGAGCGGCTGCAGGAGCCAGGCCGGACATCCGGACCATCGTCCGGATCATCCGGGCTCGGCCGGATCATCCGGGTCCCCCTCCGGATCATCCCGAACATTCGGCCCGAAGACAACAGAAGCTGCCCGACGAAGCCGGATCATCCGGACGGTCGCCCGGATCATCCGGACCCCCGACACCCGGATCATCGGGGCCACCATCCGGATCATCCGGACCCCGCCTGTGTGCGTGACTTGGGCCGAAGCCCGTGTACCCCTTCGCCCCTCACATACCCCTTCGCCCCTTGGGCTATAAATAGACCTCCTCCACCTCCTTTCTAGGGTTAGCAAAGTGATAGCTCATTCTTAGGTGAGCTTTGCTCCTACCTATCTCTACTCTTGAGAGAGAGAGACCACTACTCCATTGGAGGCCAAGACCTCCATCTAGGAGAAGATCCCGCGGGATATCATCAAGACCCCCTTGTGGGAAGATCCATCTAGGATATCATCAAGACCTCCTCTTGGAGATGAACCTTACCTTGTATCTTTCTCTTTGTTGTTCATGTACCTTGTGGATCTTGTGTGTTTGATTGTCTAGTGGATGTGTGATTTGGACTTGTTCTTGAGTGTTTCCCCTTGTGATTTCTTCCCGTTCTTCCCCGTGTTCATCGTGTTCTTCGAGGGATCCCACTCCAAACGTGAAAGATCGTCGCTATAGGGTTCCACCCTGCATCATAAGGTCAAGGAAGAAGAAGAAGAAGAAGGGGGGCTCTCTCTCCCTTGCTTCCGGTGGCGGCGGAACGCCGCCGGGGGCCATCATCATCACCGCGATCTTCACCAACACCTCCGCCATCTTCACCAACATCTCCATCACCTTCCCCCTTCTATCTACAGAGGTTCACTCTCCCGCAACCCGTTGTACCCTCTACTTGAACATGGTGCTTTATGCTTCATATTGTTTTCCAATGATATGTTGCCATCCTATGATGTCTAAGTAGATTTTCGTTGTCCTATTGGTGATTGATGAATTGCTATGATTGGTTTGAGTTGCATTTTTTATTATTGGTGATGTCCTATTGTGGCCTCCGTGTCGCGCAAGCGTGAGGGATTCCCGCTGTAGGGTTTGAAATATGTTTATGATTTGCTTATGGTGGATGGCGTGATTGACAGAAGCACAGACCCGAGTAAGTAGGTTGTTTGCGTATGGGATATAGGGGACTTGATGCTTTAATGCTATGGTTGGGTTTTAACTTAATGAATCTTTAGTAGTTCCAGATGCTTGCTAGAGTTCCAATCATAAGTGCATATGATCCAAGTAGAGAAAGTATGTTAGCTTATTCCTCTCCCTCAAATAGAATTGCAATAGTGATTATCGGTCTAATAACGTAGTCAATTGCTTAGGGATAATTTCACAACTCCTACCACCACTTTTCCACACTCGCTATATTTACTTTATTGCATCTTTATCTAAACAGCCCCTAGCTTTTGTTTACGTGTTCTTTATTATCTTGCAAACCTATCCTATCACACCTACAAAGTACTTCTAGTTTCATACTTGTTCTAGGTAAAGCGAATGTCAAGCGTGCATAGAGTCATATCAGTGGCCGATAGGACTTGAGAGAGTATTTGTTCTACCTTTAGCTCCTCGTTGGGTTCGACACTCTTACTTATCGAAAGAGGCTACAACTATCCTGTATACTTGCGGGTTATCAATAACACAATCGATGGAGTTGTGAGGTGGAGAGGTTGTGAGCATTTGTAAGCACATCTTCATTGGGATGCAAGGTGGTAGAACATATCTATCTACAATTACTACACATTTCGTTTTCAATGGAGAGAATTAGACATGACTTCAACCAAATGATGGTTTGACTTTTAGGCAATATGCATTTGTGTATTGCGAAGATAGTGGTGATGCATGCATGTTTTGCTTGTTATTGATAATCAGACTTATATGGTGAATGTAAAGGATTTCTTAAAGTGTGTGCATGTTTCAAACTACATTGTGAATCTGAATTGATATGATGAAAGCATCTTTGAGGGATCTATACTTGCTTGTATATTGCAAAGATCATAGTTAGTTAGGCATGCTTTTCCCTATTAGTGACGATGCAACTTAAGGTGGCTCATGCAAAGGCTTTCTCAAAGGTGGACATCTAAAGAAAGTACACATTGAACTTGAACTAATATGATCAGAATATTTCACAAGGGCATATGCTTCATTAAGTGGATGCCTAGAATAGCACATGGATGCCCATGTGCTCCTTATGGTAGCATTCAACTAGATGAAAACATCCATCGCATGGTTACTACAGTGCACAATATCAATCCTAGCATAATGTAGATGTGCTCCTATTTAAGTATGGGGAGAGGGACAAAATAAGATCATAATTCACAAAGAAGCAATCCTGCATACCTACAGTCGAGCGAGGGCTTGAGTTTGCTCTTTGTTAGTTTCATATAAGCATACACCAAGCGTGTAGTGTGCACAAGTTTTTTACTTAGTTGGAACTGCTTTACAATGCCATTGAAACACACGAATATCTTAGGAGTTAGAAGCATCAGCATTTGTGTAGGATCGAAAGTATGTCTAGAGGGGGGTGATTAGACTACTTGACAATATAAAAATTCTGCCTTTTGATAAAGAACAGTTTTTGGCAGATTCACAATTATGATCAAGTCAAGCATCACCCTACACATGCAATTCTAGAGTATAGGCAGCGGAAAGTAAATTGCACATGTAGTAAAGAGAGGTGGAGAAGAGCAAACGCAATTTTGGAGACGCGGTGATTTTTCTCGTGGTTCCGATAGGTGGTGCTATCGTACTTCCACGTTGATGGAGACTTCAACCCACGAAGGGTAACGGCTGCGAGAGTCCACGGAGGGCTCCACCCACGAAGGGTCCACGAAGAAGCAACCTTGTCTATTCCATCATGGCCTCGCCACGGAGGACTAGCCTTACTCGGGTAGATCTTCACGAAGTAGGCGATCTCCTTGCCCTTACAAACTTCTTGGTTCAACTCCACATCTCGACGGAGGCTCCCAAGCGACACCTAACCAATCTAGGAGGCACCACCCTCCAAAAGGTAATAGATGCTGTGGATGATGATGAACTCCTTGCTCTTGTGCTTCAAATGATAATCTCGCCAACACTCAACTCTCCTCACTGATTTGGCTGTGGTGGAAGAAAGAATTGAGTGGAAAGCAACTTGGGAAGGCTAGAGATCAAGCTTCATATGGTGGGAGTGGAGCAACTTGATCTCAACACAAGGGTAGGTAGTTCTCTTCTCGAAATGTAAGGTAGGAGTGGTAGTTCTTTCGATGGCTCTCTCCACGAATGAAGAGGGGTGGAGGGTATTTATAGCCTCCACACAAAATCCAACCGTTACACACATTTGACCAATCTCGGTGGGACCGAAGTTGACAACTCGGTGAGACCGAAAGTTCAAATAATGTGAACGTTGGGATTTTCGGTGGGACCGAAAATACAATCTCGGTTAGTCCGATTCGTGCAATGACAAGAGCAAGCCAGTTTCGGTGGGACCGACTTCATCATCTCGGTGACACCGATTTGATGACAGAAGGTTACAGAAGCTTGGCAACTCAAGTTTTGGTGAGACCGAGTTCAGAATCGGAAAATCCGAGTTTTCTAGGGTTTGGCTTTATGGCTGAGGTGGTTTATCTCGGTGTGACCGAGTTTGGAAAATCGGTGGGACGAGACTACTTATGAGTGTATATGGCAGTGAAAGTTGTTGATAGTTTAGGAGATGTATCACTAAGCACTTGAGCAACCAGATCATCATCATAACCTCATCCCCTTTTAATAGTATTGGCTTTTCCTATGGACTCAATGTGATCTTGGATCACTAAACCAAAAATGGAGTCTTGAGCTTTTGCCAATGCTTGCCTTAGCATTTTGAGGGGTCCAGTTCTTCAGTCCTTGCCATACCCATATCACTGAACTCTCTGAAATGATTCTCAAGTAACTATTAGTTCAATGATATATATATGTTGTTATTAATTACCAAAACCACCCGGGGATTAGTTGCACTTTCAATCTCCCCCTTTTTGGTAATTGATGACAACATATAGATCAAAGCTTCGACAAAGGATATAATCAATGAATAATATCGTCGCTTTGAGAAGTATGTGATAAGCAAGAGCTCTCCCTAAATTTGTGCATTATTTGAGATTTGCGTTTGAATGCAAATGCACAATCGATTAGGATCATGGGTCACTCTTCCATGTCACATACATCTTGGTGGAGCGCACAAAATGATAAGAATGAACAGCATGCACCCAATCACCAAGACATAAGTAAATGGTCATACAAGATAGGAATGGCATATGATAAGCATTAAGCACACATTAAAGCATAGTACGACCAAGCACTCATTAAGGTAGAATGAAACGGAGTATCAAACACACTGAATGTCTCGAAAACCAAAAGTATCTCAAAGAAACCGCAAAAGAACGAAAGAGCAAAAGCGACAACAGCACTCTCTCTCGAAGTCCTATGATCTATACAATTTCTCCCCCTTTGGCAACAAGTTACCAAAAAGTTCGAAAAAGCATAGAGCTAAGCGTCCACCGGGGACTCTTTGGCGGCTCCGTCTGGGTTGATGTCGGAGTGGATATGACACATCGGCGAAGACTTCACTGATGTCTGTCTTTGGAGGAGTGGTCACTTTGAGCTGGAGTTGGAGTAATCGCTGGAACTGTGGGAGGTCTTTGAAGCTGTAGTCCCGTGTCATCCTTTGGAATAGCAGTGATCGGGTCTGTGGGAACCGGAGCGATCTGTTGATAAGCATCTGGACTAAGTCATCCTGCATCTCACGCATAAGCTCTTCCTTCTCCGCTTTGCTTCCTCAATGTCGCCTCGAGCTTGTTGACATCACTTGCACTTGATCGACTTCACGTCCGGGCGTGGATCTTGTCCTCAACAATCCTCTCTAAGCTCTCCGAGGCTGTATAATGCTGGCGAGCGTTGTTCAATCCTTTGAGTAGCTTCAAGAATCTGCTCTCCAAAACTCTTTGGTTTAGCTGCTGCTGCTTGCTTTCCTTCCTCGACTTTGGCTTTCTTAGCAGCTTCGATCTTGGCTTGACCTTCAACAGATGTTGGATCCTCCTCATCCATCACAACATCATTGTCTTCATGCTCGCTGCAACGGTAAATGTTCTCTATCCAACAAGAATGTGCCCGTGCCAAACTTGGCATTGATAAGCATCCGAATCTGGGCAAATCCACACGACCTTTTACGTCACCGCAGTCCTCTTAATGGTCTCTACCATCAAGTCCATCACCTTGAAAGGTGCTTTCTCGTCAAGTATGTGCAGCATGTTGATAGAGTATCCTCTGATCATGCGATGATCTCCAGACTTGGGCATCAAGGTATGCCTCAAAATGGTATTAGTGGTAGGTAAGCCTGCCTGGAGATAGTAGACTGAGCCGAGCTTCCAGATTCCCAAATCCTTTGCTGAAATCTCTTTGTACATGTTCTTCATGGATTCATGATTCTTCTTTGGAATCCCATATACATCAATATCATCGTCTCGTTGCACTGGAGCTTTCAGAATTTCTGCCCATTCTTCAACAGAAGAAGAAAATCTTTGACCTTCAGTCATCCATATAATCTTCCCACCAGGGTAGAAGTGAGCTGTGGCATAGAATTGCATTATCATCTCATCGTTCCAACTGGTCAATTTCTGACCTACAAAGTCTGCAACGCCACATGCAGTGAAACTTTCATGCACATGTGGAAAGAAATCTCTGTGCTCTTCGCTGTCAATGTACTTCCAGTCAACATATCTTGTGTCTGCGACTATGGGCTTCTTGTCCATCAACACGGTCTCATAGAAGTCCTGCTGCTCTCTGGTGTGAAATCTGGGATCAACAGCAGTTCTTCTCCTCACGGCATATGGGTCAGCTTGTCTCCATAGCCTGAGACCTCTATCTTTCCTTGCCTTCATATCCTCAGCTTGAGGATGAGCATCATTATGTAGTGGCAGTTTTGGACGAAGTTTCGCAAAACGGTCCTTCATCGTCGACTCACCGGTGGCACATCATCCTTGTTCTTCTCGAGACACTGGAATGTTCTGACAGTCTTCTTGGGCTTGGCGGCGAGGCTTTCTTGGAGCTGCCTTAGCTGGAGCAGATTGCTTGGCTTTGATGTGGCTCCAGCCTTAATGGCATCACCCATGAACTTAGGCTTCTGAGGAGTAGGCTGGGGTGCTTCCTCATCCTCATCTTTTTCTGCTGCATCATGCACTATCCTCTTTCTCTTGGAGGTTTTCTTCATTTTGCTTGCAGCTGCCTCTCCCAAATTCAGCTTCTTGACAACAGTTGACTGCTTGACTTTGCTGGTGCCCTTCTTAGTTTGTTGACCTTGTGGCTCTTTGGCAACAACCTTCCTTTTGGGCTTTGAGGTTACCTCTTCCTCAACGACAAAATCAGAATCCTCATCATCTGAATTCCTCTTCTTTCTAGCTCTGGTGGCTGCAGGAGGCAATCCACTTGGTGTACTCCTCTCACCATCATCTGATGAGCTGCTAGGATCGGGACTAGTGCCCGCCTCGGAATGTCTGCAATGGGTGTCTCGGACCTGTTCGACTGTCACCGGCATCGACATGGTGACAACCCGTGAATAGATAAGGTGTAGGCAGAGAATAAGAGTCATCACAAACTGCAAGTTTTTGCAAAAAAATGAGTTCAAATTCTAGTATTAGGCTTTCACAGAAGACATTTCGGTCAGACCGAGTTTAAGATTCGGTGAATCCGAAGTGTAAAACAGGAGCTTTCACACCACTTTCGGTTTGACCGAAGTGGGTTTCGGTCCTGCCGAAAACACTAGGGTTTCACAGAATCGTCATTTCGGTCACACCGATTTGCACAACTTCGGTTGGACCGAAGGGTGCGATAATGGCCATAGGCCAAATCGGTCATACCGAAAATGTAAAATTGGTCTCACCGAGATGTGTTCGGCGGAAACCTAACCCTAAAACTTTTACTCGAATCTAGTCCAAACGAACTAATCTGTTGTACAGGAGGATTTCAATCGTGGCAAGATACTAGGCAAACCAAATGTGCATTGAATCGGAGATGGGAGCACGAGTGGGATCAAAACTCACCCTAACTTGGTGGAGTTTTTCTACGGCGGCAACGGCTCGGAGGAGATGTCCGTTGACGGCGACGGAGACCTGCGGCGAGGGCGCACAGGCGATGACGGCGACGATCCGGAGACCAAGGCGACGGCAAAGAAGGGGTGGGGGCGAAACGTTTGAAGTAGGAATCAGCGCGCGCCCTCGAGTATATATACCCCTTTGTTGTCGGTGGGACCGAGTTGTAAAACTTCGGTGGCACCGAGATGGATAACTGCTAAGCGATTCACGCACTTCGTCACGCCGAAAATCACAACTCGGTTTCACCGAGGTGAAAACCTAGATCAGTCTAAATGCTTTCGGTTCGACCGAGTTTGAGAGTTGGTCGACCGAAATCAATTAGAAGGTTTTGGAAATTAGCCCTTGACGGATCGGTGGCTCAAGTGCTCCTCACCCGAGGGTCCGAAAATGACTTGTTCAAAGTTTGAGATGTAAGCATGAATAGAATTTGAGACAAGAAAGCATAGATAGCTAGGGAGGTACTTAGGCATTCTTGTCCATCCATTTGGTCGAAAGATCAAAACGACCAAAACAACAAATGGATGTCCTCGAATGGATAAAATCATGCATCCAACATGCTCACACAATAAGATAGCAAATGAAATATGTGTCAAACATGCACAACAAAACTCTAGCAACTAACACACAATTTGTCGATGACTAGGTCATCTTTATATGAGTATATTGACTTAGGAGCCAAATGAGAACATTTGATCATAGGTCATACTCATCGTTTAAGCACAAGTGGGGTTACCACTTTTACATAAAGCATTGATGTGTTCACATCATTTGAAGATGCTTTAGCTCAATTTTTAGAGCAAAGCTCCCCCTAGATGTGAGAACCCCTTTTAAAGGGTCAAACTAACCTTGGGTTGTCGTAGAAGACTTCATGTAGATGTTGAAGATGTGGATGCTCAATGTTGATGGAGATCATCAAGAGTTGGGAGGTATCCTTTGGATTCGAGCACTTTCAATACCTACATGGGTTAGTCCCACAAGGAACAAACAAGGATATCCATGGACATAGATTGAAGTTCACAAAAGATGATGTCCATGAAAGCAATGATTACCTTGTCCCTTGACTTACCAACAAGAGGGTTTGTGACTCCATGAACTAGTGCACGATGTGGAAGTTGATTGCACAAGTTTTTGCCAAAATGAATGTGAGTGAAGTATGTTGGCGGAGTCACCCTCAAAAACTTTCTAGTTCTTCTTCTTCGGGATCCACATCATCTTGATGGGAATCCTTGGGGTTGTAGTTGAGCTTGACGAAGTATAACTTGACATTTCCTTGGGAACCCACTTGACCATGGCTTGAGGTGCTTCAACAAATGCATCAATCTCCTCTTGAAGCTTGTCCTTGCCTTTTAGCTTGTGGTCTTGTGGTGGAAGGTCATCTTGTGCTTGTTCCACATTGGAAGAAGTAGGATCATACTTCTCCTTTTGAGGAACAAACTGTGGAGTAGGATATTGACCTTCTTCCCATTCAACACCTTCGGCGTTGAACTTTCGCTCAAAACCAATTCCTTGATTCTTCCGGTGCCTTCCTTGCTTGCGAATAATTTCCTCAAAGTTCTTGCTTCCGGCAAGGCTCTTGTAGACACCTTTCTCTATAATCCCTTTCAATAAACTATTTTCTTGCTCAAGTGTAACTTGGCTTGAAACATTGTTAGTGGAATCAAGAGAACTACTAGAAGCAACAATATTGGATTTAGCATGGTTATTGTTACTACTAGAAGAAGAATTTTTCTTATGCTTGTCATGCTTAGTTTTAATGGGTGGCAAGAAATTAGACAAGAGAAGTCGTTTGGCAAGATATGAAGAACTCTTCTTTCGAAGATCGTCATTGATTGCTTTTAGAAACTCATGTTCTTGCTCTAGAGTGAGCTTCTCGAAGCGTAGCTTCTCATGAGATCTTAGGAGCTCTCTGTGATCTTCTTGAGTTGTTTCATGAGCTAACTTAAGAGTGTTTAGTTCTTTAGTTAGACGCTCAATCTCCTTCATAGCATTGTCATTCGACTCTTCTCGACTATAAAGACTACTAGCATGTTCATCGTTACTAGGTTCATTGGATTTATCAAGTAAGAGCTCATCTTCACCAAGCAAGTCATCCTCATCACTATTGAAGTCAATGAATTCAGGGTGTGATACCTTGGGGCCTTTAGCCATGAAGCATCTTCCAATTCCCTCATTTGGTGAATCAAATAAGTCGTAGGAGTTGGAGTTGGAGGATACGAGAGCAAGACCGGCAACACCTTCATCTTGACTGTAGTCGGAGTTGGAGTGATAGCTTCCTTGGATTGATTGTCGGAGTCGGAGCCGGAGACCCATTCACCTACATGAGCTTGATGTTTTCTTCTTGTGTAGCTCCTTGATGACTTGTCTTTCCTCTCCGAATCCTTGCTTCTCCGAGAGGGTCTTCGTTCATAACGATCATCTCTGCTCCTTCTCTCTTTCCGAGGTGACTCATCTCTTGAGCTTCTTCTTCTTGGAGATTCTTCTCTTCTCTTGTGGGGAACCGTACACTCATTTGAGTAGTGTCCGGGTCTTCCACAATTGTAGCAGTTTCGATCACGACTAGAAGATCTCTTTTCATCATATGATCTAGACTTTGAGCTTCTCTCTTTGCCTCTATTCTTGTAGAATTTGTTGAAGTTCTTGACCATTAGGCTTATCTCTTCATTGGAAACTAACTTGTCAATTGAGGTTGTGGGAGCATCACTTGTAGCTTTGTAAGCACCACTTGACTTGTTGTGAAGCTCTTCCTTTTCCTTAAGTGTCATCTCATGAGCAACAATTCTTCCAATGACTTCGGTTGGCTTGAGATTCTTGTAGTTTGGCATCATTTGGATCAAAGTGCACACGGTGTCATACTTTCCATCCAAAGCTCTGAGAATCTTCTTGATGATGAATCGGTCGGTCATTTCTTCGCTTCCTAAGCCGGCAATCTCATTTGTGATGAGAGCAAGCCTAGAGTACATTTCAGCGACTCCTTCACCTTCCTTCATCTTGAACTTGTCAAGTTGACCTTGAAGAATATCTAGCTTTGATTCCTTCACGGACTCGGTACCTTCGTGCATTTCAACCATTGAAACACACGAATATCTTAGGAGTTAGAAGCATCAGCATTTGTGTAGGATCGAAAGTATGTCTAGAGGGGGGTGATTAGACTACTTGACAATATAAAAATTCTGCCTTTTGATAAAGAACAGTTTTTGGCAGATTCACAATTATGATCAAGTCAAGCATCACCCTACACATGCAATTCTAGAGTATAGGCAGCGGAAAGTAAATTGCACATGTAGTAAAGAGAGGTGGAGAAGAGCAAACGCAATTTTGGAGACGCGGTGATTTTTCTCGTGGTTCCGATAGGTGGTGCTATCGTACTTCCACGTTGATGGAGACTTCAACCCACGGAGGGTAACGGCTGCGAGAGTCCACGGAGGGCTCCACCCACGAAGGGTCCACGAAGAAGCAACCTTGTCTATTCCATCATGGCCTACGCCCACGGAGGACTAGCCTTACTCGGGGTAGATCTTCACGAAGTAGGCGATCTCCTTGCCCTTACAAATTTCTTGGTTCAACTCCACATCTCGACGGAGGCTCCCAAGCGACACCTAACCAATCTAGGAGGCACCACCCTCCAAAAGCTAATAGATGTTGTGGATGATGATGAACTCCTTGCTCTTGTGCTTCAAATGATAATCTCCCCAACACTCAACTCTCCTCACTGATTTGGCTGTGGTGGAAGAAAGAATTGAGTGGAAAGCAACTTGGGAAGGCTAGAGATCAAGCTTCATATGGTGGGAGTGGAGCAACTTGATCTCAACACAAGGGTAGGTAGTTCTCTTCTCGAGAAATGTAAGGTAGGAGTGGTAGTTCTTTCGATGGCTCTCTCCACGAATGAAGAGGGGTGGAGGGTATTTATAGCCTCCACACAAAATCCAACCGTTACACACATTTGACCAATCTCGGTGGGACCGAAGTTGACAACTCGGTGAGACCGAAAGTTCAAATAATGTGAGCGTTGGGATTTTCGTGGGACCGAAAATACAATCTCGGTTAGTCCGATTCGTGCAATGACAAGAGCAAGCCAGTTTGGTGGGACCGACTTCATCATCTCGGTGACACCGATTTGATGATGAAGGTTCTGAAGCTTGGCAACTCAAGTTTCGTGAGACCGAGTTCAGAATCGGAAAATCCGAGTTTTCTAGGGTTTGGCTTTATGGCTGAGGTGGTTCATCTCGGTGTGACTGAGTTTGGAAAATCGGTGGGACCGAGACTACTTATGAGTGTATATGGCAGTGAAAGTTGCTGATAGTTTAGGAGATGTATCACTAAGCACTTGAGCAACCAGATCATCATCATAACCTCATCCCCTTTTAATAGTATTGGCTTTTCCTATGGACTCAATGTGATCTTGGATCACTAAACCAAAAATGGAGTCTTGAGCTTTTGCCAATGCTTGCCTTAGCATTTTGAGGGGTCCACTTCTTCAGTCCTTGCCATACCCATATCACTGAACTCTCTGAAATGATTCTCAAGTAACTATTAGTTCAATGATATATATGTTGTTATTAATTACCAAAACCACCCGGGGATTAGTTGCACTTTCAATTTGTGACCGCGCTAGCCTAGATCTGTGAGCGATGTAACAAGACCATGACGGTTAGGATAAACATGTCCTTTGTTTGAGCTGCTAGCATTTGCGTTCTTCACTGGATAGTATTGGTTGACCTTTAACCAGAATCAATGGGTGGTCAAAACATAACATTAAAGTTTCTCCCGCCTAGGTACCTGTAACATTACAGGTACCTTCTTCCTCCTGCGCGCCAACCGATGCCGGCCTACTCGTCTGCTCCAACCTCCCACGTCCGGCAACGCTATCGGCCTCGCCCCACCCTCCTAGAAATTGCCGCCCATCGATGTAATGCTGCCGCCCCAACCATCCCTCTAAAGCCCTGTTCTCCAATAGTGGTGACGACCCCAGCACCGCGACGTCTGCTTTGGCTTGTTCATAGCTGGCACTTATCATGGAGTTTGTGGCCCGCTGGTCTTGGGGTCAAGGTAAAATGGAAAATTGACTAACACGTAAAAAGAACCATCGGGCGCGTGATGTAAGGCCAAAAAGGCAAATTAAAGGCATGGACTCAACCACTTGAGAGTTTACCGAAAAAGGCTTTCGCCCTGCTTTATATATAAAGCATCAAACCACAAGCATCCAGTACAACCACACGCCACGCCACCACAACACACGCACACACCCAAGACGGGATACATAGGTGCTGAGTGCAGCAACACCACTCCTAGCACTACCGCCCCGAAGATATGAAGCTACATATGATGAACCATGCGCTCCAAGGCGGCGTCTTCAGGAAGGATACGACGCTGGAGCGCCGCCACCGCCCGATCCAAGGATCAGAGTTTCCCCCGGAGCCACATGACGGGCAATAAGAGCAGCGACGACGCCTTCAAGAAGGGAACGATTTTGCCGCCGTCGGTCTGTCCGAAGATAGAGAGGTTTTCACCTCGGCCACCAATCACCGCCACCGAACGCCACACCCCGGCAACCACGCCGCCCACACGACCATGATGACCGGGCAGCACCAAAGCACGGGCTTTGTCCAAGAGCACCGCGCAACCACCACCACCAGGGCCGCCGCCCCAGCATCCAAGACCTCGACACCATCTCAGCCGTGTCCTGCCGCCCCCCAACGAAAGAGACGAGCGGAAAGGTCCCACCTTTCGCGCCCCTGGGCGACCCCCAGTGTCGAGACCCAATAGGTCGGCCAGAACTGGCATCCACCGACCCACCCTGGTACCCCAAGCGCGAGATGAGCTCGGTCCCGCAGCAATGAGAGGGGAACAAGGTCAGTCCTGCTGCATCGTGCGCGAGACGAGCTCGGTCCTGCTGCATCGTGCGCGAGACGAGCTCTGTCCTGCTGCATCGGGCACGAGACGAGCGGTGGACCGCAGCTGGGAGAGGACCAGCCCTTTGATGGGAGTAGCGTCCGGGCGACGAGGAGATGGGGTGAAGGTCGAGACGGCCCGAACGCAGACAAACCGACGCCGGAGAAGCCGGCCGTTGCCGCGGACAGATCCATCGAGCCATCGTGAAGCCGCCACGACACCGAAAGGCCACCGAGACCTGCCCATGCCGCCACCCACGGATGGGGCAGCAGCCACGCCCGGCCGCTGCCATCCACATCGCCCGGCGAGCTCCAAGCGCCGGAGCCGCCGATCACGCACCACCGAGCCACCGGCATTGCGCCGCCACCCGACCAGCCGAGGGGCCTCGGTCGAGGCGCCGCCCGCAGCCCTAGCCGTCGCGCCAGCGCCCGCCGAGAGGCCGATCCGAAAAAACGCCGCGCGGCCGCCGACTCCGACCTCCACCCGCACCACCACCACCATCCGCCACGGTGCCACCATCACCGCCATGCCCACGGCAGAGAAGGCCACCGACAGCCCGCACCGCCCGCAGCCAGCGCCGCCAAGAGCCAGATCTGGCGCGCATGAGCCGCCGCCGTCTGGGCACAAAGCGCCACCCGCCTAGCCACCCGCCATGGGGGAAGGAAGGGACGACAGGAGCCGCCCCAGCCCACCGAGCCGCCATGGAGCCCGGCCGCAGCTCCACGACCGGCCGGGCGTCGGCCGCCCAAGAACGCCCGAGCCGGAGACAAAGGGTCCCCGCCGCGGCAGCAGCAGAGTTCGCCGCGCCGGGCGGCGGCGAGGGGGAGGAGGAGGAGGAGGAGCGGCGAGGGTTGGGGTTGGCCTCCGGCCGCCTCGCGGGAGACGACGCGGAGACGGGAGGGGAAAAGCTCGTTCACTCGAATATGCTCTTTCTCGGTTGGCATTCCATTTGAGAGTTTCCCCCGCCTCATGCTTACGGATGGCCTGCCGAAGCACCTCGCGCTGCCACGCTGTTCTTTTTGGGTCACATACTGTGCTCCGTCGTCTCTAAGCGCCAATTAAGTACATGCTGACTTTAGCGGGCCTAGTGTGTTGTGACCTCGTCAGCGGCTTTGAGAACGCCGCGGAGGCAAAGACGCCAAATGGCCTCTCTGTTTGGGCGGTTGCGTGGCGCCTTCACACTGCTACGTCGTTTTCAGCTCATAGTAATGAACCAGTACACCGGTAATTCTTGTCAGCACATTCTCTCAACTTGCTACTCGTCCGTTCACAAATGGCATCTTGTTCTTTTCCCTTCTTTTTTATTCCGAACATCCACACACACACACAGGCAGACAGCCCCTGCTCCATGCTCATTTATTTTGAACATAAATCTTTAGCTGTTTTAAGCTGTACTTTCCATATTTAGGAGCTAGCGAATGGCACGACTATAACAATTCTTGCAAACTAGTATTCATTCTGTAAAGAAATATAAGAGCGCTTAGATTTAATGATGGAGTAACGTTTTAATTTGTCCAACAGTGACAATATGGGAGCACTTATGCACCATGGTAGTGTCTGAAAAAGATTTATCTTTTGGTCAATTTTTTAGCCATTGGACCCCGATCAAACGGCTCTGGTTCTTCTTCAACCTCCAGCACCTGATAACTTCCTCGCCGCGCCTGCCTCTCCTCCGATGGTGATGCTGCGGCGAACCACATCCTCCCCATCTCCAGCGAGGTCCTAGCAAGCCCTCGCCAACGATGCCACGGCCGACTACTTTGTCGCTGTCTCGAGTTCTGGCTATGTCCAATGCCAGTGGCAATCGAAACTAAAAGGCCCCTACCTGGCCCATCCTTGCCTTGCCTTCGCCACGAAACCATGGCGAGCCAAGTTGCCCCAATCTTCATAGAGGTCCCGGCTCGGCCTCGCCGGGGTCACCGTTGTCCATGTTTCGGCCTCGGTGCACCGCTCTCACTCTTCAAAAATATCAACCTGTCCAAATTTTATTTTCAGGCAACCGATAAATAGCAAGTCCAGTTAATTAATGATGAAAATATAAATTTAAAAGACCGCAATATCTGGTGAACGTTCTGGAGCATCTTTCCAGGCGAATGCTAAACTTTTCATGGCAACTTTGCAGGATTTGCCATGATCAGAGGAGAAAATTGACATGTAGCGCAAAACAAATTACCACGTTTTCGCTGAAAAGTTGTTGTTCGATCGATCCTGATCATACGGAGGACGTTTACTGGGAGGCCCAAAAAATCTGAGGTTCACCAAGTATCGTTTCTGATTTTGAAACATTCGGGAGTTATCGGTGCGGCGACATCGACTGCAGCTACCAAATTGTACTACATTGTAAAGGATTTTCCAAAGTGTGCGCATGTTTCAAACGACATCACAAACCTGAATTGATATGATCAAAGCATGTTTGAGGGAGATATACTTGCTTGTATATTGCAAAGTTCATGGCTAGTTAGGCTGGCTTTTCCCCATTACAACGATGCAACTTAAGGTGGCTAATGCAAAGGCTTTCTCAAATGATGGACATCTAAAGAAACTACACATTGAACTTGAACTGATATAATCAGAATATTTCACAAGGGCATGCCTCATTAGGTGGATGCCTAGAATAGCACATATATGTATGCCCATGTGCTCCTTATGGTAGCATTCAACTACATGAAAACACCCATTGCATGGTTACTACAGTGCACAACATCAAACCTAGCTAAGATGTGCTCCTATTTAAGCCTGTGGAGAGGGATGGAATAGGATCATAATTCAGAAAGAAGCCATCCCGCATACCTACGGTTGAACGAGGAGCTCGGCTCGATCTTTGTTAGTTTCATATGAGCATAGGCCATGCGTGTAGTGTGCGCACAATTTTTTTACTTAGTTGGAACTGCTTTACAATGCCATTGTAACACACAAATATCCTAGGACTTAGAAGCATCAGGATTTGTGACCGCACTGGCCTAGGTCTATGAGCGATGTAACAAGATCGTGACGTTTAGAATAAGCATGAGCTCGAGCTGAGCATTTGTGTTCTTCATTGGATAGTATTTGTTGAGCGTTATCCAGGATTTCAATCTTTCCTTTTATTTTGTTGATATGTTGCTAGGTAGAAGATGGTAACTTTAATGTAGTATATCGATCAACCATTGATTTTGTTAGAGAACACCAAATGGGGCCTATTAAGAGGTTGGCGAAAACTTGATGAGCTTAAAGAAAATGTCTATTAGTGTGTCTTGGAAAAAAAATTGCGTCAATCAATTTTTTTGGAGTGTTAGCTCTTCACTCTACCAATAGATTGTGCACTGTCCAGCTTCTTTCTTCGGTTCTTCTTCCTCCTGCGCCACCAACTGACGCCGACCTTGCCGCCTGCTCCCACCTCCCACGTCCGGCAGCGCTATCGGGCTAGCCTCACCCTCCTAGAAATCATCGCCCACCCATGTGCTTGTGTTGGTGCCACCCCGACCATCCCTCTAAAGCCCCTGTTCTCCAACCATGGCAACGACCCGTACCGCGGTGTCTGCTTCCGCTTGTTCACAGCTAGCACTTGCCACGGAGTTTGCGGTCGACCAGCCTTGTGGTCGGGGTAAAGCGGAAAATTAACTAACAAAAAACGCAGGCTCCTGATTTTAGACAAAACACCAAATTAAAGGTGTAGATTTAACCATTTGAGAGTTGTTTCCTCATGCTTACGGATGGCTTGCCGAAGCACCTCGCGCTAGCCGCTAGGCTGTTGTTTTGGGGTCTGATACTGTGCTCCGTCTCTCCAGGCATCAGGTATGCGCTTGACCTGCAGGTAGTGCTGTGCGCTCCCGTCTCGTGCATTGTGACCTAGTCACCGGCTTTGAGAACGCCGCAGAGGCAAAGCCGCCAAATGGTCTCTCTGTTTGGGCGGTTGCGTCATGCGTACACACTAGCCGTGGACCTGGTGCTACGTCGTGTTCAGTTCACACTGATGAACTAGTGCACCGTTAATTCTGGTGAGGACATTCTCTCAACTTGCTACTCGTCCGTTCACATGGCATCCTGCTTCTTCTTTTTCTACCCAAATACTTCCTTCATTTTAAAATAATTATCTCAATTTTATACTAACTTTAACACAAATTATATTAAAGTGAAAACATTTATTTTAGGACGAAGAAAAGTAATATATACCGGAAACGTCAGCATTGAAGCACCCATCTGTTCGCTACGAGAGGCCTCCTCCGTCAATGTTTTGGTTGGCTACAAGAAGCCTCCCGGCGCGAACTAAACGGCTAGGCAGCCCTTGGCAGGCCTTCAGGCCCAATCAACATTACCTTGTACAAAAAAAAATAGATTTAACATGATACATGTAGGACCTCGTTTTTGAATAGTGAAACAAAACAAAATTCTCATAGTGTACATAATAAAACTGCAAACAAAATTGCAATGCTCTAAAATAACAAAAAATGTCATAATAAATTACAAACCTCAAAACAGCCTCTCGCTCCGCTTTATAAATAATAAAGCAACCACTGAACCGAGTACACGGCCGAACAATACAAGATGGTGAGGTAGCCTTGATACAGTGTCGATCCCAAGATAACCGATCACGCAGAACACACATGACTACGCTACCGAAAGAGGGAATTGGAAAAGTTGAGTACAGCGTCACACAACGCCCTAAACACCTAAGCTCCACGACAAAACCCCCGGGAGGAAAAACGGCGCAAAGCGTCGTCGCTGCTGAGTCCAGAAGGGACAAGGGCCTTCACCCGAAACCCTGGCATGAAGAGGAGCACCACGACGGCGGCTTCCGGACGAAAGCAGCGCACGGGAGCGTCGCCATCGTCGGCGACAAAGTGCGGAGCTTTCGCTCGGCAGCCCCTCTTTGCCTACACGAGGTTTTCACGACAAGCGCAATGAGTTCAGCTCCCCAGGTTCAAATCGAGGTGACGCCACTGGCAAAGACAGGGAGCGCCCGAGCCACCCGCCGCTACCCTCCTGTCATCCACACGACCATGAGGAAAAGCCACCATCACCATCATGGTGCCCGCCGGAGAGCCAGCCATGCGGACCGCCATCCTCCGGCATCCAAGTCCAAGCCGCCACCATCCGTCCACATCACGGAGCACCAACCACGGGAGGAGGAGGAAGATGACTCCTTTCACTCCTAGCCCGACATCAGTCACGGGATCTGGGTCGATGTCCCCACGGTAGGGGGCGTCCACACCTGCATCCCCAGCCAGTCCTGGTGGACACAACCTCGTCAGTAACATTGACCACCGCGGAGCCTGCTTGTGCTACGCCTCGACCATGGTCACGGGAGCTGATCCGCCCAATACAATAACGAAGAACTGACCACCACCACCAACCACCGCATCCACGAGGAGAAATACCTCATCACCGGCAGACACCACCCGCACCAAGCCCACCATCACCTACCCCGAGCGAGATCTCCGACCCGCCTCGAGCCCCAAACTGGTCCGCCCGAGCACGGGCTCCCAGTCCATGCCATCTCCGCAGCACGATCGCACCGCGCCGCTAGCCCGAACCGAGGAGAAGGGATGGACTACCACCTCCCGCACCCCGCCACTGCCAAGCCGCTGCGGCCGCCTCATCGACCGGTGCACCCACGCCCCCAAGACACTCTCAGCCACCCGACCACGCAGGACCGAGCCACTACCACGTCGGAGCCTCCACCTCACCGGAACGGAGCAGAAGCGACCGACCCGCACTACCCACGGCCCTTACCACGAGGGGCGGCCGCTGGACAGATCTGGCCGAGGCCTCCCGCCACCACCGGCACCCCCGCACGCGCCTCCATCCAGCCCACGACCCGAAGCACGGACAACACGCCGGCGCCCACCAGCACCTGCGCGTCGCGCCCACACTAGCAGAGCCAGGCCGCGCCGGCCCCAGCTCGCGAGGGAACGAAAACAACCTTGTCGCCACCGGCTCCTGTCGGGCTTTGCGCAGCCGAGCCCCATGGCAGCGGCGAGGGAGGGGGAGGCGAGGTGGGGGGCCTGGTGGCGGCAATGGCGGCCTAGGGTTTTGTTGGGGAACGTAGTAATTTCAAAAAATTTCCTACGCACACGCAAGATCATGGTGATGAATAGCAACGAGAGGGAAGAGTGTTGTCCACATACCCTTGTAGACCCGGCGGAAGCGATCACAACGTAGAGGAAGTAGTCGACGTTCTCCTCGCGATCCGACCGATCCGGCGCCAGCACTCGGGCGCCCGAGTTCTTGACACACGTACAGCTCGATGACGCCCTCGTACTCCGATCCAGCCGAGTGTCGAGAGAGTTCCACAAGACGACGGCGTGGTGACGATCTTGATGTTTCACGGCGCGAGGCTTCGCCTAAGCTTCGCGACGGTATGACCGAGGTGGAATATGGTGGAGGGGCACCGCACACGGCTAAGGAACGATCCGTAGATCAACTTGTGTGTCCTAGGGTGCCCCCTGCCTCGTATATAAAGGAGCAGGGGGGGGGCCGGCCGGCCAAGGGGCGCGCTAGGAATCCTACTCCCTCCGGGAGTAGGATTCCCCAATCCTAGTTGGACTAGGATTCCCGGGGGAAAGAGAGAGAGGGGGGCGGCTCCTTTCCTAGTCCTAGTAGGACTAGGGAAGGGGAGGCGCCACGCCACCTAGGGCTGGCCCTTCTCCTTTCCACTAAGGCCCACTATGGCCCATTTACCTCCCGGGGTTCCGTAACCTCCGGTACTCCGATAATTTCTGTTTTCGCCGGAACCATTCGAACTCCAAACATAGGCTTCCAATATATCAATCTTTATGTCTCGACCATTTCGAGACTCCTCGTCATGTCCGTGATCGCATCCGGACTCGAACTTCTTCGGTACATCAAAACTCATAAACTCATAATAGCCGCCATCGAAACCTTAAGCGCATGGACCCTACGGTTCGAGAACAATGTAGACATGACCTAGAACTATTCTCGGTCAATAACCAATAGCGGACCTGGATGCCCATATTGGTTCCTACATATTCTACGAAGATCTTTGTCGGTCAGACCGCATAACAACATACGTTGTTCCCTTTGTCATCGGTATGTTACTTGCCCGAGATTCGATCGTCGGTATCCAATACCTAGTTCAATCTCGTTACGCAAGTCTCTTTACTCGTTCCGTAATACATCATCTCATAACTAACTCATTAGTTGTAGTGCTTGCAAGGCTTCATGATGTGTATTACCGAGAGGGCCCAGAGATACCTCTCCGACAATCGGAGTGACAAAACCTAATCTCGAATACGCCAACCCAACATCGCCTTTGGAGACACCAGTAGTACTCCTTTATAATCACCCGATTCGTTGTGACGTTTGGTAGCACCAAAGTGTTCCTCCGTAAACGGAGTTGCATAATCTCATAGTTACAGGAACATGTATATGTCATGGATAAAAGCAGTAGCAACATACTAAACGATCGTGTGCTAAGCTAATGGAATGGGTCATGTCAATCGATCATTCTACTAATGATGTGACCTTGTTAATCAAATAACAACTCTTTGTTCATGGTCGAAACATAACCATCTTTGATTAACAAGCTAGTCTAGTAGAGGCATACTAGTGACATATTGTTTTGTCTATGCATTCTCACATGTATCATGTTTCCGGTTAATACAATTCTAGCATGAATGATAAACATTTATCATGAAATAAGGAAATAAATAATAACTTTATTATTGCCTCTAGGGCATATTTCCTTCAGCCTCCCACTTGCACTAGAGTCAATAATCTAGATTACATAGTAATGATTCTAACACCCATGGAGTCTTGGTGCTGATCATGTTTTGCTCGTGGAAGAGGCTTAGTCAACGGTTCGCAACATTCAGATCCGTATGTATCTTGCAAATCTCTATGTCTCCCACCGACTAAGTCCCGGATGGAATTGAAGCGCCTCTTGATGTGCTTGGTCCTCTTGTGAAATCTGGATTCCTTTGCTAAGGCAATTGCTCCAATATTGTCACGAAGATTTTCATTGGACCCGATGCACTAGGTATGACACCTAGATCGGATATGAACTCCTTCATCCGCATCCTTCATTAGCTGCTTCCGCTGCTATGTACTCGCTTCACATGTAGATCCCGCCACGACGCTTTGTTTAGAACTGCACCAACCGACAGCTCCTCCGCTTAGTGTAAATACGATCCGGTCTGCGATTTAGAATCGTCCGGATCGGTGTCAAAGCTTGCATCAACGTAACTGCCATTTATGAGCTCTTTGTCACCTCCATATACGAAAACATATCCTTAGTCCTTTTCGTATTTCAGATGTTCTTGACCGCTGTCCAATGATCCACTCTGGATTACTTTGGTACCTTCCTGCTAGGCTTATAGCAAGGCACACATCAGGTCTGGTACACAAGATTGCATACATGATAGAGCCTATGGTCAAGCATAGGAACATCTTTCATTTTCTCTCTATCTTCTGCAGTGGTCGGGCATTGAGTCTTACTCAACTTCACACCTTGTAACACAGTGCAAGAACCCTTTCTTTGCTTGATCCATTTTGAACTTCTTCAAAATTTTGTCAAGGTATGTGCTTTGTGAAAGTCCAATTAAGCGCCTTGATCTATCTCTATAGATCTTAATGCCCAATATGTAAGCAGCTTCACCGAGGTCTTTCATTGAAAAACTCTTATTCAAGTATCCCTTTATGCTATCCAGAATTCTATATCATTTCCGATCAGCAATATGTCATCCACATATAATATCGTAAATGCTACAGAGCTCCCACTCACTTTCTTGTAAATACAGGCTTCTCCAAAAGTCTCAGACAAACCCAAATGCTTTGATCACACTATCAAAGCGCTTATTCCAACTCCGAGATGCTTGCACCAGTCCATAGATGGATCGCTGGAGCTTGCACACTTTGTTAGCTCCTTTGGATCGATAAAACCTTCGTTGCATCATATACAACTCTTCTTCCGTAAATCCATTCAGAATGAAGTCTTTACATCCATTTGCCAAATTTCATAATCATAAAATGCGGCAATTGCTAACATGATTCGGACGGACTTAAGCATCGCTACGGGTGAGAAGGTCTCATCGTAGTCAATCCCTTGAACTTGCCGAAAACCTTTTGCGACAAGTCGAGCTTTATAAACGAAACATTACCGTCGTCGTCGGTCTTCTTCTTGAAGATCCACTTGTTTTCTATTGCTTGCCTACCCTCGGGCAAGTCAACCAAAGTCCATACTTTGTTTTCATACATGGATCCCATCTCAGATTTCATGGCCTCAAGCCATTTTATGGAATCTGGGCTCACCATCGCTTCTTCATAGTTCGTAGGTTCATCATGATCTAGTAGCATGATTTCCGAACAGGATTACCGTACCACTCAGTGCGGATCTTACTCTGGTTGATCTACGAGGTTCTGCAGTAACTTGATCTCAAGTTTCATGATCAACATCATCAACTTCCTCACTACTTGGTGTAGATGTCTCGTAAACCGGTTTCTGCGATTTAACTACTTTCAAGTAAGGGAGAAGGTACTATTACCTCATCAAGTTCTACTTTCCTCCCACTCACTTCTTTCGAGAGAAACTCCTTCTCTAGAAAGGATCCATTCTTAGCAACGAATGTCTTGCCTTCGGATCTGTGATAGAAGGTGTACCCAACTGTCTCCTTTGGGTATCCTATGAAGACACATTTCTCCGATTTGGGTTCGAGCTTATCAGTTGAAGCTTTTTCACATAAGCATCGCATCCCCAAACTTTAAGAAACGACAACTTTGGTTTCTTGCTAAACCACAGTTCATAAGGTGTCGTCTCAACGGATTTCGACGGTGTTCTATTCAGTGTGAATGCGGCCGTCTCTAGAGCATAACCCCAAAACGATAGCGGTAAATCTGTAAGAGACATCATAGATCGCACCATATCTAGTAAAGTGCGACATTACGCACGGACACACCATTACGCTGTGGTGTTCGGGTGGCGTGAGTTGCTAAACTATTCCGCATTGTTTCAAATGTAGACCAAACTCGTAACTCAAATATTCTCCTCCACGATCAGATCGTAGAAATTTAATTTTCTTGTTACGATGATTTTCAACTTCACTCTGAAATTCTTTGAACTTTTCAAATGTTTCAGACTTATGTTTCATTAAGTAGATATACCCATATCTGCTTAAGTCATCTGTGAAGGTGAGAAAATAACGATATCCGCCACGAGCCTCAACATTCATCGGACCACATACATCTCAGTATGTATGATTTCCAACAAATCTGTTGCTCTCTCCATAGTACCGGAGAACGGGGTTCTAGTCATCTTGCCCATAAGGCACGGTTCGCAAGTGCCAAGTGATTCATAATCAAGTGACTCCAAAAGTCCATCAGTATGGAGTTTCTTCATGCGCTTTACACCGATATGACCTAAACGGCGATTGCCACAAATAAGTTGCACTATCATTATCAACTCGCAACTTTTGGCTTCAACATTATGAATATGTGTATCACTACTATCGAGATTCATCAAAATAGACCACTCCTCAAGGGTGCATGACCATAAAAGATATTACTCATATAAATAGAACAACCATTATTCTCTCGATTTAAATGAATAACCGCCTCGCATCAAACAAGATCCAGATATAATGTTCATGCTCAACGCAGCACCAAATAACAATTATTTAGGTCTAAAACTAATCCCAAGGTAGATGTAGAGGTAGCGTGCCGACCGCGATCACATCGACTTTGGAACCATTTCCCACGCCGCATCGTCACCTCGTCCTTTGCGGTGTTAAGCAATCCGTAGTCCCTGCTTGAGTTGCAAATATTAGCAATGTAACCAAGATCAAATACCAGTGCTATGCGAGCTCTAGTAAGGTACACATCAATAACATGTATATCACATATACCTTTGTTCACCTTGCCATCCTTCTTATCCGCCAAATACTTGGGGCAGTTCCGCTTCCAAAGACCATCGCTTGCGGAGAAGCACTCGGTTTGGCTTAGGTCCAGACTTGGGTTTCTTCTCTGAGCAGCAACTTGCTTGCTGTTCTTCTTGAAGTTCCTTCTTCTTCCCTTTGCCTTTCTTCTTGAAACTAGTGGTCTTATTGACCATCAACACTTGATGCTCCTTCTTGATTTCTACCTCCGCAGCCTTTAGCATTGCGAAGAGCTCGGTATAGTCTTTACTAACCCTTGCATATTATAGTTCATCACGAAGCCTTTGTAGCTTGGTGGCGTGATTGAAGAATTCATCAATGACACAATCATCCGGAAGATTAACTCCCAATTGTGTCAAGTGATTGTAATACCCGGACATTACGAGTATGTGCTCACTAATGTAACTATTCTCCTCCATCTTGCAGCTATAGAACTTATTGGAGACTTCATATCTCTCAATCCGGGCATTCTGTTGAAATATTAACTTCAACTCTGGAACATCTCATATGCTCCATGACGCTCAAAACGTCGTTGAAGTCCCGGTTCTAAGCCGTAGCATGGCACATCGAACTATAGAGTAGTCATCGACTTTGCTCGCCAGACGTTCTTAACGCCGCCATTGCATCGGCAGCAGTTCGCACCCAGCGGTGCATCCAGACGTAACTCTTACGTGCAGCAATGAGGATAATCCTCAAATTACGGACCCGATCCGTAATTGCTACCATCATCTTTCAACTTTGCTTTCTCAAGGAACGCATTAAAATTCAACGGAACAACAAAGACGAGCCATCTATCTACAATCAAACATAAATAAGCAAGATACTATCGGTACTAAGTTCATGATAAATTTAAGTTCAATTAATCATATTACTTAAGAACTCCCACTTAGAAAAACATCTCTAGTCATCCAAGTGATCACGTGATCCAAATCAACTAAACCATAACCGATCATCACGTGAAATGGAGTAGTCTTCAATGGTGAACATCTTATGTTGATCATATCTACTATATGATTCACGCCGACCTTTCGGTCTCCGTGTTCCGAGGCCATATCTGCATATGCTAGGCTCGTCAAGTATAACCCGAGTATTCGCATGTGCAAAACTGGCTTGCACCCGTTGTAGATGGACGAGAGCTTATCACACCCGATCATCACGCGGTGTCCAGGCACGACGAACTTTGGCAACGGTGCATACTCGGGAGAACACTTCTTGATAATTTAGTGAGAGATCATCTTATAATGCTACCGTCAATCAAAGCAAGATAAGATGCATAAAAGGATAAACATCACATGCAAATCAATATAAGTGATATGATATGGTCATCATCATCTTGTGCTTCATGATCTCCATCTTGCAGCACCACCATGATCACCATCGCCATCGGCGCGACACCTTGATCTTCATCGTAGCATCGTTGTCGCCTCGCCAAACTTATGCTTCTACGACTATCGCTACCGCTTAGTGATAAAGTAAAGCATTACAGTAGCATTGCATTGCATACAATAAAGCGACAACCATATGGCTCTGCCATTGCCGATAACTTCGGTTACAAAACATGATCATCTCATACAATAAAATATAGCATCACGTCTTGACCATATCACATCACAACATGCCCTGCAAAAACAAGTTAGACATCCTCTACTTTGTTGTTGCAAATTTTACGTGGCTGCTACGGGCTTAAGCAAGAACCAGTCTCACCTCGCATCAAAACCACAACGATACTTTGTCAAATAGACTCGTTTTAACCTTCTCAAGGACCGGGCGTAGCCACACTCGGTTCAACTAAAGTGAGAGAGACAGCACCCACCAGTCACCTTTAAGCAACGAGTGCTCGCAGGCGGTGAAACCAGTCTCGCGTAAGCGTCGCGTAATGTCGGTCAGGCCGCTTCATCTCACAATACCGCTGAACCAAAGTATGACATGCTGGTAGGTAGTATGACTTGTATCGCCCACAACTCACTTGTGTTCTACTCGTGCAAAACATCAAACCATAAAACCTAGGCTCGGATGCCATCATTGGGGAACGAGTAATTTCAAAAAATTCCTACGCACACGCAAGATCATGGTGATGAATAGCAAAGAGAGGGAAGAGTGTTGTCCACATACCCTTGTAGACCCGGCGAAGCGATCACAACGTAGAGGAAGTAGTCGACGTTCTCCTCGCGATCCGACCGATCCGGCGCCATTACTCGGCGCCCGAGTTCTTGACACACGTATAACTCGATGACGCCCTCGTACTCGATCCAGCCGAGTGTCGAGAGAGTTCCACAAGACGACGGCGTGGTGGACGATCTTGATGTTTCACGGCGCAGGGCTTCGCTTAAGCTTCATGACGGTATGACCGAGGTGGAATATGGTGGAGGGGGCACCGACACGGCTAAGGAACGATCCGTAGATCAACTTGTGTGTCCTAGGGTGCCCCCTGCCCCGTATATAAAGGAGCAGGGGAGGGGCGGCCGGCCAAGGAGGCGCTGCGCCGGAGTCCTACTCCCTCTGGGAGTAGGATTCCCCCCAATCCTAGTTGGACTAGGATTCCTGAGGGGAAAGAGAGAGAGGGGGTCGCCCCTTTCCTAGTCCTAGTAGGACTAGGGAAGGGGAGGCGCCACCACCTAGGGCTGGCCCTTCTCCTTTCCACTAAGGCCCACTATGGCCCATTTACCTCCCGGGAGTTCCGGTAACCTCCCTACTCGGTAAATTCCTGTTTTACCGAACCATTCCGAACTCCAAACATAGGCTTCCAATATATCAATCTTTATGTCTCGACCATTTCGAGACTCCTCGTCATGTCCGTGATCGCATCCGGGACTCAACTTCTTCGTACATCAAAACTCATAAACTCATAATAACTCGCCATCGAAACCTTAAGCGTGCGGACCCTACGGTTCGAGAACAATGTAGACATGACCTAGAACTATTCTCGGTCAATAACCAATAGCGGGACCTGGATGCCCATATTGGTTCCTACATATTCTACGAAGATCTTTGTCGGTCGGACCGCATAACAACATACGTTGTTCCCTTTGTCATCGGTATGTTACTTGCCCGAGATTCGATCGTCGGTATCCAATACCTAGTTCAATCTCGTTACCGCAAGTCTCTTTACTCGTTCCGTAATACATCATCTCATAACTAACTCATTAGTTGTAGTGCTTGCAAGGCTTCAATGATGTGTATTACCGAGAGGGCCCAGAGATACCTCTCCGACAATCGGAGTGACAAAACCTAATCTCGAAATACGCCAACCCAACATCGCCTTTGGAGACACCTGTAGTACTCCTTTATAATCACCCGATTCGTTGTGGCGACGCTTTGGTAGCACCCAAAGTGTTCCTCCGTAAACGGAGTTGCATAATCTCATAGTTACGTGAACATGTATATGTCATGGATAAAAGCAGTAGCAACATACTAAACGATCGTGTGCTAAGCTAATGGAATGGGTCATGTCAATCAGATCATTCTACTAATGATGTGACCTTGTTAATCAAATAACAACTCTTTGTTCATGGTCAGGAAACATAACCATCTTTGATTAACAAGCTAGTCTAGTAGAGGCATACTAGTGACATATTGTTTTGTCTATGCATTCTCTCATGTATCATGTTTCCGGTTAATACAATTCTAGCATGAATGATAAACATTTATCATGAAATAAGGAAATAAATAATAACTTTATTATTGCCTCTAGGGCATATTTCCTTCAGGTTTCTCCCCCGGCCGCCTCACGGGGGACGACATGGGAGGAGACGGGGAAGGGGGATGTCCACCACTGCCACACCTCCCACTACTGACTCCCCAATAAATTACAAACCACCTATGGGAAATTGTCATGGTAGCCTGCATAAAAGATTAGCACTCCTTTGTAAAAAAATATGAGCGTTTAGATCACTAATTTTTAGTAGAAAAAGTAGTGATCTAAACGCTCTTATATATTATTTTTACCGAGGGAGTACAAGACAAAAAGGCCCATAGTAAATTTAAAAAGGAAGAAACCAAGAAAAACAATACCGTGGTCCAAAATGCAGAAAAAGAAAGATCATACATGGCAAATTTGCATACTAATTAAGTACAAGGAATTTGCCATGCTTTATATTTTCGTTTTCAAAAACATAAAAATCACACACAGGAAATTGCCATGATAAAAAATAAATAAAATTGCCATGGTCTTAATAAAAAATCGGAAACATTAACGCCCACACGTGTGGGCGTTAGCCAACGCGCCCACACGCCTCGATCGTCGTCCAGTGCCTTTTGCACGAATCTTGGTACGAAAAAGTTGATTTTGTGTGCCACGTAGGACGGGACTGATGTGTGGGCGTTGGAGAGTTTGCCCACACGCTAGCACCACGCTGTTAGCCAGCTGCGCCGTGTGGGCGAACTAGTTTCTGCCCACATAGCCAGCCACCTAGTTCATGCGCGTGTGGGCGAACTACTTTTCGCCCACACGACACTCCTACGTTGTGGATGGCAACTGCCGTTAGACGAATGCGGCAACTAGGTAAACACACATGGCAACTGTGATTTTTTACTAGACGACAACTGCAGTTGCGCGTACGTGGCAACCAGATAAACACACATGGCAACTATGGTTGGACCACACATGGCAACTAGGTAAACACACATGACAACTACTGTTTGACCATATGTGGCAAGTAGTTAATCAAACACGGCAACTACGGTTTGATTACACACGGCAACTACCATAAATTAGACGTGACAACTATAGTTAACCAAAACAGATAGAGTTGTCATCCTTTTACAACTACACTTGCCATCCCGGAAAACTACATCTGCCAACCAGGATGGCAACTAAATCTTCATCCCGCGGTGTACCTAACGTAGTTGCGCCAGGACGTGTGGGCATTTTTGCTTCGTGCCACACGCGCGGGGTGGAGATGAGTAGTACTTGTTGGCGTGTGGCACGAAGTAGCCGCGCCCACACGTGTGGGCAATTCTAATATCCGCCCACACACAGCCCGTGTGGACTGCCTCCTGCTCACACCACTCACGGTGTGTGGGCGCATGTCGAATATACCACACATGTGGCAGTTATCGGCGTCCTAATTTTTTTGGACGCCGATAAGTGCCACACGTGTGGGCGTTAGGGGGTGTAGGATCGAAAGTATGTCTAGAGGGGGGTGATTAGACTACTTGACAATATAAAAATTCAGCCTTTTGACAAAGACAAGTTTTTGGCAGATTCACAATTATGATCAAGTCAAGTATCACCCTACACATGCAATTCTAGAGTATAGGCAGCGGAAAGTAAATTGCACATGTAGTAAAGAGAAGTGGAGAAGAGCAAACACAATTTTGGAGACGCGGTGATTTTTCTCGTGGTTCCGATAGGTGGTGCTATCGTCATTCCACGTTGATGGAGACTTCAACCCACGGAGGGTAACGGCTGCGAGAGTCCACGGAGGGCTCCACCCACGAAGGGTCCACGAAGAAGCAACCTTGTCTATGCCATCATGGCCTCGCCCACGGAGGGCTAGCCTTACTCGGGTAGATCTTCACGAGTAGGCGATCTCCTTGCCCTTACAAACTTCTTGGTTCAACTCCACATCTCGACGGAGGCTCCCAAGCGACACCTAACCAATCTAGGAGGCACCACCTCCAAAAGGTAATAGATGGTGTTGATGATGATGAACTCCTTGCTCTTGTGCTTCAAATGATAATCTCCCCAACACTCAACTCTCCTCACTGATTTGGCTGTGGTGAAAGAAAGGATTGAGTGGAAAGCAACTTGGGAAGGCTAGAGATCAAGCTTCATATGGTGGGAGTGGAGCAACTTGATCTCAACACAAGGGTAGGTAGTTCTCTTCTCGAAATGTAAGGTAGGAGTGGTAGTTCTTTCGATGGCTCTCTCCACGAATGAAGAGGGGTGGAGGGGTATTTATAGCCTCCACACAAAATTCAACCGCTACACACATTTGACCAATCTCGGTCGGACCGAAGTTGACAACTCGGTGAGACCGAAAGTTCAAATCATTTGAACGTTGGGATTTTCGTGGGACCGAAAATACAATCTCGGTGAGTCCGATTCGTAAAGACAAGAGCTTGCCATTCTCGGTGGGACCGACTTCATCATCTCGGTGACACCGATTTGATGACGAAGGTTCTGAAGCTTGGCAACTCAAGTTTCGTGAGACCGAGTTCGAATCGGAAAATCCGAAATTTCTAGGGTTTGGCTTTGTGGCTGAGGTGGTTCATCTCGGTGTGGACTGGTTTGGAATATCGGTGGGACCGAGATTACTTATGAGTGTATATGGCGGTGAAAGTTGCTGATAGTTTAGGAGATGTATCACTAAGCACTTTGAGCAACCAGATCATTATCATAACCTCATCCCCTTTTAATAGTATTGGCTTTCCTATAGACTCAATGTGATCTTGGATCACTAAACCAAAAATGGAGTCTTGAGCTTTTGCCAATGCTTGCCTTAGCATTTTGAGGGGTCCACTTCTTCAGTCCTTGCTTATCACTGAACTTTCTGAAATGATTCTCAAGAAACTATTAGTTCAATGATATATATGTTGTTATTAATTACCAAAACCACCCGGGGATTAGTTGCACTTTCAATCTCCCCCTTTTTGGTAATTGATGACAACATATAGATCAAAGCTTCGACAAAGAATATAATCAATGAATAATATCGTCACTTTGAGAAGTATGTGATAAGCAAGAGCTCCCCCTAAATTTGTGCATTATTTAAAGTTTGCGTTTGAATGCAAATGCACAATCGATTAGGATCATGGGTCACTCTTCCATGTCACATACATCTTGGTGGAGCGCACAAAATGATAAGAATGAATAGCATGCACCCAATCACCAAGACATGAGTAAATGGTCATACAAGATAGGAATAGCATATGATAAGCATTAAGCACACATTAAAGCATAGTACGACCAAGCACTCATTAATGTAGAATGAAACGTAGTATCAAACACACAGAATGTCTCGAAAACCAAAAGTATCTCAAAGAAACCGCAAAAGAACGAAAGAGCAAAAGCGACAGCACTCTCTCTCTCGAAGTCCTATGATCTATACAATTTCTCCCCCTTTGGCAACAAGTTACCAAAAAGTTCGAAAAGGCATAGAGCTAAGCGTCACTAGGGACTCACGGCGGCTCCTATCCGGGTTGATGTTGGAGTTGAGATGGCAGATCGGCGAAGACTTCAGGTGATGTCTGTCTTTGGAGGAGTGGTCACTTTGGAGCCGGAGCCGGAGCAACCGATGGAACTGTGGAGGTGCCAAGTCTGTAGTCCCGTGTCTGCTATTGGAATAGCAAATGATCGGGGTCCTGTGGGAATCGGAGCGATCTGTTGATAAGCATCCTGGACTAAGTCATCCTGCATCTCACGCATGAGCTCTTCCTTCTCCTCTTTGCTTCCTCGATGTCCGCCTCAAGCTTGTTGACATTATTTGCACTTCATCCACCTTCACATCCAGAGCATGGATCTTGTCTTCAACAATCCTCTCTAGGCTCTCCCGAGACTGCATAATGCTGGCCAAAGCGTTGTTCAATCCTTTGGGTAGCTTCAAGTAGCTGCTCTCCAACACTCTTTGGTTTAGCTGCTGCTGCTTCTTTGCTTCCTTGTCGCCTTTGGCTTTCTTGGCAGCTTCAATCTTTGCTTGACCTTCAACAGATGTTGGGTCCTCCTCATCCATCACAACATCATTGTCCTCATGCTCAGTCTGCAGGAGGTAATCCACTTGGTGTACTCCTCTCACCATCATCGATGAGCTCTTTGGATCGGGACTAGTGCCCGCCTCGAATATCTGCTATAGGTGACTCTGACCTGTTCTGGCTGTCACTGGCATCTGACATGGCTGACAACCTGTGAATAGATAAGGTGTAGGCAGAGTAGAAGAGTTATCACAAACTGCAGAAGTTTTTGCAAAAAAAATGAGTTCAAATTTCAGTATTAGGTTTTCACAGAAGACATTTCGGTCAGACCGAGTTTAAAATTCGGTGAATCCGAAGTGTTCAAACAGAAGCATTCACACCACTTTCGGTTGGACCGAAGTGGGTTTCGGTCCTGCCGAAAACACTAGAGTTTCACAGAATCGCCATTTTGGTCACACCGATTTGCACAACTCGGTTGGACCGAAGGTGCAGTGCAATGGCCATAGGCCAAATCGGTCATCCCGAAAATGTAAAATCGGTCTCACCGAGATGTGTTCGGCGGAAACCTAACCCTAAAACTTTTACTCGAATCTAGTTCTAAAGAACCAATCTGGTGTACAGGAAGATTTCAATCGTGGCAAGCTTATAGGCAAACCAAACGTGCATTGAATCGGAGATGGGAGCACGAGTGGGATCGAAACTCACCCTAACTTGGTGGAGTTTCTCTACGGCGGCAACGGCGCGGAGAAGATGTCCGTTGACAGCGACGTAGACCTGAGGCGAGGGCTCACAGGCGACGACGGAGACGATCCGGAGACCAAGGCGACGGCAGCAAGGGGTGTGGGGGCGAAGCGTTTGAAGTAGAAATCAACGCGCGCGGCCCTCGGAGTATATATACCCCTTTGTTGTCGGTGGGACGAGTTGTAAACTCGGTGGCACCGAGATGGACAACTGCAGCAGTGCGGTTATACACTTCGGTCACGCCGAAAATCACAACTCGGTTTCACCGAGGTGAAAACCTAGATCAGTCTAAATGCTTTCGGTTCGACCGAGTTTGAGTGTGTTGGTCTGACCGAAATCACTTAGAAAGTTTTGGAAGTTAGCCCTTGACGGACCGGTGACTCCGAGTGCTCCTCACTCGGAGGGTCCGAAAATGACTTGTTCAAAGTTTGTGATGTAAGCATGAATAGAATTTGAGACAAGAAAGCATAGATAGCTAGGGGAGGAACTTAGGCATTCTTGTCCATCCATTTGGTCAGAAAAATCAAAAAGACCAAAGCAACAAATGGATGTCCTCGAATGGATAAAATCATGCATCCGACATGCTCACACAATAAGATAGCAAATTAAATATGTGTCAAACATGCACAATCAAAACTCTAGCTACTATCACACAATTTGTCGATGACTAGGTCATCTTTATATGAGTATATTGACTTAGGAGCCAAATGAGAACATTTGATCATAGGTCATACTCATCGCTTAAGCACAAGTGGGGTTACCACTTTTACATAAAGCATTGATGTGTTCACATCATTTGAAGATGCTTTAGCTCAATTCTTTAGAGCAAAGCTTCCCTAGATGTGAGAACCCTTTTAAAGGGTCAAACTAACCTTGGGTTGTCGAGAAGACTTCATGTAGATGTTGAAGATGTGGATGCTCAATGTTGATGAAGATCATCAAGAGTTGGGAGCAATCCTTTGATTCGGGCACTTTCAATACCTACATGGGTTAGTCCCACAAGGAACAAACAAGGATATCCATGGACATAGATTGAAGTTCACAATAGATGATGTCCATGAAAGCAATGATTACCTTGTCCCTTGACTTACCAACAAGAGGGTTTGTGACTCCATGAACTAGTGCAAGATGTGGAAGTTGATTGCACAAGTTTTTGCCAAAATGAATGTGAGTGAAGTATGTTGGCGGAGTCACCCTCAAGAACTCTCTAGTTCTTCTTCTTCGGGATCCACATCATCTTGATGGGAATCCTTGGGGTTGTAGTTGAGCTTGACGAAGTAGAACTTGACATTTCCTTGGGAACCCACTTGACCATGGCTTTAGGTGCTTCAATAAATGCATCAATCTCCTCTTGAAGCTTGTCCTTGCCTTTTAGCTTGTGGTCTTGTGGTGGAAGGTCATCTTGAGCTTGTTCCACATTGGAAGAAGTAGGATTGTACTTCTCCTTTTGAGGAATAAACTGTGGAGTAGGATATTAACCTTCTTCCCATTCAACACCTTCGGCGTTGAACTTTCACTCAAAACCAATTCCTTGATTCTTCCGGTGCCTTCCTTGCTTGAGAACAATTTCCTCAAAGTTCTTGCTTCCGGCAAGGCTCTTGTAGACACCTTTCTGTATAATCCCTTTCAATAAACTATTTTCTTGCTCAAGTGTAACTTGGCTTGAAACATTGTTAGTGGAATCAAGAGAACTATTAGAAGCAACAATATTGGATTTAGCATGGTTATTGTTACTACTAGATGAAGAATTTTTCTTATGCTTGTCATGCTTAGTTTTAATAGGTGGCAAGAAATTAGACAAGAGAAGTCGTTTGGCAAGATATGAAGAACTCTTCTTTCGAAGATCGTCATTGATTGCTTTTAGAAACTCATGTTCTTGCTCTAGAGTGAGCTTCTCGAAGCGTAGCTTCTCATGAGATCTTAGGAGCTCTCTATGATCTTCTTGAGTTGTTTCATGAGCTAACTTAAGAGTGTTTAGTTCTTTAGTTAGACGCTCAATCTCCTTCATAGCATTGTCATTCGACTCATCTCGACCATAAAGACTACGAGCATGTTCATCATTACTATGTTCATTGGATTTATCATGTAAGAGCTCATCTTCACCAAGCAAGTCATCCTCATCACTATCAAAGTCAATGAATTCAGGGTGTGATACCTTGGGGCCTTTAGCCATGAAGCATCTTCCAATTCCCTCATTTGGTGAATCAAATAAGTCATAGGAGTTGGAGTTGGAGGATACGAGAGCAAGACCGCAACACCTTCATCTTGATCAGTAGTCGGAGTTGGAGTGATAGCTTCTTTCGGATTGATTGTCGGAGTCGGAGCCGGAGACCCATTCACCTACATGAGCTTGATGTTTTATTCTTGTGTAGCTCCTTGATGACTTGTCTTTCCTCTCCGAATCCTTGCTCCTCCGAGAGGGTCTCCGTTCATAACGATCATCTCTACTCCTTCTCTCTTTCCGAGGTGACTCATCTCTTGAGCTTCTTCTTCTTGGAGATTCTTCTCTTCTCTTGTGGGGAGCCGAACACTCATTTGAATAGTGTCCGGGTCTTCCACAATTGTAGCAGTTTCGATCACGACTAGAAGATCTCTTTTCATCATATGATCTAGACTTTGAGCTTCTCTCTTTGCTTCTACTCTTGTAGAATTTGTTGAAGTTCTTAACCATTAGGCTTATCTCTTCATTGGAAACTAGCTTGTTACTTGAGGTTGTGGGAGCATCACTTGTAGCTTTGTAAGCACCACTTGACTTGTTGTGAAGCTCTTCCTTATCTTTAAGTGTCATCTCATGAGCAACAATTCTTCCAATGACTTCGGTTGGCTTGAGATTCTTGTAGTTTGGCATCATTTGGATCAAAGTGCACACGGTGTCATACTTTCCATCCAAAGCTCTGAGAATCTTCTTGATGATGAATCGGTCAGTCATTTCTTCGCTTCCTAAGCCGGCAATCTCATTGGTGATGAGAGCAAGCCTAGAGTACATTTCAGCGACTTCTTCACCTTCCTTCATCTTGAACTTGTCAAGTTGACCTTGAAGAACATCTAGCTTTGATTCCTTCACGGACTCGGTACCTTCGTGCATTTCAACCAAAGTATCCCAAATCTCTTTTGCATTCTCAAGACGTCTGATTTTGTTGAACTCCTCGGGACACAAGGCATTGAAGAGAATGTCACAAGCTTGAGCATTGTTTTGCAACATCCGCAATTCATCCGTTGTAGCTTTGAGATCCGGAACTTTTCCTTCCTCGAAGAATTCACCTTGCATACCAACACAAATATTGCCCCATGCGGCTGGGTTATGGCCAAGAATATGCATTTTCATTTTATTGTTCCAACTAGCAAAGTTTGTACCATCAAAGTAAGGACCTCTACGAAAATTACCCTCACTAGACGCCATACTCTCCTAGGTTGTGAAACCAAGCTTATGGAGTCCAATGCAATGGAGACCAATACAATGGAGACCAATGCTCTGATACCACTTGTAGGATCGAAAGTATGTCTAGAGGGGGGTGATTAGACTACTTGACAATATAAAAATTCAGCCTTTTGACAAAGACAAGTTTTTGGCAGATTCACAATTATGATCAAGTCAAGTATCACCCTACACATGCAATTCTAGAGTATAGGCAGCGGAAAGTAAATTGCACATGTAGTAAAGAGAAGTGGAGAAGAGCAAACACAATTTTGGAGACGCGGTGATTTTTCTCGTGGTTCCGATAGGTGGTGCTATCGTCATTCCACGTTGATGGAGACTTCAACCCACGGAGGGTAACGGCCATGAGAGTCCACGGAGGGCTCCACCCACGAAGGGTCCACGAAGAAGCAACCTTGTCTATGCCATCATGGCTCACGCCCACGGAGGGCTAGCCTTACTCGGGTAGATCTTCACGAAGTAGGCGATCTCCTTGCCCTTACAAACTTCTTGGTTCAACTCCACATCTCGACGGAGGCTCCCAAGCGACACCTAACCAATCTAGGAGGCACCACCCTCCAAAAGGTAATAGATGGTGTTGATGATGATGAACTCCTTGCTCTTGTGCTTCAAATGATAATCTCCCCAACACTCAACTCTCCTCACTGATTTGGCTGTGGTGAAAGAAAGGATTGAGTGGAAAGCAACTTGGGAAGGCTAGAGATCAAGCTTCATATGGTGGGAGTGGAGCAACTTGATCTCAACACAAGGGTAGGTAGTTCTCTTCTCAGAAATGTAAGGTAGGAGTGGTAGTTCTTTCTGATGGCTCTCTCCACGAATGAAGAGGGGGTGGAGGGGTATTTATAGCCTCCACACAAAATTCAACCGTTACACACATTTGACCAATCTCGGTCAGACCGAAGTTGACAACTCGGTGAGACCGAAAGTTCAAATCATTTGAACGTTGGGATTTTCGGTGGGACCGAAAATACAATCTCGGTGAGTCCGATTCGTGTAAAGACAAGAGCTTGCCATTCTCGGTGGGACCGACTTCATCATCTCGGTGACACCGATTTGATGATGAAGGTTCTGAAGCTTGGCAACTCAAGTTTCGTGAGACCGAGTTCGAATCGGAAAATCCGAAATTTCTAGGGTTTGGCTTTGTGGTGAGGTGGTTCATCTCGGTGTGACTGGTTTGGAATATCGGTGGGACCGAGATTACTTATGAGTGTATATGGCGGTGAAAGTTCGATAGTTTAGGAGATGTATCACTAAGCACTTTGAGCAACCAGATCATTATCATAACCTCATCCCTTTTAATAGTATTTGCTTTCCTATAGACTCAATGTGATCTTGGATCACTAAACCAAAATGGAGTCTTGAGCTTTTGCCAATGCTTGCCTTAGCATTTTGAGGGTCCACTTCTTGAGTCCTTGCCGCACCCATATCACTTGAACTTTCTGAAATGATTCTCAAGAAACTATTAGTTCAATGATATATATGTTGTTATTAATTACCAAAACCACCCGGGGATTAGTTGCACTTTCAGGGGGTCTGCCAACATATTTTGTGTGGTGTATAAGAGGAACAGCCCACACACCTACGTGTGGGCAAAACAAGTAATGCTCACACACCTCTCCCCCGCCGATCCCTCTCACACGCGTGCGTGGCGAAATAGATAACGCCCACACGCCCCGTACATCAGGCCTCGTACCTCGTGGTCCCGCACGTCCCGCGTGACAGTCATCGCGCCCGCAGTTACCATGGTCCAGACCCTCGTACATGTTCGTTTAACTGTAGTTGCCATGTCGCTGAACTTCGGTTGCCATGTCGAACAACTACAGTTGCCATGGTTGCTCAACTGCAGTTGCCATTTATAGTCTGGTCTACTGCAGTTGCCATGATTTCAAAACTTTAGGAGTTGCCACCCACTAACACTAGGCGGTTGCCATGTAGCACTACAAAAGGCATGGCAAAAAACATGTTCGGGTAAAAGAGAGAGTTGCCATGTGCTCACAAGCACGCTAGGGCGTTGCCATGTAAAGAGAAAGAGTTGTCATCTTACGTGCACGCTTAGGGCGCTTGCCATGTACCATGCAAAAACATATGGCAACTCGGGTAAAAGAGAGTTGTCATCTGCTTACAAGCAAAGCTAGGGCAGTTGCCATGTACCCTGCAGAAACACATGGCAACTGCCAGCTTTGGGTGTGGGCGAGAATACGGGCGTGTGGGCGAAGTGATAAACGCCCACACACCAGCCTCCTCCGCGTGCGTGAAAACTGGTGTGTGGGCGAATTGCTAAACGCCCACACACCAGCCCCCCGTGTGGAAAAAGGACGTGTGGGCGATCGAATGAATGCCCACACACCAGCTTTGTCCCACGTGACACACAAAAACTGCTAGAACGCGCCAAGATTCGTTCAGAATTGGTTGGACGAGGATCCATGCGTGTGGGCGAGTTGCTAACGCCCACACGTGTGGGCGTTAGTGTTTTCGTAAAATTATCATGCTCTTAGTAAATAAAATTGAAATGTAAGAAAGTAGAAAAGCATTCCCAAACTGCCATTAATAAAGTGATAAATTTTCCCAAAGCTTGCCATCAGAGCATTACAGAAAGGACCTAAGTCGTCATGTTTGGAAGACAAAGATGTTATGAATTTGCCATGAGGTCAGGAGAAAAAATTATAAATCTAAAAAGTTTAAAATTGCCCGGCGACAAAGTTCAAAATTTTATAATTCTGTATGGCGAATCCTTGCCATGTTCATCCTGCGTTCCAGTAAATTTGAACACTCGGGAGTTACCGGCGCGGCGACAGCGACTGCAGCTGCCAAATTGCACCACTTCCCAGCTGTGCCTCTATAACTCCGTCGATTTCGGGCCGTATACGGCCAGCGCCCGACCGCGGAGCACCATGGATCCGGAGCTTTACTGTTGCGCGGATACACGTACGTGAGGACGTAGACTGTCACCCGATCAGCCGCGCGCGGCCGGCCGCCGCCGGCCGGCAACAATATTGTTCTTGTCAATGTCACTACCAGCCAGCCAGCCTGCAGATATACAAAATTTTAAACTTGAGTGGTTTATATGTTTGGCGCCATACTCGGGGCCATTCCCCTCCCCCCCTATGTTGATGTCTCCTTCCCCGTCGCGCCCCTTCCTCTACCTCCACCTCCATCTCGTCGTCGGCACCAGCTGCCGCGGCCGCCGCCGTCGCCGTCGCGCGGCTCCGCTGCCATGGGCTGCGCGCAGGCCAAGCCGTCCCAGGGCTCCCCCGCCCGCAGCCACGACCGCGGCATCGACCACCTCATGCGCTGCAACGGCTACACACCCGCCGCCGCCCGCCGCCTCACCGACCCCCTCCCGACCACCGCCGCCGTCGCCGTGGCGAGGGATCAGGCCGACGCCAAGGATGGCGGTCCCGCGGGGACGGAGACCACGGATGCCTCGGGGACGTCGAACCTGACGGCGGCCACGGTCTCCTCTCCGTCGCTGTCGATGACGCCGCAGGCGCCGGCGCCGCGGCGGGAGGACGACCGCGAGCAGCTGGTGGACGGGTGGCCGACGTGGCTGCTGGAGAACGTGCCGCGCGAGGCGCTGCAGGGGATCGTGCCCCGGAGCGCCGACGCGTTCGACAAGATCGAGAAGGTCGGGCAGGGCACGTACAGCAACGTGTACAAGGCCCGCGAGCGCGGCGCCGACGGCCGGCTCGTCGCGCTGAAGAAGGTCCGGCTCGACACGATGGAGCCGGAGAGCGTCAAGTTCATGGCCCGCGAGATGCGCATCCTCCGCCGGCTCGACCACCCCAACATCATCCGCCTCGACGGCATCGCCACCTCCCGCATGCACCGCAGCATCTACCTCGTCTTCGACTTCATGTACTCCGACCTCGCCCGCCTCATCGCCCGCCCCCTCACCCTGCCACAGGTACCATATATACCACCGGAGCCGGAGACGACGACACGTAGAACTAGAACCGCAGAGCAGAACTCATTTTCTTGGTTTTTGCGTGCAGATCAAGTGCTACATGCAGCAGCTGCTGATGGGCCTGCAGCACTGCCACGAGCGTAACATCCTGCACAGGGACATCAAGGGCTCGAACCTGCTAATAGACCGCGCCGGCGTGCTCAAGATCGGCGACCTGGGCCTGGCCAACTACTTCGGGCCCGGGCGGCGCCGCCCGCTCACCAGCCGCGTGGTCACCCTCTGGTACCGCGCGCCCGAGCTGCTTCTAGGCGCAACCGACTACGGCGTGGGCATCGACCTCTGGAGCGCCGGCTGCCTACTGGCCGAGATGTTCTCCGGCAAGCCGCTGATGCCCGGCAGGACGGAGGTGGAGCAGCTCTTCAAGATCTTCAGCCTCTGCGGGTCGCCGCCCGACGAGTACTGGCGGAGGATGAAGCTCCCAGCCACCATCCGCCCGCCCAAGACGTACAAGTCGACGATGGCGGAGAAGTTCGCCGGCATGCCGCCGTCCGCGCTCCCCCTGCTGACCACGCTCCTCGCCCTCGACCCCGCCGCCCGCGGCACCGCCGCCCAGGCTCTCCAGAGCGACGTACGTGCGCGCGCACAAATCCATCAATCCACGCAAGTTTGCAGTGTTTGATCTCCCCGTTTGTATTGCAGTTCTTCAGCACGCCGCCGTTGGCCTGCGACGTCTCCGACCTCCCCGTCGTGTACAAGGAGGAGGCTGCCGATCCGACCACACCCCACGACGGAAGGAAGTGAGGACTGACTGACCGATCGCATGAACGCTTCTTTGATCTTGCTGAATTCCCTCTCAGTGGGCTTGATGGTTTTCTGCTCTGCCACCATGCGTACAGGTCCAAGCCGAGGCAGCGTTCGCAGAAGCGAAGGAACAGCGGCAAGCAGAGAGCTGATCGGGAGCTCTCCAATGGCGAATCTCCAAATCCAAACAAAGAGGTATACATCACAAGTCCACAGTGCGAATCCATCTTCGTGCAGTTCGACGCGAACCAGAATTTTTAGCAGCTTCAATCATACTCTCATTGACTCCTTTACGCGCGACGACGAATGTAGGAGGAGAACAGGGCCGAGCCTCTGTGCCTAACTATAAAACTGGGCCCACCATTAGAAGAACGACGTCCGGCATCAAGAGACGCACAGGGCCTGGCCGAGAGCGCCATCGTCAAGGCCTCCACCAGCACGACCTCGCAACGGTTTTCAGTGAGTCCAATCCGGTCGTTCCTACCTGCGGATGAGCCGCAGCTGCGGAGGGCCAACACCTACCACGCCACCGGCGACGAGCACAAGGGCGGCGCTGTCGCGCACCGCGGCGTGGCGATCAGATCGGCGACGTGATCGAGGACGTTTGTGGATCGTTGTGTGGGTTCAAAGGTTGAATTGCAGCAGAAACTCTTCACTGCTGCTGTTCGGACTGAGAAACCCCTGATTTGTAGACTGCGACGCAGTTCATCTATCAATAAATCTCCATCGCAGAGAAATGGGATGATTATTTTTCAGTTCATGGCTTATCCCACCATATAGTTTTTGGTTTAGCGTTGAACAATGGAATTTCTGTGATGACAAGTAGGAGTATTACTTAACTAGTCCTATATTATCATGTTTACGACACTGTTGGTGGCGATTCACGATTGGAATGTTATACATAGGTCATCATATGCATATCATATTTTAATTGCATTTTGGTTTTGATCCTAGAAATTCTAAATAACTCAAGGACCGACGGAGAGAGCTGGGGATTTCATTTATTTTCATATTTAAATTTCCTCAAATTTGAAAATAGGATCATTTTGGTTTTAGTGTTTCTCTCTCCGAATATTTCCACTATTAACATAAACGAGAGGGGATAAAATGACTTCTCCAAAATAAATGATATATTGGAGGAAAAATGTTAAAATCAAATAAATATTTTTTATTTGGATTTTTATTGCTATTTTATTTGCATTAGAAAAATATGCATTTTCAAAATTGCATTCTTAGTCCAAATAAATGTTCACTTTGTCCTAAATATAATTAGAGGACCGTGAAAATTTATTTCGGAATTTTTAGACTCTGTTTGATATTTCTTTTTATTTATTTACTCCGTCCGTTTAAAAAAAATCGCGAACCGACCTACGGGCCGTGCCCGAGCCGGACTCCTCCCGGCCGGCCTTTAAAAGGCGAGGCCCGAGGCCCCACCAGCCAAGCCGCCCGCCCTAACCCTAGCCCTAGTCGTCGCCTGCGCCAAGCGCCTCGCCCACCCAGCGCCGCCGCCCACGAGTTCGCCACGGTTTTTCGCTCGGTTTAGGTAAAAACCGTTCATTTAAAAAAAACTAGATCGGTTTTTTTCTAGATCGGATCGGTTTTTCTGCGGTTAGAATTAATTTGCGAACGTTTGTTCATTAGCTCATTTTAACGAACGAATTCATTCGTTAGCCTCTGTTAGCGGACATTCGTCCGATAGATTTTTCTTTTTCTGATTTATTTTCGCTAGGGACCTATCCGCGATTATTTTTATCACAGATTAGCCCCTAATCTTTAAGCCCTAGCAACTTTTTAACCATTAGTCGGAATCCAGTGAAACCAACGCCAAAATCTTCATCTCGAGCCCCTCTTTCCGGTTAATCAACTTGAACAAGGTTTTGACAAATTAAAATTTGGTTTCACGCAGATTTGTTTTCGAACTTTTTTGACCGTAGTTTGAGTTTCGTAGCTCCGATTCGACTGATTCTTTTTACAAATCGAAGCTCTTCAGTTGAACTTTCAGATTGGATATTCTTATTTGAGTTTTACGCGTGTGCTTATGTATGCTATTGTTTGTTTGCGATAGAAATCACGTAGTGCGAAGCGTGCTACTACGAGTCTCTAGGATTTGCAGATCGTCGGCAAGGCAAGTAACACTTTGATCATATCTTTATTACCCAATTTTTATGCATTAGTTCTAATCCTCGAACATTGCATGGTTAGGATCTGATTAACATGTGGGTTTGGGAAATAGCTGATGAGGTAGAACCTATTGCCCTTTTATTATCAAACCTTGGGAGTTACTTCTACGTTATGATTAGATTGCTATGCTATGCTCATAGACGTGGATTGGTTGAGTGTATTCATGACAGATGTGAGAGATTGATAATTAATGGTTAACTTAAGGTGGCTACTTAAATACACATCTGGGTTGATTGGTTGCGGGCACCTGGAGAATCCAGTGTTGTCCTAGGATATCCCGGAGTACCCGTGTGATCATTCTACGGTTCGCCACCCAGGCTCAAAGGGGTCATAAGATTATTCATGCTAAAAACTTCTGTATGCAGCCACAAGCTATTATGGGCTCTAGCATAGTTGAGTAGGTTGCATGACCTCTTTCAGTGGTGGGCTAGCAGATGTAGGGGAAAGTAGGTGTAACTGTCCACCCAGAGTAAAGAGTTAATGTATTCTGAAAGACTGTGTCTCGGTCATCCGTTTCTTAAACATGATGTAGTGCGAGAAATCGAACGGAGGAGATCGAGTGTTGTGGGGAAAAGTGTGCAAACATCTGCAGAGTGTACGAACTAATCATGGTTAGACGTGTCCCAGGTATGGACATCTTGAGTATCTGGTTTTTGGATTATCATGTTGATCTCATCACTCTAAATTAATTTGTTGGATAATTGATACTGTTTAATTGGGATTGAGTTGGAGGAACTTTCTCAATGTTTAACAACCACCATGATAGTTAAATAAGATATATTCCTTTGTTGTAGGGAAAAATTGGCTTTATGCAAAATATTAACCATAGAGCTCTCCACCAGCCATGTATGCATGTAGTGATAGCATTTACTCTGTTCATTGCTCTTTTGTGTTACATTGCCAGCATATTCCATGTGCTGACCTGTTTCGGGCTGCAACATATCATGTTACAGACTTTTCAGACCAAGAGTAAGGTGGGCTAGGTCGTTGTCGTTCACTCAACTATGCCATCGGAATTGATGGACTCACTTTATCTTCCAAGCCTTCCATTGTTATCTTATTTAGATGGCCTTAAGCCATATTATTGTAATAAGTTCTCTTTTAATACATTCGATGTAATAAGTGTGTGATTGAACTCTGTTATAAATCCTCGAATACTGTGCGTCTCAGCATTACCGATGCAGGGATGACACTGATGCACAGAGACTTGACCGTTTGAGGTCTGGTCGCTACAACGAGCTCTCAAGTTTGTGGTACCAAACGGAACACTATGAAAGTTTCTCCAGAAACCATCCATAACATATCAAAGACACGTTCCACCCACCAGAATATTGCACGCCAAATCAAAATATACACTCAGATCATCAACCGTAGATCACCTCTGCTAATCGTTGATTAACAGGACAATCTTTGAACTCTAAAAGGTTAGAGTTTCTGCAGAGTGTGCCAGTGTTCAGTGTTCTATTCGTAAAAAAATAAAATTGATTTGGCATGTGAGGGAGATGATGGAGTATATTTTTTTCAATAATGTAGTGCTTTTGGTGGGCCCTTTCTAGATGTGTGATTATGTGTTATTTGCTAATCAACCCACATGAATATAGAAAGGGAAACGATTGTACCCGGCGGACCGGCTGAAAATTGCGCCGGTCACACACAGGCTTCACGCATACGCATATTCAGTGGTGGGCCCCATCCACCGCCCGCCCCTCATCTTATCTTCTCAGAGTCTCAAACGACCACATCCCATGACGCTCCCATCTCATCCGCTCTGTAGCTCTGCTCCACCTCATCTCGCATGCCGCCGCCGGGAATCTTTGCCACCGGCGACGCGATGCCGGCCAGACATGGCCACTACTCACCTTCTGTTTCTTCTATCTCTGCCATGGCTGCTCCACCAAACGCCACCGCAGCAAGTTGCGGCCGCGGCCACGTTGTCCAAGAGTGCTGGAGACAGCGCCGCAACTCCCAGCGGTGACCACGTCGACGTGTGCTGCAACCACGGTGGCAAAACGCTGGAATCATGGCGGAGGATGCTGGAACCGGTGGCCACCAGTGCTGGAACCGGACGCGACCTCTCGCCGCGGATGGTTTTCTGTTGGAACTTGCTACTATTTTGTTATTGCTGGGAACAACCATTTTTTTTGCTACCACCGGGTTGTTTTTTTGCTGGAACTAGTATCCATTCTTGCTACCACCGTCTCTGTTTTCATTGGAAACAACACATTTTTGCTACCACCGTATTCAGAGTTTTGCTGGAACCAGCGCCTAGTTTTGCTACAACCGCTTTTTTGAGTTTTGCTGGAACCAGGAACCACTCCTCGGCCATGTCCAAATGTGATACGGCCGGCGACCAACAGTGCTACAACCGACAATCATGGAAGCTACATCCGGTTAACATTTTTGCTACAATGGCGATGACGGGTGGCAGCGGCGAGTCTTTTTTGCTGGAACCGATATCGTTTTTTGCTACAACCGACCAACTTTTTTGCTGCTACTGGCACCCTCGGGGAATAGTACATTTCTTCGAGGGCGTCGCCGGAGGTGCTCTAGCCGACGTCCGCCGCCACCGGAAGCTGCGGCCGCTGCCCTTGGAGCTGCGACGGTCGCCACGAGGAGCTGCACCCAGGGGGCGCTGTATGCGCGGAGCCTGCAAGCAACACAAGAGACGGTGGGCGGCGAGGGAGGTGACCGGCGGCGAGCAGCAGTGCCCGACATAGAGCAGCGTGCCCGACGGCGAGGGTGGTAACCGGCCAGACACCCAAGCGTTGCTTTGAGGACGGGCGTGTCGCTCGTCCATGGCGGCGCGATGGGGATTTGTTTTCTGTAGAGAAGAAGAAGGCGTAGGGGTAGATGAAGGGAGATCGTGTGGCCCAAAAGGCTTCAATCGTACGTCTGGGATGCGATCGGCCGAAAGTTTAGGCCGGCGCACCGACGCAAATAAGTGCCCAGATAGAAAAGTTTCTTGCGTTGGCGACTATTTACTATATTGGTGCTAGAGTGAGCATGTTGCCAATTCATTTTTGGTCTGATGAGAGGGTGCACGGTACTCTTTTATAGACTAGTTGTTGCCAATATATTTGAGATATCGTTGACTCGGTCAAAATCATGAACTAAATCTAAAATTGGACACTTCAATAAAAAATTGTTGATGTAGTCAAAATTATAAACCAGACCCGAAATTGAACATCTCAATTGAGTGAAAATCATGAATTAATATAACCATCATTGACCCAGTCAAAATTGTGAACCAGATCCGAAATTGAACACCTCATTTGAATGAAAATCATTAATTCAAAATAATCTTAATAGAAATCAATGACCCAGTTAAAATCGTGAACAAAAATCCAAAATCAAAATCGTTGACCCAGTCAACATTGTGAACCAAATCCGAAATTGAACACTTCAACTGAATAAGAGAGCTCCAAAATTAGGGAGCATAGTGTATTTATTACTAGAAGGTTTGGTCATGTTTTGCTACGCAGTTGGTGCTATTGGATATTCATAATTTTTCTACTCCCTCTATCTCAAAATATAGGGTGTATTAGTTTTATTTTAATCAAACATCTTTAAGTTTGACAAATTTTGTAGAGAAATATATCAATATCCATAATATCAAATCGATATCATTAGATAGTCATGAAATGGATTTTATATTTTATTCATTTAGTATTGTCATTGTTGAGAAAATTGATAATCGGTAGCTGTTCGGTTGGCTGATGGGTAGAGCATTAATAGGCTAACCGGCCGATTAATCAATTTATCGCCTACTTGGCGACCCTACGAATAGGGATTAATCAACCATTTAACTAGTTAATTGGACGAACTCTTGAAGAAGTGTGTTGTGGATGTCGATGTTTTTGACATTGAACTTTGTAAAAATTAAAGGAATTTGGCTATTGAAAAACTAATACACCTTATATTTTATTTCCAAATTGAGAGAGTATTTGGCTTGGTGGGGGGAGGGGGAGATGATAGAGTGTCTTGTCTTTTTATTTATAATTTGGTGTTTTCATGGGCCTTTTTGTGGTGATTTTGTGTTGTATATTAATCAATTCAAACTTATATGGAAAAAATTCGGTGGCTCCATGGACTATATTGGTGCTATAGTACCACATAGTGACGTTTTCTTTTTTTAGGTGGTGAGAGGGTGCGTTGGGTTCATATGGTTTTATAGGTCGGTTGTTGTTGGTTGATTTGAAAAATTGTATATCCAATCAAAATCATGAACCAGATCCAAAATTGAATACCTCACTCGAATGTGAGGGTTCAAAATAAGGAACACTGTGAATTAAAAGAACTGAACGAGAGAGCTTCATTTGTGAATTAAAAGGATTGAACGATAGAGCTCCATGAGAAAAAAAAATTGATCTGGTCAAAATCGGGTGGCTTGATTTTAAATTAGAGACTTCAATTGAATAAGAGGGCTCTAAAATTATGGAGCAAAGTGTATCAATAGATAGATAGATACTCGTTTGCAGGACTGTCGGTGGCAAGCGATGAGTTCTGCAGTTTGTGGTGCCAAACTGAAGGCTATGAAAGCTTATGTAGAAACCATTCATAACTGATCAAAGGCAAGTTCCAACCACCAAAAAATTCCAGCAGAGAACTGGAAGCATATGGCAATCTCTGAACTCTAGAAGGATAGAGTTTCTGCAGAGTGTGACAGTGTTCGGTGTTCTGTTCACAAAGTTATTACAGATCACGGAGAGATGCATTGCAGTTGCATCTTCAGAAGGAGACGGTGATGCCCAAGAGATCCACGAGGCGAGCTATGAACTCGGCAAGGTCCGGCCAGCTCGCCGCCGTCACGAGCTTCCCGTCGGCGACCGCTCCTTCGGGCTCCACGGCCGCCGCGCCGGCGAGGTTGGAGACCACCCTCATGGGCACTCCGCTCGCGCACCGCTTGCCCTTGAGGAGCCCCGCCGCGGCGAGGACGAGGTGCCCCTGGTCGATGCTGGCGACCACCTTCCCCTTGGCCGCGAACTGCCCCACCAGCGCCACCGCCTTCTCGTTCGTCACCAGGAGCTCCGGCGACCGGCCGCCGGGCACGACCACGCACTCGTAGTCGTCGACGTTGATGTCGGCCCAGTCCACGGTCATCACGAAGTTGTGCCCGCGCTTCTCGTCGCTCACCGCGCCCGGGGCTGCGCCGGCGACGTCTTCGTAGATCGCCGTGACGCACGGCTCGCCCTTGCCCTTCGTCGGGCACGCCGCGTCCACGCGGCAGCCCACGCCGGCCAGCGCGCGGAAGGGCACGTTCGCCTCGTAGTCGTCCACGTAGTCCTGTTGAATCGATCATCAGTTCATCACATCACAGTTAATTCAAGAACGGAGAGAGGGAGGGGACGGGGGAGATGTGGCTAGCTCACGGCGCAGAGGAAGAGGACGCCCTGGCCGCGCCCGCCGAGGACTCGCGCGCCCAAGGCGCGCAGGAGCTGCGCGATGATCTCCCCGTGCGCGGGCCATCCGATGGCGGTGAGGACGTGGCCATCGGCGACGCAGAGGCTGAGGGGATCGGGCTCGACCCACGCCCCGCCGGCCAGCTCCACCACGGGCCGCAGGCTGAAGAACGCTGTGCACCGGACGCCGCCCATGGCGCCCGCGGCGGCGAGCAGGACCTGGCTGTGGCACGTGAGCACGACCGGCCTGCGCAGCTCGCCCGCGAACGCCCCAATGAGGGCGACCGCCTCGGGGTCAACGCTGAGCTGCTCCACGAAGCGGCCGCCCGGGACGACGAGCGCGTCGTAGGAGGACGGGTCGGCCGCCGCCGCGGCGAAGTCGGCGGTGACGCGGAAGCGGTGGCCGGGGAGCTCCGTGTAGAGCTCGTAGCCGAGGAAGTCGTGCACGGCGGTGAGGCAGGGGTCGCCGGGGGCCTTGCCCGGGGCCGCGCAGTGGACGGCGACGCCGAGGCCCGCCAGCGCGTAGAAGGGCACGGCCGCCTCGTAGTCCTCCATGTAGTCGCCGCACAGCATCAGGACCTTCTTGGACGGCGCCATTGCTCTTGGGCTAGTTCAATTCGCTGGCGAGCGTGAGACAGAGTGTGCACTAGCGTAGGTAGGATCGAGCAGAGCAAGGAGAAGACGAAGACTTCGTTTCTAAAAAGAAGTCGTGGCTTCACCTGTTCTTCATATCCTCTCGCGAAAAGGAAAAACAATGATCGAACAATAAACAAGATTTAGCATCCAAGCCGGCGCTCTCTGGAGCGCCGCTGCCTCCTCGCCGAGATGTTCTCCGGCAAGCCGCTGATGCCCGGCAGGACGGAGGTGGAGCAGCTCTTCAAGATCTTCAGCCTCTGCGGGTCGCCGCCCGACGAGTACTGGCGGAGGATGAAGCTACCCGCCACCATCCGCCCGCCCAAGACGTACAAGTCGACGATGGCCGAGAAGTTCGCTGGCATGCCACCGTCCGCGCTCCCCCTGCTGACCACGCTCCTCGCCCTCGACCCCGCCGCCCGCGGCACCGCCGCCCAGGCTCTCCAGAGCGACGTAAGTGCCCGCGCACGCAAACCAATCCATCAACTCACACAAGTTTGCAGTGCCTGACGCTCTTCAACTCACACGACTTTGCACTGCAGTTCTTCAGCACGCCGCCGTTGGCGTGCGACGTCTCCGACCTCCCCGTCGTGTACAAGGAGGAGGCTGCCGATCCGACCACCCCCCACGACGGAAGGAAGTGAGGACTGACTGACCGATCGCATGAACGCTTCTTTGATGTTGCAGAATTCCCTCTCTGTTGGCTTGATGGTTTTCTGCTCTGCCACACAGGTCCAAGCCGAGGCAGCGTTCTCAGAAGCGAAGGAACAGCGGCAAGCAGAGAGCTGATCGGGAGCTCTCCAATGGCGAATCTCCAAATCCAAACAAAGAGGTATACATCACAAGTCCACAGAGCGAGTCCATCTTCCTGCAGTTCTACCTACATGAACCAGAATTTTTAGCAGCTTCATTCATACTCTCATCGACTCCTTTACGCGCGACGACGAATGTAGGAGGAGAACAGGGCCGAGCCTCTGTGCATAACTATAAAATTGGGCCCACCATTAGAAGAACGACGTCCGGCATCAAGAGACGCACAGGGCCTGGCCGAAAGCGCCATCGTCAGGGCCTCCACCAGCACGACCTCGCAACGGTTTTCAGTGAGTCCAATCCGGTCGTTCCTACCTGCGGATGAGCCGCAGCTGCGGAGGGCCAACACCTACCACGCCACCGGCGACGAGCACAAGGGCGGCGCTGTCGCGCACCGCGGCGTGGCGATCAGATCGGCGACGTGATCGAGGACGTTTGTGGATCGTTGTGTGGGTTCAAAGGTTGAATTGCAGCAGAAACTCTTCACTGCTGCTGTTCGGACTGAGAAACCCCTGATTTGTAGACTGCGACGCAGTTCATCTATCAATAAATCTCCATCGCAGAGAAATGGGATGATTATTTTTCAGTTCATGGCTTATCCCACCATATAGTTTTTGGTTTAGCGTTGAACAATGGAATTTCTGTGATGACAAGTAGGAGTATTACTTAACTAGTCCTATATTATCATGTTTACGACACTGTTGGTGGCGATTCACGATTGGAATGTTATACATAGGTCATCATATGCATATCATATTTTAATTGCATTTTGGTTTTGATCCTAGAAATTCTAAATAACTCAAGGACCGACGGAGAGAGCTGGGGATTTCATTTATTTTCATATTTAAATTTCCTCAAATTTGAAAATAGGATCATTTTGGTTTTAGTGTTTCTCTTTTCGAATATTTCCACTATTAACATAAAAGAGAGGGGATAAAATGACTTCTCCAAAATAAAAGATATATTGGAGGAAAAATGTTAAAATCAAATAAATATTTTTTATTTGGATTTTTATTGCTATTTTATTTGCATTAGAAAAATATGCATTTTCAAAATTGCATTCTTAGTCCAAATAAATGTTCACTTTATCCTAAATATAATTAGAGGACCGCGAAAATTTATTTCGGAATTTTTAGACTCCATTTGATATTTCTTTTTATTTATTTACTTTGTCCGTTTTAAAAAAAATCGCGAACCGTCCTACGGGCCGTGCCCGAGCCGGACTCCTCCCGGCCGGCCTTTAAGAGGCGAGGCCTGAGGCCCCACCAGCCCAAGCCGCCGCCCCGCCCTAGCCCTAGCACTGTCGCCGCCGTCTGCGCCACCATGGCCGCCACCCATGCCGCCGTCCCGCCGGTTTTCGCTCGGTTTAGCTAAAACTGCTCGCTTAAAAAAACTAGATCGGTTTTTTCTAGATCGGATCGGTTTTAAATCGGGGTTGATGCGACATATGCCAACGGGTGGCTTATCATGGTGGGGCGAGTAGAACGTCGCCGGTGCACGAAGCGGATGAGGCGAAGACATGCACGCCGCAAATCTTACCCGGCCGGGGCTCTCCGAGGAGATAATACCCCATCGCTGCTTCACGGGTCTCCGCATGATCACTATGGGGTGATAGTACAATGGTGCTCCTCGAGCTGTGTGGAGGCGAGGAAGGAGCAAGGCTAGCTCTTTCCCTCTTGCTATATGTCTAAAAACCTATCGAGGTCGAACCCTTGCATGGGTGCCCTGGGTTTATATAGGCCTACCCGGGTACAGGGTAATCTGACCGGGCGTGGCCCCAGTCGTCGATCTCTCTTGCAGCCGTCTTCTCCGCTGATTGGGGCCCGCTGATCAAGGGTCCCATGAGCAGTGCAGGCCTTCGTGGCAAAGACTCGATGACGCAGTTCGGTCATGGGGTCGTGGGAACAGTGCCACCGCCTGTCAGGTGATCACTGCAGCCACTCCCCATCCAATCTGGTTTATGGCTTGTGGGGCCCTGGCCAGGAAGCGGCCGACTCTGGGGAGGCCGACTCCTGCGGGGCCGTCTCCGGACTCTCCGGCCGGGTTCTTCTATCTCACTGACGGGCGGGGCCGGCGATCTTCGGGCCGTACGCACCGCCGTCGTGGCACAAAGGCACGTGCACTGGTCGAAACAGGAGGCATGGCAACAGTGCCGCGCCTCACCGGAGATCTCCTGGTGATGCGGTCCACTGTAGCCATGCCTTCTTCCCGTGGGTTCGAGGGGACAGCCACGACGGGGCTGTACCCGCATTGGTCCTCGTGAAAGATTGCGGGCCGACTCTCAGAGTCGGCCCCCTGAGAGGTCGCAGGCCCAGAGTCGGTTTGGCCTAGAGTCGCCGTCTGGGGACTCTGTTTGTTCGAAGGTCGCCACCGGGACTCGCCTTCGGAAGGTCGCCGCCGAGACTCGGCCTTCCCGGTCGCCAGCTTGAGGCCCGGCCTTCTCGAAGGTCGCCCTCGGGACTCGGCCTTCTCGAAGGTCGTCTTCCGCCGAACTTCGGAGGGCGCGCCCGCCCGATGTCTTGAAAGATCTTGGGTCCCGGGTCACCTACCCATGGCCCATTACTCGGCACGTAGTCCCCGGCCGGCGAAGCCGGCGGCGCTGCCTCGTGGGGCTTCGCGCTTGATCTCGCGGCGCCGACTCGAGATTCGCCGCCGCGTCTTCAGCCGCTTTGCAGAGCCGCCCGGCCTGCTAGGGGCCGCCTCTTGCTAGTCATGGCGGAAACCAGCGGCGATCGCCACGCTTCCTCGCCATCGTGAGACGGTCCTATCGCGTGGCGCCACGCGGAGGCGATAGCCTGCTCGCCACGCTGCGGACGGACGGGCCGTGGGGCCCGCCACTACCGCGCCTCGGCTCCCGAGCGGATCCGCTGCGGCCGAGGGCGGTTGGCATCCCCACGCGATTACTGCGGGTAGTAACTTCGTGGGGTTTTTAATCGTGGGGCGTCGTGGGGTCGTGGGCGCAGTTAGTCCCCACGTCGCCCCCTCGGCTTCTCAGCCCAAAAGGCTATAAATAGGCGGGGGGGAGCGGCGGCATAGCACACGCACTCCCTCCTCTGCCCTCTTGCCCTTCTTCTTGCTCTGTTGCTCCGTCGCTCCGTCGCTCCATCGCTTTTTCCTCTTCGCCGACGATGAGCTCCTCCTCCGCCGTGCCCACCGCCGCGCCCGTGAGTGGGGCGGCTTCAGACGTGGGCGCGAGGACATTGAGTTCTCCGCCGGACCCGCCGCCTTCCGAAGCGCTGATCTGGTGCAGGCCCGCCTGCGCCGGCGGGAGAACTGCCCGCGCCGAGGCAAAGGAAGCGGTCATCTTCCGCTCACACCTCATGCGCGGGATGGGGCTCCCGGCGAGCGGGTTTCTCCGCTCGTTCCTCGAGCTGTACCAACTTCAGCCGCACCACCTCACCCTCAACGCGGTGGTGCTTCTCTCCGCCTTCGCCACCCTGTGCGAGGGCTACATCGGCGTTCTCCCCACCATCGAGCCGTGGGGAGATTTCTTCTCTTCGAAGCTCGGCACGCAGGCTGCCGGCACACCGGCGCAGTGTGGCACGTTCGTCGCGTCACGGCGCACGACGGCCGACAACCCTTTCCCGCCCATCCGGCTGGTGAAGTCGGTGAAGATGTGGCAGAAGACATACTTCTACGTGAAGAACGTCGCCACCGACGGTGACTGGGTCAACTTGCCGCCTTCGACCCGAAGCCGCTGACCGCCGACCGCCACCGGTCCCAACGGTCGAAGACGCTGCCTCCGGAGTCGGCGCCGCGGCGCGCCCGAGCCTTGACGCATCGAGAGGGGCTCGTCGCCTCCGACCTCCTGGCGCCTTTGTGGCGCGCCGGTGCTTCCGCTCAAGGCCGGCCCCATCTCATCTCGCCAGATGAGCGTCGGACGATCCCACCGGTTGTGCACCAAAGACATGCCGCGCGGGGAAGTGGCGAACATGGTGAACCTCATCGCCCACTACAAGTTCACCGACGAGTGGCAGTTCGGCAAGGAGCCGTACTCGCGCGACAACCCTCCGCCGGTGGTAAGTTTTCCATCTGTGCTCCGATCTTGCTTGTATCCGACCTCGAGCTCTGATCTTGTCGGTTTCTTTGAGCAGAATCCCCTCTTGGCGCCTGCTGCCGGCGCCCTGAGGGAACCGCGTGAGTACGTCCCCGACCGCGAGGTCAGCGACATTGACGACCCCGACCTAGGAGCCGCGGCGCTGGAGGCCGACGCCGAAGGCGGCGGGGAGGAGGAGGAGGGCGGCCTCAGGCCGTCGGCGACCTTCGCCGACTGGCCCGAGGATGACATCGACGCAGAAGTCATCCCGCGCCGCCAACCGAGAGCCGGCCCTCCCAACCAGGCCGGGTCGAAGTGAAGGAAATATGCCCTAGAGGCAATAATAAAGTTATTATTTATTTCCTTATTTCATGATAAAAGTTTATCATTCATGCTAGAATTGTATTAACCGGAAACATGATACATGTGTGAATGCATAGACAAACAACATGTCACTAGTATGCCTCTACTAGACTAGCTTGTTAATCAAAGATGGTTATGTTTCCTGACCATGAACAAAGAGTTGTTATTTGATTAACAAGGTCACATCATTAGTAGAATGATCTGATTGACATGACCCACTCCATTAGCTTAGCACACGATCGCTTAGTATGTTGCTACCGCTTTTATCCATGACTTATACATGTTCCTGTAACTATGAGATTATGCAACTCCGCTTACGGAGGAACACTTTGGTGCTACCAAACGTCACAACGTAATCGGGTGATTATAAAGGAGTACTACAGGTGTCTCCAAAGGCGATGTTGGGTTGGCGATTTCGAGATTAGGTTTTGTCACTCCGATTGTCGGAGAGGTATCTCTGGCCCTCTCGGTAATGCACATCATCAAGCCTTGCAAGCACTACAACTAATGAGTTAGTTGTGAGATGATGTATTACGGAACGAGTAAAGAGACTTGCCGTAACGAGATTTAACTAGGTATTGGATACCGACGATCGAATCTCGGGCAAGTAACATACCGATGACAAAGGGAACAACGATGTTGTTATGCGGTCCGACCGACAAAGATCTTCAGAGAATATGTAGGAACCAATATGGGCATCCAGGTCCCGCTGTTGGTTATTGACCGTGAATAGTTCTAGGTCATGTCTACATTGTTCTCGAACCGTAGGGTCCGCACGCTTAAGGTTACGATGATGCTTATTATGAGTTTATGTATTTTGATGTACCAAGGAGTTCAAGTCCCGGATGTGATCACGGACATGACGAGGAGTCTCGGAATGGTCGAGACATAAAGATTGATATATTGGAAGCCTATGTTTGGAGTTCGAATGGTTCCGGCGAAAACGGAATTTATGGAGTACCGGAGGTTACCGAACCCCGGGAGGTAAATGGGCCATAGTGGGCCTTAGTGGAAAAGAGAAGGGCTGCCCTAGATGGGCTGCGCCCCCCTTCCCCTAGTCCTATTAGGACTAGGAGAGGTGGCCGCCCTCCTCCTCTTCTTTTCCTCCGGGAATCCTAATTGAATAGGATTGGAGGGAGTCCTACTCCGGAAGGAGTAGGACTCCTCCTGCGCCTCCCTCTCTCTCTCGCCGGCACCTCCCCTGGCTCCTTTATATACGGGGCAGGGGGCACCTTGGGACACACAAGTTGATCGTGAGATCGCTCCTTAGCCGTGTCGGTGCCCCCTCCACCATATTCCACCTCGGTTATACCGTCGCTGCTTAGGCGAAGCCTCGCGCCGGTGAAACATCAAGATCGCCACCACGCCGTCTTGTGGACGAACTCCCTCGACACTCGGCTGGATCGAGTACGAGGGACGCCATCGAGCTGTACGTGTGTCAAGAACTCGGGCGCCGGAGTAACGGCGCCGGATCGGTCGGATCGCGAGGAGAACGTCGACTACTTCCTCTACGCTGTGATCGCTTCCGCCGGGTCTACAAGGGTATGTAGACAACACTCTCCCTCTCGTTGCTATACATCACCATGATCTTGCGTGTGCGTAGGAAAATTTTTGAAATTACTACGCTCCCCAACAAAGGGTATCCGAGCCTAGGTTTTATGGTTTGATGTTTTGCACGAGTAGAACACAAGTGAGTTGTGGGCGATACAAGTCATACTACCTACCAGCATGTCATACTTTGGTTCAGCGGTATTGTGAGATGAAGCGCCTGCACCGACATTACGCCAGACGCTTACGCGAGACTGGTTTCACCGCTATGAGCACTCGTTGCTTAAAGGTGACCGGTGGGTGCCTGCTCTCTCACTTTAGTTGAACTGAGTGCTACGCCCGTCCTTGAGAAGGTTAAAACGAGTCTATTTGACGAAGTATCGCTGTGGTTTTGATGCGAGGTGAGACCGGATCTTGCTTAAGCCCGTAGCAGCCACGTAAAATTTGCAACAACAAAGTAGAGGACGCCTAACTTGTTTTTGCAGGGCATGTTGTGATGTGATATGGTCAAGACGTGATGCTATATTTTATTGTATGAGATGATCATGTTTTGTAACCGGTTATCGGCAATCGGCTGGAGCCATATGGTTGTCGCTTTATTGTATGCAATGCATCGCTTCGTAATGCTTTACTTTATCACTAAGCGGTAGCGATAGTCGAGAAGCATAAGTTTGGCGAGACGACAACGATGCTACGATGGAGATCAAGGTGTCGCGCGGTGACGATGGTGATCATGGTGGTGCCGCAAGATGGAGATCATGAAGCACAAGATGATGATGACCATATCATATCACTTATATTGATTTGCATGTGATGTTTATCCTTTTATGCATCTTATCTTGCTTTGATTGACGGTAGCATTATAAGATGATCTCTCACTAAATTATCAAGAAGTGTTCTCCCGAGTATGCACCGCTGCCAAAGTTCGTCGTGCCCGCACACCACGTGATGATCGGGTGTGATAAGCTCACGTCCATCTACAACGGTGCAAGCCAGTTTTGCACACGCAGAATACTCGGGTTATACTTGACGAGCCTAGCATATGCAGATATGGCCTCGAACACGGAGACCGAAAGGTCGAGCGTGAATCATATAGTAGATATGATCAACATAAGATGTTCACCATTGAAAACTACTCCATTTCACGTGATGATCGGTTATGGTTTAGTTGATTTGGATCACGTGATCACTTGGATGACTAGAGAGATGTTTTTCTAAGTGGGAGTTCTTAAGTAATATGATTAATTGAACTTAAATTTATCATGAACTTAGTCCTGGTAGTATTTTGCAAATTATGTTGTAAGATCAATAGCTTGCGTTGTTGCTTTCATATGTTTATTTTGATATGTTCCTAGAGAAAATTGTGTTGAAAAATGTTAGTAGCAATGATGCGGATTTGATCCGTGATCCGAGGTTTATCCTCATTGCTGCATGTAAGAATTATGTCCTTAATGCACCGCTAGGTGACAGACCTATTGCAGAGCGCGATGCGCACGTTATGAACGCTTGGCTAGCTCAAGATGATGACTACTTGATAGTTTTGTGCACCATGCTTTATGACTTAGAATCGGGACTTCAAAGATGTTTTGAACATCATGGACCATATGAGATGTTCCAGGAATTGAAGTTAATATTTCAAGCAAATACCCGAGTTGAGAGATATGAAGTCTCCAACAAGTTCTATAGCTAAAAGATGGAGGAGAATCGCTCAACTAGTGAGCATGTACTCAGATTGTCTGGGTACTTCAATCGCTTGAATCAAGTGGGAGTTAATCTTCCGATAAGATAGTGATTGACAGAATTTCTAGTCAACATCACCAAGTTAGTAGAACTTCGTGATGAACTATAGTATGCAAGGGATGACGAAAATGATTCCCGAGCTCTTCGTGATGTTGAAATCGACGAAGGTAGAAATCAAGAAAGAGCATCAAGTGTTGATGGTTGACAAGATCACTAGTTTCAAGAAAAGGGCAAAGGGAAAGAAAGGAACTTCAAGTAGATTGACAAGCAAGTTGTCACTCCCACGAAGAAACCCAAAGCTGAACCAAAGCCTCAAACCGAAAGTGCTTACATCGCAAAGGAAATGATCATCGAAGCGGAACTGCCCTAAATATTTGGTGGATAAGAAGGATGGCAAAGTGAAAAAGGGTATATTTGATATACTGTGTGTTTATGTGTGCTTTACTAGTGTTTATAGCAACCCCTCGGTATTTGGTACTGGTTCGCCATAAGAGTAGTAACTCAAACGGAGTTGCAGGATAAATGAAACTAGTTAAGGGTAAAGTGACGATGTGTGTTGAAAGTAGTTTCAAGATTGATATGATCATCATCGCACACTCCCTATACTTTCGGGATTAGTGTTGAACCTAAATAAATGTTATTTGGTATTCACGTTGAGCATGAATATGATTTGATCGTGTTTATTGCAATACGGTTATTCATTTAAGTAAGAGAATAAACTGTTGTTCTGTTTACATGAATAAAACCTTATATGGTTACACACCCAATGAAAATGGTTCATTGGATCTCGATCGTAGTGATACACATATTCATAATATTGAAACCAAAAATTACAAAGTTAATAATGATAGTGCAAGTTATTTGTGGCAATCGCCGCTTAGGTCATATTATGTAAAGCGCATGAAGAAACTCCATGCCGATGGGATTTTGGAATCACTTGATTATGAATCACTTGATGCTTATAACCGTGCCTTTTGGGCAAGATGACTAAAACTCCGCTTCTCCTAACAATGGAACAAGCTACGACTTATTGGAAATAATACATACCGATGTATGCGATCCAATGAGTGTTGATGCTCGTGGCAAGTATCGTTATTTTCTGACCTTCACAAGATGATTTGAGCAGATATGGGTATATCTACTTGATGAAACATAAGTCTGAAATAGTTGAAAGGTTCAAAGAATTTCAGAGTGAAGTGGAAAAATCATCGTAACAAGAAAATAAAGTTACTGTGATCTGATCACGGAGACGAATATTTGAGTTACGAGTTTGGTCTTCAATTAAAACAATGTGGAATAGTTTCACAGCTCACGCCACCTGGAACACCACAATGTTATGGTGTGTCCAAACATCGTAATTGCACTTTATTGGATATAGTACAATCTATGATGTTTCTTACCGATTTACCAATATCGCTTTTGGGATCATGCATTAGAGACAGCCGCATTCACGCTAAATAGGGCACCATCTAAATCCATTGAGACGACACTATATGAACTGTGGTTTAGCAAGAAACCAAAGTTGTCGCTTTCTTAAAGTTTGGGGCTGCGATGCTTATGTGAAAAAGTTTCATCCCGATAAGCTCAAACCCAAATCGAGAAGTGCGTCTTCATAGAATACCCAAAGGAAACTGTTGGGTACACCTTCTATCACAGATCCTAAAGCAAGATTTTCGTTGTTGAAATGGATCCTTTCTAGAGAAGGAGTTTCTCTCGAAAGAAGTGAGGGGAGGAAAGTAGAACTTGATAAGGTAATTGTACCTTCTCCCTTATTGAAAGTAGTTCATCACGAAATTTGTTCTGTGACTACTACACCAATTAGTGAGGAAGCTAATGATGATGATCATGTAACTTCGATCAAGTTACTACCGAATCTCGAGGTAAACCAGAGTGAGATCCGCACTTGAGTGGTACGGTAATCCTGCTCGAAGTCATGTAACTAGACCATGATGAACCTACGAACTATGAGGAAGCGATGATGAGCCCAGATTCCGCGAAATGGCTTGAGGCCATGAAATCTGAGATAAGATCCATGTATGAGAACAAAGTATGGACTTTGGTGGAGTTGCCCGATGATCGGCAAGCCATATTGTATAAATGGATCTTCAAGAGGAAGACGGACGTTGATAGTAGTGTTACTATCTACAAAGCTCGACTTGTCGCAAAAAGGTTTTTGACAAGTTCAAGGTGTTGACTACAATGAGATTTTCTCAACTGTAGCGATGCTTAAGTCTGTCCAAATCATGTTAGCAATTGCCACAATTTATGAAATTTGGCAAATGGATGTAAAAACTGCATTCCTGAATGGGTTTCTGGAGGAAGAGTTGTATGTGATGCAACCAGAAGGTTTTATCGATCCAAAGGGAGCTAACAAAGTGTGCAAACTCCAGCGATCCATCTATGGACTGGTGCAAGCATCTCGGAGTTGGAATATACGCTTTGATAAGTTGATCAAAGATATAGTTTATACTGACTTGCAAAGAAGCCTGTATTTACAAGAAAGTGAGTGGGAGCACTACAACATTTCGATAAGTATATGTGAATGACATATTGTTGATCGGAAATAATGTAGAATTATTCGCAAAGCATAAAGGAGTGTTTAAAAGGAGTTTTTCAAAGAAAGACCTCGTGAAGCTGCTTGCATATTGAGCATTAAGATCTATAGAGATAGATCAAGACGCTTGATAAGTTTTTTCAATGAGTACATACCTTGACAAGATTTTGAAGTAGTTCAAAATGGAACAGTCAAAGAAAGAGTTCTTGCCTGTGTTACAAGGTGTGAAATTGAGTAAGACTCAAAACCCGACCACGGTAGAAGATAGAAAGAAAATGAAAGTCATTCCCTATGCCTTGGCCATAGGTTCTATAAAGTATGCCATGTCTGTGTACCGATCTATTGTATACCCTACACTAAGTTTGGCAAGGAGTACAATAGTGATCTAGGAGTAGATCATCGACATTGGTCAAGAATATCCTTAGTAAGGACTAAGGAGATGTTTCTCGATTATGGAGGTGATAAAAGAGTTTGTTGTAAAAGTTACATCGATGCAAACTTTTACACCGATCCGATGACTCTAAGTCTCAACCTAGATACATATTGAAAGTGGGAGCAATTAGCTAGAGTAGCTCCGCAAGAGCATTGTGGACATAAAATATTTGCAAAATACATACGGCTCTGAATATGAAAGACCCGCTGACTAAGACTCTCTCACAAGCAAAACATGATCACACCTTAGTACTTTTGGGTGTTAATCACATAGCGATGTGAACTAGATTATCAATCTAGTAAACCCTTTGGGTGTTGGTCACATGGCGATGTGAACTATGGGTGTTAATCACATGATGATGTGAACTATCGATGTTAATCACATGGTGATGTGATCTAGATTATTGACTCTAGTGCAAGTGGGAGATCAAGGAAATATGCCCTAGAGGCAATAATAAAGTTATTATTTATTTCCTTATTTCATGATAAAAGTTTATCATTCATGCTAGAATTGTATTAACCGGAAACATGATACATGTGTGAATGCATAGACAAACAACATGTCACTAGTATGCCTCTACTAGACTAGCTTGTTAATCAAAGATGGTTATGTTTCCTAACCATGAACAAAGAGTTGTTATTTGATTAACAAGGTCACATCATTAGTAGAATGATCTGATTGACATGACCCACTCCATTAGCTTAGCACACGATCGCTTAGTATGTTGCTACCGCTTTTATCCATGACTTATACATGTTCCTGTAACTATGAGATTATGCAACTCCGCTTACGGAGGAACACTTTGGTGCTACCAAACGTCACAACGAATCGGGTGATTATAAAGGAGTACTACAGTGTCTCCAAAGGCGATGTTGGGTTGGCGATTTGAGATTAGGTTTTGTCACTCCGATTGTCGGAGAGGTATCTCTGGCCCTCTCGGTAATGCACATCATCAAGCCTTGCAAGCACTACAACTAATGAGTTAGTTGTGAGATGATGTATTACTTAACGAGTAAAGAGACTTGCGATAACGAGATTTAACTAGGTATTGGATACCGACGATCGAATCTCGGGCAAGTAACATACCGATGACAAAGGGAACAACGTATGTTGTTATGCGGTCTGACCGACAAAGATCTTCGTAGAATATGTAGGAACCAATATGGGCATCCAGGTCCCGCTGTTGGTTATTGACCGTGAATAGTTCTAGGTCATGTCTACATTGTTCTCGAACCGTAGGGTCCGCACGCTTAAGGTTACGGCGATGCTTATTATGAGTTTATGTATTTTGATGTACCAAGGAGTTCAAGTCCCGGATGTGATCACGGACATGACGAGGAGTCTCGGAATGGTCGAGACATAAAGATTGATATATTGGAAGCCTATGTTTGGAGTTCGGAATGGTTCCGGGCGAAAACGGGAATTTACCGGAGTACCGGGAGGTTACCGGAACCCCCCGGGAGGTAAATGGGCCATAGTGGGCCTTAGTGGAAAAAGAGAAGGGGCTGCCCTAGATGGGCTGCGCGCCTCCCCCTTCCCTAGTCCTATTAGGACTAGGAGAGGTGGCCGCCCTCCTCCTCTTTTCTCCGGGAATCCTAATTGAATAGGATTGAGGGGAGTCCTACTCCCAAGGAGTAGGACTCTCCCGCGCCTCCCTCTCTGGCGGCGGCACCTCCCCCTGCTCCTTTATATACGGGGCAGGGGGCACCTTGGGACACACAAGTTGATCGTGAGATCGCTCCTTAGCCGTGTCGGTGCCCCCTCCACCATATTCCACCTCGGTTATACCGTCATGCAAGCTTAGGCGGCCCTCGCGCCGTGAAACATCAAGATCGCCACCACGCCGTCGGTTGACGGAACTCTCCCTCGACACTCGGCTGGATCGGAGTACGAGGGACGCCATCGAGCTGTACGTGTGTCAAGAACTCGGGGCGCCGGAGTAACGGCGCGGATCGGTCGGATCGCGAGGAGAACGTCGACTACTTCCTCTACGCTGATCGCTCGCCGGGTCTACAAGGGTATGTAGACAACACTCTCCCCTCGTTGCTATACATCACCATGATCTTGCGTGTGCGTAGGAAAATTTTTGAAATTACTACGCTCCCCAACACGAAGCGCGCCACGCCGGGCCGAAAGGCTTCGGCGGCGGCCGAAGAAGCCAGGGGGACCGCCACGACCAAGCGGAGGAGGCGGCCGAAGGCCAACCGCCCGGAAGGAAGTGAAAAGGCCGCCGCTTGTCTCTTCGTAAGTCTTTACTCTTTGCTCTTTTTCGACCCTGCTTGAATTGCTCGACTCTCGCCCTCTCCTCTCCAGCCCCTCTCTCCCTTGAGAGAGTCGCGCGCCCTCCGCCATGGGGTCGGGGCGGCGCCCTCAACACACGGCGGGTCGACCCGCCGCCGATCTCCGGAGGCGACGGAGCGAACGCAGCGAGAAGCGCGAGGAGGAGGCCAAGCGCTGGAGAAGGCGCAGTCGACAAGGCGGCCGCCAACGCCAAATGACATCTCGGCGAGGCCGTGGCGCGTCAGCGCGTCAAAACGGGACGCCGAGGCGGCCGTTCGACGCCGTGCGGCGATGCTTGTCCCCCCGCTGTCGTCAGCACCACCGCCTCCTGACTTCACGGGGCAGACCGGGGAGGTCGGCACCGCCAACCCTCTCGCCGAGGAAGGTGGCGACGCTTCGGGCTCGGACACTCGCGCGCCGCCTCCGCCACCTCCGCTGCCTCCGTCTTCGAGGCCGCACGACAAGCAGGCCGTGGACCCGCAAGATCCGCCGGCTGTGCACGACACCGACGCGCAGCTGCTCCTACAGGTCGCCGTGCCGACACGCCGCCGAGTCGAGAGGATTTGTGCGAAGCTCCCGGCTCGGAGACGGACGCCGCCAAAGATGGCGAATCGACGCCGCTTCGAAAGGCCGCCCCACCGGGCTGGTGCGCGAAGGCGTAACGGCCGCTGAACCAGCGCTTCGACGCCCGTCTCAAGTTGCGCAAGGAAGGCGGCCCTCCAACTCTACACCAGACGATTCGCCATGCGGGCCTCCGTCCGCACGCGCCTTGTTTTCCTTTTTTTTCTTGTCTTCTTACTTCGTAGGCGCGCCCACACCCACGGGTGTAGTCCCGAGTTCGAGTCGGTCTGCCGAGCGGGCGGCTCGAACTCCTTCCGCGATCTCCAAAGGCTGACTTTTCTTTGCGGAGGCTGCCCTCCGCTGGCCTTCTATCGCCGCAACCCGCCGCATTGAAGTCGGTCGGGGCTTTTGGCGCTTGTTGTCGCCTGCTGTCTGCCGACATGCTGCCGCCGCCGCGCCCCGAGCTCGGGAATCACCTGCCACCGCTGGCTGACTTGGATCTCCGCTTTTCATAGAGGAGTCGGCCAGGATGCATTTGTTCCGCGATGACTAGCACTGTCGAGGGTTTCTGCCTGCCGCAGAGGAGCTTGTGCTTGAGGAGGGTGCCTCTCGCACCCACAGAAGTACTCGATGGCCTGCACTGCACGCCCGCAGGAGTTTTCGAGCTCGCCCCAACACAGGAGATAGTCGCTGTCGACCAGTGGCCTTGCACGCACAAGGAGAGCCATGCGGCTCGGAGGTCGCTTGTACGGCCGGTGAATTTATGAACGAAGGCTTCGTGAAGTCGACCCAGCTGTTGATGCTGCGGGCTTCAAGTTGTTCAGCCACGCCCCGCCGTGCCTCGAGTGGGGAACGAGTAATTTCAAAAATTTCCTACGCACACGCAAGATCATGGTGATGTATAGCAACGAGAGGGAGAGTGTTGTCTACGCACCTTGAGACCCGGGCGAAGCGATCACAACGTAGAGGAAGTAGTCGACGCTCTCCTCGCGATCCGACCGATCCCGCGCCACATTCGACGCCCAGTTCTTGACACACGACAGCTCGATGACGCCCTCAGATCTCGATCCAGCCGAGTGTCGAGGGAGAGTTCCACAAGACGACGGCGCAGGACGATCTTGATGTTTCACTCGCGCAGGCTTCGCTTAAGCTTCATGACGGTATAACCGAGGTGGAATATGGTGGAGGGGGCACCGACACGGCTAAGGAACGATCTCACGATCAACTTGTGTGTTCTAAGGTGCCCCCGCCTCAGATATAAAGGAGCAAGGGGAGGGGGCCGGGCCAAAGGAGGAGGCGCTGCCAGGAGTCCTACTCCTCCGAGTAGGATTCCCCCAATCCTAGTTGGACTAGGATTCCTGAGGGGGAAAGAGAGAGGGGCGCCCTTCTCCTAGTCCTAGTAGGACTAGGGAAGGGGAGGCGCGCCACCTCTGGGCTGCCCCTCCTCCTTTCCACTAAGGCCCATCGAGGCCCATTTACCTCCCGGGGTTCCAGAACCTCCCTAGATTCCAGAATTCCTGCCGCCGAACCATTCCAACTCCAAACATAGGCTTCCAATATATCAATCTTTATGTCTCGACCATTCCGAGACTCCTCGCCATGTCCGTGATCACATCCGGACTCAACTCCTTCGTACATCAAAATACATAAACTCATAATAACCGCCATCGAAACCTTGCGCATGGACTCCTACGGTTCGAGAACAATGTAGACATGACCTAGAACTATTCACGGTCAATAACCAACAGCGGACCTGATGCCCATATTGGTTCCTACATATTCTACGAAGATCTTTATCGGTCGATCGCATAACAACATACGTTGTTCCTTTGTCATCGGTATAGTTACTTGCCCGAGATTCGATCGCTTGTATCCAATACCTAGTTCAATCTCGCACGCAAGTCTCTTTACTCGCTCCGAATACATCATCTCACAACTAACTCATTAGTTGTAGTGCTTGCAAGGCTTCAGTGATGTGCATTACCGAGAGGGCCCAGAGATACCTCTCCGACAATCGGAGTGACAAAACCTAATCTCAAATACGCCAACCCAACATCTCGCCTTTGGAGACACCTGTAGTACTCTTTATAATCACCCAGCTTACGCCAGACGCTTGGTAGCACCCAAAGTGTTCCTCCGTAAACGGAGTTGCATAATCTCATAGTTACAGAACATGTATATGTCATGGATAAAAGCAGAGCAACATACTAAACGATCGTGGTGCTAAGCTAAGGGAATGGGTCATGTCAATCGATCATTCTACTAATGATGTGACCTTGTTAATCAAATAACAACTCCTTGTTCATGGTCGAAACATAACCATCTTTGATTAACAAGCTAGTCTAGTAGAGGCATACTAGTGACATGTTGTTTGTCTATGCATTCACACATGTATCATGTTTCCGTTAATACAATTCTAGCATGAATGATAAACATTTATCATGAAATAAGGAAATAAATAATAACTTTATTATTGCCTCTAGGGCATATTTCCTTCAGCCTCCCACTTGCACTAGAGTCAATAATCTAGATTACATAGTAATGATTCTAACACCCATGGAGTCTTGGTGCTGATCATGTTTTGCTCGTGGAAGAGGCTTAGTCAACGGTCTGCAACATTCAGATCCGTATGTATCTTGCAAATCTCTATGTCTCCCACCGACTAAGTCCCGGATGGAATTGAAGCGCCTCTTGATGTGCTTGGTCCTCTTGTGAAATCTGGATTCCTTGCTAAGGCAATTGCTCCAAGATTGTCACGTAAGATTTTCATTGACCCATGCACTAGGTATGACACCTAGATCGGATATGAACTCCTTCATCCGCATCTTCATTAGCTGCTTCCGGTTGCTATGTATTCCGCTTCACATGTAGATCCCGCCACGACGCTTTGTTTAGAACTCGCACCAACCGACAGCCCTCCGCTTAGTGTAAATACGATCCGTCTCGCGATTTAGAATCGTCTGGATCGTGTCAAAGCTTGCATCAACGTAACTGCCATTTATGAGCTCTTTGTCACCTCCATATACGAGAAACATATCCTTAGTCCTTTTCGTATTTCAGATGTTCTTGACCGCTGTCCAAAGGATCCACTCGATTACTTTGGTACCTCCCCGCTAGGCTTATAGCAAGGCACACATCAGTCCGTACACAAAGATTGCATACATGATAGAGCCTATGGCTCAAGCATAGGAACATCTTTCATTTTCTCTATCTTCTCGCAGTGGTCGGGCATTGAGTCTTACTCAACTTCACACCTTGTAACACGTGCAAGAACCCTTTCTTTGCTTGATCCATTTTGAACTTCTTCAAAATTTTGTCAAGGTATGTGCTTTGTGAAAGTCCAATTAAGCCGCCTTGATCTATCTCTATAGATCTTAATGCCCAATATGTAAGCAGCTTCACCGAGGTCTTTCATTGAAAAACTCTTATTCAAGTATCCCTTTATGCTATCCAGAATTCTATATCATTTCCGATCAGCAATATGTCATCCACATATAATATCGTAAATGCTACAGAGCTCCCACTCACTTTCTTGTAAATACAAAGCTCCAAAAGTCTCAGATAAACCCAAATGCTTTGATCACACTATCAAAGCGCTTATTCCAACTCCGAGATGCTTGCACCAGTCCATATATGGATCGCTGAGCTTGCACACTTTGTTAGCTCCCTTGGATCGATAAAACCTTCCGTTGCATCATATACAACTCTTCTTCCGTAAATCCATTCAGAATGCGCTTTACATCCATTTGCCAAATTTCATAATCATAAAATGCGCAATTGCTAACATGATTCGGACGGACTTAAGCATCGCCACGGGTGAGAAGGTCTCATCGTAGTCAATCCCTTGAACTTGTCGAAACCTTTTATGCATAAGTCGAGCTTTATAGACAAGAATATTACCGCCACCCGCCTTCTTCTTGAAGATCCACTTGTTTTCTATTGCTTGCCTACCTCGGCAAGTCAACCAAAGTCCATACTTTGTTTTCATACATGGATCCCATCTCGATTTCATGGCCTCAAGCCATTTTATGGAATCTGGCTCACCATCGCTTCTTCATAGTTCGAGGTTCATCATGATCTAGTAGCATGACTTCCGTAACAGGATTACCGCATCACTCAAAAGCGGATCTTACTCGTTGATCTACGAGGTTCTCAGAGTAACTTGATCTCAAGTTTCATGATCAACATCATCAACTTCCTCACTACTTGGTGTAGGTGTCTCGTAAACCGGTTTCGCGATTTAACTACTTTCAAGTAAGGGAGAAGGTACTATTACCTCATCAAGTTCCACTTTCCTCCCACTCACTTCTTTCGAGAGAAACTCTTTCTAGAAAGGATCCATTCTAGCAACGAATGTCTTGCCTTCGGATCTGTGATAGAAGGTGTACCCAACTGCCTCCTTTGGGTATCCTATGAAGACACATTCGATTTGGGTTCGAGCTATCAGTTGAAGCTTTTTCACATAAGCATCGATCCCCAAACTTTAAGAAACGACAACTTTGGTTTCTTGCCAAACCATAGTTCATAAGGTGTCGCCTCAACGGATTTCGACGGTGTTCTATTCAAGGTGAATGCGGCCGCCTCTAGAGCATAACCCCAAAACGATAGCGTAAATCAGAAGAGACATCATAGATCGCACTCATATCTAGTAAAGTACGACACGACGCTCGACACACCATTACGCTGTGGTGTTCCGGTATGGAGTTGCTAAACTATTCCGCATTGTTTCAAATGTAGACCAAACTCAGAACTCAAATATTCACCTCCACGATCGATCAGAAACTTAATTTTCTTGTTACGATGATTTTCAACTTCACTCAAATTCTTTGAACTTTTCAAACGTTTCAGACTTATGTTTCATTAAGTAGATATACCCATATCCGCTTAAGTCATCCGTGAAGGTGAGAAAATAACGATATCCGCCACGAGCCTCAACATTCATCGGACCACATACATCCAGTATGTATGATTTCCAACAAATCTGTTTTCTCCATAGTACCGAGAACGGTGTTCTAGTCATCTTGCCCATGAGGCACGGTTCGAAGTGCCAAGTGATTCATAATCAAGTGACTCCAAAAGTCCATCAAGATGGAGTTTCTTCATGCGCTTTACATCGATATGACCTAAACGGCAAGGCACAAATAAGTTGCACTATCATTATCAACTCTGATCTTTTGGTTTCAACATTATGAATATGTGTATCACTACTATCGAGATTCATCAAAATAGACCATTCTCAAGGGTGCATGACCATAAAAGATATTACTCATATAAATAGAACAACCATTATTCTCTCGATTTAATGAATAACCGCCTCGCATCAAACAAGATCCAGATATAATGTTCATGCTCAACGCAGCACCAAATAACAATTATTTAGGTCTAAAACTAATCCCAAGGTAGATGTAGAGGTAGCGTACGATCGCGATCACATCGACTTTGGAACCATTTCCCACGCCAAGATCGCCACCTCGCCCTTGCCGTAGTTCGCTTAATCAGTAGTCCCTGCTTCGAGTTGCAAATATTAGCAATGTAACCAGATCAAATACCCAAAAGCTACTACGAGCTCTAGTAAGGTACACATCAATAACATGTATATCACATATACCTTTGTTCACCTTGCCATCCTTCTTATCCGCCAAATACTTGGGGCAGTTCCGCTCCAAAGGACTACCTGCTGGCAGAGAAGCACTCGGCCAGTGTTTAGGGCCGACTTGGGTTTTTCTCCCGAGCAAAGAACTTGCTTGCTGTTCTTCTTGAGATTCCCTTCTTCTTCCCTTTGCCTTTCTTCTTGAAACTAGTGGTCTTATTGACCATCAACACTTGATGCTCCTTCTGATTTCTACCTCCGCAGCCTTTAGCATTGCGTAAGAGCCTGTATAGTCTTTACTAACCCTTGCATATTATAGTTCATCACGAAGCCTTTGTAGCTTGGTGGCAGTGATTGAAGAATTCACAATGACACAATCATCCGGAAGATTAACTCCCAATTGTGTCAAGTGATTGTAGTACCCGCACATTCTCGAGTATATGCTCACTAATGTAACTATTCTCCTCCATCTTGCAGCTATAGAACTTATTGAGACTTCATATCTCTCAATCCGCATTCTGTTGAATATTAACTTCAACTCCTCGAACATCTCATATGCTCCATGACGCTCAAAACGCCGCTGAAGTCCCGGTTCTAAGCCGTAGCATGGCACATCGAACTATAGAGTAGTCATCAGCTTTGCTCGCCAGACGCTCATAACATCCGCAGCTGCATTAGAAGAGTTCTGCACCTAGCGGTGCATCCAGACGAACTCTTCAGGCAGCAATGAGGATGATCTCGTTACGGACCCAAATCCGTAATTGCTACCATCATCTTTCAACTTTGCTTTCAAGGAACGATTAAAATTCAACGAACAACAAAGACGAGCCATCTATCTACAATCAAACATAAACAAGCAAGATACTATCAGTACTAAGTTCATGATAAATTTAAGTTCAATTAATCATATTACTTAAGAACTCCCACTTAGAAAGACATCTCTAGTCATCTAAGTGATCACGTGATCCAAATCAACTAAACCATAACCGATCATCACGTGAAATGGAGTAGTTTTCAATGGTGAACATCTTATGTTGATCATATCTACTATATGATTCACGCCGACCTTTCGGTCTCCGTGTTCCGAGGCCATATCTCGCATATGCTAGGCTCGCCAAGTATAACCCGAGTATTCTGCGGTGCAAAACTGGCTTGCACCCGCTAGATGGACGAGAGCTTATCACACCCGATCATCACGCGGTGTCCGGGCACGATTTAACTTTGGCAACGGTGCATACTGGGAGAACACTTTGATAATTTAGTGAGAGATCATCTTATAATGCTACCGCAATCAAAGCAAGATAAGATGCATAAAAGGATAAACATCACATGCAAATCAATATAAGTGATATGATATGGTCATCATCATCTTGTGCTTCATGATCTCCATCTTGCAGCACCACCATGATCACCATCGCCACCGCGCGACACCTTGATCTCCATCGCAGCATCGTTGTCGCCTCGCCAAACTTATGCTTTACGACTATCGCTACCGCTTAGTGATAAAGTAAAGCATTACAGGCTGCATTGCATTGCATACAATAAAGCGACAACCATATGGCTCCCGCCAGCTGCCGATAACTTCGTTACAAAACATGATCATCTCATACAATAAAATATAGCATCACGCCTTGACCATATCACATCACAACATGCCCTGCAAAAACAAGTTAGACGCCCTCTACTTTGTTGTTGCAAATTTTACGTGGCTGCTACGGGCTTAAGCAAGAACCAGCCTCACCCACGATCAAAACCACAACGATATTTCACAAATAGACTCCGCTTTAACCTTCTCAAGGACCGGCGAGCCACACTCGGTTCAACTAAAGTGAGAGAGACAGCACCCACCAGTCACCTTTAAGCAACGAGTGCTCAGAGCGGTGAAACCAGTCTCGCAGAAGCGCACGCTGAATGTCGGTCCGGGCCGCTTCATCTCACAATACCGCTGAACCAAAGTATGACATGCTGGTAGGTAGTATGACTTGTATCGCCCACAACTCACTTGTGTTCTACTCTGCAAAACATCAAACCATAGAAAAACCTAGGCTCGATGCCACTGCTGGGGAACGAGTAATTTCAAAAATTTCCTACGCACACGCAAGATCATGGTGATGTATAGCAACGAGAGGGAGAGTGTTGTCTACGCACCCTTGAGACCCGGCGAAGCGATCACAACGTAGAGGAAGTAGTCGACGCTCTCCTCGCGATCCGACCGATCCCGGCCCACATTCGACGCCTGAAGTTCTTGACACACGACAGCTCGATGACGCCCCTCAGATCCGATCCAGCCGAGTGTCGAGGAGAGTTCCACAAGACGACGGCGGCAGGACGATCTTGATGTTTCACTCGCAGCAGGCTTCGCTTAAGCTTCATGACGGATAACCGAGGTGGAATATGGTGGAGGGGGCACCGACACGGCTAAGGAACGATCTCACGATCAACTTGTGTGTTCTAAGGTGCCCCCTGCCTCAGATATAAAGGAGCAGGGGGGAGGGGGCCGCGCCAAGGAGGGCGCTGCCAGGAGTCCTACTCCTCCGGAGTAGGATTCCCCAATCCTAGTTGGACTAGGATTCCTGAGGGGGAAAGAGAGAGAGGGGGCGCCCCTCTCCTAGTCCTAGTAGGACTAGGGAAGGGGAGGCGCGCCACCCTTGGGCTGCCCCTCCTCCTTTCCACTAAGGCCCATCGAGGCCCATTTACCTCCCGGGGTTCCAGAACCTCCCTGATTCTAAGAATTCCCGCCGCCGAACCATTCCAACTCCAAACATAGGCTTCCAATATATCAATCTTTATGTCTCGACCATTCCGAGACTCTCGCCATGTCCGTGATCACATCCGGACTCAACTCCTTCGTACATCAAAATACATAAACTCATAATAACCGCCATCGAAACCTTGCTGCATGGACCTCTACGGTTCGAGAACAATGTAGACATGACCTAGAACTATTCACGGTCAATAACCAACAGCGGACCTGATGCCCATATTGGTTCCTACATATTCTACGAAGATCTTTATCGGTCGATCGCATAACAACATACGTTGTTCCCTTTGTCATCGGTATGTTACTTGCCCGAGATTCGATCGCCGGTATCCAATACCTAGTTCAATCTCGCTACGCAAGTCTCTTTACTCGCTCCGTAATACATCATCTCACAACTAACTCATTAGTTGTAGTGCTTGCAAGGCTTCAAAGGATGTGCATTACCGAGAGGGCCCAGAGATACCTCTCCGACAATCGGAGTGACAAAACCTAATCTCAAATACGCCAACCCAACATCTGCCTTTGGAGACACCTCGTAGTACTCTTTATAATCACCCAGCACGCCAGACGCTTGGTAGCACCCAAAGTGTTCCTCCGTAAACGGAGTTGCATAATCTCATAGTTACAGAACATGTATATGTCATGGATAAAAGCAGAGCAACATACTAAACGATCGTGGTGCTAAGCTAATGGAATGGGTCATGTCAATCGATCATTCTACTAATGATGTGACCTTGTTAATCAAATAACAACTCCTTGTTCATGGTCGAAACATAACCATCTTTGATTAACAAGCTAGTCTAGTAGAGGCATACTAGTGACATGTTGTTTTGTCTATGCATTCACACATGTATCATGTTTCCGTTAATACAATTCTAGCATGAATGATAAACATTTATCATGAAATAAGGAAATAAATAATAACTTTATTATTGCCTCTAGGGCATATTTCCTTCAAAGGCCATTGCGGCCGATGACGAGCACCTCCGCGACGGCGCTTCCGCCGCCTCCCTCGCATTTCTGAAGCGGCTCGCCGGAAACCACCACGCTAGGGGAAGGCATCAAGCGATACGAAGCGCCGAAAGCGACCAAAGATTGGTCGAGGAGTTTATTGACTCTGGCAAGTCTGACGGGCGGCTCACGGCCGATTGGTTGGTCATGAGTACCGCGAAGGTTTCGGGGCCACCTCGCCGGTGCTCGGCGCAGTTGCCGGAGGGCGACCCTCACCGATGAGTTCGCGAGGTCGTCACCGCGCAGACGTTTCGGTCAGCCGCTACAACAAGGCCGATGGGTAACCACCGCGAGCCGGGCCGATCAAGGCCGCTTAGAGTGAAGGGTTCCCGCCCGCACAGATTTCCGACGACGTGTGCACTCCGCCCCATGGTGGGCGCCAAAATGTCGGGGTTGATGCGCATATATGCCAACGGTGTTTATCATGGTGGGGCGAACGCCGCCGCTGTGCCCGGAAGCGGGATGAGTAATAAGACATGCACGCCGCGGATCTACCTGTACTGGGTTTCTCTCGAGGAGATAATACCCCTACCGCTTCTATGGGGTTCTGCCGATCACTATGGGGTGATAGCACAATGGTGTCTTTAGGCCGTGGTGGAAAGGGTGAAGAGCAAGGCTAGCTCTTCCTCTTGCTATGTCTAAAAACCATCTGTGGTCGTAACCCCTTGTATGGTGTCGTGGGTTTATAGGCCCACTTCGGGGTACAGGTAATCACTGGCATGGCCCCATCGCCGCCTCTTGCAGCCGCCTTCCGCCGACTGGGCTCACGAATCGGCGGAACCATGATAAAAGGGTAAGATCAGTAGCACTCCCTATGCACGCAGGCTCGGTCATGGGGTCGTGGGCGCTTCACCGCCGTGATCACCGCAGCCACTCCCATCCAATCTGGTTTATACCAGGGCCTCAGCGAAGCCGCCGACTGGAGGCCACCGCGGGGTCGCCTCCACTTCCTACCGGGTTCTTCTTTATCTCATCGACGGCGGGCCGGGCGATCTTCGGCCGCACGCGACTGCCAGCTGGTAAGACAGCGTCTGTGCATCGTGGTCGGTTGCGGGAGGCATGGCACAAAGGCCGCCACCGAGATTCTCGTGATGCGGTCCATCAGAATATGCCTTCCTTCCCCAGGGTCTGAGGGACAACCACGACGGGCTGTACCAAAGATTGGTCCTCGTGGAAGATTATGGCCGACCTCGTGAGTCGGCCTCCGGAGGTCGCAGGCCCGTAGTCGTGGTTTGGCCTGTAGTCGCCCTGGGACTCTTGTTCAAGGTCGCCACTGACTCGCCTTCTCGAAGGTCGCTCACGAGACTCCTGGCCTCCCGGTCGCCATTTGAGGCCCGCCTTCGGTCGCCCCCTCCGGGACTCGGCCTCTCGAAGGTCGCGGCTGCTGACCGGCCGAGGGCGCGCCCGCCTGGATGTTCTGAAGATCTTAACCTGGCCTTACCCATACCCATTACTCCGGCTACTTTTTCTCGGTTAGAATTAATTTATGTAACTTTTGTTCATTAGCTCGCTTTTAATGAACGTAATTCGCTCATATTCTCCTCATAGCGCATATCTGCCCAATAGCTTTTCTGATTTATTTTTCATTAGGGACCTATTCATTATTTTATCGCAGATTAGCCCCCTCGATTCTTAAGCCTCGCAACTTTTTAACCGTTAGTCGGAATCTATGAAACCAACGCCAAAATTCATCTCAGCCCTCTTTTCTGGTTAATCAACTTGAAAAGGTTTTGACAATTTAAAATTTGGTTTCATGCAGATTGTTTTCGAACTTTCACCGTAGGTTTGAGTTTTCAGAGTTCGATTCGACCGATTCTTTTTGCAAATCAAGCCTTCATTGAACTTTCAAGTTGGATATTCTTATTTGAGTTTTATCCAAAGTATGTATGCTATTGTTTGTTTTATGAGCAGAAATCCTCCGCAGCATAGCTGCGTTACTTCACGTATCTTCTAGGATTTGCGTATCGATTTCGCTAAAGGCAATTTAATATCTCTTTGATCATATCTTTATTACCTAATTCTTTATGCATTAGTTCCAACTTTAACATTGCATGGTTAGGATCTGATTAACATGGGTTTGGGTTAACACGAGGTAGAACCTATAATTCTTTTATTATCAAACCTTTGGGAGTTACTTCACATTATGAGATTAGATTGATATGCTGCTATGCTCATAGACGTGATTGGTTGAGTGTATTCATGACAGATGAGAGATTGATAATTAATGGTTAACTTAAGGTACTTAAATACACATCCGGTTGATTGGTTGCAGCACCGGAGAATCCAAAGGTCGTCTAGGATATCCCGGAGCACCCGTAGATCATTCTACGGTTCACCACCTGCCTGGGGCAATATAAGATTATTCTATGCTAGAAACTTCAGATGCAGCCACAAGCTAATATGGGCTCTAGTATGTTGAGTAGGTTGTAATGACCTCTTTCGGGGCAGGGCTAGCGCATGTAATGGGAAAGTAGGCACCGCCCACCTGAGAGGAGAGTTAATGTTTCCTGAAAGTCATGTTCCTGGCCATCCGCTTTCTCAAACATGATGAAGTGCGAGAAATCCAACGAGGAGATCGAGGCTGGGAAAAGTGTGCAAACCTCAGGAGTGTACAACTAATCATGGTTAGACGGGTCCTAGTATGACATCTTGAGTATCCGTTTTGGATTATCATGTCGATCCCATCACTCTAAATTAATTTGTCGACAATTGACATCTTGAATGGGATTGAGTTGGAGGTACCTTCTCAATGTTTAACAACCACCATGATAGTTAAATAAGATATATTCTTTGTTGGGGAAAAATTGCTTTATGCAAAATATTAACCATAGAGCTTCACCAGCCATGTATGCATGTGGTGATAGCATTTACTCGTCTCATTGCTCTTTGTATTACATTGCCAAGATATTCCATGTGTCACCTGCTTCGGCTGCAACATATCATGTTACGCATTTTCGACCAAGAGTAATAAGTAGTCATAATGTTCATTCAACTATGCCATCGGAATTGATGGACTCACTTTATCTTCCAAGCCCATTGTAATTCATTTAGATGGCCTGCCATTATAGTAATAAGTTCTCTTTAAGACATTCATGTAATAAGCGCAGATTAACTCTGTTATAAATCAATACTCAAAAGCGCCTCAAAGATTACCGATGTGGATGACACTGATGTACGTAGAGATTCTGACCGCTTGAGGTCCGGGTCGCTAACGAGCTCTAAGTTTGTGGTACCAACGAACACTATGAAAGTTTCTCCAAACCATCCATAACATATCAAAGACGCTCCACCCACTAATATTGCACGCCAAATCAAAAGTACACTCGATCATCAAATCAGATCACCTCTCAAGAAGTCGCTGATTAATGTGATAATCTTTGAACTCTAAAAAGGTTAGAGTTTCGCAGAGTGTGCCAGTGTTCAAAGGTTCTATTCAGAAAAAAAAATAAAATTGATTTGGCACGGAGGAGATGATGAGTATATTTTTTTTCAATAATGAAAAGTTGGTGGGCCCTTTCTAGATGTGTGATTATGTTATTCCTAATCAACCCACATGAATATAGAAAGGGAAACGATTGTACCCGCGACCGGGTCAAAATTGGCGCCGGTCACGCAGGCCACGCGATACGATATTCAGTAGGGCCCCATCCACCGCCTGCCCTCATCTTATCTTCAGAGTCTCAAACGACCATCCCATGACACTCCCATTTCATCCGCCTGTAGCTCGCCCACCTCATCTCGCATGCCGCCGGGATTCTTTCACACCGGGCGACGCTGACGCCGCCAACCATGGCCACTACTCACCTTCGCTTTCTTCTATCTTCGCCATGGCTGTCCACCAAACGCCACCGCAGTTAAAGTCATGTCATGCCACGGTGTCCAGAGGCCGAGACAACGCCGCAACTCCCCAACAGACCACGCCGACGCAGGCAAGGTAAAACCACGTGGCAAAACATTGAATCATGGCGAGATGTCGAACCGTGTCCACCAAAGGTTGAACCGACGCGACCTCTCACCATGATGGTTTTCTCGTTGAATACATATTTTGTTATTACGGAAACAACCATTTTTTTTGCTACCACCGGTTGTTTTTTTCATATGGAACTAGTATCCATTCTTGCTTCCACCGCTCTGTTTTCATTGAAATAACATTTTTGCTACCACCAGATTCGAAAGGTCGAACCAGCGCCTAGTTTTGCTACAACCGCATTTTTGAGTTTTATTGAACCGCGAACCACTCCCCGGCCATGTCCAATGTGATAATGTCATACCAACAGCAGCACAACCGCAATCGGAAGCTACATCCGTTAACATTTTGCTACAATGGCGTCGACGGCAAGTGGCGAGTCTTTTTTGCTCAACCGACATCGCTTGCTACAACCCACTAACTTTACCAACCTCGGGAATAGTATTTTCTTCGAGGGGCGCATGAGGTGTTTAGCCGATGACCGCCGCCACCGAAGCTGCGTGCTGCCTTGAGCTGCGAATGCCGCCACGAGGAGTCGACTCAGGGCGCAGTATGCGCGAGCCCAGCAACATGAGACGCGGGCGGCGAGGGAGGTGACCGGCGGCGTAACAAAGAGCGCCTGGTATAGAGCAACGTGTCTGGACGGCGAGGGTGGTAACCGCCGCATAACAGCGTTGCCAGCCGAGGATCTGCTGTCGTCATCCATGGCGTGATGGGGATTTGTTTTCAGAGAAGAAGAAGGCGAGGGTAGATGAAGGAGATCGTGGCCCAAAAGGCTTCAATCAGATAAGTCTGGATGCGACGCCAAAAGTTTAGGGTCAAGACCGACGCAAATAAGTGCCCAGATAGAAAAGTTTTCGCGCTGGCTGCTATTTACTATATTGGTGCTAGAGGAGCATGTTGCCAATTCATTTTTCCCATGAGGGTGTACGGTACTCTTTATAGACTAGTTGTTGCCGATTGATTTGAGATATCGCTGACTCGGTCAAAATCATGAACTAAATCTAAAATTGGACACTTCAATAAAAATTGTTCATGTAGTCAAAATTATAAACCAGACCTAAATTGAACATCTCAATTGAGTGAAAATCATGAATTAATATAACCATCATCGACTCCAACCAAATTGTGAACCAGATCCCAAATTAAACACCCTCATTTGAATGAAAAATCATTAAGTCAAAATAATCTTTAATAGAAATCATTAAAGTTAAATCGTGAACAAAAATCAAAATCAAGCTGAACCCAGCCAACATTGTGAACCAACCAAATTGAACACTTCAATTGAATAAGAGAGCTCCAAAATTAGGGGCATAGTGTATTTATTAATAGAAGTTTGTCATGTTTTGCTACGCAGTTGGTGCTATTGGATATTCATAATTTTTCTACTCCTCTATCTCAAAAATATAGGGTGTATTTTTTAATCAAACATCTTAAGTTTGATAAATTTTGTAGAGAAATATATCAATATCCATAATATCAAATCGATATCATTAGATAGTCATGAATGGATTTTATATTTTATTCATTTAGTACTGTCATTGTTGAGAAAATTGATAATCGGTAGCTGTTCGGTTGGGATGTAGAGCATTAATAGGCTAATCCTATTAATTGCTGCCCGACTGCTTCATCTGCCCGGAGCAATCTCTAGCTCGGCGGACTACGGGTACACCTGCATGTCCTGGGGGACCAAGGAAGATGTCCCCGATTTCACGGAGGAAATCGACGAGCCTGATTCCTATTTGTCAAGGTTGCTGCCAGCGCTCATGATGTACTGGGTGGTGTTCTCAACTAAGGGTATCTTCTTGTCTCTTTCGTCGGTTTCACGATCCTTCGCCTGACCTTGGGGTCTGGCGACACCTGCTTTCCAGCCATCGCCACTTTACACGGGTCAAGGAGCCGCCGCCGGGCGCGGTCACTGCCAGACTCGCCAGCCGACGCTTCTCGTCAGAAAGCGGACGTGCATTTCAGTCGGCTGCAACGGTCAGATCCCTTGAAGTTTGCAGATCATCTTGAGATAGTATGAGGGAACCGCCATGAACTTTGGCCAGTCAGGGCCCAGTGAGCGCAGGTATTTGCTCGAAGTTCACCACCTCAACCAGAGATCGGTTCTCATGAAGGATTTTGTTCTGGAAGATATGTTTTATCAGATCTGCCGATCGGGCGAAGCAGGAGGAGAGGCCGGTATCATCCTGAACACGCAGCGTCGTCGCAGCGCCTCCTACCGACCTCGAAGCCCACAGTATCCTTTAGGCCGATGTTTATGCCGGCCTCGGCCTATCGACCGCGCAGAAGCGGGCGTTCGCTTGCTGGGCTGCGCTGCTCAAGAACCGCGGCGTAGAGCCCGACTCGGCATCACCTCTCGTGATCCGCCCGACCCAGCTGATAGGCTTTGACCCGCGGCCGAACCAGGGATTTCACGCCACCGCTAAGTAACTTCTTGCTGTCAGGCTGGCGTCATTGCCACGGCCATCTATCGATCGTGAACACTACGAGATGCCTGTGCTCTTCCCTCGAACTCATCTTGGACCGCTACCGACCGGGCCTGGCGCTACTGCCGCGGAGGCGGCGGAGGCGGGCGGGCGTCTCCGCAGCGGCGGAGGGCGCAGGCCGCCTCCTTGGCGATCCCGACGAGCCGGTACTTTCGTGGTATGGTTCGACGGCCGCGCCGCCGTGAAACTTCTGCGGCACCATTCAGAGTCTGTTCATAGAGAAAGCCGCAGCCGCTTGACTGCCGCCTTTTCTCGCCGCTGGGCTTCGAGGCTACGCCTTCCGGGCTGCCGGTCTTCATCGCCGCACCTCGCCGCCGCTGAAGTCGGGTCGGGGCTTACGCTGTTGACGCTTCTCCGTTGTCGCTGGCCGAGCTGGCTCGCCCGCCGCGCGCCCTGAGCCTGGGGAATCACCTTGCTACCAAGGCGGACTTGGATCTCCGCCTTTCAGAGGAGAGCGCCGCCGCGGGCGCACGGTTCGCTGGGCGACTAAAGGTACTGCCGAGGGTTTCGCCTGCCGCCGCAGGAGTTGGTGCTGAGGAGGGAAGCTCGCACCGGCCGTAAGTACCGATGGCTCGCGATTCGTGGCACGCCAGGAGTTTCGGAGTCACTTCAGCGTGAGATAGTCGCATCGATTTCGTATTTTGCACGCATGGGAGAAGCCGCGCGGCCGAGAGGCTGCTGTACGCGGCAGAATTTATGTAACAAAGCTTTGCAAGCTTCACCCAGCTGTTGATACGCGGGCTTCGTTGTTCAGAAGCCACGCCCGGCCGTGTCTGGAGCATGAGGGGTATATACTTGACGGCAACTGCTTGTCGCCATTGCCGGCGTCGACAGCCGGTGAGTAGTCTATCGCCAATCTTCCGCTTCATGGAGCGGTATTTGGGCGCAGTCTCGGTGAGCGTGTGGAACCTTTGGGAAGGGTCGCCTTCGGGCATGGGGCCCGGCTAAAGGCGGACCCAGTTCTGTATGTGGTGTTGGGGAACGAGTAATTTCAAAATTTTCCTACGCACACGCAAGATCATGGTGATGTATAGCAACGAGAGGGAGAGTGTTGTCCACGCACCTGTGAGACCAAGCGAAGCGATCACAACGTGAGAGGAAGTAGTCAGACGCTCTCCTCACGATCCGACCGATCCCGCGCCACATTCGGACGCCCAGTTCTTGACACACGACAGTTTCGATGACGCCCTCGACTCGATCCAGCCAGTGTCGAGGGAGAGTTTCACAAGACGACGGGCGCAGGACGATCTTGATGTTTCATCACCGCAGGGTTTTTAAGCTTTCATGACGGATAATCCGAGGTGGAATATGGTGGAGGGGGCACCGCACACGGCTAAGGAACGATCTAACGATCAACTTGTGTGTTCTAAGGTGCCCCTGCCCCTCAGATATAAAAGGAGCCAAGGGGGAGGGGGGTCATGCCAAGGGAGGCGCAGGAGTCCTACTCCTCCTCGAGTAGGATTCTCCAATCCTAGTTGAACTAGGATTCCTGAGGGGGAAAGAGAGAGGGGCTGCCCTTCTCCTAGTCCTAGTAGGACTAGGGAAGGGGGAGGCGCCACGCCACCCTTGGGCTGCCCCTTCTCCTTTCCACCAAGGCCCATCGAGGCCCATTTACCTCCCTGGGTTCCAGAACCTCCCAGATTCCCAGAATTCGCTTTTCACCCGAACCATTCCAACTCCAAACATAGGCTTCCATATATCAATCTTATGTCTCGACCATTCCGAGACTCTCATGTCCGTGATCACATCCGGACTCAACTCCTTCGTACATCAAAATACATAAACTCATAATAACCACATCGAAACCTTGCTGCATGGACTCTACGGTTCGAGAACAATGTAGACATGACCTAGAACTATTCACGGTCAATAACCAACAGCGGGACCTGATGCCCATATTGGTTCCTTACATATTCTACTTAAGATCTTTATCGGTCGATCAAGATAACAACATACGTTGTTCCTTTGTCATCAGATATGTTATTTGCCCGAGATTCGATCGCTTGGTATCCAATACCTAGTTCAATCTCGCACGCAAGTCTCTTACTCGCGTCAGAATACATCATCTCACAACTAACTCATTAGTTGTAGTGCTTGCAAGGCTTCAGTGATGTGCATTACCGAGAGGGCTCAGATACCTCTCCGACAATCGGAGTGACAAAACCTAATCTCAAATACGCCAACCCAACATCCTGCCTTTGGAGACACCTCAGTACTCTTATAATCACCCAGTTACGCTGTGACGTGGTAGCACCCAAAGTGTTCCTCCGTAAACGGAGTTGATAATCTCATAGTTACGTGAACATGTATATGTCATGGATAAAAGCAGAGCAACATACTAAACGATCGTGGTGCTGCTAAGGGAATGGGTCATGTCAATCGATCATTCTACTAATGATGTGACCTTGTTAATCAAATAACAACTCCTTTGTTCATGGTTAGAAACATAACCATCTTTGATTAACAAGCTAGTCTAGTAGAGGCATACTAGTGACATCTTGTTTTGTCTATGCATTCACACATGTATCATGTTTCCTTAATACAATTCTAGCATGAATGATAAACATTTATCATGAAATAAGGAAATAAATAATAACTTTATTATTGCCTCTAGGCATATTTCCTTCAGTCTCCCACTTGCACTAGAGTCAATAATCTAGATTACATAGTAATGATTCTAACACCCATGGAGTCTTGGTGTCGATCATGTTTTGCTCGTGGAAGAGGCTTAGTCAACGGTCCGCAACATTCAGATCCGTATGTATCTTGCAAATCTCTATGTCTCCCCCGACTAAGTCCCGGATGGAATTGAAGCGCCTCTTGATGTGCTTGGTCCTCTTGTGAAATCTGGATTCCTTGCTAAGGCAATTGCTCCAGATTGTCACGTGAAGATTTTCATTGGACCCGATGCACTAGGTATGACACCTAGATCGGATATGAACCCTTCATCCGCACCTTCATTAGCTGCTCCCAGCTGCTATGTATTCCGCTTCACATGTAGATCCCGCCACGACGCTTTGTTTAGAACTCGCACCAACCGACATCCTCCGCTTAGTGTAAATACGATCCGTCTTGCATTTAGAATCGTTCGGATCGTGTCAAAGCTTGCATCAACGTAACTGCCATTTGATGAGCTCTTTGTCACCCATATACGAGAAACATATCCTTAGTCCTTTCGTGTATTTCAGATGTTCTTGACCATGTCCAGTTGATCCACTCCGGATTACTTTGGTACTCTCCTGCTAGGCTTATAGCAAGGCACACATCAAGTCCTGTACACAGATTGCATACATGATAGAGCCTATGGTCAAGCATAGGAACATCTTTCATTTTCTCTCTATCTTCGCAGTGGTCGGGCATTGAGTCCTGACTCAACTTCACACCTTGTAACACGTGCAAGAACCCTTTCTTGCTTGATCCATTTTGAACTTCTTCAAAACTTTGTCAAGGTATGTGCTTTGTGAAAGTCCAATTAGCCGCTTGATCTATCTCTATAGATCTTAATGCCCAATATGTAAGCAGCTTCACCGAGGTCTTTCATTGAAAAACTCTTATTCAAGTATCCCTTTATGCTATCCAGAATTCTATATCATTTCGATCAGCAATATGTCATCCACATATAATATCGAAATGCTACAGAGCTCCCACTCACTTTCTTGTAAATACAAAGCTTCCAAAAGTCAGACAAACCCAAATGCTTTGATCACACTATCAAAGCGCTTATTCCAACTCCGAGATGCTTGCACCAGTCCATAGATGGATCGCTGAGCTTGCACACTTTGTTAGCTCCTTTGGATCGATAAAACCTTCGTTGCATCATATACAACTCTTCTTCCGTAAATCCATTCAGAATGCAGTTTTACATCCATTTGCCAAATTTCATAATCATAAAATGCGCAATTGCTAACATGATTCGGACGATTTAAGCATCGCCACGGTGAGAAGGTCTCATCGTAGTCAATCCCTTGAACTTGTCGAAACCTTTATGCATAAGTCGAGCTTTATAGACAAAAGAATATTACCGCCGCCAACCTTTCTTCTTGAAGATCCACTTGTTTTCTATTGCTTGCTCACCTTCTGCAAGTCAACCAAAGTCCATACTTTGTTTTCATACATGGATCCCATCTCGATTTCATGGCCTCAAGCCATTTTATGAATCTGGCTCACCATCGCTTCTTCATAGTTCGTGAGGTTCATCATGATCTAGTAGCATGACTTCCAAGTAACAGGATTACCGCATCACTCGCGCGGATCTTACTCGTTGATCACGAGGTTCTCAGAGAACTTGATCTGAAGTTTCATGATCAACATCATCAACTTCCTCACTACTTGGTGTAGGTGTCTCGTAAACCGGTTTCTCGCGATTTAACTACTTTCAAGTAAGGGAGAAGGTACTATTACCTCATCAAGTTCCACTTTCCTCCCACTCACTTCTTTCGAGAGAAACTCCTTCTCTAGAAAGGATCCATTCTTAGCAACAAATGTCTTGCCTTCGGATCTGTGGATAGAAGGTGTACCCAACTGCTCTTTTGGGTATCCTATGAAGACACATTCTCCGATTTGGGTTCGAGCTTATCAGGTTGAAGCTTTTTCACATAAGCATCGCATCCCCAAACTTTAAGAAACGACAACTTTGGTTTCTTGCCAAACCATAGTTCATAAGGTGTCGCCTCAACGGATTTTGACGGTGTTCTATTCAGGTGAATGCGGCCGTCTCTAGAGCATAACCCCAAAACGATAGCGTAAATCTGAAGAGACATCATAGATCGCACCATATCTAGTAAAGTACGACACGACGCTCGACACACCATTATATTACTGGTGTTCCGTGGCGTGAGTTGCTAAACTATTCCGCATTGTTTCAAATGTAGACCAAACTCAGAACTCAAATATTCACCTCCACGATCGATCGTAGAAACTTAATTTTCTTGTTACGATGATTTTCAACTTCACTCAAATTCTTTGAACTTTTCAAACGCTTTCAGACTTATGTTTCATTAAGTAGATATACCCATATCTCGCTTAAGTCATCTCGTGAAGGTGAGAAAATAACGATATCCGCCATTTAGCCTCAACATTCATCGGACCACATACATCCGTATGTATGATTTCCAACAAATCTGTTGCTCTTCCATAGTACCGAGAACGGTGTTCTAGTCATCTTGCCCATGAGGCACGGTTCAAGTGCCAAGTGATTCATAATCAAGTGACTCCAAAAGTCCATCAAGATGGAGTTTCTTCATGCGCTTTATAACCGATATGACCTAAACGGCAAGCAACAAATAAGTTGCACTATCATTATCAACTCGCATCTTTGGTTTCAACATTATGAATATGTGTATCACTACTATCGAGATTCATCAAAATAGACCACTCAAGGGTGCATGACCAAAAAGATATTACTCATATAAATAGAACAACCATTATTCTCTCGATTTAATGAATAACCGCCTCGCATCAAACAAGATCCAGATATAATGTTCATGCTCAACGCAGCACCAAATAACAATTATTTAGGTCTAAAACTAATCCTCAAGGTAGATGTAGAGGTAGCGGTCGATCATGCGATCACATCGACTTTGGAACCATTTCCACGCCGCATCGTCACCTCGCCCTTGCCGTAGTTCGCTTAATCAGAGTCCCCTGCTTCGAGTTGCAAATATTAGCAACAGTAACCAAAGATTAAATAACCAAAAGGCACTTCTAGTAAGGTACACATCAATAACATGTATATCACATATACCTTTGTTCACCTTGCCATCCTTCTTATCCGCCAAATACTTGGGGCAGTTCCGCTCAAAGGACTATCATGCAAGAGAAAGCACTTTTCGCCAGGTTTAGGGCCGATTTGGTTTTTTCTCGAGCAAAGAACTTGCTTGTCGTTTTTCTTGAGATTCCCTTCTTCTTCCTTTGCCTTTCTTCTTGAAACTAGTGGTCTTATTGACCATCAACACTTGATGCTCCTTCTGATTTCTACCTCCGCAGCCTTTAGCATTGCTAAGAGCTCGTATAGTCTTTACTAACCCTTGCATATTATAGTTCATCACGGCCTTTGTAGCTTGGTGTAAGTGATTGAGAATTGGTCAATGACACAATCATCCGGAAGATTAACTCCCAATTGTGTCAAGTGATTGTAGTACCTGCACATTCCTGAGTATATGCTCACTAATGTAACTATTCTCTCCATCTTGCAGCTATAGAACTTATTGAGACTTCATATCTCTCAATCCGGCATTCTGTTGAATATTAACTTCAACTCCCGAACATCTCATATGCTCCATGACGCTCAAAACGCCGTTGAAGTCCTGTTCTAAGCCGTAGCATGGCACATCAACTATAGAGTAGTCATCGCTTTGCTCGCCAGACGCTCACAACATCTCGGCGTTGCTTCAAAGAAGAAGTTCGCTACCTAGCGGTGCATCCAGATCGAGCTCTTCAGGCAGAATGAGGATGATCCTCGTTACGGACCCATTCCGTAATTGCTACCATCATCTTTCAACTTTGCTTTCTCAAGGAACGCATTAAAATTCAATCGGAACAACAAAGACGAGCCATCTATCTACAATCAAACATAAACAAGCAAGATACTATCAGTACTAAGTTCATGATAAATTTAAGTTCAATTAATCATATTACTTAAGAACTCCCACTTAGAAAAACATCTCTAGTCATCTAAGTGATCACGTGATCCAAATCAACTAAACCATAACCGATCATCACGTGAAATGGAGTAGTTTTCAATGGTGAACATCTTATGTTGATCATATTCTACTATATGATTCACGCCGACCTTTCGTCTCCGTGTTCCGAGGCCATATCTGCATATGCTAGGCTCGCCAAGTATAACCCGAGTATTCTGCAGTGCAAAAACTGGCTTGCACCCGTTGTAGATGGACGAGAGCTTATCACACCCGATCATCACGTGGTGTCTGGGCACGATTTAACTTTGGCAACGGTGCATACCGGGAGAACACTTCTTGATAATTTAGTGAGAGATCATCTTATAATGCTACCGCCAATCAAAGCAAGATAAGATGCATAAAAGGATAAACATCACATGCAAATCAATATAAGTGATATGATATGGTCATCATCATCTTGTGCTTCATGATCTCCATCTTGCAAGCACCACCATGATCACCATCGCCACCGCGCGACACCTTGATCTCCATCGTAGCATCGTTGTCGCCTCGCCAAACTTATGCTTCTACGATTATCGCTACCGCTTAGTGATAAAGTAAAGCATTACAGGTGATTGCATTGCATACAATAAAGCGACAACCATATGGCTCCACCAGTTGCCGATAACTTCGTTACAAAACATGATCATCTCATACAATAAAATATAGCATCGCGCTTGACCATATCACATCATTAACATGCCCTGCAAAACAAGTTAGACGCCCTCTACTTTGTTGTTGCAAATTTTACGCGGCTGCTACGGGCTTAAGCAAGAACCAGCCTCACCCACGATCAAAACCACAACGATATTTCACAAATAGACTCGCTTTTAACCTTCTCAAGGACCGGCGTGAGCTACACTCGTTCAACTAAAGTGAGAGAGAGACACCCACCAACACCTTTAAGCAACGAGTGCTCGTGAGCGGTGAAACCAGTCTCGCGAAGCGACGCTGTAATGTCGGTCCGGGCCGCTTCATCTCACAATACCGCTGAACCAAAGTATGACATGCTGGTAGGTAGTATGACTTGTATCGCCCACAACTCACTTGTGTTCTACTCGTGCAAAACATCAAACCATAGAAAAACCTAGGCTCGATGCCACCGTTGGGGAACGAGTAATTTCAAAAATTTTCCTACGCACACGCAAGATCATGGTGATGTATAGCAACGAGAGGAGAGTGTTGTCTACATACCCTGTAGACCCGGCGGAAGCGATCACAACGAGGAAGTAGTCGACGTTCTCCTCGCGATCCGACCGATCCCGGCGCCAAGCATTCGGGCGCTTCGAAGTTCTTGACACACGACAGCTCGATGACGCCCCTCAGACTCCGATCCAGCCGAAAGTGTCGAGGGAGAGTTCCACAAGACGACGGCGCAGGACGATCTTGATGTTTCACTGCCAGGGGCTTCGCTTAAGCTTCATGCACGGTATAACCGAGGTGGAATATGGTGGAGGGGCACCACACGGCTAAGGAACGATCTAAAGATCAACTTGTGTGTCCAGGTGCCCCTGCCCCGTGATATAAAGGAGCAAGGGGAGGGGGCCGGCCAAGGGAGGCGCTGGGAGTCCTACTCCCTCTCGAGTAGGATTCCCCCAATCCTAGTTGGACTAGGATTCCTGAGGGGAAAGAGAGAGAGGGGCGCCCTCTTCTCCTAGTCCTAGTAGGACTAGGGAAGGGGGAGGCGCACCACTCCTTGGGCTGGCCCTTCTCCTTTCCACTAAGGCCCATCGAGGCCCATTTACCTCCGGGGTTCCGAACCTCCTGCATCTGTAGAATTCTGCCGCCCGAACCATTCCAACTCCAAACATAGGCTTCAATATATCAATCTTTATGTCTCGACCATTCCGAGACTCCTCGTCATGTCCGTGATCACATCCGGACTCAACTCCTTCGTACATCAAAATACATAAACTCATAATAACTGCCATCGAAACCTTGCTGCATGGACCCTCACGGTTCGAGAACAATGTAGACATGACCTAGAACTATTCACGGTCAATAACCAACAGCGGACCTCGATGCCCATATTGGTTCCTACATATTCTACGAAGATCTTTATCGGTCGATCAAGATAACAACATACGTTGTTCCTTTGTCATCGGTATGTTACTTCGCCCGAGATTCGATCGTTCAGATCCAATACCTAGTTCAATCTCGTTACTCGCAAGTCTCTTTACTGCTCCAGTAATACATCATCTCACAACTAACTCATTAGTTGTAGTGCTTGCAAGGCTTCAGTGATGTGTATTACCGAGAGGGCCCAGAGATACCTCTCCACAATCGGAGTGACAAAACCTAATCTCAAATACGCCAACCCAACATCCGCCTTTGGAGACACCAGAGTACTCTTTATAATCACCCAGCTTATTGCCAGACGCTTGGTAGCACCCAAAGTGTTCCTCCGTAAACGGAGTTGCATAATCTCATAGTTATAGGAACATGTATAAGTCATGGATAAAAGCAATAGCAACATACTAAACGATCGTGGTGCTAAGCTAATGGAATGGGTCATGTCAATCGATCATTCTACTAATGATGTGACCTTGTTAATCAAATAACAACTCCTTGTTCATGGTTAGAAACATAACCATCTTTGATTAACAAGCTAGTCTAGTAGAGGCATACTAGTGACATCTTGTTTTGTCTATGCATTCACACATGTATCATGTTTCCTGTTAATACAATTCTAGCATGAATGATAAACATTTATCATGAAATAAGGAAATAAATAATAACTTTATTATTGCCTCTAGGGCATATTTCCTTCATTGACTCTGGCAAGTCTGACGGGCGGCTCACGGCCGATTGGTTGGTCATGAGTACCGCGAAGGTTTCGGGGCCACCTCGCCGGTGCTCGGCGCAGTTGCCGGAGGGCGACCCTCACCGATGAGTTCGCGAGGTCGTCACCGCGCAGACGTTTCGGTCAGCCGCTACAACAAGGCCGATGGGTAACCACCGCGAGCCGGGCCGATCAAGGCCGCTTAGAGTGAAGGGTTCCCGCCCGCACAGATTTCCGACGACGTGTGCACTCCGCCCCATGGTGGGCGCCAAAATGTCGGGGTTGATGCGCATATATGCCAACGGTGTTTATCATGGTGGGGCGAACGCCGCCGCTGTGCCCGGAAGCGGGATGAGTAATAAGACATGCACGCCGCGGATCTACCTGTACTGGGTTTCTCTCGAGGAGATAATACCCCTACCGCTTCTATGGGGTTCTGCCGATCACTATGGGGTGATAGCACAATGGTGTCTTTAGGCCGTGGTGGAAAGGGTGAAGAGCAAGGCTAGCTCTTCCTCTTGCTATGTCTAAAAACCATCTGTGGTCGTAACCCCTTGTATGGTGTCGTGGGTTTATAGGCCCACTTCGGGGTACAGGTAATCACTGGCATGGCCCCATCGCCGCCTCTTGCAGCCGCCTTCCGCCGACTGGGCTCACGAATCGGCGGAACCATGATAAAAGGGTAAGATCAGTAGCACTCCCTATGCACGCAGGCTCGGTCATGGGGTCGTGGGCGCTTCACCGCCGTGATCACCGCAGCCACTCCCATCCAATCTGGTTTATACCAGGGCCTCAGCGAAGCCGCCGACTGGAGGCCACCGCGGGGTCGCCTCCACTTCCTACCGGGTTCTTCTTTATCTCATCGACGGCGGGCCGGGCGATCTTCGGCCGCACGCGACTGCCAGCTGGTAAGACAGCGTCTGTGCATCGTGGTCGGTTGCGGGAGGCATGGCACAAAGGCCGCCACCGAGATTCTCGTGATGCGGTCCATCAGAATATGCCTTCCTTCCCCAGGGTCTGAGGGACAACCACGACGGGCTGTACCAAAGATTGGTCCTCGTGGAAGATTATGGCCGACCTCGTGAGTCGGCCTCCGGAGGTCGCAGGCCCGTAGTCGTGGTTTGGCCTGTAGTCGCCCTGGGACTCTTGTTCAAGGTCGCCACTGACTCGCCTTCTCGAAGGTCGCTCACGAGACTCCTGGCCTCCCGGTCGCCATTTGAGGCCCGCCTTCGGTCGCCCCCTCCGGGACTCGGCCTCTCGAAGGTCGCGGCTGCTGACCGGCCGAGGGCGCGCCCGCCTGGATGTTCTGAAGATCTTAACCTGGCCTTACCCATACCCATTACTCCGGCTACTTTTTCTCGGTTAGAATTAATTTATGTAACTTTTGTTCATTAGCTCGCTTTTAATGAACGTAATTCGCTCATATTCTCCTCATAGCGCATATCTGCCCAATAGCTTTTCTGATTTATTTTTCATTAGGGACCTATTCATTATTTTATCGCAGATTAGCCCCCTCGATTCTTAAGCCTCGCAACTTTTTAACCGTTAGTCGGAATCTATGAAACCAACGCCAAAATTCATCTCAGCCCTCTTTTCTGGTTAATCAACTTGAAAAGGTTTTGACAATTTAAAATTTGGTTTCATGCAGATTGTTTTCGAACTTTCACCGTAGGTTTGAGTTTTCAGAGTTCGATTCGACCGATTCTTTTTGCAAATCAAGCCTTCATTGAACTTTCAAGTTGGATATTCTTATTTGAGTTTTATCCAAAGTATGTATGCTATTGTTTGTTTTATGAGCAGAAATCCTCCGCAGCATAGCTGCGTTACTTCACGTATCTTCTAGGATTTGCGTATCGATTTCGCTAAAGGCAATTTAATATCTCTTTGATCATATCTTTATTACCTAATTCTTTATGCATTAGTTCCAACTTTAACATTGCATGGTTAGGATCTGATTAACATGGGTTTGGGTTAACACGAGGTAGAACCTATAATTCTTTTATTATCAAACCTTTGGGAGTTACTTCACATTATGAGATTAGATTGATATGCTGCTATGCTCATAGACGTGATTGGTTGAGTGTATTCATGACAGATGAGAGATTGATAATTAATGGTTAACTTAAGGTACTTAAATACACATCCGGTTGATTGGTTGCAGCACCGGAGAATCCAAAGGTCGTCTAGGATATCCCGGAGCACCCGTAGATCATTCTACGGTTCACCACCTGCCTGGGGCAATATAAGATTATTCTATGCTAGAAACTTCAGATGCAGCCACAAGCTAATATGGGCTCTAGTATGTTGAGTAGGTTGTAATGACCTCTTTCGGGGCAGGGCTAGCGCATGTAATGGGAAAGTAGGCACCGCCCACCTGAGAGGAGAGTTAATGTTTCCTGAAAGTCATGTTCCTGGCCATCCGCTTTCTCAAACATGATGAAGTGCGAGAAATCCAACGAGGAGATCGAGGCTGGGAAAAGTGTGCAAACCTCAGGAGTGTACAACTAATCATGGTTAGACGGGTCCTAGTATGACATCTTGAGTATCCGTTTTGGATTATCATGTCGATCCCATCACTCTAAATTAATTTGTCGACAATTGACATCTTGAATGGGATTGAGTTGGAGGTACCTTCTCAATGTTTAACAACCACCATGATAGTTAAATAAGATATATTCTTTGTTGGGGAAAAATTGCTTTATGCAAAATATTAACCATAGAGCTTCACCAGCCATGTATGCATGTGGTGATAGCATTTACTCGTCTCATTGCTCTTTGTATTACATTGCCAAGATATTCCATGTGTCACCTGCTTCGGCTGCAACATATCATGTTACGCATTTTCGACCAAGAGTAATAAGTAGTCATAATGTTCATTCAACTATGCCATCGGAATTGATGGACTCACTTTATCTTCCAAGCCCATTGTAATTCATTTAGATGGCCTGCCATTATAGTAATAAGTTCTCTTTAAGACATTCATGTAATAAGCGCAGATTAACTCTGTTATAAATCAATACTCAAAAGCGCCTCAAAGATTACCGATGTGGATGACACTGATGTACGTAGAGATTCTGACCGCTTGAGGTCCGGGTCGCTAACGAGCTCTAAGTTTGTGGTACCAACGAACACTATGAAAGTTTCTCCAAACCATCCATAACATATCAAAGACGCTCCACCCACTAATATTGCACGCCAAATCAAAAGTACACTCGATCATCAAATCAGATCACCTCTCAAGAAGTCGCTGATTAATGTGATAATCTTTGAACTCTAAAAAGGTTAGAGTTTCGCAGAGTGTGCCAGTGTTCAAAGGTTCTATTCAGAAAAAAAAATAAAATTGATTTGGCACGGAGGAGATGATGAGTATATTTTTTTTCAATAATGAAAAGTTGGTGGGCCCTTTCTAGATGTGTGATTATGTTATTCCTAATCAACCCACATGAATATAGAAAGGGAAACGATTGTACCCGCGACCGGGTCAAAATTGGCGCCGGTCACGCAGGCCACGCGATACGATATTCAGTAGGGCCCCATCCACCGCCTGCCCTCATCTTATCTTCAGAGTCTCAAACGACCATCCCATGACACTCCCATTTCATCCGCCTGTAGCTCGCCCACCTCATCTCGCATGCCGCCGGGATTCTTTCACACCGGGCGACGCTGACGCCGCCAACCATGGCCACTACTCACCTTCGCTTTCTTCTATCTTCGCCATGGCTGTCCACCAAACGCCACCGCAGTTAAAGTCATGTCATGCCACGGTGTCCAGAGGCCGAGACAACGCCGCAACTCCCCAACAGACCACGCCGACGCAGGCAAGGTAAAACCACGTGGCAAAACATTGAATCATGGCGAGATGTCGAACCGTGTCCACCAAAGGTTGAACCGACGCGACCTCTCACCATGATGGTTTTCTCGTTGAATACATATTTTGTTATTACGGAAACAACCATTTTTTTTGCTACCACCGGTTGTTTTTTTCATATGGAACTAGTATCCATTCTTGCTTCCACCGCTCTGTTTTCATTGAAATAACATTTTTGCTACCACCAGATTCGAAAGGTCGAACCAGCGCCTAGTTTTGCTACAACCGCATTTTTGAGTTTTATTGAACCGCGAACCACTCCCCGGCCATGTCCAATGTGATAATGTCATACCAACAGCAGCACAACCGCAATCGGAAGCTACATCCGTTAACATTTTGCTACAATGGCGTCGACGGCAAGTGGCGAGTCTTTTTTGCTCAACCGACATCGCTTGCTACAACCCACTAACTTTACCAACCTCGGGAATAGTATTTTCTTCGAGGGGCGCATGAGGTGTTTAGCCGATGACCGCCGCCACCGAAGCTGCGTGCTGCCTTGAGCTGCGAATGCCGCCACGAGGAGTCGACTCAGGGCGCAGTATGCGCGAGCCCAGCAACATGAGACGCGGGCGGCGAGGGAGGTGACCGGCGGCGTAACAAAGAGCGCCTGGTATAGAGCAATTGAGGAGGTGCCCTCTCGGCACCGGCCGTAAAATACTCGATGGCCTGCACCTCGTGCGCCCTCGCGGGAGTTTGAAGCTCGCCCGGTAGCGTGAGATAGTCGTGGCGTCGACTCCTCGAGGCCTTACGCGCGCACAAGGAGAGGCTGGCGGCTTGGAGGTCGCTTAAACATGCGTCTTTGGTGAATTTGCGAATGAAGGCTTCGGTGAAGTCGACCCAGCTGTTGATGCTGCGGGGCTTCAAGCTGTTCAGCCACGTCCGGGCCGTGCCCTGGAGCATGAGGGGTACATACTTGACGGCAACTCGCTTGTTGCCATTGGCGATGCTGACAGCCGTGGAGTAGTCTATCAGCCAATCTTCCGGCTTCATGGAGCCGGTGTATTTGGGCGTGTCTCGAGGGAGCGTGAACCCTTTGGGGAAGGGCTCGTCTCTGATGCGGGGCCCGAAGCAAGGCGGACCCAGTTCGTCTTCTTCTTCTAACGCCAAGGATCTGTGGAGTCGGTCGATCCGGTGGCGGGCGTCGTTCTCTCCGACTCCCTCTCGGCGACCAAGGCGATCTCCGAGGGTCGGATGCTCGGCAAAGTGGCGGGGAGACTTCGTCGTTCTCTCCGGCGAGGAGGCGATAATCATCTCACGCTCCACTTTGCTGCAGGCGGCCATCTTGGTCTCGCTTCGATGGAGATGCGAGTCCGACTATGGCTTGCAGCCGGCTCTTTCTCCCTCCTCCCGCGGGCTTCGCCAGTCGGCGTCCGGGAGGTCGCGCCTTGATCTCGGCGAGGGGGTAGTGTTGGGGAACGTAGTAATTTCAAAAATTTTCCTCGCTGCAAGATCATGGTGATGTATAGCAGAGAGGGAGAGTGTTGTCCACATACCCTTGTAGACCCGAGGCGAAGCGATCTAGCGTAGAGAGAAGTAGTCGTCGTTCTCCTCGCGATCCGACCGATCCGGCGCCGTTACTCGGCGCCCCGAGTTCTTGACACACGTACAGCTCGATGGCGTCCCTCGTACTCGATCCAGCCGAGTGTCGAGGAGAGTTCGTCGGCCGACGGCGTGGTGGCGATCTTGATGTTTCACGGCGCGAGGGCTTCGCCTAAGCTTGCGACAGTATAACCGAGGTGGAATATGGTGGAGGGGCACCGCACGGCTGAGAGCGATCTCACGATCAACTTGTGTGTTCCAAGGTGCCCCCTGCCCCGTATATAAAGGAGCAAGGGGAGGGCGGCGGCCAAGGGAGGCGCGCCACAGGAGTCCTACTCCCTCAGGGAGTAGGATTCCCCCAATCCTAGTTGGACTAGGATTCCGGAGGAAAGAGAGAGAGGGGGCGGCCCCTTCTCCTAGTCCTAGTAGGACTAGGGAAGGGGGGCCTTGCGCCCTCCTAGGGCTGCCCTTCTCCTTTCCACTAAGGCCCACGAGGCCCATTTACCTCCGGGGGTTCGGTAACCTCCGGTACTCGATAAATTCCGTTTTACTTGGAACCATTCGAACTCCAAACATAGGCTTCCAATATATCAATCTTTATGTCTCGACCATTCCGAGACTCCTCGTCATGTCCGTGATCACATCCGGGACTCGAACTCCTTGGTACATCAAAATACATAAACTCATAATAAGCATCATGAAACCTTAAGCGTGCGGACCCTACGGTTCGAGAACAATGTAGACATGACCTAGAACCATTCACGGTCAATAACCAACAGCGGGACCTGGATGCCCATATTGGTTCCTACATATTCTCGAAGATCTTTGTCGGTCGGACCGCATAACAACATCGTTGTTCCTTTGTCATCGGTATGTTACTTGCCGAGATTGATCGTCGGTATCAATACCTAGTTCAATCTCGTTACCGGCAAGTCTCTTTACTCGTTCCGTAATACATCATCTCACAACTAACTCATTAGTTGTAGTGCTTACAAGGCTTGATGATGTGCATTACCGAGAGGGCCGAGAGATACCTCTCCAGACTATCGGAGTGACAAAACCTAATCTCGAAATCGCCAACCCAACATCTGCCTTTGGAGACACTGTAGTACTCCTTTATAATCACCCGATTCGTTGTGGCGTTTGGTAGCACCAAAGTGTTCCTCCGTAAGCAGGAGTTGCATAATCTCATAGTTACGAGGAACATGTATAAGTCATGGATAAAAGCGGTAGCAACATACTAAGCGATCGTGTGCTAAGCTAAGGGAATGGGTCATGTCAATCAGATCATTCTACTAATGATGTGACCTCGTTAATCAAATAACAACTCCTTTGTTCATGGTTAGGAAACATAACCATCTTTGATTAACAAGCTAGTCTAGTAGAGGCATACTAGTGACATCTTGTTTTGTCTATGCATTCACACATGTATCATGTTTCCGGTTAATACAATTCTAGCATGAATGATAAACATTTATCATGAAATAAGGAAATAAATAATAACTTTATTATTGCCTCTAGGGCATATTTCCTTGATCTCCCACTTGCACTAGAGTCAATAATCTAGATTACATAGTAATGATTCTAACACCCATGGAGTCTTGGTGCTGATCATGTTTTGCTCGTGGAAGAGGCTTAGTCAGCGAGTGCGCAACATTCGAGATCCGTATGTATCTTGCAAATCTCTATGTCTCGGTCTGGACTAAGTCCGGATGGAATTGAGGCGTCTTTTGATGTGTTTGGTCCTCTTGTGAAATCTGGATTCCTTTGCTAAGGCAATTGCTCGATATTGTCACGAAGATTTTCATTGGACCCGATGCACTAGGTATGACACCTAGATCGGATATGAACTCCTTCATCCGGACTCCTTCATTAGCTGCTTCGAAGCTGCTATGTATTCCGCTTCACATGTAGATCCCGCTTCTGACGCTTTGTTTAGAACTGCACCAACCGATGCTCCTCCGTTTAGTGTAAATCGTATCCGGTCTGCGATTTAGAATCGTCCGGATCGGTGTCAAAGCTTGCATCAGCGTAACCGTTCGATGAGCTCTTTGTCACCTCCATATCTGAAAACATATCCTTAGTCCTTTTCGGTATTTCAGGATGTTCTTGACCGCTGTCCGATGATCCACTCTGGATTACTTTGGTACCTCCTGCTAGGCTTATAGCAAGGCACACATCAGTGCAGTACACAGCATTGCATACATGATAGAGCCTATGGCTGAAGCATAGGAACATCTTTCATCTTCTCTCTATCTTCTGCGTGGTGGGGCATTGAGTCGACTCAACTTCACACCTTGTAACACGGCAAGAACCCTTTCTTTGCTTGATCCATTTGAACTTCTTCAAAACTTTGTCAAGGTATGTGCTTTGTGAAAGTCAATTAAGCGTCTTGATCTATCTCTATAGATCTTGATGCCCAATATGTAAGCAGCTTCACGAGGTCTTTCATTGAAAACTCTTATTCAAGTATCCCTTTATGCTATCCGGAAATTCTATATCATTTCCGATCAGCAATATGTCATCCACATATAAGATCGAAAATGCTCTGAGCTCCACTCACTTTCTTGTAAATCTGAGGCTTCTCCAAAAGTGCTGTACAAACCCAAATGCTTTGATCACACTATCAAGCGTTTATTCCAACTCGAGATGCTTGCACAGTCCATATATGGATCGCTGGAGCTTGCACACTTTGTTAGCTCCTTTGGATCGATAAAACCTTACGGTTGCATCATATACAACTAGAAATCCATTCAGGAATGCAGTCTTTACATCCATTTGCCAAATTTCATAATCATAAAATCGGCAATTGCTAACATGATTGAGACGGACTTAAGCATCGCTTCTGGTGAGAAGGTCTCATCGTAGTCAATCCCTTGAACTTGTCGAAAACCTTTTGCGACAAGTCGAGCTTTAAACGATAACATTACCGTCGTCGGTCTTCTTCTTGAAGATCCACTTGTTTTCTATTGCTTGCCTACCCTCGGGCAAGTCAACCAAAATCCACACTTTGTTTTCATACATGGATCCCATCTCAGATTTCATGGCCTCAAGCCATTTTGCGGAATCTGGGCTCACCATCGCTTCTTCATAGTTCGTAGGTTCATCATGATCTAGTAGCATGACTTCGAGCAGGATTACCGTACCACTCAGTGCGGATCTTACTCTGGTTGATCTCGAGGTTCTGCGGTAACTTGATCTGAAGTTTCATGATCAACATCATCAACTTCCTCACTACTTGGTGTAGGTGTCTCGAAACTGGTTTACTGCGACGAACTACTTTCAAGTAAGGGAGAAGGTACTATTACCTCATCAAGTTCCACTTTCCTCCCACTCACTTCTTTGAGAGAAACTCCTTCTCTAGAAAGGATCCATTCTTAACAGCGAATGTCTTGCCTTCGGATCTGTGATAGAAGGTGTACCCAATGTCTCCTTTGGGTATCCTATGAAGACACATTTCTCCGATTTGGGTTCGAGCTTATCGGGTTGAAGCTTTTCACATAAGCATCGCATCCCCAAACTTTAAGAAACGACAACTTTGGTTTCTTGCTAAACCACAGTTCATAAGGTGTCGTCTCAGCAGTTTCGACGGTGTTCTATTCGATGTGAATCGGCTGTCTCTAGAGCATAACCCCAAAAGCGATAGCGGTAAATCTGTAAGAGACATCATAGATCGTACCATATCTAGTAAAGTGCGATTCGACGTTCGGACACACCATTCTGTTGTGGTGTTCGGGTGGCGTGAGTTGCGAAACTATTCGCATTGTTTCAAATGTAGACCAAACTTCGTAACTCAAATATTCACCTCCACGATCGGATCGTAGAAACTTAATTTTCTTGTTACGATGATTTTCAACTTCACTCTGAAATTCTTTGAACTTTTCAAGCGTTTGGACTTATGTTTCATTAAGTAGATATACCCATATCTGCTTAAGTCATCTGTGAAGGTGAGAAAATAACGATATCCGCCACGAGCCTCAACATTCATCGGACCACATACATACGTATGTATGATTTCCAACAAATCTGTTGCTCTCTCCATAGTACTTAGGAGAGCGGTGTTCTAGTCATCTTGCCCATGAGGCACGGTTACGCAAGTGCCAAGTGATTCATAATCAAGTGACTCCAAAAGTCCATCGGCATGGAGTTTCTTCATGCGCTTTACACCGATATGACCTAAGCGGCGGTGCCACAAATAAGTTGCACTTTCATTATCAACTCTGCATCTTTTGGTTTCAACATTATGAATATGTGTATCACTACTATCGAGATTCATAAGAAATAGACCACTCCTCAAGGGTGCATGACCATAAAAGATATTACTCATATAAATAGAACAACCATTATTCTCGATTTAAATGAATAACCGTCTCGCATCAAACAAGATCCAGATATAATGTTCATGCTCAGCGCAGCACCAAATAACAATTATTTAGGTCTAAAACTAATCCGAAGGTAGATGTAGAGGTAGCGTGCCGACCGCGATCACATCGACTTTGGAACCATTTCCACGCGCGCCGTCACCTCGTCCTTTGCGAGTTAAGCAATCATGTAGTCCTGTTTGAGTTGCAAATATTAGCAGCAGAACCCGGTATCAAATACCAGTGCTCTGCGAGCTCTAGTAAGGTACACATCAATAACATGTATATCACATATACCTTTGTTCACCTTGCCATCCTTCTTATCCGCCAAATACTTGGGGCAGTTCCGCTTCGATGACTAGTGCGCTTGCGGTAGAAGCACTCGATTTCAGGTTTAGGGCCAGACTTGGGTTTCTTCTCTGAGCGACAACTTGCTTGCTGTTCTTCTTGAATTCCCTTCTTCTTCCCTTTGCCTTTCTTCTTGAAACTAGTGGTCTTATTGACCATCAACACTTGATGCTCCTTCTTGATTTCTACCTCCGCAGCCTTTAGCATTGCGAAGAGCTCGAGCATAGTCTTTACTAACCCTTGCATATTATAGTTCATCACGAAGCCTTTGTAGCTTGGTGGCGGTGATTGGAGAATTACATCAATGACACAATCATCCGGAAGATTAACTCCCAATTGTGTCAAGTGATTGTAGTACCCGGACATTACAGTATATGCTCACTATGAACTGTTCTCCTCCATCTTGCAGCTATAGAACTTATTGGAGACTTCATATCTCTCAATCCGGGCATTACATTTGGAATATTAACTTCAACTCTGGAACATCTCATATGCTCCATGACGTTCAAAACGTCGTTGAAGTCCGGTTCTAAGCCGTAAAGCATGGCACCTTGAACTATAGAGTAGTCATCGACTTTGCTCGCGAGCGTTCATAACATCTGCGTTGCATTAGTAGCGAGCTGGCACCTAGCGGTGCATCCGGGCGTAGCTCTTACATGCAGCAATGAGGATGATCCTCAAATTCTGGACCCGATCCGTGTAATTGCTACCATCATCTTTCAACTTTGCTTTCTCAAGGAGCGCATTAAAATTCAACGGAACAACGGCCGAGCCATCTATCTACAATCAAACATAAACAAGCAAGATACTATCGGTACTAAGTTCATGATAAATTTAAGTTCAATTAATCATATTACTTAAGAACTCCCACTTAGAAAAACATCTCTCTAGTCATCTAAGTGATCCGTGATCCAAATCAACTAAACCATAACCGATCATCACGTGAAATGGAGTAGTTTTCAATGGTGAACATCTTATGTTGATCATATCTACTATATGATTCACGCTCGACCTTTCGGTCTCCGTGTTCGAGGCCATATCGCATATGCTAGGCTCGTCAAGTATAACCGAGTATTCTGCGTGTGCAAAACTGGCTTGCACCCGTTGTAGATGGACGTGAGAGCTTATCACACCCGATCATCACGTGGTGTGCAGGCACGACGAACTTTGGCAGCGGTGCATACTCGGGAGAACACTTCTTGATTATTTAGTGAGAGATCATCTTATAATGCTACCGTCGATCAAAGCAAGATAAGATGCATAAAGGATAAACATCACATGCAAATCAATATAAGTGATATGATATGGTCATCATCATCTTGTGCTTCACGATCTCCATCTTGTTGCACCATCATGATCACCATCGTCACCGGTAGCGACACCTTGATCTCCATCGCAGCATCGTTGTCGTCTCGCCAAACTTATGCTACTACGACTATCGCTACGCTTAGTGATAAAGTAAAGCATTACGAGGCGATTGCATTGCATACAATAAGCGACAACCATATGGCTCCTGCCGATTGCCGATAACCGGTTACAAAACATGATCATCTCATACAATAAAATATAGCATCACGTCTTGACCATATCACATCACAACATGCCTGCAAAAACAAGTTAGGCGTCCTCTACTTTGTTGTTGCAAATTTTACGTGGCTGCTACGGGCTTAAGCAAGAACCGGTCTCACCTCGCATCAAAACCACAGCGATACTTCGTCAAATAGACTCCGTTTAACCTTCTCAAGGACGGGCGTAGCCACTTTCAGTTCAACTAAAGTGAGAGAGCAGACACCCACCAGTCACCTTTAAGCAGCGAGTGCTCATGGCGGTGAAACCAGTCTCGCGTAAGCGTCTGGCGTAATGTCGGTGCAGGCGCTTCATCTCACAATACCGCTGAACCAAAGTATGACATGCTGGTAGGTAGTATGACTTGTATCGCCCACAACTCACTTGTGTTCTACTCGTGCAAAACATCAAACCATAGAAAAACCTAGGCTCGGATGCCCTTTGTTGGGGAGCGTAGTAATTTCAAAAATTTTCCTCGCACGCAAGATCATGGTGATGTATAGCGAGAGGGAGAGTGTTGTCCACATACCCTTGTAGACCGGCGAAGCGATCTAGCGTAGAGGAAGTAGTCGTCGTTCTCCTCGCGATCCGACCGATCCGGCGCCGTTACTCGGCGCCCCGAGTTCTTGACACACGTACAGCTCGATGGCGTCCCTCGTACTCGATCCAGCCGAGTGTCGAGGAGAGTTCCGTCGGCCTGACGGCGTGGTGGCGATCTTGATGTTTCACGGCGCGGGCCGCCTAAGCTTGCGACAGTATAACCGAGGTGGAATATGGTGGAGGGGCACCGCACGGCTGAGAGCGATCTCACGATCAACTTGTGTGTTCAAGGTGCCCCCTGCCCCGTATATAAAGGAGCAAGGGGAGGGGCGGCGGCCAAGGGAGGCGCATACAGGTCCTACTCCCTCAGGGAGTAGGATTCCCCCAATCCTAGTTGGACTAGGATTCCGGAGGAAAAGAGAGAGAGGGGCGGCCCCTTCTCCTAGTCCTAGTAGGACTAGGGAAGGGGGCCTTGGCCCTCCTAGGGCTGCCTTCTCCTTTCCACTAAGGCCCACCGAGGCCCATTTACCTCCGGGGGTTCCGGTAACCTCCGGTACTCGGTAAATTCCGTTTTACCGGAACCATTCGAACTCCAAACATAGGCTTCCAATATATCAATCTTTATGTCTCGACCATTCCGAGACTCCTCGTCATGTCCGTGATCACATCCGGGACTCGAACTCCTTGGTACATCAAAATACATAAACTCATAATTAGCATCATGAAACCTTAAGCGTCACGGACCCTACGGTTCGAGAACAATGTAGACATGACCTAGAACCATTCACGGTCAATAACCAACAGCGGGACCTGGATGCCCATATTGGTTCCTACATATTCTCGAAGATCTTTGTCGGTCGGACCGCATAACAACATCGTTGTTCCTTTGTCATCGGTATGTTACTTGCAGAGATTCGATCGTCGGTATCAATACCTAGTTCAATCTCGTTACGGCAAGTCTCTTTACTCGTTCCGTAATACATCATCTCACAACTAACTCATTAGTTGTAGTGCTTGCAAGGCTTGATGATGTGCATTACCGAGAGGGCCAGAGATACCTCTCCGACTATCGGAGTGACAAAACCTAATCTCGAAATCGCCAACCCAACATCGCCTTTGGAGACACCTGTAGTACTCCTTTATAATCACCCGATTCGTTGTGACGTTTGGTAGCACCAAAGTGTTCCTCCGATAAGCAGGGTTGCATAATCTCATAGTTACGAGGAACATGTATAAGTCATGGATAAAAGCGGTAGCAACATACTAAGCGATCGTGTGCTAAGCTAAGGGAATGGGTCATGTCAATCAGATCATTCTACTAATGATGTGACCTCGTTAATCAAATAACAACTCCTTTGTTCATGGTGGAAACATAACCATCTTTGATTAACAAGCTAGTCTAGTAGAGGCATACTAGTGACATCTTGTTTTGTCTATGCATTCACACATGTATCATGTTTCCGGTTAATACAATTCTAGCATGAATGATAAACATTTATCATGAAATAAGGAAATAAATAATAACTTTATTATTGCCTCTAGGGCATATTTCCTTCAGTAGGTCGTCATTCTTACATTGCTTTGCTTGCGTCGGTAGCCGCCGCTACCAGCGTTCTGCGCAACAACCGCGTCGAGCTCTTTGGACTCGCTCCGTCATCACAGCGCTCTTAGCCGTCGAGGTTCCTCGATTCCTCGATGCGCCGCTGGCGCGCGCGGATATTCTCGCGAGGAGTGGCGTATCTGGCGCCGCCCGAACAGATCGGCGATAGCGCGCCCAAGCTCGGACGCGCCAAGGCGGCTTGGCGGTCGGGCGGCGAGCCGCCTGGCCGCGATCCACCTCGCGCTGGTATGCGCCGGACAAGCGTCTCATGCTCGCCAACTTCTTGGCGCCTTCAATGAAGCTGAAAGCGGCGTTCTTCCAGCATCTGCGTCCACGTCCTCCGGGAGGCGCGGGCAGAGTCTTCGCGAGGGCAGCGCGGGTCTGGCGTTCTCACGGGCGCTTCGCCGTGGCGATAGCGAGCACCTCCGTGGCGGCGCTTCCGTCGCTCTCCTCGTGCAGGCGGCTCGTCATAAACCACCACGTTGGTGGGGAAGGTATCAAGCGTCTGGCGTCGGAGTCGACCAGCAGCCGGGTCGGAGGAGCCTCGGACTCAAGTCTCTGGCGGGCTCGCCCGGCGACTTGAAGCTGGTCAAGAGGCCCGCGAGAGGTTCTCGGGGCCACCAGCGCGGTGCTTTCAGCGCGAGCTCGTCGGGCGCACCTCACCGATGAGTTGGCGAAACGCTTCGCTGCTTTGAGCAACCCGGCGCCCTTGTGCCAGCGTCGTCTGAACCCATCTGGCGAGCCGGCTGGCTGCGCTTCGCCGAGGAGGAAAAAGGTTCCGTCGAGCAGATTTCCGGACGGCGGTGCACTGGCCCCATGGTGGGCGCCAAATGTCGAGGTTGGATCGACATATGCCAGCGGGTGGCTTATCATGGTGGGGCGAGTAGAACGTCGCCGGTGCACAGAAGCGGGATGGGCGAACATGCACGCGGCGAATCTTACCCAACCGGGGCTCTCAGGAGATAATACCCCTCTTGCTGCTCTATGGGGTCTCCGCATGATCACTATGGGGTGATAGTACAATGGTGCTCCTCGGTGTGTGGAAGCGAGGAAGGAGCAAGGCTAGCTCTTTCCCTCTTGCTATATGTCTAAAAACCTATCGAGGGCGAACCCCTTGCATGGGTGCCGGGGGTTTATATAGGCCTACCCCGAAGTACAAAGTAATCTGATTGGGCATGGCCCCGATCGTCGATCTCTCTTGGGCCGTCTTCTCCGCGACTTGGGGCCCGCCATGACCGGCGGTCCATGAACAGCGAGAATCTGTCAGGCCTCCTCATGAGCCTTGAGCTCGGTCATGGGGTCGTGGGAACAGTGCCGCCGCTGTCGGTGATCACTGCAGACCCTCCCCATCAATCTGGTTTATGGCTTGTGGGGCCTGGCCGGCGGCGGACTGCAGGGAGGCCGACTCTGCTGGCCGTCTCGAACTCTCCGCGGGTTCTTCTATCTCAGCGACGGCGGGGCGGCGATCTTGAACGTCACACGCCGTCGTGGGCCGATGCACAGTGCCTTGTGGCTGAAATCAAGGAGGCATGGCAGCGATCTGCGCGCCTCACCGGAGATCTCCTGGTGATGCGGTCCACTGTAGCCATGCCTTCTTCCCGTGGGTTCGAGGGGACAGCCACGACGGGGCTGTACCCGCATTGGTCCTCGTGAAAGATTGCGGGCCGACTCTCAGAGTCGGCCCCCTGAGAGGTCGCAGGCCCAGAGTCGGTTTGGCCCAGAGTCGCCGTCTGGGGACTCTGTTTGTTCGAAGGTCGCCAGCTGGGACTCGGCCTTCTGGAAGGTCGCCTGCCGAGACTCGGCCTTCCCGAAGGTCGCCATTTGAGGCCCGGCCTTCTCGAAGGTCGCCCCTCTGGGACTCGGCCTTCTCGAAGGTCGTGCTGCCGGAACTCGGCTGAGGGGCGCGGCCCGCCCCGATGTCTTGAAAGATCTTGGGTCCTGGGTCAGCCTACCCATGGCCCATTACTCCGACAGTTTTTCTGCGGTTAGAATTAATTTGCGAACTTTTGTTCATTAGCTCGTTTTAATGAACGAATTCGTTCGTTAGCCTCTGTTAGCAGACATTCGTCCAATAGTTTTTTCTTTTTCTGATTTATTTTCGCCAGGGACCTATCTGCGATTATTTTTATCGCAGATTAGCCCCTGATCTTTAAGCCCTCGCAACTTTTTAACCGTTAGTCGGAATCCAGTGAAACCAACGCCAAAATCTTCATCTCGAGCCCCTCTTTCTGGTTAATCAACTTGAAAAGGGTTTTGACAATTTAAAATTTGGTTTCATGCAGATTTGTTTTCGAACTTCTTTTGACCGTAGTTTGAGTTTCGTAGCTCCGATTCGACTGATTCTTTTTGCAAATCGAAGCTCTTCAGTTGAACTTTCAAGTTGGATATTCTTATTTGAGTTTTATCCGTGTGCTTATGTATGCTATTGTTTGTTTGCGATAGAAATCCCGCAGTGCGAAGCGTGCTACTACGATTCTCTAGGATTTGCAGATCGTCAGCAAGGCAATTAACACTTTGATCATATCTTTATTACCTAATTTTTATGCATTAGTTCCAATCCTCGAACATTGCATGGTTAGGATCTGATTAACATGTGGGTTTGGGAAGTAGCTGATGAGGTAGAACCTATTGCCCTTTTATTATCAAACCTTGGGAGTTACTTCTACATTATGATTAGATTGATATGCTATGCTCATAGACGTGGATTGGTTGAGTGTATTCATGACAGATGTGAGAGATTGATAATTAATGGTTAACTTAAGGTGGCTACTTAAATACACATCCGGTTGATTGGTTGCGGGCACTGGAGAATCGATGTTGTCCTAGGATATCCGAATGCCGTGTGATCATTCTACGGTTCACCACCCAGGCTCAAAGGGGTCATAAGATTATTCATGCTAGAAACTTCTGTATGCAGCCACAAGCTATTATGGGCTCTAGCATAGTTGAGTAGGTTGCATGACCTCTTTCAGTGGTGGGCTAGCAGATGTACGGGAAAGTAGGTGTTACTGTCCACCTAGAGGAAAGAGTTAATGTTTCTGAAAGTCTGTGTCTCGGTCATCCGTTTCTCAAACATGATGTAGTGCGAGAAATCCAACGGAGGAGATCGAGTGTTGTGGGGAAAAGTGTGCAAACCTCTGCAGAGTGTACAAACTAATCATGGTTAGACGTGTCCTAGGTATGGACATCTTGAGTATCTGGTTTTTGGATTATCATGTTGATCTCATCACTCTAAATTAATTTGTTCGATAATTGATACTGTTTAATTGGGATTGAGTTGGAGGTACCTTCTCAATGTTTAACAACCACCATGATAGTTAAATAAGATATATTCCTTTGTTGTAGGAAAAAATTGGCTTTATGCAAAATATTAACCATAGAGCTCTCCACCAGCCATGTATGCATGTAGTGATAGCATTTACTCTGTTCATTGCTCTTTTGTGTTACATTGCCAGCATATTCCATGTGCTGACCCGTTTCGGGCTGCAACATATCATGTTACAGACTTTTCAGACCAAGAGTAATAAGGTGCGCTAGGTCGTTGTCGTTCATTCAACTATGCCATCGGAATTGATGGACTCACTTTATCTTCCAAGCCTTCCATTGTAATCTTATTTAGATGGCCTTAAGCCATATTATAGTAATAAGTTCTCTTTTAAGACATTCGATGTAATAAGCGTGTGATTGAACTCTGTTATAAATCCTCGAATACTGTGCGTCTCAGCATTACCGATGCAGGGATGACACTGATGCACAGAGACTTGACCGTTTGAGGTCCGGTCGCTACAACGAGCTCTTAAGTTTGTGGTACCAAACGGAACACTATGAAAGTTTCTCCAGAAACCATCCATAACATATCAAAGACACGTTCCACCCACCAGAATATTGCACGCCAAATCAAAATATACACTCAGATCATCAACCGTAGATCACCTCTGCTAGTCGTTGATTAACGGGACAATCTTTGAACTCTAAAAGGTTAGAGTTTACGCAGAGTGTGCCGTGTTGATGTTCTATTAAGTAAAAAATAAAATTGATTTGGCACGTGAGGGAGATGATGGAGTATATTTTTTTCAATAATGTAGTGCTTTTGGTGGGCCCTTTCTAGATGTGTGATTATGTGTTATTCGCTAATCAACCCACATGAATATAGAAAGGAAGCGATTGTACCAGCGGACGGCTGAAAATTGCGCCGGTCACGCACAGGCGTCACGCATACGCATATTCAGTGGTGGGCCCCATCCACCGCCCGCCCCTCATCTTATCTTCTCAGAGTCTCAAACGACCACATCCCATGACACTCCCATCTCATCCGCTCTGTAGCTCTGCTCCACCTCATCTCGCATGCCGCCGCCGGGATTCTTTGCCACCGGCGACGCGATGCCGGCCAGCCATGGCCACTACTCACCTTCTGTTTCTTCTATCTCTGCCATGGCTGCTCCACCAAACGCCACCGCAGCAAGTTGCGGCCGCGGCCACGGTGTCCAAGAGTGCTGGAGACAACGCCGCAACTCCCAGCGGTGACCACGTCGACGTGTGCTGCAACCACGGTGGCAAAACGCTGGAATCATGGCGGAGGATGCTGGAACCGGTGTCCACCAGTGCTGGAACCGGACGCGACCTCTCACCGCGGATGGTTTTCTGTTGGAACTTGCTACTATTTTGTTATTGCTGGAAACAACCATTTTTTTTGCTACCACCGGGTTGTTTTTTTGCTGGAACTAGTATCCATTCTTGCTTCCACCGTCTCTGTTTTCATTGGAAATAACACATTTTTGCTACCACCGTATTCGAGTTGCTGGAACCAGCGCCTAGTTTTGCTACAACCGCATTTTTGAGTTTTGCTGGAACCAGCAACCACTCCCCGGCCATGTCCAAATGTGATACGGCCGGCGACCAACAGTGCTACAACCGGCAATCATGGAAGCTACATCCGGTTAACATTTTTGCTACAATGGCGATGACGGGCGGCAGTGGCGAGTCTTTTTTGCTCGAACCGATATCGTTTTTTGCTACAACCGACCAACTTTTTGCTGCTACTGGCACCCTCGGGGAATAGTACATTTCTTCGAGGGCGTCGCCAGAGGTGCTCTAGCCGATGACCGCCGCCACCGGAAGCTGCGGCCGCTGCCCTTGGAGCTGCGACTGTCGCCACGAGGAGCTGCACCCAGGGGGCGCTGCATGCGCGGAGCCTGCAAGCAACACAGGAGACGGCGGGCGGCGAGGGAGGTGACCGGCGGCGAACAGCAGCGCCCGACATAGAGCAACGTGCCCGACGGCGAGGGTGGTAACCGGCCAGACACCCAAGCGTTGCTTCGAGGACGGGCGTGTCGCTCGTCCATGGCGGTGTGATGGGGATTTGTTTTCTGTAGAGAAGAAGAAGGCGTAGGGGTAGATGAAGGGAGATCGTGTGGCCCAAAAGGCTTCAATCGTATGTCTGGGATGCGATCGGCCAAAAGTTTAGGCCGGCGCACCGACGCAAATAAGTGCCCAGATAGAAAAGTTTCTTGCGTTGGCGGCTATTTACTATATTGGTGCTAGAGTGAGCATGTTGCCAATTCATTTTTTCTGATGAGAGGGTGCACGGTACTCTTTTATAGACTAGTTGTTGCCGATTGATTTGAGATATCGTTGACTCGGTCAAAATCATGAACTAAATCTAAAATTGGACACTTCAATAAAAAATTGTTCATGTAGTCAAAATTATAAACCAGACCCGAAATTGAACATCTCAATTGAGTGAAAATCATGAATTAATATAACCATCATTGACCCAGTCAAAATTGTGAACCAGATCCGAAATTAAACACCTCATTTGAATGAAAATCATTAAGTCAAAATAATCTTAATAGAAATCATTGACCCAGTTAAAATCGTGAACAAAAATCCAAAATCAAAATCGTTGACCCAGTCAACATTGTGAACCAAATCCGAAATTGAACACTTCAATTGAATAAGAGAGCTCCAAAATTAGGGAGCATAGTGTATTTATTACTAGAAGGTTTGGTCATGTTTTGCTACGCAGTTGGTGCTATTGGATATTCATAATTTTTCTACTCCCTCTATCTCAAAATATAGGGTGTATTAGTTTTTTTAATCAAACATCTTTAAGTTTGATAAATTTTGTAGAGAAATATATCAATATCCATAATATCAAATCGATATCATTAGATAGTCATGAAATGGATTTTATATTTTATTCATTTAGTACTGTCATTGTTGAGAAAATTGATAATCGGTAGCTGTTCGGTTGGCTGATGGGTAGAGCATTAATAGGCTAACCGGTCAATTAATCAATTTATCGCCTACTTGGCGACCCTACGAATAGGGATTAATCAACCATTTAACTAGTTAATTGGACGAACTCTTGAAGAAGGGTGTTGTGGATGTCGATGTTTTTGACATTGAACTTTGTAAAAATTAAAGGAATTTGGCTATTGAAAAACTAATACACCTTACATTTTATTTCCAAATTGAGAGAGTATTTGGCTTGGTGGGGGGAGGGGGAGATGATAGAGTGTCTTGTCTTTTTATTTATAATTTGGTGTTTTCATGGGCCTTTTTGTGGTGATTTTGTGTTGTATATTAATCAATTCAAACTTATATGGAAAAAATTCGGTGGCTCCATGGACTATATTGGTGCTATAGTACCACATAGTGACGTTTTCTTTTTTTAGGTGGTGAGAGGGTGCATTGGGTTCATATGGTTTTATAGGTCGGTTGTTGTTGGTTGATTTGAAAATTTGTATATCCAATCAAAATCATGAACCAGATCCAAAATTGAATACCACAATCGAATGTGTGACCTCGCTCCTGAGACTTGGTCTAGTAGTGAGAGACTAACAGATGAGGACAATGGTATTCTTACGGCTAGATTCACTGAGGAAGAGGTGAAAGCAGCCCTGTTTAGTATGGAAAGTAATCGAGCCCCAGGCCCTGACAGTATCCCTGCTGAATTCTATAAGCATTGCTGGGACTTTGTTAAAGTGGAAATTATGCAGCTTTTCGAGGCATTCTATGAGAACAGGCTGGATGTGGCACGTCTTAACTACGGTATCATCACACTAATACCTAAAATGAATGGGGCTAGAAAGATTCAGCAATATAGACCCATTTGTCTGCTCAGATGCCCATACAAACTTATCACAAAAGTGTTGGATAACAGAGCAGCGTTGTTCGCAGACAAATTGATTAGCAAGCACCAAAATGCCTTTATTAAACAAAGGAATATTATGGATGGTATCCTGACACTTCATGAAGTGTTGCATCATACTCATATTAAGAAAAAAGTGGGGATTGTGCTTAAGTTGGACTTTGAAAAAGCCTATGATAAGATTAACTGGGACTTCCTACTTGAATGCCACAAAAACAGGGGGTTTTGCCCTACCTGGTGTGGGTGGGTGGAGAAGATTTTGCACAATGGCACGCTGAGTATAAAATTGAATAATGAAACGGGCCCCTATTTTCAGAGTCACAAAGGAGTTCGCCAAGGCGACCCTCATTCTCCTTTTTTGTTCAATTTGGCAGTGGAAACCTTATCTAAGATGGTGACCAATGCGCAAAAAGAGAAGTTCTTGGCCGGCACGGCACGGACCTAATTGAGGGGGATTGCTATCCTTGATATGCGAGGCAATCTGATGATTTGTTTTGAACATGATGAGGCGTCCATTAATCTGAAACTTCTTTTGTATGTTTTTGAGCTTATGTCAGGACTTAAGATAAACTTCATGAAAAGTGAGATCCTGTGTGTGGGGGGAGATAATGAGACCATTGCCTTTTATGCAAATCTTTTCAATTGTAGTATAGGCCACTTCCCGATGAAGTACCTGGGGGTGCCGGTCAGTTTTTCGAACCTACGTGCCATAGACTGGGATTTTATGGATGAGAGGTTCCTGAAATGTTGCGAGTCGTGGATTGGTAATCTTTGCATCCTCGGGGGGCGTCTTATCCTCCTTAATTCATCCCCGACCAGATTGTATATTACTATATGTCTATGTTCCTCCTTCAAAAGGGGTGCTTGGCAAACTGGATAAGCATCGTAAAAGGTTCTTCTGGCAAGAACATGAGGGGAGTAAAAGATACCACACGTGAAATGGCCCGAATTTGTCGTCGAAAGAAAAAGGGGGCCTGGGGGTAAAAGATTTACATAAGCAGAACATTAGCTTGCTCACCAAATGGTGGTGGAAACTGGAAACCCAACAAGGGCTCTGGCAGGAGGTGATTCGAGCAAAATACTTCAAAAAAGATACGGTGGCAACTGTGAAATGTAGGTTTGGAGATTCCCCTATTTGGAAAGCCATCATGAAGGTCAAGGATCATTATATGGCCGGTAGGGAAATTGTGTTGAAATCTGGCAACCTTGCTAGGTTGTGGATGGACCCGTGTGGTGAGAAACAGCCTTTGTGCACTAAGTTCCCTATTCTGTTTAATATATGTAATGATCAGGAGATTACTGTTGCTAAGTTCAAGGAGGATGTGGGGGTAGACTTCTTGAGAGAAGATTGAACCACGAGCTTGCTTTGCTCAATGGAGTAGAATTCAGACTTGGGCGAGAACACTACCGCTTTCTCTTGAACTGATCAGGTTATCACAGTCCTTTGGGGGAAGAATACCTTCACCACTAAGTCGATGTACAAACACTTGGAAAGGAACATCGTGGGGTGTGATTTTAAATGGATTTGGAGAGCAAAAATCCTTTAAAGATTCAGATTTTTCGTGGCAATTGTTTGAGATTCAGTCGACTAGAGATGTCATGAGCCGGCGTGGATGGCTGGGTAGGCCGATTTGCACCTTTTGCAATAACAGAGAAACCTCTAGTCATCTCTTCTTTACCTGTCCAGTAGCTAGAGTCATGTGGAGGACGGTGGGGTGTGTCTTTGGCACTGATCGCTGCCCTAATGATCTGTGGCAGTACTTTGCCTGGTGTTACTGTTATTTTCCTGATGGGGAAAAATTTTATACCTTTGGCTTGGCCGCTTTGTGCTGGGCTATGTGGAATGGCCGTAACAAAAAAATCTTCGAATTTAAAGAGTTGAGATCCCCTTTTGATGTGATTTACTCTGCTTGCGGTTATATTTCTTACTGGGCAGGTTTGCTATCGGCTGAGGATCGAGAGGCTATGGAGCGCGGGGCTAAGATGCTCAGGATGAATGCTTCGAACATGATGAGAATCATGCGGCGCTGGAGGCGTGTGATTTAATGGCGGCTGGCTGGAGCCGATCACCCCCTCCCTGGGTGTTTGTGGTCTCTCGCTGGAGGAGTGGAGTCTTTTGGCTTTCTATCATGCTAGTTGAGTAGGTGATCTAGTTCTTTAGCTCCTGCGCGAGCTTTTGGGTGTGGCCTTTCAGTAAACTGACTTGTAGTGTGGGCTGTCTGTTGTTTGACTTTCTGGAGTCGTTTAAGGTGTCGCTGGGTTTTCGCCCCATAGTGAGCTGCTCGATGACGGGTGCTCACCGTGGGTTTCCCAGCGATGCTTTGAACCCGCTTCCCCTTTCTGTGTTTCCTGTTGGTCGGGTTGAACTGCTGTTATTTCCGTTATGTTCAGTAATGGAAAGGGGTAATGCCCGGTTCAACAACAACAACAACAACAAAGCCTTTAGTCCCAAACAAGTTGGGGTAGGCTAGAGGTGAAACCCATAAGATCTCGCAACCAACTCAAGGCTCTGGCACATGGATAGCAAGCTTCCACGCACCCCTGTCCATAGCTCGCTCTTTGTCGATACTCCAGTCCTTGAGTCTCTCTTAACGGACTCCTCCCATGTCAAATTCGGTCGACCCGCCTCTCTTGACATTCTCCATGCGCTTTAGCCTTCCGCTATGCATCGGAGCTTCGAGGCTGCGCTGAATATGCCCAAACCATCTCGCATTTATGTTGGACAAGCTTCTCCTCAATTGGTGCTACCCCAACTCTATCTCGTATATCATCATTCCGACTCGATCCTTCCTCGTGTGGCCACACATCCATCTCAACATCGCATCTCCGCCACACCTAATCTGTTGAACATGTCGCCTTTTAGTCGGCCAACACTCGCGCCATACAACATTGCGGGTCGAACCGCCCCTGTAGAACTTGCCTTTTAGCTTTTGTGGCACTCTCTTGTCACAGAGAATGCCGAAGCTTGGCGCCACTTCATCCATCCGGCTTTGATTCGATGGTTCACATCTTCATCAATACCCCCATCCTCCTGCAACATTGACCCCAAATACCGAAAGGTGTCCTTCCGAGGTACCACACGCCATCAAGGCTAACCTCCTCCTCCTCACACCTAGTAGTCTTGAAACCGCACATCATGTACTCGGTTTTAGTTCTACTAAGCCTAAACCCTTCGATTCCAAGGCTTGTCTCCATAACTCTAACTTCCTATTTACCCCGTCCGACTATCGTCAACTAGCACCACATCATCCATAAGAGCATACACCATGGGATATCTCCTTGTATATCCCTTGTGACCACATCCATCACCAATGCAAAAGATAAGGGCTCAAGGCTGACCCACGATGCAGTCCTATCTTAATCGGAAGTCACCGGTGTCGACATCACTTGTTGAACACTTGTCACAAAGATTATCGTACATGTCCTTGATGAGGGTAATGTACTTTCTTTGGAACTTTGTGTTTCTCAAGGCCCACCACATGACATTCAGCGGTATCTTATCATAGGCCTTCTCCAAGTCAATGAACACCATATGCAAGTCCTTCCTTTGCTCCCTATATCTCTCCATAAGTTGTCGTACCAAGAAAATGGCTTCCATGGTCGACCTCCGGCATGAAACCAAACTGATTTTTGGTCACGCTTGTCATTCTTCTTAAGCGGTGCTCAATGACTCTCTCCATAGCTTCATTGTATGGCTCATCGACTTAATTCCACGGTAATTAGTACAACTCTGAACATCCCCTTGTTCTTGAAGATTGGTACTAATATACTCCGTCTCCATTCTTCGGCATCTTGTTTGCCGAAAAATGAGGTTGAAAAGCTTGGTTAGCCATACTATCGCTATGTCCCGAGACCTTTCCACACCTCAATGGGGATACAATCGGGGCCCATCGCCTTGCCTCCTTTCATCCTTTTAAAGCCTCCTTCACCTCGGACTCTGGATCGCCGCACAAAACGCATGCTGGTCTCATCAAAGGAGTCGTCCAGTTCAATGGTAGAACTCTCATTCTCCCCATTGAACAGCTTGTCGAAGTACTCCCGCCATCTATGCTTAATCTCCTCGTCCTTCACCAAGAGTTGGCCTGCTCCGTCCTTGATGCATAGGGTAATGCCCGGTTCAAAAAAAAAAATGTGTGGGGTCCAAAATAAGGAGCATTGTGAATTAAAAGAATTGAACGAGAGAGCTTCATTGTGAATTAAAAGGATTGAACGATAGAGCTCCATGAGGAAAAAAAATATTTTGACCCCGTCAAAATTTGGCGACTCGATTTTAGATTAGAGACTTCAATTGAATAAGGGGGCTCTAAAATTATGGAGCAAAGTGTATTAATAGATAGATAGATCGTTTGCAGGACTGTCGGTGGCAAGCGATGAGCTCTGCACTTTGTGGGCCAAACTGAAGGCTATGAAAGCTTATGTAGAAACCATTCATAACTGATCCACTACGCATGTGATTTTATCGTGACTAGATTCGAACATTGTAATAGAGAGGCAAATAGAGTAGCACATGAACTTGCTAATTTAGCTAGATTTTCTTCAACTTCAGATTGGTTCGAGGAGCCTATCAATGAAATTGTACTCTTCCTAACAAACGATGTATTGGTTATTTCTAATGAATAAAGTTTCGTTTTATTTCAAAAAAAAAAAAGTTCCAACCACCAAAAAAATTTCCAACAGAGAACTGGAAGCATATGGCAATCTCTGAACTCTAGAAGGATAGAGTTTCTCCAGAGTGTGACAGTGTTCGGTGTTCTGTTCACAAAGTTATTACAGATCACGGAGAGATGCATTGCAATTGCATCTTCAGAAGGAGACGGTGATGCCCAAGAGATCCACGAGGCGAGCGATGAACTCGGCAAGGTCCGGCCAGCTCGCCGCCGTCACGAGCTTCCCGTCGGCGACCGCCCCTTCGGGCTCCACGGCCGCCGCGCCGGCGAGGTTGGAGATCACCCTCATGGGCACTCCGCTCGCGCACCGCTTGCCCTTGAGGAGCCCCGCCGCGGCGAGGACGAGGTGCCCCTGGTCGATGCTGGCGACCACCTTCCCCTTGGCGGCGAACTGCCCCACCAGCGCCACCACCTTCTCGTTGGTCACCAGCAGCTCCGGCGACCGGCCGCCGGGCACGACCACGCACTCGTAGTCGTCGACGTCGATGTCGGCCCAGTCCACGGTCATCACGAAGTTGTGCCCGCGCTTCTCGTCGCTCACCGCGCCGGGGGCTGCGGCGACGTCCTCGTAGATCGCCGTGACGCACGGCTCGCCCTTGCGCTTCGTCGGGCACGCCGCCTCCACGCGGCAGCCCACGCCGGCCAGCGCGCGGAAGGGCACGTTCGCTTCGTAGTCGTCCACGAAGTCCTATTGAATCGATCATCAGTTCATCACATCACAGTTAATTCAAGAACGGAGAGAGGGAGGGGAGGGGGGAGATGTGGCTAGCTCACGGCGCAGAGGAAGAGGACGCCCTGGCCGCGCCCGCCGAGGACTCGCCCGCCCAAGGCGCGCAGGAGCTGCGCGATGATCTCTCCGTGCGCGGGCCACCCGATGGCGGTCAGGACGTGGCCATCGGTGACGCAGAGGCTGAGGGGATCGGGCTCGACCCAGGTCCCGCCGCCCAGCTCCACCACGGGCCGCAGGCTGAAGAACGCGGTGCACCGGACGCCGCCCATGGCGCCCGCGGCGGCGAGCAGGACCTGGCTGTGGCACGTGAGCACGACCGGCCGGCGCAGCTCGCCCGCGAACGCCCCGACGAGGGCGACCGCCTCGGGGTCAACGCTGAGCTGCTCCACGAAGCGGCCGCCCGGGACGACGAGCGCATCGTAGGAGGACGGGTCGGCCGCCGCCGCAGCGAAGTCGGCGGTGATGCGGAAGCGGTGGCCGGGGAGCTCCGTGTAGAGCTCGTAGCCGAGGAAGTCGTGGACGGCGGTGAGGCATGGGTCGCCGGGGGCCTTGCCCGGGGCGGCGCAGTGGACGGCGACGCCCAGGCCGGCCAGCGCGTAGAAGGGCACGGCCGCCTCGTAGTCCTCCATGTAGTCGCCGCACAGCATCAGGACCTTCTTGGACGGCGCCATTGCCTCTGGACCAGTTCGCGAGCGTGAGACAGAGTGTGCGCTAGCGTTGGTAGGATCGAGCAGAGCAAGGGGAAGACGAAGACTTCGTTTTTAAAGAGAAGTCGTGGCTTCACTTGTTCTTCATATCCTCTGGCGAAAAGGAAAAACAGTGATCGAACAATAAACAAGATTTAGCATACAAGACCGAGGTAATTAATTGCCAATTGTCAGATGCGTTGCACATGGCTGGGCTGGCAGTATTACTTTCAAAATTGGCAAAAACCAAAATCCGAAAGTACGGATTTTTGCAACAGATCCGCACGATCCGGATCTCGTCCATTTTGAATCGGACGACGCTTATTTATCGTGCGGTTTTAACTCGAGCGAACACGACTATTCGTTGATTTCCTTTCATTTTTCTCCAGATCCCGTAGTTAATGACAATTGGATTATGCAATCCTACCGCTTTAACTGTGATCCTAATTATACACATGTGATTCTAATTCTATGCCTGATTATCCATATTGTAATTAATGGGTTGCCTTAATTATCTCGACTCATTTAGCAGCGTATCCTAATTTGAAACGTAATTAGTGGGTCACCTCCTAATTTTATGCATGAGTTGACTAGGACCGCTTTAACTGTGATTCTAATTATACACATGTGATCCTCATTCTATGCATGAAGGATGGCAATGGGTAGGGTATGGGTTGGGTAGAGCAATACCATACCCATATCCGTGTAATCAATGGGTACAAAATTCTATCCATACCCGTACCCATGGATACGAACCTTTACCCGTACCCATACCCGACGGGTAGCCATACCCATTGGGTACCTAACGGGTAGATCAAATAATACACAAGTTATTCGCAATTTTACATTCATCTATAGCACATTTGACAAAAAAAATATTGATCTCAACTCAATAACAGTTAGATGAGTATATGATAATTATCTCAATTCAAATTGACAATTGGTGACAACTTTAACATAGGTTCATATGCTCATGACACAACTTTAACATATGTACACTTGTGAATCACGAGTAAAACTCACATGTTAGTATAAATGGGTAGGGTATGGGTATATCCATGGGTAAGGGCATCTCGGCCAGCGCCCCAACAGCCCCCTCTGCTTGAAAAAAACGGCCGATCGCGCGCCCAGACGCCGAAAATCGCCGTTCGGACCTTTTTCCGTCCGGCGATCACAGTCAACCCGGCTACTGGAGAGCCGTTGGGGGCTCCGGCACTAGGGAAAAGCACGCTTGGCCCACACCGACAGGGAAAAAGTCAAGATTTTCTTCCCAGACTACCCTCGCACCCGCGCCCTCGCCACCACTAGCTATATCCGGCGACGGCCACTGGCCTACTCCGCTAGATAGCCATTCCCGCGGAAAATAGCGGTAACCGCGCAGCAGCCCTTCCCGCTGCAATGGCGTTTCCGGCCATGAGGCGCGGTTTAACGGCGGTACCGCCCACCGAGCGCAAGGTGTTGGCGTTTTATTGTCTCGGCGATGGACTCGGATGAGCGAGGAAGAGCTCGCCCTTATTCTTTGGAGGAGGAAGCCGCGCCGGCGTCCGGGAAGAAGAGCATCGATGGTGCTCGCCGCCCTCGCCAATTCTTGGCGAGCAATCAAAAGCAGCGTCGAGGTGGCTCGGCGCGGGCGGTGAAAGCAAAGAACCGACATCGCTCGCAAGGCTCTCGCATGCTCTACTCCGACTACTTCGCCGATGCTCCACTTCATGGCGAGAGAACATTTCGGCGTCGTTATCGGATGAGCCGAAAGCTCTTCCTCGATTGTGAATTCCATCCGGAGTTCGACAACTACTTCAAGTGCAAGATGGATTGCCTTTGGCGCTCTTGGATTCACCTCCATCCGTGGTGCACGATAGCGATGAGGATGCTTGCATATGGAGCTCCCAAAGGATTCACTCGACGACTATGACCGCATGGCCGAGTCCACCAGCATAGAGTGTTTCTACAAGTTCTGTCGGGCAGTGGTGACAGTGTTTGGGCCACAATACTTGAGAACACCCAATGCGGAAGACACTGCTCGGATCCTAGCCCAGAATGCAGCAAGAGGATTTCCTGGGATACTTGAAAGCATCGACTGCATGCATTGGAAATGGAAGAACTGCCCATTTGTTTGGCAGGGGATGTACAAAGGCGCCAAAGGCGGTTGCAGTGTGGTGCTTGAGGCGGTAGCCACACAGGAGCTCTAGATTTGACACTCCTTCTTTGGTATGCCAGGAACTCACAATGACATCAACGTGCTGCAGTGCTCTCCTGTTTTTGCCAATCTCGTTGAGGGCCATTCTCCTCCGGTGAACTTCGAGATCAATGGGCACCAATACAACAAGGGGTACTATCTAGCTGACGGCATCTATCCGAGATGGTCGACATTTGTGAAGACGATCTCAAACCCTATCGCAGGAGGCAAGAACGCCTGGTTTGCGAAGCTTCAGGAGGCTTGCAGGAAGGATGTCGGCGGGCATTTGGTGTGCTCCAATCTCGATTCGCTGTTGTTCGCACCCGCTCAGACCTGGTCGAAAGATCAAATGTGGGAGATCATGACTTGTTGTGTCATCTTGCACAACATGATCATCGAGAGCGAGCAAGAAGACCCGAGGTTTGACATCGAACCATACTACTGAGCAGGTCCTCTAGCGAAGTTGATCACCGACTACCAAGCAACTTGGACTGCCTATCTCGGTATCGTCAAGAGATCCGAGACCCACAGTGCATCATCAATTGCGAAAGATCTGATTGAGCACCTATGGAGGCTCAAGGGGACGCCAGCGTGATGAAATCGAGTTTTTATTTGTTGAACTATATAATTTGTATTGAACTATTTGTTGTTGTAGTATTTTGTTGATGTATTTGATTTTTCTGTGATGAAATATGTGATAAGGAATAATAGTGTTGATAATTGAACGCTGAGACACGGCAAAACCACGCCGAATATGGGCCTATTCTCTCCCATATGGGACGTTTATTCGCCGAAATTGGGCTGCAAAGTGGGCCAATTTGGCGCTGGGGCGAGGCGGCAACGGGCAAGAAAACCGCCCCAATGGCGAGTGTATCGCCGGCTCGCCCCCAGGGGGCGATTTTTATGCGTCCTGGGGGGGGCCAACGGCTGGAGATGCCCTAAAAGGCTATACCCATACCCTACCCATGACTTAACGGGTATAAAATTGTGCTCATACCCTACCCATTCGGGTACGGTATCCGCGGGTACCCGTACCCATAGGTAAAATTGCCATCCTTAAGCATGATTATCCGTATCGTAATTAATGGGTTGCCTTAATTATCTCGACCCATTTAATTGTGTCTCCTAATTTGAAGGTAAACGTTTAGAGCCGATGCACCGACCGAACGCTCGGCCGGCCGCGTCCACGCTCGACAATGGGGAAACACACCACCGCTCTAGTATTCTTCTTATCTTCACGAGTCGCTCCTGTCCATTCATTCACTGTTGCTTATCTCCTCGCATGTCTTGTTCCCCTGCGACAACCTCCAGGATAGTTCGCCGGTGATGACCGCCATCCATCCCACGCCAGCCTGCCCGTCGCCCATCTAGAGGCAGCCTCCCGGCAAATCGACACTATTTTAGGAGACCCCCACCACGCGTGACAAGGGAGGAGTGGGAGGGAGGTCGTTGCCTGCGGCATCGATGAGGTGTTGTGCTGGAGACCGGCTGGTGGATTCGCTTCAATAGGCGACAGTGGTGGTGAGCGGCAACGGCGGTGGCCGCCATGGATTTTTTTGCTGCATCAATTCTTTATGCTGGAACCACTTCTTTTTTTTTCCTGGAACCTTCTTTTGATTTTGCTACAAATTGAGAGAGATGATGTTGTGTTGCTGCCATGATTTTTTTCCAACCTCTTTTGTTTTTTGCTGGAACGGCTTTTGTTTTTTGCTGGAACCATCATTCGACTTTGCTGCATTGGGCGAAGATGATTGTTTCGGTCTACTTGCCATGAATGTTTTGCTGGAACCTCTTCAGATTTTTTTCTTGAACCGTTTTTCAATTTGCTGCAATTCAAGACGATGGTGGTGCCGTCACCGTCAAGATTTTTGCTACATTTAATTTTTGCTAGAACCTCTTCTCATTTTTGCTACAACCGGCAATCACAAAACCTACAACCGGCGATAAATTTTTCTACAATGGTGACGGGGTGGTCAATGAGCCTTTTCTAGTAGAACCAGCACAATTTTTTTCTACTACCCGCGGAAATTTTTGTTGCCACCAGCAAACCCGAAGAAGAGTACTTTTTAGCCAGCTCGTCACCGGGGTTTTGCTACCGGCGACCGGCGTACGACCATCCCACTGTTGCTGCCATCGCCAGTGGGGGAGCTGCAACCGCGAGGGAAAGTTTGTTGTATGTGTGGATCTGACGAGGAAGCCATGAGACGATAATGGAGAGGCCGGCGACCAGCGGCGAGGGCGGCAACCGGCGGCCATGGCGAGCCACCGACGGTGCAGGTTATGGCAGACGCGCGGCGAGCCACGAGCAACACGGACTGTGGCAGACAGCGACAGCGACCGGAGTCAACGATACATTTTTCCTCTATTTTTTCTAACGAAGTGGGGTGAAAAAGTTACAGATCAAACGGTTTAAGTCGGTTGATCGTACGGCATTGCTTCGACCGGCCCAAATCCTGGCCGGTGCGTCGGCGCCTAGTAGCGCCCTAATTTGAAATGTAATTAGTGGGTCACCTCCTAAATTTATGTATGAGTTGATCAGTACTCTTCTCATCCTAATTTCGCAGGAAAAAAATAGTGCACCAGATGGGATTCAAACTCTCAACCTGACACAATTATGACCACTAAACAAACCACGCTAACCAATTAGCTAGCTAGGCACCTACTTGTGTGTATTGTATTGCTTTTTAGCATACACTTATAGTTTGCTTTTGGTCTTTTTTTGTATGTTATAGTTTAAGACACCCTGATAACTTATGTACCTCGGTCTTGATACTTTTGGCATTGAAGGGTAAGGGGGGAGGGGTTGATGAAAGATCCTCCGGTAACTGTTGTGTGAATAGCAAGATAACTCACACATCACAGATCTGATAATTTATGTGCTTCTGTACTGATAACTTTGGCGATGGGAGAGGGTGATGAAATATACACACGATAACTCACACATCGCAGACCTGATAACTTATGTACCCCGGTCCTATTAAATTTGGTGGCCGAGGGGGGGGGGGAGGGGGTTGATGAAATATACCCCCGGTAACTTTTGCGTGCATAGCTAGTAACTCGCACACTGCAAACCTGGTAACTTATGTACCCTAGTCCTGGTAACTTTGGCGACAGTGGTGGAGATGGGGGAGTTGTCGAAACATACCTAGATAACTTATGTGCAAATAACGTGATATTTTTTTACGTCCCGAAGACATGATAACTTATGTACACCCCTGTGGTAATTTTCATACGCCGGGCAGGGGTTTATTAAATACACCCCGATAACTTTTGTGTGAATAGCATGGTAACTTACACATCACAGACCTGATATCTTATGTACCCCAGTCCTGGTAACTTTGGCGTCAGGGGGGGGGGGGGGGGTTGATGAAATATCCCCTGGTAACTTTTATGTGAATAGCATGGTAACTCACACGCCGCAGACCTAATAACTTATGTACCTCGGTCATGATAACTTTGGCATTGAGGCAATAGAGTGGTAATATATGCATCGTAGACCTGATAACTCAGGTACAAACACCTTGGTAACTTTTTAACCCCGAGGGGGGAGATTTGTTGAAAGTATGCCCTGGTAAATTCTGTGTAAATAGCATGATAATATACAAATCACGTACCTAATTTATGCACAAACACCATGGTAACTTTTGACCGGGGCAAAAAAAGTTCAAAACATACCCAAGCTAAATTCTATATAAATAAGTGGTAACATATGCACAACAGAGCTGATAACTCACACACATACACCACGGTAACTTTGAACCGGGGGGTGTTTTACGGACGTAACCTGATAAGTTCAAATAGCATGATACTGTATGCATGATATACGTGATAACTCACGGGCAAACACCAAAGTAACTTCGACCCGGGGTGGGGGGATGGGAGTGAGTTGTTTAAAAACATAGTCCCCTCCTGATAACCTCCATGTAAATAGCACGGTAATTTACACATTGTAAACTTAATAACTCATGTACAAAACACCGTTGTAACTTTGAATCGGGGGAGAGGGGAGTGGGGAGGAAGTGGTTTGAAATATATCATCGATAACTTATTTTGTAAAAAGCGTGGTAATATACAAACCACATACGTGGTAAATCATGCACAAACCCCGGGGTAACTTTTGTCCCGAAAAAACAAGTTGAAAATGTACTACGGTAACTCACGGATAAAGAGCATGATAACATACATACATCAGAGATGATAACTTACTTAGCCCAAACCTGGTAACTATATGCATAAAAAAATCATCAGAACATATCAACGTGTGTTCTAGTTTCGTAGGTCTCGTCACGACAATTTTTTTATGTTGAAATGATTTTTTTGATCAGACCAACGGTTTGTGCTATAAAATATTTTGAAGTTTTGAAATAGGGAAGCATCTAAGATGACATCAATCCCCCCTAATGCATGCATGCATGTGCATGTGAAGATAAGGTTGGAGGAACTATTGTTTATGCACTGGTAATTCTCGTGTAAACAATGTGATAACCTGTGCACAACTGACATGATAACTTACATCGACGCGTCGGAACTTTTTACTCGGAAAAAAATTCGTTGGAACATATCAACATGGGATCTAGTTTCAAAGATCTCGCCGCAACGAATCTTTTATGTGAAAATAGTTTTTCAATCGGAGCAACGAGTCGAGCTACAAAACATTTTGAATTTTGAATTTTGTCGGAATTTTTGCTGACATCATCAATTTTGTCTCACATGCATGCATGCTTAATTAATTGATCAACTCGACCTAATTAGCAGGGGGGAGTCACCGCGGGCTAAAAATTATGCGGTTGCATGCGTGTAGGCTTAGGACGCGTTTGGTTGCCTGCATTAGACCCAGCCAGGTCCGCACGGGATGAAAATGGGCTGTTTGGTAGCCTGCATTCACTGTTTGCCCTGCATAGCACGGACCTCAAAGCACCTCTCAGCCAGGCCCGCTGGGAATGGCCGAATCGGCCGTTTTTCATGAGCCAGGTTGAGACAAACCAGATCGAGCGCAAGGAGTGGGCCCCGTTGCACGAGAGGATACAAGAGGGATGCGAGCTACTGTTTGCATGTACGTGATATCTTCTCCTACCTCCAGTAGCATCCTCTCTAATCCCCTTCTTCCTCCTCCCTTCAGATCTACACAACGAAGCTTCGATCCGAGATAAGCTCTGCACAAAAAGGATGCACATCGATCTTATGGTTCTGTTCAGACGATCGGTTTGTAGTTTCATCAACCATGGATGATTAATTTTGTGTTCATGTTTGTACCTACTTTAGGCACTCGGAAGAGCTCCACATCGTTGAGGAACGTGAGGGAGCCCGGGCGCGGCTAGACGCGGAGGCGCAATAGGTCGCCGCCGCGGTGCAGCAGCAGGTACTTGGTTGGGGGCGCGGAGAGACGCGGAGAGACGCAGAGGCGCAACATACCCGCGTACGGGAGGATATCGAGCTTGCTGAGGACTGCTCATTGACGATCCGTCTCCAGCCCGCGCAAGGCAACATGTACTCGAGATGGGTCCTCGCCAAGTAGCCCGACCTGTTCTACACCTCATGGAGCCCTAGCGAGAGCGGGGTCGTGTTCACCTCCGTAGGCCCAATCTTCGAGGCCCCGAAAGCAATGGTCCGAGTGGCGCGCATCGAGTTTGGCCCGAGCGAGCTCACCGACGACCGCGGAGACCTCGACGTGGCCGTGAAGAAGCTGACTCGGTCGGAGACCGGCAACGACGCGTTCCCGGCGGTGTCGCTGTGCGGGCGGTGGGTGGTGTTCTGGTCACTTGGTCAGGCCGGGCAGACCACATGAACCTCTACATCGTCGCCACGGCGCCCGAGGAGGAGATGGTATGGAGGGTCACGAACGACCAGTGGATCGACACGATGCCGAGCTTGTCGTCGGACGAGAAGCTGATCGCTCTCTCTCTCTCCTCCAACTAGCATGAACCGGCCAACACCGCTGTTCAACATCTACTTGGTGCGGTCGGACGGGAGAGGGCTGCGGCGAGTGCACGTGGTCGGGTCGCTGGGGAGCAAGGTGACGGACAAGGAGCGGATCAGCCACATGTGCTTCAGTCCGGACGGTGAGTGGCTGCTCTTAACGGCCAACCTCAGCGACGGCGTGGCCGAGCCCATATCGGGGCCGATTTGGAGGGCCTTGAGCTTCTTAACGTCCCAGTATTCGAGCGACGAGTAGAGGCGGAGCGCATCCGACGGTGGCCGCGGCGGACTAGTTCGACGCCAGCATACCGAACTAGTCCGAATAACTGTGTGTTATATGTAGATGTTAGCTCTTAATCATATCCCATGTATACAACCAAACACCATGTAGTTCCATGTGCCAAGCCAATGCAAGACACCAAACACCATGCGAAAAGCGATCTCCTAATGCAGGCAGTCTTGATGCAGGCAACCAAATTAAATGTAGATGTTGGTTTTTTGCCTGTTTACGCTCAGCCAGGCTGAGGTGGGACAAGTATGCAATGCAGACATTTTTTAATATGTCAACCAAACGCGCCCTTAGTTGCATGGCGTTCGTATCTGTTTCCTAAAAACAGAACAATAGGAAGTTAGCAAAGCCGTTCAAAATTTGCTTTCTTTCTAGACAAACTTCCAAAATTTGCTAGTTCTCGGTTGACTTTGTAGGACGCTATATGGGCTTTCCTTGCCATTTCAAGGTGGTGTCTATCCTGTGTAAATTCAGACGAGTTTCAGAGATCAGAAAATGGAGTCATTCTGGGTGAGGTTAAGGAGATGTCTGTAGATTTTCCTCTAATTTGAGATTTATAGGAAGGGATGCTAACACAGCGGCACATTGCTGTATTAAGCGAGCTAGTGAGGCTAGACGTAGGCGTTTCTCAAAAAAAAAAAAAAAACTATGTTCCCCCTTCCTTTCTGAAATTCTTCAGTGTGATTGTAAATTTGTAACTCTATGGAGTAAGCAATAAAGCTCGTAGAATTGCAAAAAAAAAAGGTGGTCTCTATCGTCTTCTTGTGACCTTGAAAGGAAAAAGCCGTCTGACACGAAACTTAGAATTTTCTGATTGAAGTAAGGACATCTCTTATCGAACTGTTATCCTATAAGAGCATCTCCAATAGACGCGCAACGCGCGGCGCGCTAAAAATGAGAATACCGCGCCGCATAAGCTAGGTTTTGCGCGCGGCGCTGTGCTGGCTCCAACGGCTGCCGCAAAATAAAGCGCGCCCGAGCCGCTCCAGCAGGCGCGCTATATTTTTTTTTCTTGAGACGATTGCATACATAGCATACAAATATGAAGATAGTTCGGCACATAGCCTGCTTCTACGATACAAAATGCGTACATCTAGGCTTCTCCAACGATATATAGTTCTACTACGTCCACATAGCATGCTTCTACAATACAAAATAAAACAAAAAACTACTACTACTCGTTCTTCGACTCGGACTCTGCCTCGGTGATGTCCTCCTCCGACGTCTGAGCATAGGCGTAAGGAACCGCTCGTCGCGGGAGTCCCAGGACGACGCATCTCCTAGCGCCATGTTGTATTTAGCGACCACCTTCCGCGTTCGCTTGTCCTCGCGATAGGCGGCTCGCTCCTTCCTTCTCTCCTCCCTCTCCGCCCTCCTCTCGACAAAGAACTGTTCTTCGTTGATGATGTCTTGCAGGAAGCGTTGCCTCCACAGTGCCATGGCTTCCTCGTCCATCTCGGCCAGGCTAAGACGGCGCTCCCGCCTCCGGTGTTTGCGATGATCCTCGTCAGTGTTAAGCCGCAGGAAAGGCGCCAACTCATGTGCCCGCTCCCGCGTCGCCACGTCGGTGAAGTTCATGTCCCAACAGGACCGCCGGAGGAGCCACGCCGCAGCGTTGTACACGCGGGCGCCATCCTGGGCGATGTCGAAGGTTCCGAGGCCGAGGCGCACGCCGCCGCCCGACTGAATCGAGGCAGCATAGGTGCCGGACGGACGCACGTGGACGCCGCGGTAGCCGGAACCTCCCCGACGGCATGGTGGGGCGGTGGTGGCGTGTTGGCGGCGAGGAAAGAAAGCAGTGGAGAGAGCGAGAGAGAGCGGCAGAGGGCGCTGCAATTTTATAGGCGCGCGCGAAGCGGCGCGCCAAATCTAGCGCGCGAGCTGCCGCCTTTTCCCGCGCGTGTTAGTTTGCCACCACCGCTGGAGCGCGTGAAACCGGTCCGCACGCGCTAAAAGCCAATTTACCCCGCGCGCGCGTCTTTTGGCGCGCCTGTTGGAGATGCTCTAAGGGCATCCACAATGGTAGGCGCCTATATAAGCTCTTATGGCAAAATAAATAAATATCAAAAAGTGAAAAACTGATCTAAGAGCTTAGAGCATCTCCAGCCGCGCCCCCAACAGGCCCCCAGGCCATTTTTTAGCGCCGACGCCCAAAAAACGGTCCAATCGCGTTCCAGGAGCCCGTTTTTCGCCGGTTTGGGTCGAAAATGGAGCCGGCGGACTCAGACCAAACCCGGCGCGTTGGGGGCGCCTGGGAGCGCCGGGGAAACCTATTATGGCGCGAACGGGAATGGGCCCGTCAAGTCAGCGACACACCGCTTCATCGTCCTCATCGCCTCGGTTCCCGCGGAAATCAATGTCAAGGTTGCCGCACCGGTTAGCCTCCACTGATGCCTCATGGGAGGTGCAGTGAAGGCGCCGCGAAGCGCGTCCCGCCCGCTCCCGCCACACGTTACCTGGCATGCAGATTCTCACCGCCCCGCTTCGGCTATAAAAGCCAACCTCCCCGCCGGTGAACGCCACAGTCGCCACAACTCGCCTTCTCTCTTGCGTCGTCTCGCCACAGAAGCAACTCTCCCCCCTCTTCCCCCGCCAACGAGCAATGGCTAAGCGGTACCCCAGCAACGCCACGACGGCGAACGGCTTCGGCCGCCGCCATCTTCATGAGGACGAGGCGTGCCTCCCCTATGAGGCCGACTATCCGGCGCCCCCAGACATGCGGGTGTCAGGCTCATGGAAGTTGAGCGCCGGCGGCGTCCCGGTACCCCCGTGCCCACCAGGGCTGATCGACGGGCCGAGATCGCCCGCATCCGTTCATAGCTGTCGGAGGAGCAACGGAACAAGCCGAGGTACACCACCGACAGCCACACGATGTGGACGATGTACTTCGACCGCCGCCGCGAAGACCAGATCGCCTCCATCAACGGCACCATCCCCCGCGGCCGACTCAACGCCGACGGGTGGCGCGAATGGTGGGGCGTGCCCGGCCACACCCTCGAGGCCGTCCTTGACCACATCGAGACCGGCAACACACCGCGCCTCGAGTACCCGGCGTGTGATACTTCTCCAATGTATCTATAATTTATGAAGTATTCATGCTATTATATTATCCATCTATGATGTTTTATATGCATTTATATGTCATTTTATATGATTTTTGGGACTAACCTATTAACCTAGAGCCCAGTGCCAGTTTCTGTTTTCTCCTTGTTTTTGTGTTTTACAGAAAAGGGATACCAAACGGAGTCCAATTGACGTGCCAATTTTTGAGGATTTTTTATGGACCAAAAGAAGATCACGGAGCATCGGAGTTGGGCCAGAAGAGTCCCGGGCTGCCCACGAGAGTGGGGGCGCCCCCCTGGGCGCGCCCCCTATCTCGTGGACAGCCCGGAGACCCCCCTGACGTGAAGCCAATGCCAAAAATTCCTATAAATACAAAAACCTTCGGGAATTAACCTAGATCGGAAGTTCCGCCGCCGCAAGCCTCTGTAGCCACGAGAAATCAATCTAGGCCCTCTCTGGCACCCTGCCGGAGGGGGCCATCATCACCGGAGGCCATGGAGGAGGATCTCAGAGGGGCCATCTCGCCATGAAGGCCAAGGACCATAGGGGGAAAGCCATGGAGAAGGAAGCACAAGGGGGAGAACCTCTCCTCCTCTCTCTCTTGGTGGCACCAGAGTGCCATCCGGAGGGAATCATCGTCGCGGTGATCGTCTTCATCAACATCACCATCATCATCACCATCCTCATCTCTTTTACACGGTCCACTCTCCCGCACCCCGCTGTAATCCCTACTTGAACATGGTGCTTTATGTCACATATTATGATTCAATGATGTGTTGCCATCCTATGATGTTTTGAGTAGATGTCGCGGATTTGTCACGGCAGACGTCCTAGCGTAAGGACTTAGTCGTGGAGCCATCGCTACGGGTTTACTTGCAGGGGTTAAAGCGGACACAAAGACAAGGGTTTTATACTAGTTCGGCCCCTTCGATGAAGGTAAAAGCCTACGTCTAGTTGTGATGGAATTGATGTAGTCTCGATGGCTAGGGAGCAAACAAGCTTCGCCTAGGCTCGAGTTGTGGTTGTCTGTCTCTTGAACCGTCGCCGGGTCGTCCCCTTATATACACGGGTGACGCCCGTCGGTTCATAGAGTCCCAACCGGTTCATACTCGTATCCCGGTTGGTATCTCTCTACTCCTAACTTACAATATAAGTTATACATCAGGCCGGTTTACGGCTACAAGCTCTAAACCGACTATAGGCCTTGGGCCCTTCTCTGATTACACCACTAACGGAGCTAACCCGGCCCAAGCTGGCCGGTTTACATCTAGTGGTAATATCCCCAACAGTAGATATGTTTTGTCTTTGGGTTGATTGATGATCTAGATTGGTATGAGTTGTATGTTTTACTTTGATGCTATCCTATGGTGCCCTTCGTGTCGCGCAAGCGTGAGGGATTCCCGCTGTAGGGTGTTGCAATACGTTCATGATTCACTTATAGTGGGTTGGTGAGTGACTGAAACACAAACCCGAGTAAGGGGGTTGTTGCGTATGGGAATAAAGAGGACTTGATGCTTTAATACTATGGTTGGGTTTTACCTTATTGATCTTTAGTATTTGTGGATGCTTGCTAGAGTTCCAATCATAAGTGCATATGATCCAAGTAGAGAAAGTATGTTAGCTTATGCCTCTCCCTCATATGAAATTGCAATAGTGATCACCGGTCTTGTTAACAATTGCCTAGGACAATTCCGCACACCGATCCACCACTATTCCGCACTCACTATTTATAACATTTAGTATTATATTCTAACTTTATGATAACAGCACCCACTTTCATATTTTAGCTCTTTGATATCATACAAAATTATCCTCTTCACACCCACAACGTAGTTTTGTTTCTTGTTTCTAGTTGGAAGCAAACGTTCGGTGCACGTAGAGTCGTATCAGTGGCAGATAGGGCTTGAGCGAATATTGATCTTACCTTTAGCTCCTTGTGGGTTCGACAATCCATGCTTATCACTTCCACCTTTGGGAATTGCTACGATGATTCCCTGCACTTGGGGATTATCAAGCTCTTTTCTGGCACCGTTGCCGGGGAGCAATAGCGTGGGGTTGATATTTTCGTGTGTGCTTGTTTGCTTTCTTCACTAAGTAGATTTTGTTTTTCCCTTTTTGTTTCTGTTTAGTTGTGGGTGAAACATACAATATTTTTAAAAATAATGAACAATACCAAAAAAATATTTACTTGCCTCTCATGCCTAAAAAGTTTTTCAAAAAGAGAAGTGATTGGAAAGTTATGCATTGAAGAAGTGAGGTCGACATTGAGCACCTGTGTTCATGCTCACGGAAACAATGTAGAATTTTTTATGGAAGTTTCTATGTAAATAATTATCCCCTTGTATATATTCATTGTATTATAAAAATAATGTGCCAAGCTTTGGTTTTAGTATGATAAGATTGCTTGCTTACTATGTGCAGAACAAAAACAGAAACTTTGGCTGTAGTGCTTGAATTTACATTTTTTACTGGAAATTCAAATGGGTCTGAAACTTTCTTCAAATTACTTATGTACAAATTTTTAAAATTTTCAAATTTATTTCATAATTTTAGGAGTTACAAAAGTTTACTAAACTTCCAGATTACTACAGACTGTCCTGTTCTTGACAGATTCTGTTTTTCGTGTGTTGTTTGCTTATTTTGACGCATCTATGGCTAGTATGTAAGGGTATGAACCATATAAAAGTTGGAATACAGTAGGTTTAACACCAATATAAACAAAGAATGAGTTGATTACAGTACCTTAAAGTGGTAGTTTGCTTTATTACACTAACGGATCTCACAAGTTTTTGTTTAAGTTTTTGTGAATGAAGTGTTTGAAGAACGAGGAGTTACCGATGTGAGAAGAATAAAGAGAGACAAGAGTTCAAGCTTGGGGATGCCCAAGGCACCCCAAGTAAATATTTCAAAGGATATTCAAGCATCTAAGCTTGGGGATGCCCCGGTTGGCATCCCATCTTTTTTCTTCAACAAATATCGGTATACCTCGGTTTTTGTTTTGTTCACATGATTCGTGTCCTTTGTGTTTTTATTTTTCTTTAAGAATCATGCTAGTATGAGATAGCTCTTCATTGATTTATAGAATAATTCATGTGCTTCACTTATATATTGTGAGCTTCGACATTGGTTAGTCTATATTAATTGTAGAATGCTCCATAAACTTCACTTATATCTTTTGGAGTATGAATAATACTATAATTGAAAGTGGATTTGGAAGAGTGTCAACTTTAGTTAGTATTCCACTATTTAGGAAGAGGTTACAATTGAGTATGAGAACAAAGTAGCTATCCATGATGCTACTGAAAATTATTATGAGGGAGGAACATGTGCTTGTAGGAGTTGCAATAATATCAAGTTTCCTCCCTATGTGCTTAAAAGTTTTGAAGTTATACTTGTTTTGCCTTCCTATGCTAGTTGAATTTTGTTCCTATAAATTGTGTGCTCACAAAATCCCTAGGCATAGGAAGTGGGTTAGATTTAAATGTGCTAGTCATATTCTTCATGATGCTCTTTTTATGTTTCAACTCTTATCTTTTATGTGAGCATCATTGAAATCATCATGCCTAGCTAAAAGGCATTAAAGAAAAGCGCTTGTTGGGAGACAACCCAATATTTACCCTTACTGTTTTTGTGTGTCTACATGATTAAGCTACTGTAGTAATCATGTTTTATAGCTTTTGTTTCAATAAAGTGCCAAGTAAGACCTTTGGGAAGACTTGGGTGAGAGTTAATGTGATCTTGCTGTAAAAAAAACAGAAACTTTGCGCTCACGAGATTAGCTGTCATTTTTTACAGAAGAGTGCTTTTGAGTTGATTATTTTTGAAGAAGATTAATAGACAAATTCCTTACATCTACCAATTTATTTCATAATTTTTGTAGTAGCAGAAGTATGGTTATTGTTCAGATCATTACAGACTGTTCTGTTTCTGACAGATTCTGTTTTCATCGCATAGTTTGCTTGTTTTCTAGTTTCTATGGCTTATATTTCTCAATATAAATTGTAGAAATGATATGTTACAGTAGGCATTATGTGAAAACAATTATGAACCTTGTATTTTACAGTACCAAAGTGCATGGTTTACTCTTTATCATACTAACCTATCTCACGAAGTTCCATTAAGTTTTGTGTGATTGAAGTTTTCAAGTTTTGGGTGAGATATCGATATGAGGAGAATAAGGAGTGGAAAGACCCTAAGCTTGGGGATTCCCAAGGCACCCCAAGGTAATATTCAAGGAAGACTCAAGCGTCTAAGCTTGGGGATGCCCCGGAAGGCATCCCCTCTTTCGTCTTCAAAACTATCGGTATACCTTACTCGGAGCTATATTTTTACTCGTCACATGATATGTGTTTTGCTTGGAGCGTATTTTCAGTTTTACTTGCTGTTTGAATAAAATCATTGGATCTGAATTATTGAATAAAAAAGGGAACCCTCCCATGGCTAGTTAATTATTTGACTACTCAGTGTCCTTCACTCACATCTTTTGGAGTAGTTTGTCATTTACTCATGTGCTCCATGTATATCCTATGAGTAAATGGGGGAATGAATTGAATGTCATAAATCTGAATTTTTATATGTTTCATATGCTTATAACATGGTTAGTGATGACTTCACACATAGAAAGTATGAGGCATAAAAGTTGTTGAGAGTTGGCAAACGTAGTTTCGGTCATCGTTGCAATTAATAGGAAGTAATAAGGGAAGAGAGGTTCACATACAAATATATTATCTTGGACACCTTTTATGATCGTGAAGCACTCATTAAGTATGACATGCTAAAAGAGTTGACGTTGGACAAGGAAGACAACGTAATGGTTTATGTTTTCCGACATCTTAGTTAAAGTATATTGTCATTGACCTTCCAAACATGTTGAGCTTGCCTTTCTCCCTCATGCTAGCCAAATACCTTGCACCAAGTAGAGATAATACTTGTGCTTCCAAATACCCATAAACCCAGTTCTGCCATGAGAGTCCACCATACCTACCTATGGATTGAGTAAGATCCTTCAAGTAAGTTGTCATCGGTGCAAGAAATAAAAATTGCTCTCTAAATATGGATGACTTATTAGTGCAGAAAAAATAAGCTTTGTACGATCTTGTGGTGGAAGTAATAAAAGCGACGGACCGCATAATAAAGGTCCACATACAAGGGGCAATATAAAGTGACGTTCTTTTGCATTAAGATTTTGTGCATCAACCCTAAACGCGCATGACAACCTCTGCTTCCCTCTGCGAAGGGCCTATCTTTTACTTTATGTTTTTACTTTATGCTTGAGTCAAGGTGATCCTTACCTTTCCCTTTTCCATTTTATCCTTTGGCAAGCTCCTCGTGTTTGAAAGATCATGATATATATATATATATATATATATATATATATATATATATATCCAATTGGATGTAAGTTAGCATGGGCTATTATTGTTGACATCACCTAAAGGTGAATACGTTGGGAGGCAACACAATAAACCCCTATCTTTCTCAGTGTCCGGTTGAAACTCCATAACCACAAGTATTGTGTGAGTGTTAGCAATTGTAGAAGACTATATGATAATTGAGTATGTGGACTTGCTGAAAAGCTCTATTCTTGACTCTTTCTGATGTTATGATAAATTGCAATTGCTTCAATGACTGGGATCATAGTTTGTTAGTTCTCAATGAAGTTTCTGAACCATACTTGACATTGTGAATAGATTGTTGCTTGATCATGAAAAGTTTTATGAGATAAGCTACTATTATGACACATATTGATGCTAGAAAAGGTGATTGAAATTATAATTGATCAAACTTGTGCACTTTCTAGCATTCACACTTCATAAATTATTTCTTTTATCATTTACCTACTCAAGGACGAGCAGGAATTAAGCTTGGGGATGCTGATACGTCTCCAACGTATCTATAATTTATGAAGTATTCATGCTATTATATTATCCATCTATGATGTTCTATATGCATCTATATGTCATTTTATATGATTTTTGGGACTAACCTATTAACCTAGAGCCCAGTGCCAGTTTCTGTTTTCTCCTTGTTTTTGTGTTTTACAGAAAAGGGATACCAAACGGAGTCCAATTGACGTGCCAATTTTTGAGGATTTTTTATGGACCAAAAGAAGACCACGGAGCATCGGAGTTGGGACACAAGAGTCCCGGGCTGCCCACGAGAGTGCCCCCCCTAGGGCGCGCCCCCCTATCTCGTGGACAGCCCGGAGACCCCCCTGACGTGAAACCAATGCCAAAAATTCCTATAAATACAGAAACCTTCGGGAATTAACCTAGATCGGAAGTTCCGCCGCCGCAAGCCTTTGTAGCCACGAGAAATCAATCTAGGCCCTCTCTGGCACCCTGCCGGAGGGGGCCATCGTCACCGGAGGCCATGGAGGAGGATCTCGTAGGGTCCATCATCGCCATGAAGGCCAAGGACCAGAGGGGGAAAGCCATGGAGAATGAAGCACGAGGGGGAGAACCTCTCCTCCTCTCTCTCTTGGTGGCACCGAAGTGCCATCGGGAGGGGAATCATCGCCGCGGTGATCGTCTTCATCAACATCACCATCCTCATCTCTTTTATGCGGTCCACTCTCCCGCACCCCGCTGTAATGCCTACTTGAACATGGTGCTTTATGCCGCATATTATGATTCAATGATGTGTTGCCATCCTATGATGTTTTGAGTAGATATCTTTTGTCTTTGGGTTGATTGATGATCTAGATTGGTATGAGTTGTATGTTTTACTTTGATGCTATCCTATGGTGCCCTCCGTGTCGCGCAAGCGTGAGGGATTCCCGCTGTAGGGTGTTGCAATACGTTCATGATTCGGTTATAGTGGATTGGTCAGTGACTGAAACACAAACCCGAGTAAAGGGGTTGTTGCGTATGGGAATAAAGAGGACTTGATGCTTTAATGCTATGGTTGGGTTTTACCTTAATGATCTTTAGTATTTGTGGATGCTTGCTAGAGTTCCAATCATAAGTGCATATGATCCAAGTAGAGACAGTATGTTAGCTTATGCCTCTCCCTCATATGAAATTGCAATAGTGATCACCAGTCTTGTTAACAATTGCCTAGGACAATTCCGCACACTGATCCACCATTATTCCGCACTCGCTATTTATAATATTTAGTATTATATTCTAACTTTATGATAACAGCACCTACTTTCATATTTTAGCTCTCCGATATCATACAAAGTTATCCTCTTCATACCCACAACGTAGTTTTATTTCTCGTTTCTAGTTGGAAGCAAACGTTCGGTGCACGTAGAGTCGTATCAGTGGCAGATAGGGCTTGAGAGAATATTGATCTTACATTTAGCTCCTTGTGGGTTCGACACTCCATACTTATCACTTCCACCTTTGGGAATTGCTACGATATTCCCAGCACTTGGGGATTATCAGCGCGCCCGTCCTTCTCTCGCCGCCGTGGCAGCTCCCAGATGCCACAACGAATGGAGGCGGCGACCTCATCATCGCCGGGCTCCGGTTTGCTCTCCTCTGGGTCGCCGGCGCTCTGCCCCGTCAAGCCGGAGCCACAGGAGACGCCGCTTGGGCACCGCACCCGCAGCGGCGCCCTCTTCATCAACGAGGGCGGACTGTTGGGGAACGTAGTAATTTCAAAAAAAATCCTACGCACACACAAGATCATGGTGATGCATAGCAACGAGAGGGGAGAGTGTGTCCACATACCCTCATAGACCGAAAGCGGAAGCATTAGCACAACGCGGTTGATGTAGTCGTACGTCTTCACGATCCGACCGATCAAGTACCGAATGCACGGCACCCCCGAGTTCTGCACATGTTCCACTCGATGACGTCCCTCGAACTCTGGTCCAGCCGAGCTTTGAGGGAGAGTTCCGTCAACACGGCGGTGTGGTGACGATGATGATATTCTACCGTCTCAGGGCTTCGCCTAAGCACCGCTACGATATTATCGAGGTGGATTATGATGGAGGGGGGCACCGCACACGGCTAAGAGATCCAAGGGATCAATTGTTGTGTCTAGAGGTGCCCCCTGCCCCCGTATATAAAGGAGGAAGGGGAGGCCGGCCCTAGAGGGGGCGCGCCAAGTGTGGGGAGTCCTACTAGGACTCCCAAGTCCTAGTAGGATTCCCCTTTCCTTTCCGGAGTAGGAGAGAAGGAAAGAGGGGGAGAGGGAGAAGGAAAAGGGGGCTGCACCCCTTGTCCAATTCGGACCATAGGGGGGCGTCTCCTTCCTTTTGGCCTCTCTCCTCTATTCCCGTATGGCCCAATAAGGCCCATATACTCCCCGGCGAATTCAGAACTCTCCCAGACTCGAAAAATACCCGAATCACTCGGAACCTTTCCGAAGTCTGAATATAGTCGTCCAATATATCAATATTTACGTCTCGACCATTTCGAGACTCCTTATCATGTCCCCGATCTCATCCGGGACTCTGAACTACCTTCGGTACATCAAAACGCATAAACTCATAATATACCCGTCATCGAACTTTAAGCATGCGGACCCTACGGGTTCGAGAATTATGTAGACAAGACCGAGACACATCTCCTGTCAATAACCAATAGTGGAACCTGGATGCTCATATTGGCTCCCACATATTCTACGAAGATCTTTATCGGTCAAACCGCATAACAACATACGTTGTTCCCTTTGTCATCGGTATGTTACTTGCCCGAGATTCGATTGTCGGTATCTCAATACCTAGTTCAATCTCATTACCGGAAAGTCTCTTTACTCGTTCCGTAATACATCATCCCGCAACTAACTCATTAGTTGCAATGCTTGCAAGGCTTATAGTGATGTGCATTACCGAGTGGGCCCAGAGATACCTCTCCGACAATCGGAGTGACAAATCCTAATCTCGAAATACGCCAACCCAACAAGTACCTTCGGAGACACCTGTAGAGCACCTTTATAATCACCCAGTTACGTTGTGACATTTGGTAGCACATAAAGTGTTCCTCCGGTAAACGGGAGTTGCATAATCTCATAGTCATAGGAACATGTATAAGTCATGAAGAAAGCAATAGCAACATACTAAACGATCAAGTGCTAAGCTAACGGAATGGGTCAAGTCAATCACATCATTCTCCTAATGATGTGATCCCGTAAATCAAATGACAACTATTTGTCTATGGCTAGGAAACATAACCATCTTTGATCAACGAGCTAGTCAAGTAGAGGCATACTATTGACACTATGTTTGTCTATGTATTCACACATGTATTATATTTTTGGTTAATACAATTCTAGCATGAATAATAAACATTTATCATGATATAAAGAAATAAATAATAACTTTATTATTGCCTCTAGGGCATATTTCCTTCACGGCCGCCCCTCCCCGCGTTCCCTCCGCCTAGTCCGGCCGAAGACCGAGCCGGGGTTGCTCCCCGTCAAGAAGGAGCACGCGGAGATGACCGCTGACGACGAGACCGCCCTCAAGTGGGCGAAGACGGACTATGTCTGCGAGCAGGTGGCGCGCCAGCGCCGGGCCTACGATGAGATCAAGGCCCGGCGCCGCGGATGCGAGGAGGGCGGCGTCTTCCTCCTCGACAGTGATGAGGAGGGCGCCCGGGCCATCCAACCCCCCGCATGTCGGTGAGTCAGGGTGCAACAAGGACGGCTGCGGTTCTAGATGATATAGCCACACACACATATGTAGTTCTAGATGATATAGCCACACACACATGTAGTTCTAGATGATATCAAAGACAATCATCATCCTCAAGCCTGGGCGGTTGGTGTTCCTGATAGTAATTAGGATGGCCTGTCCAACACGAAGATTCTTGCCATCGAGGAATTTCTTCCACCCAACTGAGCTTAAGTGTGTGCGACCGTCCGTGTCCACGCTGTAAGTACAAAGTTGTGACGGAGCCCCTTGCAAGAAGGTGTAGTCCAGCTGAGCCTTCTTCATCGGGCTCGATACCATAACTCATGATATGCTCTTTGCCAATTTCTGAATAAGAAAAACATATCAATTAATAAGCATGTGATCGAACTCTACACTAAAACATATATATCATCGACTAGATTCCACACAACATATACCATATCATTGGACTGTACACTAAGTAATTCACACTATTAATTTGCATTTGTAAGTATAACATACCATATCATGTCGATCAACCATGGTATTTGTCAAGCGGGTCACGAATGGCACCCCGACAAAGTCAGCACGTGGCGGAATTATGTCCCATAGGTTGGACACCTCCTCCTCACTCAGCCTTGTTCTTTGAGCTACGATGGCTTCATGAAGTGGGTCCTCATCATCTTCATCATCTTCGTCATCTTCATCATCTTCCACCAGGTTGAGATAAATGACAGCTAGCTTGGGTCTTTCTACTCGAAAGTTGAAGCTGATCAACTCATCACCAGTAAGATGCATGCGAGCGACGAAACGGGCCCATCCATCTCCTCCAATCTGCGACATATTGCGTCCTTTCTCGACCTCCATAGTGTACGGCCCCCAGAGCCTCAAATGTCACAGTGTCTCCCGTCACTTGTTGAATTTCAACCTCACATTGCATGGGACGATCTGTAAACTAAGCAAAATGACACAATGCAATAATGCCAACACTAAAATAAAATAGTTATTACATTTCATCTAATTTCTTACCGCCGATGACTAAAACTCGGCGGAAGTAGATGCCAACAGCTTGCCGGTTGTAAGGTTGTCAAGATCTTGACTTGCACAGATTGACATAGTGGTGGTGGTGGCGCCATTCTTCCTAAAGCAATATGAGCAAAGGATTACTAAATCAACTAAATCAAAATGTTCTAAGTCAACTAAATCAACTAGCCTACTAAATCAACTAAATCAAAATGTTCTAAGTCAACTAAATCAACTAGCCTACTAAGTCAACTAAAGCAATATGTTCTAAGTCAACTAAATCAACTAAATCAAAATGTTCTAAGTCAACTAAATTAACTAAATGAATTAGCCTACTAAATCAACTAAATCAAAATGTTCTAAGTCAACTAAATAAACTAACCTACTAAGTCAACTAAATCAAAATATTCTAAGGCAACTAAATCAACTAGCCTACTAAATCAACTAAATCAAAATGTTCTACTAAGTCAACTAAATTATATCAACTAAATCAAAATGTTGCATATGAGCAGGAGGGAGAAGGAGGCGACTCGAGGAGGAAAAGAGAGTAGGATGGAGGAGGAAGGCGAAGGCGGAGGGCTTGCCGGCGCGCCGATTGAGGAGGACGGAGGAGGAAGGCGGAGCGAGGAGGGTCGGCCAGCAGCGAGTGGAGAGGAGGACGAAGGAGGAGGCCGCACCGAGTCCAGCAAGGAGGAGGAGGTGGCGGCGCATGGCGCAGACGGAGGAGCGGCGACGGGCGCAAGGCCTTGACGCAGGGAGGAGAGGGCGACGGCCGGGCGCGCGCGCAGATAGAATTTGTGGTTGTGTGTGAGAGGATCCGAAGGAGGAGATCGGGAGATGGATGGCTTAGCAAGAGCGCTCTTGAAAAAATGCGCCATCTAAGCTATCTAGCAGCAGCGCTTTTCAAGATAAAGCGCTACTGCTATATGTCAAGATGCAAAATACATATTGATCATCAACGATCTTTTGTGTACAATCTGATTCGACAATATGAGTCCTCACCGTTTAGGAACAGGTGAAGACTCATATTGCAGCCACAAATTCTACACATAGAGTTCAATGAAGATCAAGTGCTTGTCAAAGTGTGAGAAGTAACATATTTAAGGTGGTATAAACTCTCTTCACAGAGCGAGGTGGGACTAAATTTTTGTAGGAAACTTAGCAGAGCGCTTGTGCGGGAAAGGCGCTACTATGCTACGTAGCGATGGCGCGTCTCGTGTTAACGCTGCTGCTGCTATAACTAGCCTCGCGGGCCTCGTAGGAATTATAGCAGCAGCGTGTCTTTGGGTGGACGACTATCGCTATATTTGTATCAGCAGCGAGTTTCATGGACATGGTATCGCTAGTTAGCAGCAGCGAGTTATTTTGAGGCGCGCTGCTGATAAGATTCTGTGTATAGGCTTTTCCCTAGTAGTGTAAATTGAACAACCATGCACTTTGTACAGGAGGAAAACGAACTAATCGCTCGACGCATGCTTTTGCGTTGATGCCACATCTAACATAGCAGCCTAACCGCTAAGGCCTTGTACAATGGGAGGTGCTTGGAGAGATGCTTAGAAAAATAAACTGATTTTTTCTGAAGTACCGGTGCCTATTTCTACAAGAGAGACGCTTAGTTAAGCGTCTATCCTATACTAGCAGAATGCCCGTGCGTTGCTACGGGCTATCCGCAATATCTGTAACATCCGGGTTCAACACAGAAACCCTATCCAATGACGCACCTTCCCTTTTTCTGTCGGAACCTCTCATTCTTGACCGATTTTCCGCCGTAGCGAGACATTTCTCGTTTTTTCTATCACTGGCGCCACCTCCATTAAAAGCATATGACAGCCAACTCATCTTCGCCATGCATTGCAGTAAGGATGAAATTTTCTTGTTTACGATATAATAGAGTGGGTTAAACTAACACATACTATTAACACAAAACAACAAATAACTATAGAGATCTTTCCTAGTCACCAATAAGCTCCACCTCCATCCATATGCTAGAAGGGATAATTGTCGTTCTTCTCTTCTTCAAATTTCCCTACGTCTTCTACTCCATGCCTCTTCGCCAATCCATTTAATTGGCACCAACCAGCACCACGTCAACATTAATGTGTTCATCATCGATGCCTCATCTTCTTCTTTCTCATTCCTCGGCAACTTTAGTTCTCGTTCCTACTTATTTCCTAGAATACTCTTTCTTTCTTTTTGTTTCTCTTATTATTTGGAACACTCTTACTTTCTCCAACACTATGCACCACTTTGGCTTCAGTTCTTTTTCCTTCTTGTTTTTGGAACACTCTTCCTTTTTACTATAGCATGAACCACCTAGCTAGTGTTGTGTCATGTTGTCCTCACCCGCGAACATTTCGGCCACCATCATCGAGTGGACATCCCGCGGAGCATAGACTTCATCCATCTTGGTGAATGCTTGGTGAATCCATCGTGAGTTGTAAGAAGCCAATTAGCAAGTTTAAAATGGACCAAAAGTGAATTTATTCACATAGTGCTGGATGCCCATGTGTTGCCACATGCTAAAAAAACTATATGTACAACAAGAAATGTGCTAACAAAATGTTTTTACAAAAAGAAAGGTTGTGTGATATGAGTCATATACTATTTACATGTGATGATATCTCATGCTCATGATGTGGTAGATAAATGCATCTCCTCGTCATCTTCATGCCCCTCCCTCTTCTCAGCCGCCACATGACACGCCACTTCCTCCCACAATCCTTCTTCTTGTTGTTTTCTTCCCCCACCTCCACCTTGCATCAAAATATTAAATGCCTAAGCTGTGGAACAGTACAACCAGAGAAAATAGCAGTCAAAGGGAGGAATTAGCTAGTTAGATTGTAGATGCATGCATGAGTCAGCCGGTGCAAGGGAAGTTGCGCGGAGCGCCATGATGAACTCGGAGTCTAGGCCCGAGCCGTTACGCCTCGGCGGCGGAGTCGTGCATATCCAACGGTGAGATCGAACAGCGAGGCGAGGTGACCAGCAGCGAACGGGCAGGGCATGCGGTGTCGGCTGCAGATCTCCTGGAATAGAGAAAAAGAGAGAGAGGTAGAGACTGAGGAAGGAGAGGTAGGGCGCAGGAAGAGGAGAGGGATACTGGTGTCCATGGCGAGGCCTCCGTTGTCCACCGGCAAACCTCCATGGCTAAGGTAAGGTGCACCTACACCCGTAACACACCAGCATGACCTGACGGTGAACGGGTTCACGTGACGAGCGCGGGGCTGGCAATCACCATTTCTGGTCCTCCTCGCGATGCATAACGGCACGATCGCTGCTGGGTCGCCACCATGAAGAAGAAGATAGGGTGGAGGAATTGAGCGAGGGATGAGGAATCAAGCGGCTTGTACGGCAGGGGGCCAAACCATGCTAAAAATTAGTACAACCCGTGCGAGGTGGAGAACGAAATGACTTACCTATAGCTCATGATTCGATTGAGATGATAGGGAAGGAAGGAAAATTGTGATTTAGTCAAACAAAGTTTTGGAAAGTTCTGATTCAGCTGAGAAATAGATGGAAATAATGCCTCAGGATGAGAAGGTCACGATTAGGGTATGGCAAGAAGAACTTTTTGGAAAGCTTTGATTCGGTGATAATTACCATATTCAAATTTCCTTAGTTATAGCCTTACCCTAATCGTGGATTAATTGTGATTGATTAATTGTGATTTCTGAGTTTATAGCCTTACCATACGTGGATTAAATGTGATTGATTACCATAAATACGTTGGGTATTGTCGGCCAGATTATAGCCTTACCATACATGGATTGATTTATTACTATAATTATCATATTTGAGATTTCTAAGTTTATAGCCTTACCATACGTGGATTAATTGTGATTGATTACCATAAATACGTTGGGTATTGTCGGCCAGACGAGAAAGAGAAAAACCGGTGGGAGGGGGGTGGTGGGAGGTGGGACGAAGAAAAACCGGTTGAAAAAAAACCGGTTGAAAATAAACCGGTTGAAAGTGGGGGGCCGGGACTATTCAACCAATTGGTCCATTAGGAGTAGAGAAAATAAGCACCGGTGCTTAAGAAAAGCCTGGTTTATTTCTCTAAGCACCTCCCATCGTACAAGGCTTAAAAGGGAAGGGCATTTACAACGGGAGATGCCTAACTAGGCACTTATAGATGAAAAAATAAATGTTGTTTAATTAAAAAACACCTAAGCGACTTACCTCTCAACGCAAGGTGCTAACAGCTGGCGCTAATAGATCGGTAATTAAACAGGGCATGCGTCTCTTGCAGGAGAGAAAAGGACTAGGCATCCGATGCCTGTTTTGCGCCGATGTAGCGTCCGACGCCGGGATGTCTGGGCCTAACTGCCAAGCTATGGGAAAATTAGTAGGAAATTGATCCTGACGCCTCCCTAAGCGTCCGGTGTTGTAGATACCCGAAGGAACGCAATCCTAGCGCCTGCTTTAGCGCCCCCCATTGGAGATGCCCTAACTCGCTTTTTATTTGAATAAAAGGGTTCCCCCCCCCCCAATTTTATTGAAGCAGAAATCAACCAGTTCACAACCTACAAAGGTTAAGGCATTGACTACCACAAAACATCTAACTCGAATGATAAAGGGCTACTGCCACCAGAGCAGAACCTAGTCCCAGGGCACAAACTTGTCCAACACATAGATTACAGAGTACCAACAGGAAAACAGGAAAACAAAGAAGAACGGGGTTTGTCCGATCTTTAGTGGTTCACCATTCCAGCGTCCTGATTTTTCAGTTGGTCTCCCCCAGCCTCATCTCCAGGCGATCCGGAGGAGTTCCCCACGATGTTTGTCCAGCAGTAGGATGCATCGCTGCAGGAGAGTTGCTTGCCCATCGTCGCAGAGAACTTTCCATTGGTGTAAATAGCAGCTTAGCTTTGCAAGAATGCATTTCACACTTCTCCATTTGCACCCCTAAAAACAAAATTCATTTCTCAGTCTCCACAAGCTCCACAAGGCAGCAGTTGTTATCAAATTCAAAACAGCTTTTTCTTTACGCATACGCCACAGTTTCATGTTCGGAACAAAATAAGTAGGAATGATCTTTCACTTCCCTTCTTTTTGCAAGATTATCTCTGGTAACTATCTTATTATCTTATTATGAATGCAAAGCCATAAGAAGATGTGAATGTTCTGTGGACATAAGATTTTCCACATTTTTGTACTAATGCTAGAAGCAACTCCACCAAAATTGATTTGCTTGTAAAAAGATTTAACTGAGAAAGACCCACTGGGTTCTAATCCCCAAATTGGGGTGTCCACTTCATCTGATGGAGGGTACTTCCTGATCATGCAGACAAGTTGAACCCAGCGGTTCATCCCCAGTGTGTCAACGCATCTCTAAATGTTAATTTCAAATCATTCCGATTACAAATACTAAACAGGTCCCAAAATTGTGTCTTAAGGGAACAATCCCCCACCCACACATCATGCCAAAAACTGATGAGTTTTCCATTTCCCAACCTCCATCTATAAAATGTTTTTGCAGCTGCCAATGCCCAAGTAATGCTCTTCCAAAAGGTAGAGCCCCCTTCACATTTAGCCCACAGGAGATTAGGAGAATTCACTCTATACTTATACAGGAGAAGTCTAGACCAATCTGAGTCAGGGTTATTAAAGAATCTTTTACCCCAAGAAGCTAACAATGCCATATTATATTTTTTTAATATTGGGCAGCCCCAAGCCTCCAAATTCCTTCTTCCTGGTAATTAAACCCCAATTAGCCAGGTGGTATTTGTGTTGATCTCCCATGTTCCCCCAAAAGAAATGAGCTATTTGTGAATTAATGGCATTGATTGCCCACTTAGGAAATCTGATCACAGACATCAAATAAGCAGGAATGCTAACCACACAAGCACAAAGTAAAATGATTTTCCCTTTATAAGTAAGATATCTCCCCAGCCAGCCAGAGATACCTCTAATGATCATATCAATGATAGGTTGGAGATCTTCTCTTTTTAACTTATCATAGTGCAGAGGCACTCCCAAGTATTTAATAGGAAAAGATCCTGTTTTACAACAGAAAATTTGAGCAAACTCACTAGCAATTGCATCATCTATATTTATAGTCATGAGATCACTTTTGTGGAAGTTGATTTTCATCCCAGACAGGTTTTTAAAGCATGAAAAAAGCCATTTAAAATTTCTTTCTCGTCTCTTCCTATAACTCGTTAAGTTCCATCTGTCTACCCAAACCTTAAGTTGTCAAGTTTTTCACCATATGGTAGACCCGGAAACTGTTGAGATCTTGGCCTGTAGGGAGGCCCTGAAGCTGGCTGTGGACAGAGGGGTTGACAAAGTCCATGTGGAGATGGATAATCAGGCCATAGTGCAGATGCTCAAGGACCCCAAAAGAAACAGGGCTGCTGTTGGTCCGTGGATATATACAGGAGCTGAAGGAGATGCTGCAATCTTTTGATAGCTTTAGAGTTGAGTGGATCAGACGGTCTGCTAATGTTGCCGCGCATAAGTTAGCAAAAGTAGGTGTTGGTGATAAACTTTGTAAGGTTTGGCTTGAGGTTCCCCCAGACTTCATTCTCGATGTAATCTCGGATGACATTCCGAGTTACACTAGTTAAATAAAACGACAATGTTAACCCACAAAAAAATTATGAGTTAAAAAACTAGATGGAACTAATTGGACCTGTATATTTTTCATCCTTATCACATACTCCCTCCGTTCCTTTATATAAGGTGTATTTGTTTTTTGATGAAATTCCACAATGTATGGTGCATTTGTTTTAATTCCTCGTAATTCCGTCATTAGCCCTCCAGAAAAAGGAAAGAATCTCTCCCATGATTGCATGTATCTCTCATTATAGAGACAAAAAGGAAAGTAACTCTTCCCCGATTACGTGTATCTCTTCATTGCAAGCCTAAATGATTTACTTGCGGCTAAATGATTTAGCCAAGGTTAATTTTGCCCTAAATTGTGTAAAATTATGTGCCTTGGTCACTGTGCCGAAAATTATACACCTTACATCAAGGAATGGAGGGAGTACATTTTAAGTAATTGCCTCAGATTACACCAACAATTTAGATGATTCAAATGCATTATTATATGTAACAATTCAACTATGAACATAAAAATAGTTCATTAAATCCAACAATTCAAATAAAACATGCATATAGTTCATCCAAAAAACACCAAACGAATCAAGTTTATAAAAAAAATTAGAATGTAGCATGTCATGCATCAAAAGCATCGCCAAACTACCTAAATCAAGCACTCACATCCTCACAATCAATACCACTCGGGCTGGACCCCGATTTCACCAAGATCACACCACGAGTGAGTTGCCAATATTGCCTCACTGTCATCCACCGTCCTCGGATTATGAACATGATAGCCTATTCCTCGGCCCTCATCTCTTTGATCGCTGCCTTTGCTCTCCACTTCTCTTCTTCCATCGATTTGAGCTCATTCCAAGTTTCCAACTTGCCATTTTATCTTTTTCCCTTTCAACCACCGATGCTATTTTGTTCTCGATCAACGCACCAATCTCCTCTTTATAGGCATCAACGCCTACATTCCTTTCTCTTTTACAATATTTTGCCCATCTGAGGAGTGCCAGATTTTCATTCTCATCACTGCCGGCATCAAAAACTATGCTAATTGTCCTCTTCAGTGTGGTTTCTTAGTTTCTCCTTCCACACTTCTCATGGTCAACTAGCTCCTTGTAGCAATGGTCCTATCCGCACCGCTTGATAGATATGATTGCCGCTACATGAGTAGGGTATTACTACCACTACAAAGGGTCCAAACATGTATATATAATTCCTTGAGCATAGTCCTATCTGCACCGCTCGATAGATATGATTGCCGCTACATTCACACCCCCATAGTATTATCAGGATTATATTGATGACATGAATAGTACTATATAGAAAACCCTAACGAGTTGTCGGCACACCATGCCACCGTTGTTGCCGCCGCACCCCAGCTTCACCACATCGCCTCTCGCCGGCGACAAGTGCATTGCCTCGCGCCGCCCATCGCCGAAGGCCGTCAAGCGTGTCACTGTGCCGTACCCTAGGCCGTTTACCTAGTTTTGTTAAAATAAAATAAAAACAGGTTTAGGGGAAGAAGTTTACTGTACTGGCAAAAGTTGCTCCCAAACAGTTTCTGCTAAAAGTATGGCCATCCCCCCTTGGCGCCTTTGATGTGTGTTTTGTTGGATCATATAGTTGTGCCTTTGAACCCTTTTTTCTTATGAAAATCCTGATAGCGCAGCTTTTGCTTTTCAAAAGGAGAGTGGCAGGCGGAGTATAGTATCGTCAAACAGAGAGAAAAAAATGGACAACAAACTATTCCATCAACTGTCTGAAATGTGCGAATTAACCTGTGTTTAGATGGTTAGAAGGATAGTGGTAACTGCAGCCCAATAGGGTTCAAGTTCTGATGTTCGCATTTGTTCGTGGATTTATTTCAGGATTCCTGGCGATACACGTTCAATAGGAGGAGACGTCCCCGTCGACTACGTTAAAAGTCAAAACTGTCCGGTATGTTAGGAAAATAAAAAATGCCATTTCAAAGTTTAAAAAAATCAAAAATAAAATGTGAAGGCCCAATGGGCGATGTACCAAGTGGAACATCTTTTTTACGTTGTGATGATGCCCCGTGCACTAGGTCCAAGTCAAACGTTGCAATGTTTGTACCGGAGTTGAAGAAATGCCCCTGAAGAGCTCCACGCCGGGCATGCCGCCGTCGGCGCACCGCCTGCTGACAACGCTCCTCCGCGCACAAACCAAGACATCCATCCACACAAGTTTGCAGTGTACGACGAGAAAATCCCCACGAGTTTGCGTTGCATTTCTTCAGCACGCCGCCGCTGGCCTGCGGCGTGTCGGGTCTCCCCGTCGTGCACGAGGCGGCGGCGCCGGGTCCGACTCCGACCATCTCTCGTGACGGAAGAAGGAATTGAGGACCGGAAAACCTTTGATCTTGCTATATGTTCTATGTTTCTCTGAACGTTTTGGCTTGACGGTTTCCTGCTCTGCTTCATACGGGCTCAAACCGAGGCAGCTTTCTCACAAGCGAAGGGGCGGCGAACAGAAAGCCGAGCAGGAGCAGGAGCAGGAGCAGCACGGAGACGAACTCTCCAATGCCGAATCTCCCAACAAAAAGGCACATCACAAGTTGACAACACGAACGCCCATCTTTGCATACCAGTGGGCATCTTCTAGACAGCAGTCCGTCAGTATTCAGCCACTAAACACACTCGGTTAGACCAAGAACTGTTCCTCTTTTTTTCCGAAACCAGACCAAGAGCAGCTCTTAATCTCGTAGTTACTCCCTCCGTCCTACGATATAAAATCGTTTTTCAAGCTAAACAAAACGATCTTATATTATGAGGCGGAGCGAGTATTTACTATTCTCTCTGCCATGCAAACAGGTAGACGCAGGATGACGAAGTCGTGAACAAGACGGAAAAATCAGCCGTGGCCGCGGCCGTCGCCTCCTCCAGCGTTCGACAAGGCAAGAAACAGCCGAGAACGCCACTCCTCAACGCTTCCACCAGCACGGCCTCAAGACGGTTTTCAGTTAGCCCGGTTCAGTGGTTGCCACCTGCTGCTTCGCATGATCAGCCGCAGCTGCGGAGGGCAATCGCCTACCACGCGAGCAGGGACGATCACAAGGGGGGTGCCATCGCGCAGTCAGACTATCAGATGGGCGACGTGATTGAGGACATATGTGGATCGCTTGTGGGTTTCAGGCTTTCAGCAGATGAAAATTGCAGCAGAAACTGTTCAGCATACCACAACTGCAACTGTCCCGATTGAGAAACCCCAGATTTGTAGACTGCTACATAGTGCATCTACCAATAAATCTCCATTTGCAGATGAATGGGAGGATTCTTTTAGGAGAAAGTGGTACTCCCTCTAAACGTTCTAAGCGCTCTTATATTTCTTTACAGAGGGAGTAGTTGGCTTCATTCATTTCATGGTTGATCACACTATAGCTGTTGTAATATTTCAGGTTCAGTTTAAAGAATGAAATTATATTATGAGTGGTCTTTAACTAGTAGTATATGTATTACTATAATGTTTGCAACACTGTTTGGTGGCGATTGATGAGATCTGCAGTTCTGCCAAACTGAAGGCTATGAAAGTAGGAGTATATCTGCAGAACCATCCATCCAGAACTGATCAGGGACACGCACCAACCACAAAAAAAGTCCCCAACTCCAATTCAAAATCTACATCTATGCAACTTAATTTTCAAACTAAGCAGGAATGCAGGATACAACCACAGTTCTTCAAACAAGAACCTTAATTTTGATTGTCAACCACTGCTCCTTTCCCCTTCTCACAAGGGAAACAAGAAACACAGACCGATCCACCGGTTAACCATACCGCGACTCAAGGGCACACATAGTAGTAGAAACTATGCAATAAACAAGAAATGAGTAATAAAACAGAGAACAGATTTTTCATAGAGAAAAAACAGAGAACATGGCTTGATACAACTTGATCTGCAACTTAAGCATACAGCGACTTATGATCACACATAGTAGTAGAAAATATGCAATGATAAACAACAAAGTAGTAATAAAAACAGAGAACAGAATTTTCATAGAGAAAAAAACGGAGAGAACATGGCTCGATACAAGTTGATCTGCAACTTAAGCAGGATATAACAGTACAAACCACCGTTCTTAGTCTCTCAAAAAGGCAACCAAAAACACATAGACCGATCCATGGATGGATCTAGCAGTTAACCATGCAGCAACTTAGCATCACACACACAGCAGCAGCAGACAGCAGTTCATACATGCATAAATACGGCATGTAATTAAACAGTACACACATATATGCAGCAACTTGGGGGCCATGCCTGCACGTATAGCAGCAGCAGCAGTAGCACACACACATACACACTTCTTCATGCATATGCACGCATATATAGTAGAGGTTCAGTTCATGGAGGTTGAGGAAAAAGTTTCAGAGGCCACCGTAGCGGACGTCGGAGAGCTTGGACTTGAGCCACTTGAAGCTGCCGCGGACGGAGGACTTGAGCCGGGCCTGCGACGCGAACACGTTGTACGACGCCACCCGCCGCCGCCGCTTCGCCTCCGGGTCCTCGCCGGCGCTGGGGCCGTTGAAGCTGTACGACTTGACCGACGTGCCCCGGCTCACGTCCTCGTAGTCGTACCCGCCGCCGCACCCGTAGTACGCCGCCGTGGCGTGCTCGTGCGGCACCGATCTGCACTTCTCCATGGCCACCGGGGCGCGCGGCGAGCTTGTTGACGATGATGATGTTGCTGTGTGTAGTGTGAGAGAGAGGAATGAGTGCTGAGGCCTGAGGGCAGTTGGGTGGTGAGGCTGCTAGCAGTGGTGTTATAATTGAGCTAGCTCAAGGAGGGGGGGCACACGCTTGATTTATCAATTAGGTAGGTGATTGTGCAGGGAGCACCTCGTGTTGAGTGGCTATCCAAAAGCAGGTCCTTTTTGCTTCTCTTTTCTGACCACAAAGCAGAAATGCATGGTGGGTCTCCTGCTTTTTTATCACCAATTATTTGTCTGCTCCTTTTTTACCCTCTTTTGAATTTTCTGACCAGAAAGGATAGACGGGCGGATTAATCGGAAATGATGTGTCATGTACTACATCATTTCCAGAAATTACCCTGGCTGGTCAATCTCCTTTTTTCAAGAAAGGTAGGATTTTGGAGGATTTTAATCCTGGGGATGTTTTCTACGAGGATTGTGTGATTTGCATGACTGAATTTCATAAATTTTGCTTTTATAAAGATTATGTTGCACTAAATTTCGTACTAGTAAACATTTTTAAAAAATCATAGTAAACTTTTCATTGACTCAAACCTCATGAAAAATACTTTTGTTTCTATGATAAGTACGCATCTAAACCTTGAGGGAGAAATGTGTCTTGCCTTGTCATACTAAACAACTGCATTATGTGTTTTCGTATTTTCTGTTTACGAATATTTCAACTGATATAATCCCCCAAAAAAATCATTTTGTGTTTTTAAAATAATATGAATCTAAGAGGGCCTTAAGGCATCACAACTATTTTCAAATATAATAATTGCCTCTTTGAAACGTGGGAATTTACAAACACACATATAGCATATAAATTAGTTCTTGTGTGCCTTATTGAAGCCTATGGGGCAGATAAACACATAAAATGCTTGCACATCCGTGTATGCCTAAGTTGACTGATGTTCTCCAATTCTCGATCAGTTTAGAAAATTGGAATATCAGTTCAATGAAGAGTGCACCTTATGTATTTTTCACCCAGTTATATTTTGTACTCCATGTGTTTCAAAATATAAAGGTGTATCCATTCTTGAGATGGTAAACTTCTCTATGTTTGACCAATTTTATGGAGAAAAATGTCAATATCCACAATGCCAAACCCACGCCATTATATTTACGGCCGAGTATATTTTCATATTTTGCCCCTTTTGTATTATAGATGTTAATGTGTAGTACTCACTCTCTCTCAGTTTACAGGGCGTGCGCATACCCCTAGGTCGTCAATTTGACCAAACCTAATACAAGCCATATATTACAAAAAATATATCAATATAAGATTCAGATGTTCTATTTTCAAACCATATAATTTTTGTGTTATATAGTTTATATTAGGGTGATTAAATTGGCAACCTAGGTATACATGCAGGACTTGTAAACTGAGACGGAGGGAGTACCTCCGTAAAGTAATGCAAGACTTTAATGATCTAAAATGTCTTAAAAATGTCTTATGTTAGTTTTTTTTACGGGGAAGTTTACTTTATTAATCAAAGGATAGACACATCGTCTGCCAGGAGTTTTACAATGAAATCAGGCGGGGCGTCAATCCAACGAGATGGATTATTAGCACGACCCCATCTTGCTAACTCATGAGCTACATTATTAGACTCTCTAAATCAGTGCTCAATAGTAAACCTCCCGAAATCTTCCCCGAGTACAAAATTTCATTAAAATCACCAGCTATCATCCATGGTAGATTACTCGTTGGTGTATTTGACGCAAGCATGACCAAGACAAGTGCTTGTATTCCCACTTTGGCTCCCCATAGAAGCCCGTAAACCTCCATACCTCATCTGTACCATCTCCCACAGTAACATCTATGAAATTATTATCTTTATCTCTCAACTGTATTGCCACCGGTCTCCTCCAAAACAGAAGCAGACCCCCGCTTGCTCCATCACTTTCATGCACTTCCATGCAATCCATTTTTAGTTTTTTCCTTAGCTTCCCTGCCTTAGCTTTATTCAGATGCGTCTCAGACAGGAAGACAACATCCGGCCCCCATTGCTTCTGGACGTCCAGAAGCGCTCTTTCTGCCGCAGCACTGGTCATGCCATGATAGTTCCAACATATGAGTTTCATTGCGCCCGGCGATCACTCTCGAGGGGAGTCGCCGATATATTGTGTGAAGAGTGGCTCTCTGTTGATCTAAGCCTCTTTAGATCGTGGATTTTCTGCGGAGTGCTAAGCTCGCTTTTATCCACAGGCACAACATTGCTAGTGTTCTCCAGATACTGGATCTTTTCCGAAACAAATCCTGGCGGCAGAGATGCGCCAGAACCTCCCGAGCCTCCCACATGCGTTGCCGGAGCATTGATGTTGCCATCCTGTCCTGTCAGTCTCTTGCGCGCCGAAGGAACAATCGCAGTTGCACTAGCACTACCAGTTCCATCTAGCTCCATATCACGCTCTTCCTCTGGCCTTGAGTCTCCCTCGTTTCCTCTTCCTCTACCAAGACCGCCTCCTCTTCCAGCTGACCCACCCCAACCAGCTCTATTACTCCCTCTCCCAACTGGGGCATCAAAATCAACGAGGAGCCATTCTCCCCATTCACAGCTCTCTGGGCTATGTATCCCATCGCCACATTCGGTCACAACATGCCCTATCAATCCACAGAAGTGGCAGAAAACAGGGAGTTTCTCATACTCGACTAGATATTTCTTGCTTTCTCTCAAAGTTAGTGGCACAAACCTAACCAGGGGAGTATCAAGCATCACAAAAACCCTGGTCCTCAGGTATTTGGTCGGGTTAAGGCGACCTTCATTGACTACGACTGTGATCGGTTGGCCTACCTTCTTTGCAATCTTCTCTGCAGTTTCTTTCTTTTTCATCAGACCATCCGGTATGCCAACGATTCTTGCCCACACCGGGATACTATCCAATTTGTAATCCTCGGCGTTAGTGATTCCATCATATTCCTCTATCACAATTGTTGCGTTTCTAAAAAGCCACAGTCCACCCCTCATCACCCGATTCTAATCTCCCAAGCAGGAAAATTGCGCAAGGAATCGGTTAGGGTTTATGGTTTTGAAGGTAACCCCCTGGGCTGGAATCCGGACGTTCCTCAAGGTTTTGAACAGCGACACATGGCTAAAAGGTTTGGAGGTGTGAACCCTAAAGATGGCAATCCATCGTGTCTCCCTTATCAGATCATCGATCTCGCCCGATAAGTCCAGATCCTCATCCTCTTCACCGTGCAAATTGAGTCATGCGAACCTGTCCGACAGATTTGATTGCGATCTTGCTGGATTGCCGCCGTCTTCGCCGTCTTATGTTAGTTTACAGTGGTAGTAGTATTTTCTGCAAACTTGGTCAAACACGAAAACACCTGACTTTAACAAAAACTGGCACACCTTTTTTTTGTGTGAACGGAAGGAGCAGTGAACTAGAGTTGTGTGTTTCTGAATCGGTTTGGACTTGAAATAATCTGCCGGCTTAGATTAAAATAATATGTAGTTCCCTCAAAAAAAAATCTGCCGGTTCATAGAATTAACAAAAACAAAAGTTGGGTGCAAAAGAAAAAAAGGCATTCCCGGTGCACCCAAGTCCAAAAATCTCCACGCTAAAAAAATCGAAAAACAAATCCGGGAAAATCTGATGACATGGGCACCATGCAGGAGTTCGGCCCCCACTGTTCATCTGTAGACGCACCCCCCCTATAAACCAAATCGAAAGGTGCTTGCCGAAGGATCATGCCCGTGGAACCCGGGGCCGTTTGCCGCTAATAAAAATAATTTTTGACGACGGGAGAGGGCTAGATCGAGGGGGGCGAGGAAATGATGGCGCGTTGTAGGGAGGGGGTGGGGGCGGCACTCACCCGCCCCCGTCTGGCCCACGTGTGCTGTTGGACTTGGGCGACCCGCTTTCCTTTGCTCGGCCTAATCCCGAGCCCGGGCCCGGATCACCTCGTGGTCCCTCCTCGAGACCGACGCTTTTACTCGCTGGAACTGCGCGCGCGATCAGCAGCTATCCAACCGTGATCACACCCGCGAGCAGAGAACTAGTAGTAGTATTAGTGATCGATCGGGCGGAGTTTACACGGGGTTAAAGTGGCCGGAACGCAAAGGTACTTGTAACAGAGAGGGAATTCCGGATCGAACCCGGCATAAACTACCAGCGAGAATCCCCGTCGATCAGAGCCAAGGATCTCGCCAGACGCCAGTGATGAATCCGTTGCCCGAACCGGCCGACCCGACGGCGACACGCACAGACCACGGGCCGATCGGGTAGATCCAATCCGAGCCGGGCCGCGGGCCACCATCATGTCAATTGTCAAATGGTGCGGTGGCGCTCTAGACACCTCGCACTCGCTGCCCTGCCCGGCTGCCCCCCAGCGAATCAGCCGACCGGCCCCGGCCCCGGCCCCTCGCTTTCTTTCTTCGCGTAGCATCATTTCCTGTCGATCGATCAATCGATCCATCCATCCATCCATCACCAGCGCCGTGTGATCGCACCACCACACTATTATCGCTGCCGCGTGATGCCGTGGTCACGTCTGGTCGTCGTCACCTGCCCTGCTTGCCGCCGTACCCTCGTCGAGGCTGCCGCGCACGGCCGTGGGAAGGCCGCCTCCGACATGTCATGTACTGCCTCCGTTCCGAATTACTTGTCACACGTATGGATGTATCTAGATGTATTTTAGTTCTAGATACATCGTAATTTGGAACGGAGGAAGTACGCATGTAGAGATTCCTGCGGGAAAAAGAAAATAAAAACTTGCATGTACAGGTGGAGGAATAGTTGTTAGGTCTGCTGCTCCTGCTTGGATCGTGCCGTGTCGGCGTCGCTGCGTCAGCGTTCTGGTCCACGTCGTGGGCGATGCCGGGCGGTCTGGTCGGGAAGAGGCTTCGCGGGTCGAGCGATTTGGACAGACCTCCTGCGCGGCATCTCATGGGAGGAATATGGTGCTGTCAGTCCTATTCTATGGTTAAGGTGGCCGACGTGAACGTCTAATCTACTCCCTCCTTCCGAATTATTTGTCTTAGGTTTGTCTAGATACGGATGTATGATACATCCGTATCTAGACAAACCTAAGACAAATAATTCGGAACGGAGGGAGTAATAAGCAAGAGAAAAATAGATCCGTGTGAGGCCGACAAGTCACTGACAGGGCGTGCATGGGCTGATCGATCAAGCGATGAGTAGCTCCTAGCGATAGATCTACCACTATCGATCGACCTCTCATGTTTTCACTGAAGTCTCAGTGATCTAAAAGAGGAGCATAAACAACACTTGATCAGAAACAGGTTGTCGACAGGTCAGGGATACAGTATCATCATCATCCTCCCCGTCGATCATCTGATACGATGCGCACCCGCTCCCCATCAAAGCATGGGTCCATAGCCGGCCTACATGCATGCACCACACGCCCCCACTACCATGGACCATGTATGTACATGTACGCACGGCACGAGAGGTTGATGGGCAGGAGATACGTCGATGGGTTTGGCGTTGGCCTGTCTGCGTGTACGTACGTACGGCACGTATCTAGCGGTGCCTGCTGGAGTACTTCCCCTGGATCGTCCATGCTCCATGATGGGTTTCTTGTAGAGTATCGGATACCGAACCCGGTTGTTTGTTGTCGTCAACGGTGAAGACGAGGAGATCGTGATGAGGAGAAAAAAGGCGTGCGCATGCGCCGTGTGCGTGTCCCCTCGGGTCGCCGTCGGTGTCCACCGGATGGGTGTCACGGCGCACTCCGGGGTATCGGACGCGCCACTTGAGTTTGCTCCTCACGGCGGCTGGCCACCCTCCCTTTCGCTCCCACACCGATCGCGTCGTGATATCTCCGCCTCTTTTCGCTAACGAATATTTCTACTTGCAGATGACACCTTTGACGAATGAAAAGCCTATGGTGCACAGGCGAAGCTTCGAGGAAGGGTTACATGGTCATTGGCTCGTTAGTGCAGCTCCTACGGTGATCGGCCGGAAGGCAGATCACGCGGTCCTCTTTGAGGTCGTCACTCACGGCAAAGGCCCTGTAACAAGTGGCACTAGCTTGCTCATTTGCACCCCCTATAATGTTATCCTTCGATCTCTATAAACGTTCTTGCATAACGGAACTCTGGTCAGTTGCTACTTCCGAAGTTGTAGCATCGATTCTGAACGGCGATAATGCAACAGGGTAAGAGAAGCTGCTGTTCAAACCCTGCTAGGCCATCATCAACCATACAACCGCTCGGTCGCTCCAAAGCTCAGGAGCAAAACTAACAATACATATGCTCCAAAATTCAGCAGGTACCCCTGTTGCAGAGACTACCTTACTGAGCCGAGGAACGTATCAGCAATCAACTGACAAAAGTGCTGTCCTCCGATTTCTCAAAGCACTCTTGCATAACTAAATTGTAAAGAGTTGCTGCTTCTAAAGTCCTACCAACATCCTTCTAGCATCAATTGTGAACAACAAACATATCGAAGTCGGAGAATCTGCTGTTTAAACTCGGACAGGCCATCAGCAAAACTCAGAATGCAGATGCTACAAAATTCAGGACGTACGCCGTTTCAGGGACTTCTAGGAATGCATCATCAATCAACAAAATGGGCTTCTGGGAATGCATCATCAATCAACAAACAAAGTGGACACAGTCAACAAGCACCGTGCTCGTTCAGAAAAAGATACCAGGGGTCCAAAGGGAAAGGTACCACTAGCCAATAAGTTTATCAGGGATCAACTAACATAGGCGGGAGCTGTGATATGGTTCGGAAAAATGAAAATAGATATACTCGAGCAACAACCACGGTGATACGGGATGCATGAACGCTTAGGGGAACCAACTGTGTCATAGATAAGCACAAGAGACTGAAACACCATATATAGGTTCAGGAAAAGCTGAAACACAATTTTCCTTGACAAATGAAAGTCAAAACCCCAAATGCAAGCAAATACTCCAGGAAGGGTTCTATGGTGATCAACCAGTGGAAGATCACAAGGAGGCTGCAACGAGTTAAAGTTGTATCGATTCTACACAGCGAACATATAAAGAGACTTTGATGAATAAACTTAGAGAAAACACCATCAATCATATATGCGCTCCCAACTTAATGCATCAAATAGATACGGCCCTATTTGAGAGACGCCTAAATAATATAGAAGCCAAGGAATGCATAAGCAATCAACTAACAAAGTGGCCACAGCAGGTGCTCGTTCAGAAACATGGAAATGATGCACAATCAGAAAAAAAACAAATACCAGCAACCAACTAACAAAGTGGAAGCAACTAATGAAAATGAAGCAGAACCAGAGCAGGCAATCAACAGAAAGAAATCGGAAGACTTGCTACACACATTATGGACTTTCATCACAAAGAAGTCATGTCATTATTAGCTAGAGACCATCTGTATCATAGATAAGCAGAAGAGGCTGCTGAGATGCCATAGGTTTCAGCGACGTACTGCGACAATGCACAATGCTCAACACAACTGAAGGTAGTCTGTTACAACCACAGATAGTGAAGCGCGACACAGATAGGTAGATAGATAGATTATCATTTTCTGGGCATTACGAATGGGTGGGCGGACTCATTTCTTCCCACTCTTCTTGAGACCGGATCCTCCCAGCGCACCCTTCTGGCCTGCCTTGGCCTTCAGCTCCTTCAGGGCCTGGTTGAAAAGAAGACAATATAGTTCATATCAGTAACAAGGGTCATAGGACAAGCAGTGTAGAAGTTAATACTGGATAGCTGCTAGTGGTCTCACCTTTTGCTCATCTTTCTTCTTCTGGAGGTATGCCAGGTCATTCTGCAACACAGAGGAAACCAAAACAATGATTAGTATAGGTAAGTGTAACTAGTCAATGAAGTAGCTCATGCCATTGCTTCCATCTGTCATGGACTGGTTTTTCAAGCAAAGCAGGGTCATATTACAAGGATGGTAAAAAATAAATCAGAGCACCTTCCTCTTCCTCACAACATCACAACACATGGGCATAATTGCCACTGTCAAGCTTATGTATTATAAGAGGATGGTAGTGTGGCTGAAGACCAAGTGGGACGACCGAGATTAAGAGTTACAACTATTTAAACAGACAAAAAAACATGCTCAAACAACTAAATAAATACACAACTCCCTTCAGAACTAGATGAACCAATACAATACAGTTGAGATTTAAAGTGGACTAACTGCACCCTTGTAAGTGCCTAGCAAACAGATTACAGGAATGGCATAAAGAAAGGAACATGCCAATGCACCCCAGGTTTTGCAGTAAGTTCTACTTAAAATATTCACTTTTGACAATCCATAACTATGTATTGTGTTAGCAAACAAGAACAGAAGGAAACCTTGCTTATATAGAAATGTTAGCAAATGCAAACTCCCAAGTCTAACCATGAAGGAACAGACTCCGATGAATAACACTGCTCACACGCTTGCACACACTAGCGCTCCAAAATTTAGAACATCGCAAATTTAGCATTGAGGTGACACTCTCATCCAGCATAATCAGCATAATTCGTAGCAATTCGACAAATTCCCCTTCCCGTTAAGTACAAGCGAATCGCTTGCATTCACCCAAAACCAAACAATCGCGAACCCTTAATTTTGACAAGATTCCAGTGCAGCGCAACAGGCGCATAAGCATAGCAACACGCGAAATTCATAACCCCCTAACGAACAATCTGCAATTACGAACCGAGCACGGACCGATCTACACCAGAGCAACCCAAACACCTCCAAACCTAGAATTACAGGGGCAGATCGCTAATCCGACCAACGAATCGGAAGCGCCAGCAAGGGAGAACGGCAGCATACCTCGTCGTAGTCCTTCTCGGCGACCTTGGCCTGCTTGAGCGGCTTAGCCTTTCCTCCTGCAAAACAGCCCCGGAACCGGAAGAAACGTCAGAACCCCAGAGGACCAAATCGGTCGGCGGCAGACGACGGCGGGATCGATCTCGCGCTGATCGGTGGGGAGCGAGCGGACAAACCTTGCTTCGACATGGCGGACGGGGCCGGCGGTGGGGCGGGAGGGCGGAGGCGAGAAACCCTAGCTGGAGCCGCGACGACAGGGGAAGGATGGAAGGTGGGGAAAGGCGAGGGGAAATGGGCGTGGAGGGGAAGAGAAAAGGGATATATAGAGGGGTTGGTGGGAAATGGAATCTCGCCTTGGCCAGGAGAGCCTGGGCCGGGTTTCCGTCGGCCCACGGGTTGGATGATGGGCTCTCTTCTCTTGAACTGTCGCCTTCGGCCCATGGTTTCCCTTAATCGGCTCCGGCTTTTTTTTTTCGTTTCTTTTTGTTATATTCTTTTTCTTTCCCTTCTGCAAAAAAAAAAATTGGGGTTTAAAAAAAGTTCTGAATTTTTAATAATGTCGGGATATCAAAAAAGATGTTCACGAGTTTGAAAAGGTGTTCAAAAGTTCGAAAAACATTAATGAGTCTGATTTTTTTTTTATCTCGAATTCAGAAGATGTTGTTGGAATAGGAAAATAACACTTCACAATTCACAAAAATTTCATGATTTATAAAAATGTTCGAAAATTCAAAACTAATGTTCATGATTTTGAAAAATAGTAATGGATTCAAAAACGTTAATAAATTGTATAAAAATCGTTCACAAAAATAAAAAGTTGTTTGTGAATTACAATAAAAATTGATCAATTCAAAAAAAAATCCTAAAAAATATAAGCTGATTCAAAAACATGTTTATGAGTTTCGGATAGATATTAACAATTTCAACAAAAAATCAATAATTTAAGAAAAAATGTTCGTGAATTACTAAAATGTTAGGCCCCGCTTGGAATCCATGTAGAAGTTTTACATCCATATATGAATACCCCTGTATATTACAGGAGATTTGTAAAATACAACCGGATATTCCCACATGTATATGCTGCGCTTGGTTCGTCGGATTTTTGCTTGTTTCGGAGAGTCTCTCTGGTGCGCTATGCCGTTGGCAACCAGAAGAACGAGCGTCAGGCGTCGTCACAGCGCGGCCACGACGGACACAGGATCCTGCTGCAGTGGCGAAGGCAATCCGGCGATAGCAGCGACGCCGTGGACTACCGGCAGTGGTGGAGGCGGACGTTGGGTGCTGCAGCGGCGTTTAGTTGCAGTGGCGGCGAGCGCATGCGCTCCGGCAGCGGCGCGGACGCTGCGGCGCCGTCGACTCAAAGCTCGGCGGCACGCAAGCACCCATGGTGGTGGCTGCGGACGCTTGGCGTCAATGGCGGGCCATGGTGGTGGAGCTGATGCGGCAGGACTGCAAGAGGCGACTGCGCTGGTGACGATGGTGTCTCCGGGGAACGACGGCGGCGCTCCGGCGAGTGGTGGCGGTGGCCTCGGCGCTCCGGTTGAGCCGTTGCGGCGCTTAACTCGGTTGTGGCTACCTAGTCAATCACGACCGAGCAAGAATGGCGGAATACCAGCGACTAGGAAAAACGACGGACATAGCAGTGTTTTGCAAACCGAGGGAATACCAGAGATATCCAAGTGTAAAGTGAAACCGGGTGTAATATTTACGATGCAAAAACGACGATCCAAGTAGATCGTCCGTTTTATTTTTACGGGGGTATACTTTAAACTTGTAGATGGCTGGAAAACGGCAATCCAAGCGCAGCCTTAGTGATTTAAAAATATTGACGAATTCGTACATAATGTTTGTAATTTAAAAAATGTGCACAATTACATAAAAAACTGTTGACAAATTTTGAAAATATAGTGATTTCAAAAATATTCATAAATTTGAAAAAAGAGGTTAGAAAAATGAGAAGAGAAAATGAAAGAACTAAAATAAAAAAGAGAAAACAACAAGGAAAATCACACACAAACAAAGAAAAATAAAAAAACTAGGTGGGCCGGCCCAAAAATGTGTACGCGTGGGGGCAGGGGGCGTTGTCGCTAACTAGCAACCTGCACGCCAAATATGATCCGCCCTCACTTTAGGACTATCCACGGGGCTCAATCTTGATGCGGTTGATTTACTCCCAAGATATTGATGGGCCAAGAACACACACTCAACTTGTTATACTCTCAAGATTTTGATGCGGTTGATTGCTCCATCTGGTGTGGTAAAAATGAAAAGAAGAGTTGATTTTTACCATGCTGATCTTGGAGTACGACAGAGCGGAGCATGGAGCTCGTTGAGGCGCTTGTGGCGGCGACAGTGTTCGGCCATGCCCATCACCCGCTTCTTCCTTCACACATAACACGCTCCTCCTCGACATCACTAAAAAAGCTAACTTTGGCTCGACGACGATGTGAGCGAGAAGGATAGGTCACACAGAGAGAGAGAGAGAGAGAGAGAGAGAGAGAGAGAGAGAGAGAGAGAGAGAGAGAGAGAGAGAGGAGAAAAGCGGGGCCGACACGGTCAAGAGGGAGGCGCATCGTCGCCGTGTAGGAGAGCTAGGGATTTGGGGAGTTAGTGAGTGAGTGCGGCAAGAGGGAGCGGAATGGGTGAGTGAGTGAGTGGGTGAGTGCAATGGCCAAATGGGAAACGGCCGAATTTTATTGACGTGACGAGATTTGAACTATTCTTTCTGAAATGTCTATGTTTACAAAGAGAGTATAATATATAGCCAATTAATCATAGTTTGTTTGCAAAATGACTCTCGTACGTCGAACCATCTATATCAGCACGCTCAGTTTTGTATTACTTTCATTCATAAACAGAGATAGAGTGATCAATTGGAAAGACTAAAAATCAAAAAGCAAGCTGTAAAATATTATTGAAACAGAAAGGCAATCATAATGCACGCATACAACTAGGAGGAAAGTCTAGCATCCACGCATCAACAACAACTCAACATAAATATTTGGGAAAATAACTTAGATGGGCATATTAATCTTGCGCTCGACGACTCTGTCTTCACCACCGTCATTGTTTTCTTCAGCTTTTCTTCTTTCATTTCAAGATACTCCGACTTCTGAAACCTGTCGGCCAATGTCTCCATCCCCATGGATATTAAGAGGAACCATACACGAATGAGAAGCTCTGTAACTTCACTCATGTTCTTGGCATGCAAGTATGCTGTGCACCTGCTAGCAGAGTAGCAGAACATCTCCACCTATACCCCCGGACCATCTCCCACCTCTCCACTTCATCTTCTAGCTCCATCAACATTTTAGCAAGCATGCATGTTGTTCCTGTTATGCTGGTGTTGTCAACCAAGGGAGGTTGTTGCGCCCTGGAAGGATTCCGTGCGCAAGTCCTCTTTCGTCGTGCAGTGCAGAATTGTCACCTAGCATGCGCTCGATATCTTCACATGCAATGGTGAAGATGTCAATCCTGGACCCGGGTATAAGCATTTCTGAACTAATGGAGAGTAGGTATGCCATGTAGTTGGATATAACCCTGCTTCGAGCGGCGCACTCTTGGCCACGAGGGGTTGTGCTCTGGTGATGAAAGTAGATGTCTGTGGCGATGTGCCAGAGAAGGACACTTCCGTCAAATGACATATTCAAGCTCCAGCCAAGAAGACGTTGACGCCTTAGAGCCCACTACCCCCTGTGGAGGTTGAATCTCTTGTAGCTAGCAGTGTCTTTGATGTACCTTCTCCAACCATCCGTAACATATCCATGAACCAACTCCACAACTTGGAGTGAGGATGTTGCTGGTGCATGTTCTATATAACAATGCATGTTAACATAGCCTTTGCAGCATGCAAGCGTGGCAAGCTTCATAAGAAGAGTGGGTCGCTTCTTACGAGCATAGAACGACAAGAGGTTATGCTGCAAAACCATCTCCGTTTCTGTCTCGATGATGGAAACACTGACAAAGAGGAATAGGAAATCCAGCAACGCGGTCGACCAGAACAAGATGTAACTTACCTTTACATATGTTGCTTTGTAGTCATGATATTTGTGGTATGTGGAGAAGAGGATGACAGAAGCTAAGATCAAGAATGGAAGCCAAAAATGACAGCAGAAGAAGCAATAGACTATGTTAGGTAGTTTTGTGTAGAGAAACGAAAACTACTTGGTAAGATGTTCTCTCGACATACTATTGGCATGTTGGTAATCAAGGGACATAAAGAGTTGTAGGTTTTTTATCCGGTAAGAGTATAGAGCTGATATGTCTACTGATACGCCTCCGTCATATCTATAATTTTTTATTGTTCCATGCCAATATTATTCAACTTTCATATACTTTTGGCAACTTTTTATATTATTTTTGGGACTAACATATTGATCCAGTGCCCAGTGCCAGTTCCTGTCTGTTGCATGTTTTATGTTTCGCAGAAACCCCATATCAAACAGAGTCCATATGGGATAAAAATGGACGGAGAATTATTTTGGAATATTTGTGATTTTTGGGAAGTAAAATCAACACGAGACGGTGCCCGAGGGGGCCAGGAGATAGGGGGCGCGCCCCAGGGAGGCAGGCGCGCCCTGGACTCTCCTGGGGCCCCCGTAAGGCGGTTGATACTCTTCTTTTGCCGCAAGAAAACTAATTTTATGAGAAAGATCTGGGCGAAAGATTCACCCCAATCGGAGTTATGGATCTCCGGATATAAAAGAAACAGTGAAGGGGCAGAATCCGAGAACTCATAAACAGCGAGAGGCAGAGAGATAGATCCAATCTCGGAGGGGCTCTCGCCCCTCCCAAGCCATGGGAGCCAAGGACCAGAGGGGAAACCCTTCTCCCATCTAGGGAGAAGGTCAAGGAAGAAGAAGAAGAAGGGGGGCTCTCTCCCCTTGCTTCCGGTGGCGCCGGAATGCCGCCGGGTGCCATCATCATCACCGCGATCTAGACCAACACCTCCGCCATATTCACCAACATCTCCATCACCTTCCCCCATCTATATTCAGCGGTCCACTCTCCCGCAACCCGCTGTACCCTCTACTTGAACATGGTGCTTTATGCTTCATATTATTATCCAATGACGTGTTGCCATCCTATGATGTCTGAGTAGATTTTCGTTGTCCTACCGGTGATTGATGAATTGCTATGATTGGTTTGAATTGCATGTTTTATTATCGGTGCTGTCCTATTGTGCCCTCCGTGTCGCGCAAGCGTGAGGGATTCCCGCTGTAGGGTTTGCAATATGTTCATGATTTGCTTATGGTGGGTGGCGTGAGTGACAGAAGCACAGACCTGAGTAAGTAGGTTGTTTGCATATGAGATAAAGGGGACTTGATACTTTAATGCTATGGTTGGGTTTTACCTTAATGATCTTTAGTAGTTGCGGATGCTTGCTAGAGTTTCAATCATAAGTGCATATGATCCAAGAAGATAAAGTATGTTAGCTTATGCCTCTCCCTCAAATAAAATTGCAATAGTGATTATCCGTCTAGTAACATAGTCAATTGCTTAGGGACAATTCCACAACTCCTACCACCACTTTTCCACACTCACTATATTTACTTTATTGCTTCTTTATCTAAACAGCCCCTACTTTTTATTTACGTGTTCTTTATTATCTTGCAAGTCTATCCAACAACACCTACAAAGTACTTCTAGCTTCATACTTGTTCTAGGTAAAGCGAACACTAAGCGTGTGTAGAGTCGTATTAGTGGCTTAAAGGACTTGAGAGGGTATTTGTTCTACCTTTACTCCATGTTGGGTTCGACACTCTTACTTATCGAAAGAGGCTACAATTATCCCCTACACTTGTGGGTTATCAAGACCTTTTTCTGGCGCCATTGCCGCGGAGTCATAGCGTGGGGTGAATATCTCGTGTGTGCTTGTTTGCTTTATCACTAAGTAATTTTTATTTGTTGTTTTAAGTTGTTCTCTATCTTTAGTTATGGATATGGAACACGAAATACCAAAAAAATAGGTGTACTTGCTACTCATGGAGATGGGGAACCTCCTAAAACCCTCGATGCTCGTTATGTGATAGAAATTATGCACTACTTTGATAATCCTAAGAAAACCCCATTCAACTTTGTTATGGGAGACACGTTGGATCAATGTGAATACTTTAGGGATTATCGCTTGACACAAAAAGGGAAACTATTATGGGATCAAATTTCTATGTTATATTGGTATGCTAGGCAACTATGCTTGTGATATGATTATACTTGTTGCTCTAGGATGAAGTCTCCACACCTTCCCTTTTCATGCAAAATCAATGATAATAAAACCTTAGCTTCTTATGCTAATGGTATATATGATTACTATGATGTGGAACAAATAGAAGGATTCATTGCTTTTATGGGTGCTTATGAGATTGAATCTATGTTTAAAGAGTTTGATGATTTTGATGATTCAGTTTATGGACCTGAAAATTTTGCTATACTTAAATAATGTTATAAGAATTATGAATACAATTACAATATTGATGCAGTTATTGAGAAAGTCTCTGACACGTCTCCAACGTATCTATAATTTTTTATTGTTCCATGCTATTATATTACCCCTTTTGGATGTTTATGGGCTTTATTTTACACATTTATATCATTTTTTGGGACTAAACTACTAACCGGAGGCCCAACCCATATTGCTGTTTTTTTTGCCTATTTCAGTATTTCAAAGAAAAGGAATATCAAACGGAGTCCAAACGGAATGAAACCTTCGAGAGCGTGATTTTTGGAACAAACATGATCCGGAGAGCTTGGAGTGCAAGTCAAGAAGCTTCCGAGGGCCCCACGAGATAGGGGGCCGCGCCCCCCCCCCCTGTAGGGCACGCCCCCTGTCTCGTGGGCCCCTCGGGCGGCCATCGACGTACTTCTTCCTCCTATATATACCTACGTACCCCGAAAACATCCAGGAGCACCACGAAAGACAATTTCCACCACCGTAACCTTCTGTATCTGCGAGATCCCATCTTGGAGCCTTCGTCGGCACTCTGTCGGAGGGGGAATCGACCATGGAGGGCCTCTACATCAACATCCTTGCCCCTCCGATGAGTTGTGAGTAGTTTACCACAGACCTACAGGTCCATAGTTATTAGCTAGATGGCTTCTTCTCTCTTTTTGGATCTCAATACAATGTTCTCCCCCTCTCTTGTGGAGATCTATTTGATGTAAACTCTTTTTGCGGTGTGTTTGTCGAGATCCGATGAATTGTGGGTTTATGATCATGTTTATCTATGAATAATATCTGAATCTTCTCTGAATTCTTTTATGTATGATTGAGTTATCTTTGCAAGTCTCTTCGAATTATCAGTTTGGTTTGGCCTACTAGACTGGTCTTTCTTGCCATGAGAGAAGTGCTTAGCTTTGGGTTCAATCTTGCGGTGTCCTTACCCAGTGACAGAAAGGGTTGCAAGGCACGTATTGTATTGTTGCCATCGAGGATAACAAGATGGGGTTTATATCATATTGCATGAGTTTATCCCTGTACATCATGTCATCTTGCTTAATGTGTTACTCTGTTCTTATGAACTTAATACTCTAGATGCTGGCAGGAGTTGGTCGATGTGTGGAGTAATAGTAGTAGATGCAGGCAGGAGTCGGTCTACTTGTTACGGACGTGATGCCTATATACATGATCATGCCTAGATAATCTCATAACTATGTGCTTTTCTATCAATTGCTCGACAGTAATTTGTTCACCCACCGTAATACTTATGCTATCTTGAGAGAAGCCACTAGTGAAACCTATGGCCCCTGGGTCTATCTCTTATCATATTTGCTTTCAATCTACTTTTATTTGCATCTTTACTTTTTGCATCTATATTATAAAATACCAAATATATATTTGTCTTATCATACTATCTTTATTAGATCTCACTTTCGCAAGCGGCCGTGAAGGGATTGACAACCCCTTTATTGCGTTGGTTGCGAGTTCTCAGTTTGTTTGTGTAGGTGCGTGGGACTTTTGAGAAGCCTCCTACTGGATTGATACCTTGGTTCTCAAAACTGAGGGAAATACTTAGGCTACACTTTGCTGCATCACCCTCTCCTCTTCGAAGAAAACCAACGCAAGCTCAAGACGTAGCAAGAAGGATTTCTGGCGCCGTTGCCGGGGAGGTCTTCGCTCAAGTCAAGACATACCAAGTACCCATCACAAACCCATCTCCCTTGCATTTACATTATTTGCCATTTGCCTCTCGTTTTCCTCTCCCCCACTTCACCCTTGCCGTTTTATTCGCCCTCTCTTTCCCAATCTCCTCCTCTCTTTTTGCTTCCCTTCTTTTGTGTGCTTGTTTGCTTCTTTGACCTTATGCCAGCACCTAAGGGTCCTGACCACCTTCTCAGAAGGATGGATGAGATTGAATCAAATATTAGAAGCTTTATGAATTTGCAATTTGAGCATAATAATTTCTTTAGAAAAGAGCTTAAGGAACAAAAAAGTTTTTTGGGGTTTATGAACAAAGAGCTTGATGATATGAATAAAGAATTCTATGGTGTTAACGCTCAAATTACCCGGCTTGAAAATGCTATAGCCAAAATTTCTGACAAGCAAGCCACCTTAGTCAATAAGATGGGCGCTAAACCAGAAAAATTACAAGAAAATAATGATGAGGATCTTAAAGTTATTGATGCGTCTCCGATTAGATCTATGTTTTGCAATATGAATTTTGATGATTATGGGAGTGATGATGAATCAACTTTGCCTAGAAGGCGTCCCAAAAATTCGGAGTCTTTAGATCTTAATGTTAAATTTGGTAAAAGTGAGACTGGAGAATCTTCAACTTCTAATAATTTTGAACCTACTATCTCGGATTTCAAGGAATTTGATTATGATAATTGTTCTTTAAAAGGTTGTATTTCCTTGTTGCAATCTGTTGTTAATTCTCCTCATGCTTATAGTCAAAACAAAGCTTTTACCAAACATATTGTTGATGCCTTGATGCAATCTTATGATGAAAAACTTAATTTGGAAGTTTCTATACCTAGAAAACTTAATGATGAGTGGGAACCTACTATAAAAGATTATAATTAAAGATTATGAGTGTTTTGCTTTGTGTGATTTGGGTGCTAGTGTTTCCACGATTCCGAAAACTTTGTGTGATATTCTAGGTTTCCATGATCTTGATGATTGCTCTTTAAATTTGCACCTTGCGGATTCCACCATTAAAAAGCCTATGGGAAGGATCAACGATGTTCTTATTGTTGCAAATAGAAATTTGGTGCCCATAGATTTTATCGTTCTTGATATAGATTGCAATCTTTCTTGCCCTATTATTCTTGGTAGACCTTTTCCTAAAACGATTGGTGCGATTATTGATATGAAGGAAGGGAACATTAGATTCCAATATCCCTTAAAGAAAGGCATGGAGCACTTTCCAAGAAAGAAAGTCAAATTACCTTATGAATCTATCATGCATGCTACTTATGAATTTAGTGCCAAAGATGGCACTCGTTAGATCTATCCTTGTTTTTATGCCTAGCTAGGGGTGCTAAACGATAGTGCTAGTTGGGAGGCAACCCAATTTTCTTTATGTTTTTTGTTTTTTCTCATGTTTAGTAATAAATCTTGCATCTAACTTCTGTTTAGATGTGTTTTTATCTTTTAATTAGTGTTTGTGCCAAGTAGAACCTATAGGATAACCTACGATGATAGTTGATTTGATTCTGCTGAAAAACAGAAACTTTGCGCGCATGAATATAATTTTGTTAAATCACAGGAACGTGCTTTTGCGTTGATTCTTTTTGCTGCTGTTCAATAAACAAATTGTCCAGGACTTCCTATTTTGGTAGGATTTTTAGAGTTCCAGAAGTTTGCGTTAGTTACAGATTGCTACAGACTGTTCTGTTTTTGACAGATTTTGTTTTTCGTGTGTTGTTTGCTTATTTCAATGCATCTATGGCTAGTAAATTAATTTATGAACCATAAAGAAGTTGAATACAGTAGGTTTAACACCAAAATAAATAAAGAATGAGTTCATTGCAGTACCTTATGTGGTGGTTTTGTTTTCTTTTACTAACGGAGCTTATAAGATTTCCTGTTGAGTTTTGTGTTGTGAAGTTTTCAAGTTTTGGGTAAAGTTTTTATGGACTATGGAATAAGGAGTGGCAAGAGCCTAAGCTTGGGGATGCCCATGGCACCCCAAGATATTCAAGAAAAGCCAAAAGCCTAAGCTTGGGGATGCCCCGGGAAGGCATCCCCTCTTTCGTCTTCATTCATTGGTAACTTTACTTGGAGCTATATTTTTATTCGCCACATGATATGTGTTTTGCTTGGAGCGTCGTGTATTATATTAGTCATTGCTTTTTAGTTTACCACAATCATCCTTGCTGTACACACCTTTTGGGAGAAGCCTGTTTGATTAGAATTTGCTAGAATACTCTTTGTACTTCACTTATATCTTTTGAGTTTGATAGTTTTTGCTCTAGTGCTTCACTTATATCTTTTAGAGCACGGTGGTGTCTTAATTTTGAAGAAATTGCTAGTCTCTCATGCTTCACTTATATCATTTTGAGAGTCTTTTAGAACGGCATGGTATTTGCTATGATCATAAAGTTGGTCCTAGAATGATGAGCATCCAAGTTGGGTATAATAAAAACTATCATAGAAAGTGAATTGGATGCTATGATCAATTTGCTGCTGGATAATTGTTTTGAGATATCGAGGTAGTGATATTAAAGTCATGCTAGTTGGGTGATTATGAATTTAAAGAATGCTTGTGTTGAAGTTTGTGATTCCCGTAGCATGCACGTATGGTGAACCGCTTTGTGATGAAGTTGGAGCACAATTTTATTTATTGATTGTCTTCCTTATGAGTGGTGGTCGGGGACGAGCGATGGTCTTTTCCTACCAATCTATCCCCCTAGGAGCATGCGCGTAGTGCTTTGGTTTTTGATGACTTCTAAATTTTTGCAATAAGTATATGAGTTCTTTTGATTAATGTTGAGTCCATGGATTATACGCACTCTTTCACCCTTCCACCATTGCTAGCCTCTTTTGTACCGTGCAACTTTCGCCGGTACCATACACCCACCATTTACCTTCCTCAAAACAGCCATCATACCTACCTATTATGGCATTTCCATAGCCATTCCGAGATATATTGCCATGCAACTTTCCACCATTCCGTTCATATGACACACATTACTTTTGTCATATTGCTTTTTTGCATGATCATGTAGTTGACATTGTATTTGTGGCAAGGCCACCTTCATAATTTTCATACATATCGCTCTTGATTCATTACATATCCCGGTACACCGTCGGAGGCATTCATATAGAGTCATATCTTGTTCTAGCTTTGAGCTGTAAATCCATAAAAGTGTGATGATCTTCATTATTAGAGCATTGTCCTAGTAAGGAAAGGATGATGAAGACTATGATTCCCCCAGAAGTCGGGATGAGACTTCGGACTTTACAAAAAGAAAAAAAAAGAAAAAAGAGAAAGGCCAAAAAAAAAGAAGGCCAAAGAAAAAAAAAGAAAAAAAAAGAAAAAAGAAAAAAAGGAAAAAAAGAAGAAAAAAAATGAGAGAAAAAGAGAGAAGGGACAATGCTACTATCTCTTTTTCCACACTTTTGCTTCAAAATAGCACCATGATCTTCATGATAGAGAGTCTCATATGTTGTCACTTTCATATACTAGTGGGAATTTTTCATTATAGAACTTGGCTTGTATATTCCAATGATGGGCTTCCTCAAAAGTGCCCTAGGTCTTCGTGAGCAAGCAAGTTGGATGCACCCCACTTAGTTTCTTTTGTTGAGCTTTCATATATTTATAGCTCTAGTGCATCCGCGTTGCATGGCAATCCCTACTCACTCACATTGATATCTATTGATGGGCATCTCCATAGCCCGTTGATACGCCTAGTTGATGTGAGACTATCTTCTCCTTTTTTGTCTTCTCCACAACCACCATTCTATTCCACATATAGTGCTATGTCCATGGCTCACGCTCATGTATTGCGTGAAAGTTGAAAAAGTTTGAGATTATTAAAGTATGAAACAATTGCTTGGCTTGTCATCGGGGTTGTGCATGATTAAATACTTTGTGTGATGAAGATAGAGCAACAACCAGACTATATGATTTTGTAGGGATAACTTTCTTTAGCCATGTTATTTTGAGAAGACATGATTACTTTGATTAGTATGCTTGAAGTATTGCTATTTCTTATGTCAATATGAACTTTTATTTTGTATTCATTTGGATCTGAACATTCATGCCACAATAAAGAAAATTACATTATGAATTATGCTAGGTAGCATTCCACATCAATTTTTTTTATCATTTACCTACTCGAGGACGAGCAGGAATTAAGCTTGGGGATGCTTGATACGTCTCCAACGTATCTATAATTTTTGATTGTTCCATGTTATTATATTAACCCTTTTTGATGTTTATGGGCTTTATTTTACACATTTATATCATTTTTTGGGACTAACCTACTAACCGGAGGCCCAGCCCATATTGCTATTTTTTTTGCCTATTTCAGTATTTCGAAGAAAAGGAATATCAAACGGAGTCCAAACGGAATGAAACCTTCAGGAGCGTGATTTTTGGAACGAACATGATCCAGAGAGCTTGGAGTGCAAGTCAAGAAGCTTTCGAGGGCCCCACGAGATAGGGGGCCGCCCCCACTGTAGGGCGCGCCCCCTGTCTCATGGGCCCCTCGGGCGGCCACCGACGTACTTCTTCCTCCTATATATACCTCACGCACTCAAAAACTTCCAGAGCACCACGAAACACAATTTCCACCGCCAGAACCTTCAGATCCGCGAGATCCCATCTTGGAGCCTTCACCAAGACTTTGTCTTTGGAAGGGGAATCGACCACGGAGGGCCTCTACATCAACATCCTTGCCCCTCCGATGAGTTGTGAGTAGTTTACCACAGACCTACAGGTCCATAGTTATTAGCTAGATGGCTTCTTCTCTCTTTTTGGATCTCAATACAATGTTCTCCCCCTCTCTTGTGGAGATCTATTTGATGTAAACTCTTTTTGCGGTGTGTTTGTCGAGATCCGATGAATTGTGGGTTTATGATCAAGTTTATCTATGAATAATATTTGAATCTTCTCTGAATTCTTTTATGTATGATTGAGTTATCTTTGCAAGTCTCTTCGAATTATCAGTTTGGTTTGGCCTACTAGATTGGTCTTTCTTGCCATGGGAGAAGTGCTTAGCTTTGGGTTTAATCTTGCGGTGTCCTTACCCAAAGGATGTAAAGGGTTGCAAGGCACGTATTGTATTGTTGCCATCGAGGATAACAAGATGGGGTTTATATCATATTGCATGAGTTTATCCCTCTACATCATGTCATCTTGCTTAATGCGTTACTCTGTTCTTATGAACTTAATACTCTAGATGCAGGCATGAGTTGGTCGATGTGTGGAGTAATTGTAGTAGATGCAGGCAGGAGTCGGTCTACTTGTTATGGACGTGATGCCTATATACATGATCATTCCTAGATAATCTCATAACTATGCGCTTTTCTATCAATTGCTCGACAGTAATTTGTTCACCCACCGTAATACTTATGCTATCTTGAGAGAAGTCTCTAGTGAAACCTATGGCCCCCGGGTCTATCTCTTATCATATTTGCTTTCAATCTACTTTTATTTGCATCTTTACTTTTTGCATCTATATTTATAAATAACAAAAATATATTTATCTTATCATACTATCTTTATTAGATCTCACTTTCGCAAGTGGCCGTGAAGGGATTGACAACCCCTTTATTGCGTTGGTTGCGAGTTCTCAGTTTGTTTGTGTAGGTGCGTGGGACTTTTGAGGAGCCTCCTACTGGATTGATACCTTGGTTCTCAAAACTGAGGGAAATACTTACGCTACACTTTGCTGCATCACCCTCTCCTCTTCGAGGAAAACCAACGCAAGCTCAAGACGTTGCAGTCTCCGCTGTCCAAGAAGAGACTAATATTTTGCAGGAAGCAATGGAAGAAGAAATTGATGAAACTGTGAGCTCATTGGATGAAAAAGATGATGAGGAGAGCGAAGAACAAAAGGAGGAAGAGCGGATTAGCTACCCGTGCCCACCTTCTAATGAGAGTAACTCTTCAACTCATACATTGTTTAATTCCCCTTCGTGCTTACCAAAGGATGATTGCTATGATGATTGTTATGATCCCGTTGATTCTCTTGAAATATCCCTTTTTGATGATGCTTGCTATGCTTGTGGCCAAGATGTCAATATGAATTATGCTTATGGAGATGAACTTGCTATAGTTCTTTATGTTAAACATGAAATTGTTGCTATTGCACCCGTGCATGATAGTCCTATTATCCTTTTGAATTCTCCCTACTACACTATATCGGAGAAGTTTGCCCTTATTAAGGATTATATTAATGGGTTGAGTTTTACTACTACACATGATGATTTTGATAGATATAATATGCATGTGCTTGCTGCTCCTACTTGCAGTTATTATGAGATAGGAACTATATCTCCACCTCTCTATGTTTCCAATATGATAAAATTGCAAGAAACTGCTTATACTATGCATTGGCCTTTACTTGGTGTGCATGAATTGTTCTTTTATGACATGCCGATGCATAGGAAGAGAGTTAGACTTCGTTGTTGCATGATATATGTTACTTTGTGCTCACTACTAAATCACAAATCATTGTTAATTAAAATTGGCTTTGATATACCTTGGGATCCGGGTGGATCCATTACTTGAGCACTTTATGCCTAGCTTAATGGCTTTAAAGAGAGTGCTGCCAGGGAGACAACCCGAAAGTTTTATAGAGTCATTTATTTCTGTTGAGTGCTTTTATATAGTTTAAAAACAAAAAAATAAAGAGGGGAACCCAAAACTTTTCAAAAAGGTAAGTGAAAGTGAGAAAGACAAGCATTGTTGAAGTGCGAGCTAGCCTTGAACTTTGTTCATGCTCACGGAAACTTTGTGTATCTTAATTACAGAAACTTTTCATCAAAAATAATTATCCCCTTGTACAATTCCATTGTATTATAAAATAATGTGCCAAGGTTTGCCTTTAGGATGTTTACAATGCTTGTTGGTTTGTACGGTGCAGGACAGAAACTTTGGCTGTAGTGCACGATTTTACATTTTTAACTGGAATGTCAAATGGTTCTAATTCCTTTTGTGCTGTATTTCTGTACAATGTTTTTATTTTTCCTAATTTTGGTAGAATGTTTGGGGTACCATAAGTATGGTGGATGTTCAGATTGCTACAGACTGTTCTGTTTTTGACAGATTCTGTTTTTGATGCATAGTTTGCTTGTTTTGATGAATCTATCAATTTATATTAGTGGATTAAGCCATGGAAAAGTTATATTACAGTAGACACAATGCAAAAACAAAATATGAATTGGTTTTCTACAGTACTTAGAGTAGTGATTTGCTTTATTATACTAATGGATCTTACCGAGTTTTCTGTTGAAGTTTTGTGTGGATGAAGTGTCTAATCGAGGAGGTCTCGATATGAGAAAAAGGAAGAGAGGCAAGAGCTCAAGCTTGGGGATGCCTGAGGCACCCCAAGTAAATATTCAAGGATACTCAAGCGTCTAAGCTTGGGGATGCCCCGGAAGGCATCCCCTCTTTCTTCAATAAGTATCAGTATGTTTTCGTATTCGTTTCGTTCATGCGATATGTGCAAGTCTTGGAGCGTCTTTTGCATTTAGTTTTCATTTTTCTTTTATGCACCATGCTGGTATTAGATAGTCCTTGGTTGATTTATAGAATGCTCATTGCACTTCACTTATATTTTTTGAGTATGGCTTTATAGAATGCTTCATGTGCTTCACTTATATCATTTGAAGTTTGGATTGCCTGTTTCTCTTTACATAGAAAACCACCATTTGTAGAATGCTCTTTTGCTTCACTTATATTTGTTAGAGCGTGGGCATATATTTTGTAGAAAGAATTAAACTCTCTTGCTTCACCTATATCTATTTAGAGAGATGACAGGAATTGGTCATTCACATGGTTAGTTATAAAATCCTACATAAACTTGTAGATCGCTGAATATGATATGTTTGATTCCTTGCAATAGTTTTGCGATATAAAGATGGTGATATTAGAGTCATGCTAGTGGGTGGTTGTGGATTGTAGAGACACTTGAGTTGAGGTTTGGAAGTCCCGTAGCATGCACGTATGGTAACCGTTGTGTGAAAAATTTGAAGCATGGGGTGTTTCCTTGATTGTCTTCCTTATGAGTGGCGGTCGGGGATGAGCGATGGTCTTTTCTTATCCCCCTAGGGGCATGCGTAGTAGTACTTTGCTTCGAGGGCTAATAAACTTTTGCAATAAGTATATGAGTTCTTTATGACTAATGTGAGTCCATGGATTATACACACTTTTACCTTTCCATCATTGCTAGCCTCTTCGGTACCGTGCATTGCCCTTTCTCACCTTGAGAGTTGGTGCAAACTTTACCGGTGCATCCAAACCCCATGATATGATACGCTCTATCACACATAAGCCTCCTTATATCTTCCTCAAAACAACCACCATACCTACCTATCATGGCATTTCCATAGCCATTCCGAGATATATTGCCATGCAACTTCCATCATCATCACATACATGACTTGAGCATTCATTGTCATATTGCTTTGCATGATCGTAAGATGGCTAGCATGATGTTTTCATGGCTTGTCCTTTTTTGATGTCATTGCTATGCTAGATCATTGCACATCCCGGTACACCGCTGGAAGCATTCATATAGAGTCATATCTTTGTTCCAGTATCGAGTTGTAATATTGAGTTGTAAGTAAATAAAAGTGTGATGATCATCATTATAGAGCATTGCCCCATGAAAAAAAAGAAAAAAAAGGATAGGCCAAAGAAGCCTAAATAAAAAAGGGGGCCAAAGAAGCCCGCCCAAAAAAAGAAAAAAAGAAAAAAAAAGAAAAAAAAGAAAAAGAAAGAAAAAGAAAAGGGGCAATGTTACTATCCTTTTACCACACTTGTGCTTGAGAGTAGCACCTTGTTATTCATATAGAGAGTCTCCTATATTGTCACTTTCATATACTAGTGGGAATTTTCATTATAGAACTTGGCTTGTATATTCCAACGATGGGCTTCCTCAAATGCCCTAGGTCTTCATGAGCAAGCAAGTTGGATGCACACCCACTTAGTTTTCAGTTTGAGCTTTCATACACTTATAGCTCTTAGTGCATCCGTTGCATGGCAATCCATACTCCTCGCATTGACATCAATTGATGGGCATCTCCATAGCCCGTTGATTAGCCGCGTCGATGCGAGACTTTCTCCCTTTTTTGTCTTCTCCATATAAACCTCCACCATCATATTCTATTTCACCTATAGTGCTATATCCATGGCTTGCGCTCATGTATTATGTGAGGGTTGAAAAAGCTGAAGCGCGTTAAAAAGTATGAACCAATTGCTCGGCTTGTCATCGGGGTAGTGCATGATGGGGCATTTTGTGTGACGAAAATGAAGCATGGCCAAACTATATGATTTTGTAGGGATAAGCTTGCTTTGGCCATGTTGTTTTTGAAAAGACATGATTGCTTTTTTAGTACGCTCGAAGTATTATCATTTTTATGTCAAATGATAGACTATTGCTTGAATCACTCGTGTCTTAATATTCATGCCATGATTAGATACATGATCAAGATTATGCTAGGTAGCATTCCACATCAACAATTATCCTTTTTATCATTTACCTACTCGAGGACGAGCAGGAATTAAGCTTGAGGATGCTGATACGTCTCCGTCGTATCTATAATTTTTGATTGTTCCATGCCAATATTATTCAACTTTCATATACTTTTGGCAATTTTTTATATTATTTTTGGGACTAACATATCGATCCGATTGCCCAATGCGCCTCACATGCATTGCATGTTTTATGTTTCGCAGAAACCCCATATCAAACGGAGTCCAAACGGGATAAAAATGGACGGAGAATTATTTTGGAATATTTGTGAGTTTTGGGAAGTAAAATCAACGCGAGACGGTGCCCGAGGGGGCCAGGATATAGGGGGCGTGCCCCAGGGAGGCAGGCGCGCCCTGGACTCTCCTGGGGGCCCCGTAAGGCGGTTGACGCTCTTCCTTTGCCGCAAGAAAGCTAATTTTATGAGAAAGATCTGGGCGAAAGATTCACCCCAATAGGAATTATGGATCTCTGGATATAAAAGAAACGATGAAGGGGCAGAATCTGAGAACGCAGAAACAGAGAGAGACAGAGAGATAGATCCAATCTCGGAGGGGCTCTCGCCCCTCCCAAGCCATGGGAGCCAAGGACCAGAGGGGAAACCCTTCTCCCATCTAGAGAGAAGGTCAAGGAAGAAGAAGAAGAAGGGGGGCTCTCTCCCCCTTGCTTCCGGTGGCGCCGGAACGCCGCCGGGGGCCATCATCATCACCGCGATCTAGACCAACACCTTCGCCATCTTCACCAACATCTCCATCACCTTCCCCCATCTATATTCAGCGGTCCACTCTCCCACAACCCGCTGTACCCTCTGATACGTCTCCAACGTATCTACTTTTCCAAACACTTTTGCCCTTGTTTTGGACTCTAATTTGCATGATTTGAATGAAACTAACCCAGACTGACGTTGTTTTCAGCAGAACTGCCATGATGTTGTTTTATGTGTAGAAAAGAAAAGTTCTCGGAATGTCCTGGAAATCCACGGAGGCACTTTTTAGAATTAATAAGAATTTTTGGCGAAAGAATCAAGGCCAGGGGGCCCACGGGCTGTCCACGAGACAGGAGGCGCACCCCCTAGGGCGCGCCCTCCTATCTCGTGGGCCCCCTGGACACCTCCCGAGCTCAACTCCAACTCCATATATACCGTCTCAGGGAGAAAGAAATCAAGGAGAAAGTTTCATCGCGTTTCACGACACGGAGCCGTCGCCAAGCCCTAATCTCTCTCGGGAGGGCTGATCTGGAGTCCATTCGGGGCTCCGGAGAGGGGGATTCGTCGCCGTCGTCATCATCAACCATCCTCCATCACCAATTTCATGATGCTCACCGCCGTGCGTGAGTAATTCCATCGTAGGCTTGCTGGACAGTAATGGGTTGGATGAGATTTACCATGTAGTTAAGTTAGTTTTGTTAGGGTTTGATCCCTAGTATCTGTTGGAAATATGCCCTAGAGGCAATAATAAAAGGTTATTATTATATTTCCTTGTTCATGATAATTGTCTTTTATTCATGCTATAACTGTATTATCCGGAAATCGTAATACACGTGTGAATACATAGACCATAATACGTCCCTAGTAAGCCTCTAGTTGACTAGCTCGTTGATCAACAGATAGTCATGGTTTCCTGACTATGGACATTAGATGTCATTGATAACGGGATCACATCATTAGGAGAATGATGTGATGGACAAGACCCAATCCTAAGCATAGCACAAGATCGTGTAGTTTGTTTGCTAGAGCTTTTCCAATGTCAAGTATCCTTTCCTTAGACCATGAGATCGTGTAACTCCCGGATATCGCAGGAGTGCTTTGGGTGTACCAAATGTCACAACGTAACTGGGTGACTATAAAGGTGCACTACAGGTATCTCTGAAAGTGTCTGTTGGGTTGACACGGATCGAGATCGGATTTGTCACTTGTATGACGAGAGGTATCTCGGCCCACTCGGTAATGCATCATCATAATGAGCTCAAAGTGACCAAGTGTTTGGTCACGGATCATGCATTACTGATGCGAGTAAAGTGACTTGCGATAACGAGACCGAACGAGGTATTGGGATACCGACGATCGAGTCTCGGGCAAGTAACGTACCGATTGACAAAGGGAATTGTATACGGGGTTGTTTAAATCCTCGACATCGTGGTTCATCCGATGAGATCATCGAGGAGGATGTGGGAGCCAACATGGGTATCCAGATCCCGCTGTTGGTTATTGCCCGAGAGCCGTCTCGGTCATGTCTACGTGTCTCCCGAACCCGTAGGGTCTACACACTTAAGGTTCGGTGACGCTAGGGTTGTATGAATATGAGTATGCAGTAAACCAAGTGTTGTTAGGAGTCCCGGATGAGATCCCGGACGTCACGAGGAGTTCCGGAATGGTCCGGAGGTAAAGAATTATATATAGGAAGTGTTGTTTCGGCCATCGGGAAAGTTTCGCGATCACCCGGTATTGTACCGGGACCACCGGAAGGGTCCCGGGGGTCCACCGGGTGGGGCCACCCATCCTGGAGGGCCCCATGGGCTGAAGTGGGGAGGGGAACCAGCCCATAGTGGGCTGGTGCGCCCCCCTTGGCCCACCCCCTGCGCCTAGGGTTGAAACCCTAGGGTGGGGGGGGCCCACTTGCCTTGGGGGGCACTCCACCCCCTGGCCGCCGCCCCCCTTGGGAGATTGCATCTCCCAGGGCCGGCGCCCCCCTGGGGACCTATATAAAGGGAGGGAGGGAGGCGGACGCACCCCGAAGTTCTGGCCCTTCCCCCCCCTACTACACCTCTTCCTCCTCCCACAGTTGCTTGGCGAAGCCCTGCCGGAGTTCTACTGCATCCACCACCACGCCGTCGTGCTGCTGGATCATCATCAACCTCTCCTTCCCCTTGCTGGATCAAGAAGGAGGAGACGTCATCCGCTCCGTACGTGTGAACGCGGAGGTGCTGTCCGTTCGGCACTTGGTCATCGGTGATTTGAATCACGGCGAGTACGACTCCATCATCACCGTTCTCTTGAATGCTTCCGCATGCGATCTACAAGTGGTATGTAGATGCAATCTCTCTCCCATGACTCGTTGCTTAGATGAACTCATAGATGGATCTTGGTGAAACCGTAGGAAAATTTTTAATTTTCTGCAACGTTCCCCAACAGTGGTATCAGAGCTAGGTCTATGCGTAGTTCTCTATTGCACGAGTAGAACACAATTTTGTTGTGGGCGTAGATCTTGTCAACTTGCTTGCCACTACTAGTCTTTTCTTGCTTCAGTGGTATTGTGGGATGAAGCGGCCCGGACCGACCTTACATGTACGCTTACGTGAGACAGGTTCCACCGACTGACATGCACTAGTTGCATAAGGTGGCTAGCGGGTGTCTGTCTCTCCCACTTTAGTTGGAGCGGATTCGACGAAAAGGGTCCTTATGAAGGGTAAATAGAAGTTGAGAAAATCACGTTGTGGTTATTCATAGGTAAGAAAACGTTCTTGCTAGAACCCAATTGCAGCCACGTAAAAGATGCAACAACAATTAGAGGACGTCTAACTTGTTTTTACAGCAATTGACATGTGATGTGATATGGCCAGAAGTTGTGAATGATGAATGATATATTGTGATGTATGAGATCATGTTCTTGTAATAGGAATCACGACTTGCATGTCGATGAGTATGACAACCGGCAGGAGCTATAGGAGTTGTCTTTATTTTTTTTGTATGACCTGCGTGTCATTGAAGAACGCCATGTAAATTACTTTACTTTATTGCTAAACGCGTTAGCCATAGAAGTAGAAGTAGTCGTTGGCGTGACAACTTCATGAAGACACGATGATGGAGATCATGGTGTCATGCCGGTGACGAAGATGATCATGGAGCCCCGAAGATGGAGATCAAAAGAGCTATATGATATTGGCCATATCATGTCACTACTATATAATTGCATGTGATGTTTATTATGTTTATGCATCTTGTTTACTTAGAACGGCGGTAGTAAATAAGATGATCCCTTACAACAATTTCAAGAAGTGTTCTCCCTAACGTGCACCGTTGCTAAAGTTCGTCGTTTGAAGCACCACGTGATGATCGGTGTGATAGATTCTTACGTTCACATACAACGGTGTAAGACAGTTTTACACATGCAAAACACTTAGGGTTAACTTGACGAGCCTAGCATGTACAGACATGGCCTCGGAACACAGAGACCGAAAGGTCGAACACGAGTCGTATGTAAGATACGATCAACATGGAGATGTTCACCGATGATGACTAGTCCGTCTCACGTGATGATCGGACACGACCTAGTCGACTCGGATCGTGCAACACTTAGATGACTAGAGGGATGTCTAATCTGAGTGGGAGTTCATTGAAATGATTTGATTAGATGAACTTAATTATCATGAACTTAGTCTAAAACCTTTGCAAATATGTCTTGTAGATCAAATGGCCAACGCTCATGTCAACATGAACTTCAACGCGTTCCTAGAAAACCAAGCTGAAAGATGACGGCAAGAACTATACGGATTGGGTCCGAACCCGAGGATCATCCTCATAGCTGCCAGGAAACAATATGTCCTAGAAGGACCGCTAGGTGATGCACCCGTTCCAGAGAACCAAGACGTTATGAACGCTTGGCGATCGCGTCTTGATGATTACTCCCTCGTCAAGTGCGGCATGCTTTACAGCTTAGAACCGGGCTCCAAAAGCGTTTTGAGCAACACGGAGCATATGAGATGTTCAAGGAGCTGAAACTAGTTTTCCAAGCTCATGCCCGGGTCGAGAGATATGAAGTCTCCGACAAGTTCTAAAGTTGTAAGATGGAGGAAAATAGTTACATCGGTGAGCACATACTCAAAATGTCAGGTTGCACAACCGCTTTGTACCACTGGACATTAACCTCCGGACGAGGCGGTCATTGACAGAATCCTTGATTGCTCCCACCAAGCTACAAGAGCTTTGTGATGAACTACAATATGCAAGGGATGGTGAAAACCATTCTGAAGTATTTTCAATCTGAAGTCGAGAAAGGTAGAAATCAAGAAGGAACATCAAGTGTTGATGGTCAATAAAACCACTAAGTTCAAGAAGGGCAAGGGCAAGAAGAACTTCAAGAAAGACGGCAAGGATGTTGCCGCCCGATAAGCCGATTGCCGGAAGAAGTCAAAGAATGGACCCAAGCCCGAGACCGAGTGCTTTTATTGCAAAGGAAGGGTCACTAGAAGCGGAACTGCCCCAAATACTTAGCATACAAGAAGGCCGCAACACTAAAGGTATATTTGATATACATGTAATTGATGTGTACCTTACCAAGACTCGTAGTAACTCCCGGTATTTGATACCGGTGCCGTTGCTCACATTTGTAACTCACAGCAGGAGCTGCGGAATAAGCGGAGACTGGCGAAGGACGAGGTGACGATGCGCGTCAGGAATGGTTCCAAGGTCGATGTGATCGTCGTCGGCACGCTACCTCTACATTTACCTACGAGATTAGTTTTAAACCTTAATAATTGTTATTTAGTGCCAAGTTTGAGCATGAACATTGTATCTGGATCTCGTTTGATACGAGATGGCTACTCATTTAAATCCAAGAATAATGGTTGTTCTATTTATATGAGAGATATGTTTTATGGTCTTGCCCCGATGGTCAATGGTTTATTCTTAATGAATCTCGAGCGTAACATTACACATATTCATAGTGTTAGTACCAAAAGATGTAAAGTTGATAACGATAGTCCCACATACTTGTGGCACTGCCGCCTTGGTCACGTTGGTGTCAAGCGCATGAAGAAGCTCCATGCTGATGGACTTTTGGAGTCTCTCGATTATGAATCATTTGACACATGCGAACCATGCCTTATGGGCAAGATGACCAAGACTCCGTTCTTTGGAACAATGGAGCGAGCAACCAACTTGTTGGAAATTATACATACCGATGTGTGCGGTCCAATGAGCGTTGAGGCTCGCGGAGGATATCGTTATGTTCTCACTCTCACAGATGACTTGAGTAGATATGGGTATGTCTACTTAATGAAACACAAGTCTGAGACCTTTGAAAAGTTCAAGGAATTTCAGAATGAGGTAGAGAATCAACGTGACCGAAAGATAAAGTTCCTACGATCAGATCGTGGAGGAGAATATTTAAGTCACAAATTTGGTACACACTTAAGGAAATGTGGAATCGTTTCACAGCTCACGCCGCCTGGAACACCTCAGCGTAACGGTGTGTCCGAACGTCGTAATCGCACTCTATTGGATATGGTGTGGTCTATGATGTCTCTTACCGATTTACCGCTATCATTTTGGGGATACGCTCTAGAGACAGCTACATTCACTTTAAATAGGGCACCGTCTAAATCCGTTGAGACGACACCGTATGAATTATGGTTTGGGAAGAAACCTAAGTTGTCGTTTCTAAAAGTTTGGGGATGCGATGCTTATGTCAAGAAACTTCAACCTGAAAAGCTCGAACCCAAGTCGGAAAAATGCGTCTTCATAGGATATCCTAAGGAAACGATTGGGTATACCTTCTACTTAAGATCCAAGGGCAAGATCTTTGTTGCCAATAACGGATCCTTTCTGGAAAAAGAGTTTCTCTCGAAAGAAGTAAGTGGGAGGAAAGTAGAACTCGATGAAGTACTACCTCTTGAACAGGAAAGTAGTGCAGATCAGGAAAATGTTCCTGTGATGCCTACACCAACCGGAGAGGAAAATAATGATGATGATCAAGGTACTTGGATCAAGTTGCTCTTGAACTTCGTGGGTCCACAAGGACACGTTCCGCACCAGTGAATGGTACGCAACCCTGTCCTGGAAATCATGTTGTTAGACAATGGTGAACCTTCGAACTATGAAGAAGCGATGGCGGGCCCAGATTCCAACAAATGGCTTGAAGCCATGCGATCCGAGATAAAATCCATGTATGAAAACAAACTATGGACTTTGACAGAATTGCCCGATGATCGGCGAGCAATAGAAAACAAATGGATCTTTAAGAAGAAGACGGAAGCAGATGGTAATATTACCGTCTATAAAGCTCGACTTGTCGCTAAGGGCTATCGACAAGTTCAAGGGGTTGACTACGATGAGACATTCTCTCCCGTAGCGAAGCGAAAGTCCGTCCGAATCATGTTAGCAAGTGCCGCATACTATGATTATGTGATATGGCAGATGGACGTCAAAACGGCATTCCTTAACGGGCATCTTAAGGAAGAACTGTATATGATGCAGCCGGAGGGTTTTGTCGATCCTAAGAATGCTAACAAAGTATGCAAGCTCCAGCGATCCATTTATGGGCTGGTGAAAGCATCTCGGAGTTGGAACATTCACCTTGATGAGATGATCAAAGCGTTTGGGTTTATGCAGACTTATGGAGAAGCCTGCGTTTACAAGAAAGTGAGTGGGAGCTCTGTAGCATTTCTCATATTATATGTAGATGACATACTTTTGATGGGAAATGATATAGAACTTTTGGACAACATTAAGGTCTACTTGAATAAGTGTTTTTCAATGAAGGACCTTGGAGAAGCTGCTTACATATTAGGCATCAAGATCTATAGGGATAGATCAAGACGCCTCATAGGTCTTTCACAAAGCACATACCTTGACAAGATTTTGAAGAAGTTCAAAATGGATCAGTCAAGAAGGGTTCTTGCTCAGTATTGCGGGGTGTGAGATTGAACTCGGCTCAATGCCCGACCACACAAAAAGATAAAGAAGAGATGAGTGTCATCCCTATGCTTCGACATAGGATCTATTATGTATGCCATGCTATGTACTGCACCTAATGTAAACCTTGCCGTAAGTTTGGTAGGAAGGTACCAAAGTAATCCCGCAAGGAACACTGGACAACGGTCAAGAATATCCTGAAGTACCGAAAAGGACAAAGGACATGTTTCTCGTTTATGGAGGTGACGAAGAGCTCGTCAGTAAGGGTTACGCCGACGCTTAGCTTCGACACGATCTGATGACTCTAAGTCACAAACCGGATACGTGTATATGTTGAATGGTGGAGCGAAGAAGTGTGCGCAACCGCAAGCGAGCGTCGTTAGGGATCTACATGTGAAGCGGAGTACATGGCAGCCTCGGAGGCAGCGCATGAAGCTATTTGGGTGAAGGAGTTCATCACCGACCTAGGAGTCATACCCAATCCGTCGGGGCCGATCAAACTCTTCTGTGACAACACAGGAGCTATTGCTCTAGCCAAGGAGCCCAGGTTTCACAAGAAGACTAGGCACATCAAGCGTCATTCCAACTCCATCCATGAAAATTTTCAAGATGGAGACATAGATATTTGCAAAGTACATACGGATCTGAATGTCGCAGATCCGTCGACTAAACCTCTCTCGCGAGCAAAACATGATCAACACCAGAACTCTATGGGTGTTCGATTCATCACAATGTAACTAGATTATTGACTCTAGTGCAAGTGGGAGACTGTTGGAAATATGCCCTAGAGGCAATAATAAAAGGATTATTATTATATTTCCTTGTTCATGATAATTGTCTTTTATTCATGCTATAACTGTATTATCCGGAAATCGTAATACACGTGTGAATACATAGACCATAATACGTCCCTAGTAAGCCTCTAGTTGACTAGCTCATTGATCAACAGATAGTCATGGTTTCCTGACTATGGACATTAGATGTCATTGATAACGGGATCACATCATTAGGAGAATGATGTGATGGACAAGACCCAATCCTAAGCATAGCACAAGATCATGTAGTTCGTTTGCTAGAGCTTTTCCAATGTCAAGTATCCTTTCCTTAGACCACGAGATTGTGTAACTCCCGGATACCGTAGGAGTGCTTTGGGTGTACCAAATGTCACAACATAACTGGGTGACTATAAAGGTGCACTACAGGTATCTTTGAAAGTGTCTGTTGGGTTGACACGGATCGAGACTGGGATTTGTCACTCCGTATGACGGAGAGGTATCTCTGGGCCCACTCGGTAATGCATCATCATAATGAGCTCAAAGTGACCAAGTGTTTGGTCACGGGATCATGCGTTACGGTACGAGTAAAGTGACTTGCCGGTAACGAGACTAAACGAGGTATTGGGATACCGACGATCGAGTCTCGGGCAAGTAACGTACTGATTGACAAAGGGAATTGTATACGGGGTTGTTTAAATCCTCAACATCGTGGTTCATCCGATGAGATCATCGAGGAGGATGTGGGAGCCAACATGGATATCCAGATCCCGTTGTTGGTTATTGCCCGAGAGCCGTCTCGGTCATGTCTACGTGTCTCCCGAACCCATAGGGTCTACACACTTAAGGTTCGATGACGCTAGGATTGTATGAAAATGTGTATGCAGTAAACTGAATGTTGTTCGGAGTCCCGAATGAGATCCCGGATGTCACGAGGAGTTCCGGAATGGTCCGGAGGTAAAGAATTATATATAGGAAGTGTTGTTTCGGCCATTGGGAAAGTTTCGGGATCACCCGGTATTGTACCGGGACCACCGGAAGGGTCCCGGGGGTCCACCGGGTGGGGCCACCCATCCCGGAGGGCCCCATGGGCTGAAGTGGGGAGGGGAACCAGCCCATAGTGGGCTGGTGCACCCCCTTGGCCCACCCCCTGCGCCTAGGGTTGAAACCCTAGGGTGGGGGGGGGTGCCCCACTTGCCTTGGGGGGCACTCCACCCCCTGGTGGCCGCCCACCTTGGGAGATTGCATCTCCCAGGTCCGCCCCCCCTGGGGGCCTATATAAAGGGAGGGGAGGGAGGGGCAGCTGCACCCTAAAGTTCTGGCGCCTCCCTCCCCCTGCTACACCTCTTCCTCCTCCCATAGTTGCTTGGCGAAGCCCTGCCGGAGTTCTGCTGCATCCACCACCACGCCGTCGTGCTGCTGGATCATCATCAACCTCTCCTTCCCCTTGTTGGATCAAGAAGGAGGAGACGTCATCCGCTCCGTACGTGTGTTGAACGCGGAGGTGCTGTCCGTTCGGCACTTGGTCATCGGTGATTTGAATCACGGCGAGTACGACTCCATCATCACCGTTCTCTTGAACGCTTCCGCACGCGATCTACAAGTGGTATGTAGATGCAATCTCTCTCCCATGACTCATTTCTTAGATGAACTCATAGATGGATCTTGGTGAAACCGTTGGAAAATTTTTAATTTTCTGCAATGTTCCCCAACAGTATCTACTTTGCTCTGAGATTGATGTTGTTATGACTTTTCTATGCTTAATGCTTGTCACCAGGGCCCGAGTGCCATGATTTCAGATCTGAACCTATTATGTTTTCATGAATATATGTGTGTTCTTGATACTATCTTGCAAGTCTATAGTCACCTATTATGTGTTATGATCCGACAACCCCGAAGTGACAATAATCGGGATACTTCTCGGTGATGACCGTAGTTTGAGGAGTTCATGTATTCACTATGTGCTAATGCTTTGTTCCGGTTCTCTATTAAAAGGAGGGCTTAATATCCCTTAGTTTCCGTACGGACCCCGCTGAACACGGGAGGGTAGGACAAAAGATGTCATGCAAGTTCTTTTCCATAAGCACGTATGACTATTTACGGAATACATGCCTACATTACATTGATGAACTGGAGCTAGTTCTATATCACCCTATGTTATAATATTGCATGAGGAATCGCATCCGGCATAATTATCCATCACTGATCCAATGCCTACGAGCTTTTCACATATTGTTCTTCGCTTATTTACTTTTCCGTTACTACTGTTACAACTACTACAAAAACCCAAAAACATTTATCTTTACTTTTGCTACCGCTACTATTATTATCATACCACTTTTGCTACTAAACACTTTGCTGAAGATACTAAGTTATCCAGGTGTGGTTGAATTGACAACTCAACTGCTAATACTCAAGAATATTCTTTGGCTCCCCTTGTGTCGAATCAATAAATTTGGGTTGAATACTCTACCCTCGAAAGCTGTTGCGATCCCCTATACTTGTGGGTTATCAAGACTAATTTCTGGCGCCGTTGCCGGGGAGCATAGCTTTATTCTCCGAGTCACTTGGGATTTATATCTGTTGATCACTATGAAGAACTTGAAAGATGATCGAACTACTATTTTTCCCTCAACTACGAGGGGAGGTAAGGAACTGCCATCTAGCTCTGCACTAGATTCTCCTTCCGTTATAAGTAAGCTTGCGACACCTAAACCTTCTACTGCTATGAATTCTGATATGTCGCATGTTATTGATGATGCCACTTCTGCTATGAATGATGAAACTACTTCTGTGCTTGATACTACTGTGCCATTAGGTGAATTTCTAGATGAACAACTTGCTAGATTTAGGGGGAATGAAAATATTGAAGAACCTATTATTGATGATAGTGATGATGAAGGTCCCCCCCAATGATTATGTTTTACCTGTTGTTCCTAAGGGTTATGTTATGCATGAAACAGCTGCTATGGAAATTCTTGCTTGCAATAATAGAAATGATCTTAAGAAATTATTAGCTAAATGGAAGCAGCAATCTCTTAATGCTAGAATGAAACCCGATCTTGCTTTTGCTACTTCACCTATCTGTGTTACTGATAAGGATTATGAATTCTCTGTTGATCCTGATATTATTACTTTAGTTGGATCTGATCCTTTTTATAGCCTTGAATCTGAAACTGTTGTGGCACATCTTACCAAGTTGAATGATATAGCCACCCTATTTACTAATGATGAGAAGTCTTGCTATTTATATATCCTTAAGATATTTCCGTTCTCATTAAAGGGCGATGCTAAGACTTGGTATAATTCTCTTGCTCCTGGTTGTGTGCGTAGTCCCCAGGATATGATTTATTACTTCTCTGCTAAATATTTTGCTGCTCATAAGAAACAAGCTGCCTTGCGGGAAATATATAATTTTGTGCAAATCAAAGAAGAGAGTCTCCCACAATCTTGGGGGAGGCTTCTCCGGTTACTTAGTGCTTTGCCTGATCATCCACTCAAGAAAAATGAAATACTTGATATCTTTTATAATGGACTAACCGATGCTTCCAAGGACTACTTGGATAGTTGTGCTGGTTGTGCTTTCAGGGAAAGAACAGTCGACGAAGCTGAAATACTATTGAATAATATGTTGACTAATGAAAATAATTGGACTCTTCCTGAGCCACTTCCTGAAGTAATTCCCGAACCAATTGAGCCAACTCCTGAGCCTATTCCTAAACCCACTCCGAAGAAGAGAGGTGTTTTATTTCTTAGTCCTGAAGATATGCAAGAGGCAAAGAAATCAATGAAAGAAAAAGGTATTAAAGCTGAAGATGTTAAGAATTTACCTCCTATTGAAGAAATACATGGTCTTAATTTACCGCCTGAAGAACCACATTGTCTTGATAACCCGACACAGGTAGTAAAGGTGAATTCTCTCTATAGATATGATAAAGTTGAAGTACCCTCTACTAAATTTCATAGGCCATGCTTAGATGAATTTGATGACTTTATGGCTAGACAAGAAAGTTTTAATGCTTATGTTGGTAGAGAATTAAAGAATAATGCTTTCGAGATAGGACGCGTAGGTGATAATCCGGCTAGAGTTAAAGATGAACTTCACCGCGTTAGCAAATATGCTTCTATGGTTGCTACTCAAGCTGACCAAGTACTTAAAGCTCAAAATGATTTGCTTGATGAATTGAATAATAAAAATGACTTTGCTGTTAGAGTGGCTACTAGAACCGGTAGAATGACTCAGGAACCTTTGTATCCTGAAGTCCACCCTAAGAGAATCGAGCAAGATTCTCAGAGAAATAATTTAGAGGCACCTAGTTTTTCTAAGAAGAAGAAGAAGAAAAATGATAGGACTTTGCATGCTTCTAATGAACCTACTGTAGACACACTGAGAATCCCAATGATATTTCTATTTTAGATGCTGAAACACAATCAGGTGATGAACATGAACCTAGTGATAATGTTAATGATAATGTTCATGTTGATGCTCAACCTAGCAAAGACAATGATGTAGAGATTGAACCTGCTGTTGATCTTTATAACCCACAATCAAAGAATCAACGTTATGATAAGAGAGATTTTGTTGCTAGGAAGCACGGTAAAGAAAGAGAACCATGGGTTCAGAAACCCATGCCCTTTCCTCCTAAACCATCCAAGTCAAAGGATGATGAGGATTTTGAGCGCTTTGCTGAAATGATTAGACCTATTTTCTTACGTATGCGCTTAACTGATATGCTTAAAGTAAATCCTGATGCTAAATATATGAAGGATATCATCACAAATAAAATAAAGATATCGTAAGCTAAAATTTCCACCATGCTTGCTAATTACACTTTTAAGGGTGGAATACCAAAGAAACTTGGAGATCCGGGTGTTCCAACTATACCAAACTATGTTAGAACTGCTTTATGTGATCTTGGAGCCGGTGTTAATGTTATGCCTCTCTCTTTATATCGTAGACTTGAATTGAATAAGTTGACACCTTACTGAAATATCTTTGCAAATGGCTGATAAATCAACTGATACCTGGAGGTATTTGTGAGGATGGGCCTATTGTGGTTGCAAATGTCACTATCTTAACGGACTTTGTTATTCTTGATATTCCTGAGGACGATAGTATGTCTATTATCCTTGGTAGACCTTTTCTTAATACTGCAGGGGCTGTTATTGATTGCAACAAAGGCAATGTCACTTTTCATGTTAATGGTAATGAGCATACGGTACACTTTCCGAGGAAACAATCTCAAGTTCATAGCATCAATTCTATTGAAAAAGTTCCAACTATCATTTTTGGAGGTTTTGAATTTCCTCTCCTACTGTCAAGAAAAAGTATGATATTCTTATTGTTGGGGATTTTCATATCCCCATTGAGGTAACTTAGTGTTATTCGAAATTTCTCTGGTTCCGTGTTATTCGGAATGAGTTTGTTAACAAGACTTGATCAACCTTGTTAGTGGGTTCATTTTGATGATCACGAGATGGATGAAACTAGAAGGCACAACCTTCTGTACCCTCTTTTTACTTTCTGTTATTTAGAATAAATAAAGAAAAAATAGTATTATCCGTCTATTTTCTAAATTATCTGTGCATTAAAAAATAGTCCGAAAATAAAAGTGCTCCAAATGCCCTGCAAATCTAGTATGATTTTTTCTGGAATATTTGAGGATTTTAGGCACTGAAAACACCGCAAAAGGGGCAAGCAGCAGACCACGAGAGAGGAGGGCCCCCCCTGTAGGGCGCGCCCCCTGTCTCGTGGGCCCCTGGTGGGTCCCCTCCACTTATGCCAGCACCCACACACTTCATATTCTACCCCAAAAAATCCCCATCCAGCTCAAGCCCGAGTTCTAGCTCGTTTTGCTGCGATTTTCGATCTCTTAGCTCAAAGCTCCATTCAAAAAACTGCTTTAGGAGATTGTTGCTTGGTATGTGACTCCTCCATTGGTCCAAATAGTTTTTGTTCTAGTGCTTTATTCATTGCAAATTTGTGCTGCATAAGTGACCATGTTCTTGAGCTTGCATGTTAAAATTTTGAGGTCCCAAGCAATTCCAATGCATGATATAGGCTCTAGGCACTTGTAGGAGTAGTTGCTACCAATCTTATTTAGTTTTATTCACTTTTATTTTGAAGTTACTAAAATTTCAGAAATTTTCAGAAAAAGAAATATGCTTAGAAGAATGTACCAAGGTGGTTCCTCGGCAAAGAAAGGGCCAAGGATTGCTATACGTGAACAAGATGTTAATTTGCCAAGGGACGCAAATGTACGGGCTTGCGAGTGGCCATCCGATGATTTTATGGTTGAAGCAGGCTTCAAGGGGGGAATTCGACGCGTATGTGCGTAATGCTGAGCTTGAGGACTTCTACAAGATAAGTGTCCCCAATATTATCAGTTGACTGATTCCTTTGTGCGAAGGTTCGAATATATTTCTTCGCGTAATTCTCCTAGTGTTATGTTTGATATTTATGATACATCTTATACCATGGATTTAGAGGATTTCACAACTGCTTGCAAACTCCTGCAGTGGGGTAATATTAATGATCCTCCCAAATCTGAAGTTAGAGATTTTCTTGCTAGTATTACTTTGGGAGAATCTAGGGACGTAACACAAGCTACCATAGGGAGCATTCATTTTCCTGCTATACATTACTTTGCTCTCTTTATTGGTAGATGCATTAACGGTAAGGACGAAGTATGTCACATGTGTGCCCCTGATCTTTGTGTCCTCAAGAGTGCTGTGTCAAGTTATAGAGGGTATAACTTGGGGGCAATAGTTGCACGTAGGTTGCATAATAATAATAGAAGGGGAGATTTCTTTGGAGGAATTTATGCAACCCGTGTGGCTAATTTTCTTAATATAGCCCCACGAGAGGGGGATATGATTGTACCTCCTGTTTATTTGGATAAAGAAGCTATGTTTGATCATCATTTTCTTGAGAGGAATGAACAATTCCCCATTATCGACTAACCTATAACAGACGCAACTTCGTCCCTGTTACTTTTCCTGCTCCCTACCTTTTTGATTATCAGACAAAAGGAAGATATGTTGTCACCAGGGAAGAAGCCACTGAATATGAGAGGGGAATGGAGGCAGCTCACCAACACGATGCTGCTCAGGAGGCGGTCGCCTCTTCATCCTAGTACTACCCAGGCTACTCTTATGGATATCAGCCATGCGGTCATTGGTATTAGACCAACTTAGGCCAAAAGCCTAAGCTTGGGGGAGTACGTATTTCTCACCGACTTTACATTCACATTCACATACTAGTCGTCGGTGCTCACACTCTTTCATTGTATTATCCATGTTAGTTTAAATTTCTTTTTCTAGCTTTCTTCTTGTGTGTTTGTTAAACCTTAAGAAAAAACAAAAAAATTAGTTAGTTTAATTTCCATGCTTGTAGTAGAAATTAAAATGAAGAAACCCAAAAAGATTTCTTGTTCTTCTTTTACTTGTTGGGAGCTTTTCCGTGTAAATAGTTTTATTTTCTTTTCTTTCTTTTGGGGGTCGAGAAGACTATATTGAAAATGCTTAGTGGCTCTTATATGCATGATTGTTTATTTAACTTAGAGCCCATATTACTTGTCTTCTCTCTTGAGTTGAATGCTTGCAGATTCCAGCTTAGTCCCATGCACGTGCACTCTTATTATTATACACATCGTTCGGTCGTGCAAGTGAAAGGCAATAATGACGATATATGTTGGACTTATTGGGATGAAAAAAGCTGGTATGAACTCGACCTCTTTTGTTTTTGTAAATATGATGATTCATCGTTCTTGAGTCAGCTATTATGAAGTAAACATATTTGCAATGAAATTTAGAGATTATAGTTGCTTGTGCCATGCTTGATTAGCTATGAGTTATAATGGTTTACCTTGCGTGCCAACATGCTATTAGAATGATTATGATGTGGTATGATGGGATGGTATCCTCCTTTGAATGTATTAAGTGACTTGACTTGGCACATGTTCATGCATGTAGTTGAATCAAATCAACATAGCCTTCACAATATTTATGTTTATGGTAGATTATATCCTACTCATGCTTGTACTCGGTGTAAATTAATTTTAGTGCATGTTTACGACTGTTATCGCTCTCTCAATTGGTCGCTCCCAGTCTTTTGCTAGACTTCACCTGTACTAAGCAGGAATACTGCTTGTGCATCCAAACTCCTTAAACCCCAAAGTTGTTCCATATGAGTCCACCATACCTTCCTATATGTGGTATTTACCTGCCATTCCAAGTAAATTTGTATGTGCCAAACTCTAAACCTTCAAATGAAATTCTGTTTTGTATGCTCGAGCAGCTCATGTTTCAACTAGGGTTGCCTATATCTTCCATGCTAGGTGGGTTATTCTCAAGAGGAGTGGACTCCGCTCCTCATTCACGAGAAAGGGCTGGTAACCGGGATGCCCAGTCCCATGATCCAAAAAGATCAAAGCAAATCAAAATAATTAAACAAAACTCCCCCAGGGATGTTGTATGTTGGAGGCACTCGTTGTTTCGAGCAAGCCATGGATTGATGCTTTTTGATGGTTAGAGGAGTATAAACCTTTACCATTCTGTTTGGGAACTGCCTATAATGCATGTAGTATGGAAGATACAGCCATCTCATAGTTGTTGCGTTGACAGCAAAAGTATGCCACTGAAAATGTTATTCAATCTCTATTTTAAAATCGAGCTCTGGCAACTCTACAAATCCTTGCTTCCCTCTACGAAGGGCCTATCTATTTACTTTTATGTTGAGTCATCATCCTTCTTATTAAAAGCACCCGCTAGAGAGCACACTGTCATTTTCATTCATTATTATTGATTTATATTGGGTATGACTTGACTGGATCTCTTTTACCATGAATTACAATGTTTAGTCAGTCTTTGATCTTTAAAGGTGCTCTGCATTTATGTTTTGCGGTCTCAGAAAGGGCTAGCGAGATACCATTTTGTTATATCATGTTATGATTATTTTGAGAAAGTGTTGTCATCCGAGTTTTATTTTTATAGCTCGTTAGCTGATTATGTTATTGATATGAGTAATTGTGAGACCAATGTGTTATTGTTAGTATGGTTAGTTCATAATATTTGCTGAAATTTGAATGCTGGCTTTTCATGTTACAACAACAAGAGCAAACAGAGTTTGTAAAAGTTTTTCCTTATCACTTTCAGTCTATCAACTGAATTGCTTGAGGACAAGCAAAGGTTTAAGATTGGGGGAGTTGATACGTCTCCAACGTATCTACTTTTCCAAACACTTTTGCCCTTGTTTTGGATTTTAATTTGCATGATTTGAATGAAACTAACCCGGACTGACGCTGTTTTCAGCAGAACTGCCATGATGTTGTTTTATGTGTAGAAAAGAAAAGTTCTCGGAATGTCTTGGAAATCCACGGAGGCACTTTTCAGAATTAATAAGAATTTTTGGTGAAAGAATCAAGGCCAGGGGGCCCACGGGCTATCCACGAGACAGGGGGCGCGCCCCCCCTAGGGCGCGCCCTCCTATCTCGTGGGCCCCCTGGACACCTCCCGACCTCAACTCCAACTCCATATATACCGTCTCGGGGAGAAAAAAAAATCAAGGAGAAAGTTTCAACGCGTTTCACGACACGGAGCCGCCGCCAAGCCCTAATCTCTCTCAGGAGGGCTGATCTGGAGTCCCTTCGGGGCTCCGGAGAGGAGGATTCGTCGCCGTCGTCATCATCAACCATCCTCCATCACCAATTTCATGATGCTCACTGACGGTGTCCTGGACTAGGCGGTACTCACCACGTCATCTCCCGATCTGTTAGATTGGGCCAAGGACCCCCATGGCCGTATAATCATGGGCCAGTCCGGCCAGCTGCGGCATACAAGGAAGATTCCACAAGACTTGGCGATCAAGACAAGGACTCCTCCCCCACCGGCGTATTCGGCTAGGACTCTTGTTATCCTAGGCCTCTGGTGCATTATATAAACCGAGGCCAGGCTAGTCGATAGAGATATACAACAATCATACCATAGGCTAGCTTCTAGGGTTTAGCCTCCTTGATCTCGTGGTAGATCTACTTTTGTACTACCCATATCATCAATATCAATCAAGCAGGAGTAGGGTTTTACCTCCATCGAAAGGGCCCAAACCAGGGTAAAAACATCGTGCCCTTGTCTCCTATTACCATCCGCCTAGACGCACAGTTCGGGACCCCCTACCCGAGATCCGCCGGTTTTGACACCGACATTGGTACTTTCATTGAGAGTTCCACTGTGTGTTCGGCAAAAGGTCGATGACTCGCCTGCAGATCAACTGCAACTTCGGCATCTTCGTCACCAGCTCGACTGGTCACCTTGATTCGACCAAGGACTGCGCCCTACCTCTGATCGCCATGTTCGGATGAGGGCCATCATCAACATCAGCTCCGATCTCTATCAAGATCATGGAGGAATCATCCAGGGAGCCCGGGGCTCAACGTCAACATTGCCCTCGGGCGACTGTGCTGTTTTTCTGGACAGCGAACTTGTATCCGCCATCACCGCCTCCTCGAGCATCGGTTTGACGATTGCTTCGGTGAAATAGTGCAGAATTACGTCTACAACAGCCACGCTAAATTTCGTCGAGTTCCGATGGAGGAATCTTCGACAATCTACGATATAACGGAGCCCTATCAAATCTGGACGAGAATCTGGACGAGTTTAGGGCGTGGTGTCCAGCTGCTAGCTCGGACCTCCTTTGGAAGATCCAACCGTTGATCGACTGCGGAATTCTTATATCTACCACCCTTTCAAAATTTCAGCTCGATCCGACCGTCCAAACTCCGGGAACCTTCCGATTAGTGCATCACTTTTCAGATCCGTTTTCTGCGCGAAAACAAATCCGACCCGAGTTCGTCCTTTTTACGAACGGGATTTCGAACATCCTTTTTGAAGGAAGTTTAGTATGGGGTATTGTGTTTTGTTCCAGAACACATCCCACTAACTTTAAAATCTTTTTGAACATGATCTTCAACATCATGCTGGTGTCAAACCAGTCCGGCAATATTGCTTCACGGCTGTCGACCTGCGCTAGACACGTCGTCACTTTATTGAGCCGAGCTCAACTTCTTCGGATCATCATCTCGGCAAGACGAACAAGAGTCCGGCATCGCGAAGAATAAATCATCACCAACATCGCCGCCCCACGGATTACACAGAGCAGACATACTGGCATCGCCGCACGATCGAGCCGGCATCGACCACATCACGACCTGCATCGGCAGGGCCGCACTATTGCTTCTTCAAGCTGGTGTCCATCACGCCGACCTACTTCGACATCTCGGCTGGACCGGGGGCTTCGCCATCTCTTCATCAACCTACTTTGGACACTTCGGCGTCACTAGCCGACCAGCTCCGTCGCGTTAGCTGGACCGAGGGCTTTGCCTCGGCGAGCCAACCTTTGCTAGCATTGCCATGCCGTCGTTTTATCGCCCATCAGGCAATGGGTGCGCGGATTGAGTCCCAATTTTGGGAATCACCTTCCTTCAGATTGCTACAACAAATTAACCAGGTGCTATTAATCCCAGTATTTTTGCTTGTTTGGGTTCATTTTTCCAAAGGAATTATTACTCTGGTTTGTCCATCATATGTACACAGGTCTATCAAATGGTGGCCGTATTAACGACAGTCGCATGGTGGTTCGGTCAGTTTCCGTACATAGTCCGGCGAATGCCGCATCCGGAGCTCGGACCGACCTGTGAATTCAGGCTTTGCCACGCCTTTACCGCATCACGCCGATGCCCTGCATCGACATTGACTTCGGCGCAAGGCCATATTTCTTTTATTACTCACTTTGCATAAATTGTTTATTATGCAACGATTTTTTTAATTATCATTATTACTATTATCTCCGGTTTGCACCATTTTTTGTGCACAGGAAAATGATCCGGGGACTTCGGCATCACTCTGCCGGTCTGCATTGACCGTGCTATGTCACCACTTCGGCGTGTCGAGCTCTCCACTCCGCCACCTCGGGACCGGCTTAGGGGATGGAACCTTGTCCCATATCATGCTCGGACCGCGTCATCAATACCGAACACATTAACCAGCTAAGTCGCTTTCATGATCAAAGCTTTAATTTCTAACTTGTGTTCGGTTCGACCAAGCATTATACTTTTTTGGAAAATGTTGCTTGTAAAAAAATTTCTTGTCCAAACTTTGTTTGTGACGCATAAATTCAAATACCCAATTCATTTGGGGGCTTCCTTCATGAAGCTTTTCCTCTTGCATATGATTATACTTGTACGGCTTCGTTCCTTGTTCGTGTATTACGCCACAATATGCACCATATTGACTTAAGCGATTTGCAAGCTGGGTTGCCTCGCTCCTGTGTTTACCCCTACGTTCCCGATTGTTCGGCTAGGGAGTAAAGGGAGCACCTCTGCGATTGTCACGATCAGGTCATCCGAGCCGGACCTCAGACTGGGTGAAGCCGAAAGCTAGCGCTCTTATAGTTTTCAATGATGGTCGGCACACAACGGAACTCGTGAGTACAAAAAATCTATTGCGCAAGTCTCATAATAACAATGAGCACCGAAGAAAGGTATCGGTGGGGGTACTATTTTCTTCGAAGATGCTTCTTACACCTCGCAGTAATATAGCATAAGTTCCCTGAGCGCACTTTGTCTGTTACAGCCTTATGGCCTGATTGCCTGGTTATTGGAAACATTGTCGATATTCTCGACAGATGGAGTACATAACACTTTTCGGTCCTTGACCGAAGAGGGAGAAGCCGACGGTCGGTTAAGACGCGTATAAAGTTTGGTTGAACATAGATATGATATAAGTACTTTGGTACATGCAATCATTCTTTTACCCAAGTCACTTGGGGGCTCTTAAATTTGTATGAGCCGTTTTATGATAAGTGTTCTTCTTCTTAGTCATTGCAAAGTATCATGTTAAAGCACGACAGAAGCACTTCTTTTGCTAAGGCCAATTTTTGGATTGGCACCGAACACTTGATCTCGTTCGGACGTCAAGTTTTTACTGACGTTTTTTGGTTTTCCAAGCTTATGGCACTTTCTAAACTATTTGTGTGTTTTCAGCACAAGTCTCGCAGTGCAACGCCGGACACCTTTAGAGATTCGGCAAAAACATTCTCGGATATTGCTATATATCCATCGGTTTCGAATTGTGTCTTCGGTCAATAGTTGGGTTGCCTGCTCTGCGCTTGCCTCCTACGTTCGGCTTTGTTCGGCTAGGTGTGCAAAGGAGAACCATCGCGATTGTGCTTCCAGCTCACATGGTTAAGCACCTCGGAGAAAGCCGAAACCGATCGTCACAATAAGCGTAAACTGGTCAGCGATCCGATGACGGTGTTAAACGATGGTCCATTCATAACAATGGCCGAAGTGTTTACGGCTTGACCTCGACTGTCGGCGAACACTACCGGGGGCTATTAACTGGCCTCCCAAACTAAGACCTCGATATTTTGCTCTTACAATGGAGCTGAGGTTTCATGATCATGCTTAGCATGACAACCCAAAGAAAGGAACTGATAGCGGGACTATTTTCTTTGGAAGACATTTCTTCTGTTAAACAGTAATATAACATATCTCTCTGCGTACCTTTTTTATAAAACCGTATGGCCAGATTGCCTTGTTTGTTGTAAATCTTTGCCCTCATAAAGGCTTTATAAAGTAGGACAAATACTCCTCGGCTATTGGCTGAGGAGGTGGAAGCCGATGGTCGGTCAACAAAGTTTTGTACAATGCGGATCCGAGCATTAATGACGTAAAGTACTTGGATACATAGAGTCATTACACATAATTTTTGATTTTACTATGGATATCAATCCTTAATTCGGCCACCCGTGCCCGCATTAAGGCTCAGGGGCTACTGGGCTTCGGGCTCATTATTTACAAATATTAAAGGGGCACATCGATCCCCTGATCTGGTGTTGCCACCCGACCAGTGTCTCGGGGGCTACTACATTGCTTGTCCAATGCAGAAAATTTTAAGTGTATCTGATCTCGAGGAGATTTTGATCCTCGGGTTGGTCGGCCGCACCCAACCCGAGTCTTGAGGACTGAGCACGCCGCTTTTTGTGTCCCGAAGTATTCTGCCGAGCTAGGACTTGATCCTCAGACCGATTTTACAAATCAACCTGAGTCTCAGCGGCTACAGGGATCAGCGGTCTTATGTCATCCTTCATGTGCATCTCGGATTTTAGACCGATACCCACCTTGAGGGCTACTGACTATGTATCTCGGCAGAGAATAAATTGCACCAATCAAAAATATTGACAAAAATCGGCCCACATTCGGGGTGGTGCACCACCTCGGAAGCAGTCCGGCATAAAGCTCGGGTGCTAGTGGCTGGCTCCATAGAGGGCATTTCGGGCATTAAGCTCGGCTAAACTCCTTCAAACTTCTTTGAACCAAGGTGATTTACGACACCTCGGATACAGTCCGGCGTTGGAGCTCGGATACATAATCCGGCGTTGGAGCTCGGATACAGTCCGGCGTTGGAGCTCGGATACATAGTCCGGCGTTGGAGCTCGGATACATTCCGGCGTCAGAGCTGGGAAGCGGTCCGGCGCTGGTGCTCGGCTGCAAAAGATACCTCGAATGCGGTCCGGCGTTGGAGCTCGGACGCAAGAGGACGCTGCCGCCCGGGAACAACTTCAAACCAGAGGTGTGGCATAAAAATAACAAGGCATTGATAAAGGCCGGAAACTTAAAGGGGCTCCTCGGATACCCGACGTGTAAACTCGTCGAATGCATTTTGGCTATCCTCAAGATCAAAGATGAGAAGATTTGTTGAACCAGTTTTCAAGACCGACGACTGAAGATGAAGAACGGTTCGGAAGAATCGAGGAGCGTCCCTAAACTTGAAGACCGGTTCAGGGGGCTACTGACGGTGTCCTGTACTAGGGGGTACTCACCACGTCATCTCCCGATCTGTTATATTGGGCCGAGGACCCCCATGGCCGTATACTCATGGGCCAGTCCGGCCAGCTGCGGCATACAAGGAAGATTCCGCAAGACTTGGCGATCAAGACAAGGACTCCTCCCCCACCGGCATATTCGGCTAGGACTCTTGTTATCCTAGGCCTCTGGTGCATTATATAAACCGAGGCCAGGCTAGTCGATAGAGATATTCAACAATCATACCATAGGCTAGCTTCTAGGGTTTAGCCTCCTTGATCTCGTGGTAGATCTACTTTTGTACTACCCATATCATCAATATCAATCAAGGAGGAGTAGGGTTTTACCTCCATCGAGAGGGCCCGAACCTGGGTAAAAACATCGTGCCCCTTGTCTCCTGTTACCATCCGCCTAGACGCACAGTTCGGGACCCCCTACCCGAGATCCACCGGTTTTGACACCGACACTCACCGCCGTGCGTGAGTAATTCCATCATAGGCTTGCTAGACGGTGATGGGTTGGATGAGATTTACCATGTAATTAAGTTAGTTTTGTTAGGGTTTGATCCCTAGTATCCACTATGTTATGAGATTGATGTTGCTATGACTTTGCTATGCTTAATGCTTATCACTAGGGCCCGAGTGCCATGATTTCAGATCTGAACCTATTATGTTTTCATGAATATATGTGTGTTCTTGATCCTATCTTGCAAGTCTATAGTCAGCTATTATGTGTTATGATCCGACAACCCCGAAGTGACAATAATCGGGATACTTCTCGGTGATGACCGTAGTTTGAGGAGTTCATGTATTCACTATGTGCTAATGCTTTGTTCTGGTTCTCTATTAAAAGGAGGTCTTAATATCCCTTAGTTTCCACAAGGACCCCGCTGAACACGGGTGGGTAGGACAAAAGATGTCATGCAAGTTCTTTTCCATATGCACGTATGACTATTTACGGAATACATGCCTATATTACATTGATGAACTGGAGCTAGTTCTATATCACCCTATGTTATAACTATTGCATGAGGAATCACATCCGGCATAATTATCCATCACTGATCCAATGCCTACGAGCTTTTCTCATATTGTTCTTCGCTTATTTACTTTTCCGTTGCTACTGTTACAACTACTACAAAAACCCAAAAACATTTATCTTTACTTTTGCTACCGCTACTATTATTATCATACCACTTTTGCTACTAAACACTTTGCTGCAGATACTAAGTTATCCAGGTGTGCTTGAATTGACAACTCAGCTGCTAATACTCAAGAATATTCTTTGGCTCCCCTTGTGTCGAATCAATAAATTTGGGTGGAATACTCTACCCTCGAAAGCTGTTGCGATCCCCTATACTTGTGGGTTATCACCCTCTACTTGAACATGGTGCTTTATGCTTCATATTATTATCCAATGATGTGTTGCCATCCTATGATGTCTGAGTAGATTTTCGTTGTCCTACCGGTGATTGATGAATTGCTATGATTGGTTTGAATTGCATGTTTTATTATTGCTGTTGTCCTATTGTGCCCTCCGTGTCGCGCAAGTGTGAGTTATTCCCGCTGTAGGGTTTGCAATATGTTCATGATTTGCTTATGGTGGGTGGCGTGAGTGACAAAAGTACAGACCCGAGTAAGTAGGTTGTTTGCGTATGGGATAAAGGGGACATGATACTTTAATGCTATGGTTGGGTTTTACCTTAATGATCTTTAGTAGTTGCGGATGCTTGCTAGAGTTCCAATCAGAGAAAGTATGTTAGCTTATGCCTCTCCCTCAATAAAATTGCAATAGTGATAGTCAATTGCTTAGGGACAATTCCATAACTCCTACCACCACTTTTCCACACTCGCTATATTTACTTTATTGCTTCTTTATCTAAACAGCCCCTACTTCTTATTTACGTGTTCTTTATTATCTTGCAAGTCTATCCAACAACACCTACAAAGTACTTCTAGCTTCATACTTGTTCTAGGTAAAGCGAACACTAAGCGTGCGTAGAGTCATATCAATGGTATATAGGACTTGAGAGGGTATTTGTTCTACCTTTAGCTCCACGTTGGGTTCGACACTCTTACTTATCGAAAGAGGCTACAATTATCCCCTACACTTGTGGGTTATCATCTACCAGCGGCTGGTACACATTTACCTCCCACATATTCTGTTAGGATTCTGATCTTATCCAAGGAAGTTGGTGAACTGGTGACAGGGAAGCCGGTGACCGAAGCCCCGGTGAATGGCGGCCGTAACTATAACGGTCCTAAGGTAGCGAAATTCCTTGTCGGGTAAATTCTGACCCGCATGAAAGGCGTAATGATCTGGCCACCGTCTCGGAGAGAGGCTCGGTGAAATAGACATGTCTATGAAGATGCGGACTACCTACACATGGATAGAAAGACCCTATGAAGCTTTACTGTTCCTTGGGATTGGCTTTGGGTTCCTGCTCAGCTTAGGTGGAAGGCGAAGAAGGCCCCCTTCCGGGGGGCGAGCCATCAGTGAGATACCACTCTGGAAGAGCTCAGATTCTAACCTTGTGTCAGACCCGCGGGCCAAGGGACAGTCTCAGGTAGACAATTTCTATGGGGCGTAGGCCTCCCAAAAGGTAACGGAGGCGTGCAAAGGTTTCCTCGGGCTAGACGAACATTGGTCCTCGAGTGCAAAGGCAGAAGGGAGCTTGACTGCAAGACTCACCCGTCGAGCAGAGATGAACGTCGGCCACCTGCACGCCAAATATGATCCGCCCTCACTTTAGGACTATCCCCGGGGCTCAATCTTGATGCGGTTGATTTACTCCCAAGATATTGATGGACCAAGAACACACACTCAACTTGATATACTCTCAAGATTTTGATGCGGTTGATTGCGCCAAAATGAAAAGGAGAGTTGCTTTTTACCTTGTTGATCTTGGAGTACGACGGAGCGGAGCATGGAGCTCGTTGAGGCGCTTGTGGCGACGACAGCGTTCGGACATGCCCTCCACCTGCTTCTTCCTTGACACAGAACATGCTCCTCCTCGAGACCTCGACATCACTAAAAAAGCTAACTTTGGCTCGACGACGATGTGAGCGAGAAGGATAGGTGAAGAGAGAGAGAGAGAGAGAGAGAGAGAGAGAGAGAGAGAGAGAGAGAGAGAGAGAGAGAGAGAGAGAGAGAGAGAGAGAGAGAGAGAGAGAGAGAGAGAGGAGAAGAGCGGGGACGACACGGTCAAGAGGGAGGTGCATCGTCGCCGTGTAGGAGAGCTAGGGATTTGCAGAGTTGGTGAGTGAGTGCGGCGAGAGGGAGCGGAATGGGTGAATGAGCGAGTGGGTGAGTGCAATGGCCAAATGGGAAACGACCAAATTTTATTGACGTGACAAGATTTGAACTACTCTTTCTGAAATGTCTATGTTTGCAAAGAGAGTATAATATATAGCCGATTAATCATAGTTTGTTTGCAAAATGACTCTCGTACGTCGAACCATCTGTATCAGCACGCTCAGTTTTGTATTACTTTCATTCATAAACAGAGACAGAGTGGTCAATTAAAAAGACTAAAAATCAAAAAGCAAGCCAAAAAATATTATTGAAACAGAAAGGCGATCGTAATGCACGTATTACAACTAGGAGGAAATTCTAGCATCCAAGCATCAACAACAACTCAACATAAAAATTTGGAAAAATAACTTAGATGGGCATATTAATCTTACGCTCAACGACTCTGTCTTCACCATCGCCATTGTTATCTTCAGCTTTTTCTTCTTTGATTTCAAGATACTCCGACTTCTGAAACTTGTCGGCCAATGTCTCCATCCCCATGGATATTAAGAGGAACCATACACGAGTGAGAAGCTCGGTAACTTCACTCATGTTCTTGGCATGCAAGTATGCTCTGCACCTGCTGGCAGAGTAGCACAACATCTCCACCCATACCCCCTGGACCATCTCCCACCTCTCCACTTCATCTTCTAGCTCCATCAACATTTTAGCAAGCCTGCATGCTGTTCCTGTTATGCTGGTGTTGTCAACCAAGGGAGGTTGTTGCGCCCGGGAAAGAATTCCCTGCGCAAGTCCTCTTTCGTCGTGCAGTGTAGAATTGTCACCTAGCATGCGCTCGATATCTTCACATGCAATGGTGAAGATGCCGATCCTGGACCCGGGTATAAGCATTTCTGAACGAATGGAGAGCAGGTACGCCATGTAGTTGGATATAACCCTGCTTCGAGCGGCGCACTCTTGGCCGCGAGGGGTTGTGCTCTGGTGGTGAAAGCAGACTGTGGCGATGTGCCAGAGAAGGACACTTCTGTCAAATGACATATTCAAGCTCCATCCAAGATGACGTTGACGCCTTAGAGCCCACTGTCCCCTGTGGAGGTTGAATCTCTTGTAGCTAGCAACGTCTTTGATGTAGCTTCTCCAACCATCCATAACATATCCATGAACCAACTCCACAACTTGGAGTGAGGATGTTGCTGGTGCATGTTCTATATAACAATGCATGTTAACATAGCCTTTGCAGCATGCAAGTGTTGCAAGCTTCATAAGAAGAGTGGGTCGCTTCTTACGAGCATAGAACGACAAGAGGTTATGCTGCGAAACCATCTCCGTTTCTGTCTCCATGATGGAAACACTAACAAAGAGGAATAGAAAATCCAGCAACGCGGTCGACCAGAACAAGATGTAAGTTACATTGACATCTGTTGCTTTGTAGTCATGATATTTGTGGTATGTGGAGAAGAGGACGACAGAAGCTAAGATCAAGAATGGAAGCCAAAAATGACAGCAGAAGAAGCAACAGACTATGTTAGGTAGTTTTGTGTAGAGGAACGAAAACAACTTGGTAAGCTGTTCTCTCGACATACTATTGGCATGTTGGTAATCAAGGGCCATAAAGAGCTGTAGGTTTTTTATCCGGTCAGAGTATAGAGCTGATATGTCTACCAGCGGCTGGTACACATTTACCTCCCACGAATCACGTGATGCCATGCGTTCAGCTTCGTCTTGATCACTGGCCAACTCTGGCAAATTGATTGCTTTTTGTACAAATTCTTCAAGCGGGATGTCCTTCTGTTCGGCCCTTTCTCCTTCTGTAGTTATGTATAACTTCCGCGGGCCCATTGAGCAATAGCATATTGTTCCGCAGAACAACGCGAGCTCGTTCTGCTCACTCCGGGATAGTGACAAAGAAGCCACTATGTTACTGATACTGGCGTTCTTCATAGCGAATGGCTTCTGGATGGATCTAAAAATTCCGACGACGAACAACAAGATTGCGGCCTGCAGCAACCTCTTTGGCCCGCCAGGCCATGACTTGCAAAAGACGTAGAGGGCGACCACGACCTGTGACCTTAGTTTTAGAAATATTTCAGTCGGTTGCCACTTTAGTCACAGGCTTGGTTCTCACTTTCACTGAAATTCGGTAACTTTTGGTTTTCTCTTCGGCCAAAGGACTGAAATTTTCAGTCGAGTTTGACTAGATCCAATCAATTATTTTGATTTTTTTAGAAAACTGCTTTAGTTCGGTGTACCACCGAAACGGCTAAAATATTTTGATCTATATAAAGGCAATTATTTTAGTGTGTACCAAAATTAATGAAGGTTCCACGGGATAACACCGAAAGTAGTGAGAAACCATGCCTGCGACACCATGGTGACGGCTTGTCGCCTCCATAGCTAGTTGTCTTCGATGCTGTAGGCGGTCATCAGGTGCTGCCCCCCGAGGTGGACGAGGAGGACGGGCGCCCATAGCACCTCCAGGCCGGCGGCGAGCTGCTCCTGCTGCTTGTGGCGGTTGAAGAGCGTGGCCAGGGCGTATATCACCAGAGCATCACCGCCTAGGTAGGCGAGCCAGAATAACAGCCTGAACCAAGACGGGAGAGCACGCCTGCGCACCACGGAGGAGAAGAAGAGCAGGTACTGGACGAAGAGGCTGCCCAGCACGAGGACGCGCAGCTGCCACTCATCCCACCACCGCATGCCGCCTGATGCTGATAGACCCATCCTCGGCCGGCCGGCCGCCCTCCTCCTCTCTCCTTATTGGCGCCGGTGCACGTATGAATGCAGTGTTGTTCACCTTGTCTTCTCCCGTCCCCCGGCGGTTTATATAAGAGATGCATGGGCTTAAGAAGAAGAAGAAAATACTCCCTCCGTCTCATAATGCAAGACGTTTTTTGGCGCTACAAAGATAATAAAAAGGTTTTTGTTCCTTGCGTCCTCGTGATGGCATGGCATCCCTGGTGCAACACATGCATGCTCGATGATGTTGGTACGCACATCTTCATTTCTTTTGTGTTCTTTGGAGGATTCCTGGCGTCCCTTGAGCGACTGCATTTTCACCTTGTACGTATCCCTTGCTTTGCTTGCTCGCGCTGGTCACTGAACTGTTCACTCGCTACTTACTTAAAAGTTAAAAAACGACAGGCTGCACGCGGACGCACGCGAGATTTTGCTTGTTGGCGGCGACATCGACCGATCCAAGGCGAACATACTTTTACATACTAGTACTACTAATCTGAGCATTGATCATGTGGCCCCTCTGTACTCATCTCAACTCGATCTCTTGGTTGCTTTCGCGACGGCAAGATTCCAAGAAGCAAAGCACACATGCGAAAGTGCTCTTTTGATCCAAAGTTCCCACGCTCCCTCATGGATAGTAAGATAAAAAGAAATCTGAATTTTTTTTTTGTGATACTGCATGCAAAATATTGTGATGAAATGACGTTCGTGAAAATGTGGGTCAAAAAGAAAATCAATGCCCTAAAATGCTTCGAACAATAGTCTTTTCGAAGCAGTTATTATGCTAGAGATGGGTGTCCGAACAGGTGCGGTGCTCCATCAAAAAGACACTGCAGAGCAGAGTGGCATGCGGACCAGAAGCAACAGGGGGGCACCGCTGGCTGTGTGCGGCAGCCGAGATAGGCTCATGCAGACGGCGGCGGCAGGGTTTCCACGGCGGGTGGCACGTACTGCCAGACGGCGGCCGCACAGCAGGTGCCGCGGCGCACCAACTTTTTTCGTCGTCGCCCGCTGGGTGGGGGATCCCATGCCTCATGGCTCATGCACGCGCGCTTGCTTGCTTGCACACCTACCCATCTATCACACGCCCCAGAAGGCTCCTGCGCCACCCTTCGTCCCAAGGCTACAACACACACACAGGTAACAACTGCTCGCTCCCTCCAACACCAGCCATTGCCATTGTCGATTGCCACTGGCAGTTGACAACGGCAGGCGGCGGCGTTCACGGTGACGGTGAGCAACCAAGTCGTCAAGGCATCACGGTGACGGTGAGCAACCAGCTGCCAAAGAAAGAGCAGCAAAAAAAGACAATTATGGTGAGCTTTCATCTCCTGGGATTTTGTCTAGACCTGATAGTTTCCTTCAAAAAGTTGTTGTGGGATAGGGATTAACTTAGGTAACAAACCTAAGACAGTTAAACACAATTTAGAATTGATAAAAGTTGTGGAACAAGCTAGAATTGATTTGTGGTTGGCTGAACACAAGAAAAATCAAAAAAAACATCTATACCTGAGGAAACTGACATTATTGATACTGGGGAACATACTTTGGAGGATTTATTAGGAGATAATGATGAAGATAAAGAAGAAGAGGAAAATTGGGTTATGCTGAGAGGGTTTTTTTCTTCTAAAAAAGGGAAAATTTGAAGCAGAAATGCCAGAGGTTCTGGTGTTAGAATCCTCTGCTAAGAAGAAGAAAGATGAGAGGTATTTTCTAGAATATGAGAGGTTTTTTTTTGGGGGGGGGGGGGGCATTAAAAGGAGATTCCTTAGGCAAATGATTATGGATATGAAGGTAGACTTTTTGGGTCTACAAGAGATAATGAGACATCAATTTTCTAGAAATGATTTGCAACAACTATGTGTTGGCAGAGATTATCACTGCCATTTCACTCCTGCTAGGGGGAAATCTGGTGGGTTACTGCTGGGGGTTAATTATACTACTCTAGATGTGATTTCACAGGAAGAAGGGGATTATCACATTAAAATGACTGTTCAGGATATAAAAACTAGGTTAATCTGGGACTTGGTAGTGGTATATGGAGATGCTCAATCAGAGGGGAAAACCTTTTTTCTGACTGAGCTATCCAGAATTTTCAAAAAGTATTAATCCCATATTAGTTGGGGGTGATTTTAACATCATTAGAAAAGCCAGTGAGAAAAACAAACCAGGCTCCCCTAGACACTGGAGTTTCTTGTTTAATGCCATCCTGGAGCGGGCTGGGGTCAGGGAGCTCGAGATGCATGGGGGATAATTCACTTGGGAAAATAATCTCCCCATTCCCACTTTTGAAAAACTAGATAGAATTCTATGTAGCACATAATAGGAAGAGGCTTACCCTTTAACTCAAATTACTGCTCTGACTAGAGAACAATCTGATCATACTCCTCTTTTCTTAGACTCTAGAGACATCAACAGACCCTATTTTCAGATTTGTAAATTCTTGGTTTCTGAGGGAGGGGATTGATTAAATTGTTCATGATGTTTGGAATGACTCAAATGTCACTGGTGACAGTATAGATAGATTATTAGGTAAATTTAGATTACTTCGGCCCAAACACAGAGGTTGGAATAGGAATATGAATGTCTGGTATACAGAGCTAAAAAAGATATTTTGATGAAACTTGACATAATTGATAAACATTGTGAAAAAATGGGCTCACAACGGCTCACAGAAAAGAACAAATGGGACTGAGAGCACAACTTGATAGACTTCTCCAGTAGGAAGAAGCTAAGTGGAAACAGAGAGCTAAGGTAGATGAAATTTTGGAGGGAGATAGCAATACTAAATTCATCCATGCTAAAGCAAATGGGAGACTCAGAAGAAATAGAATCAATAGGTTGGATCAGGATGAAGGGGAAATTGAAGGAGACAAAAATCTAGTTGAATATATAACTACTTTTTACAAAAAATTATTTGGTCCACCAGATGATTCCTCAGTATCTTTGAATGTTGATAACCCAAGAAAAATTAATAAAAAATACAGAGATATTCTGATTGATAAATTCTCTTTGGAAGAAATTAAACATGTGGTTTTTAAGATGGCACAAAACAAATCACCTGGCCCAGATGGTTTCATCGCTGAATTTTATCAGCATTATTGGGAGTTGGTGAAAAATGATCTTAAATCCTTGTTAGACGATTTTGCAGACAGAAAAGTTGATATCAGAAGATTAAATTATGAGATTATTACTCTGGTCCCTAAAGGCAAAGAGGCCAATAAAATACAAAAATATAGACCTATATGCTTACTCAATGTTTGCTTCAAGATCATTACAAAAGTCTTGATGAATAGACTAAATTTAGTGGCTGCTGATATCTCCTGTCCAGACTGCTTTTGTCAAAGGCAGATATATTATGGCGGGGGTGCTAATCCTCCATGAAGCTTTAAATAGCATAAAAAAGAAAGCATAGTGCTCTTTTATTGAAAATTATTTTTGAAAAAGCATATGATAAAATTAAATGGTCTTTCCTTTTTTCAAATGCTCAGAATGAAAGGGTTCCCTGATAAATGGATAGACTGAGTGATGGAGACTATTAGGGGGGAAGTTTGTGTGAAAGTTAATGAAAATTTAGGCAAATATTTTCCTACTCATAAAGGGCTGAGACAGGGAGATTCTCTGTCCCCTCTTAATTTTGACCTAGTTGCTGATGCCTTAGCTATTATGCTAGACAGTGCTAGAAGAAATGGTCTAGTGAAGGGGGTACTAAATGGAAATGTCTCAGATGGGATCAACATGGTACAGTATGCGGATGATACTATTTTCTTGTTGCGAAATGACATAGAAAGTGCTCATAATCGAAAATATATTTTGTGTCTCTTGGAGCAAATGTCTTGTCTGAAGATCAACTTCCATAAAAGTGAGTTGACTTTGTTTGGGGAGGACATTGATAAAGAAGAGGAATATGCTAAAAAAAATTACATGCCCAATAGGTGTTCTGCCTATGAAATATCTAGGCCTACCAGTAGATAAAAAATGTATTAGGAACAAACACTAGAAACCTCCTGAAGATAAACTGGAGAGGAAGTGTGAGACTTGGCAAGTCAGACTACTTGCAAGTGCTGGTAGGGTTACCTTGATACAATCTTATCTAACAGGCTTCCCTTATTTTATGATGTCTTTCTATGGGTTGCCTATTGGGGTCAATAAACGTATGGACTTCTTTAGAGCCAGATTGTTGTGGCAAGAAAACAACAATAAAAAAAGTATCATCTAATAAAGTGGTCCGAGGTATGCAGACCAAAAGATATGGGGGGATTAGGGATCCAAAACCTTGCCCACATGAATAAAGCACTGCTATGTAAATGGTGGTGGAAATTATATAATACCAAAGGGTTGTGGCAAGAGATTATCTTAAATAAATAAGGGGGGGAGTCATTGGAAACATTTCTGCCA